>WOXC01003936.1:0-600000 GCA_011680675.1 Gymnobelideus leadbeateri | reverse complement strand
GGGTGGAGGGCTGGGCATGAAATCAATTTGACCTGAGTTCAAATACCTCTTTATGTACTAATTAGTGATATGACCATGATCTCAATTCAACATTGTATGGCCTCAGTTTCCTTTGCTATGGAAAGAGGGTTGTGGAATTGATTGCCTGGAAGGTCTTTTCTAGCTCCAAACTTGTGATACTTTTATTTCTCATCTGAAGTCTAGTCTAATTGAACTTGGAGAGAATCATTATCATACAGTTTTCTATAGATTTTTTTTTCTTTCTGCCCACAGCCACTCAGAAAACTATAGACTAAATATATTAGTGACAAAATAATAGATCTTTGAAGTATCAAGCAATCAACAAACACTTATTAAGGGCCCTCTATGTACCCCCAAGCACTATCCTATTCGCTGGAGATAAAAAGAAAATAATTCATAGCTTCAAGGAGCTTATATTCTATTGGAGAAAATAGAAAAAGGAATTAAACAAGGAAGAACCTCAGAAAGAAAGTGTCTAAAAAATGTCCTTAACAATCAGGTATAGAATAGAGTTTGATGTTTAATGTCATTAGATCACATTTTTTATCTCTAGTTCTTATAATCCTGAAAGGCTGTAGATACAAGAGAGGACAACTAAGACTTTGCCCTGGTTATCAACATCTGCAGAGCATCCTTCCTCCTTTTTTGTGACTTCCATAATAGTAATACACTTGTTGCTCTTCCCTTAGCCCACAACACATGTCACAAAGATCACACGCAGTTCACCATCTCCAGGATCCCACTCCTATGGCATCTCTCTCCAGAATCCTCCTGCCTTTCTAATCAGTGAGTTGTTACAAGTCAGGCTGTCTGGGAGCTACCTCCTCACTCACAGCAATTATATGATCAGAATATCCTCTGAACCCCCACAATCTCTACCTCTAAATCTAGTTGACCCAAGTGCAGGAATTCTTAGCTGTGACTCTACTCCTTAATTAGCAATGAATCTCCTGATATTAAAGACTTCAAGCTAAAATGGGCCCTTGGAAGACATCTGGGCCAATGCCCCCACCTTACAGATAAATAAATTGAGGCCCGGAGAAGAGAGATAAGAAGGTGAAGTTCATACAGGCATTCAGTGGCAAAGTCAGAATTTGGAGACATAATATCTGTCTCAAAATCTTGTACTTTTCCTATTGTACCATACTGCTGCTTGCTGTAAGGATATATGATCTAACATCAATACCATTTATCTTGAAGCATTTGGGCATATCTTACACAGGGCAATTCTTACTATATGCTGACAATCTGGAAAAAAAAATAAATGAGAGAAATTGAACTCGACTCAACATATGGTTACTATTATTCTAAAATACATATGTATGCATTCTGTGAATCATTTATTTCAGCAGCGCAAACAAGCAAGAATTTGGGTCATGTACTCTAAATAAGATAAGGAATAGAGTGCAGTTTACTTGAATGAAAAATTAATGTTTGGTAACAAACAAGACAAAGCAATGAGATTTTCTCAGGATGTTTAGTTATTTATGGGAAGAAAAATACGCCCTTGAGACCGTGTGGTAATAGGGGCAGGTACATGCAGTACATGGCCTGCATACCACAGAGGCAGCAACTTGCATATAGCCATTATTATTCCTGTCTCTTGGACACATTTGAAAATACAGACCTCAGTTATAGTTAAGACAGCCCTTCGCGCTGGTCCTGTCACTGTGCGTCTGTCTCATTTCCCCTCTTTTCTCCTGACCTTTTTTTCTCTCTATTATTTTCTTCTCTGTTTCTTTGACTTGATTCTTTTTAGGCCTCTTCAGGGTTATTACTAGGAAAAGAGATAGAAATGGAAAATGTTCTAGGTTGATGGAAACATGGAGCCTCTCCTTAATCAAACAACCACAAGAGAACAATGTCAGAAGTATTGCAGAGCCGAAGGATACCCCAGACTATGCTGCCTTTTTTGGCTATGGGACTTGATTTACACCCCTTTTCTAAGCAGCTTCATTAGTAAGTTAACTTCATTAGGAATTTGCTTCACATTTATAGGTTACAGGCTTTCAGATTGCACTGTCTGTAGGAAAAGAGACATCAAACAATTTTTTCAATTAAAATCCATTAATTTGTTCAGACAGAATTGATAAATTATAAACACCAGTCTCCTATCACAGAAATCACTGCAGCCAGATTTCCTCATCAAGGGGTTACTTGGTTGACAGGATGCCTAGATATATTAATAAGCTGAGAAAAAAAAAATGTCTCAGTTTTCTGATAGCTATTTTATTACAAATATCTCATAAGATAGTCAAGAATTTTAATAAAATATCTACTTTGTCTATTTGAATTACAAGCTGGAAAAATGAATATAATGGGAAGAAAGAAATAAAGCATTTTGTCCATTTTTATTTTACATTCTACTCAAACACATTAAAAAAATAATGACTAATAATGAATCTCTTGGGAGTTGTTTATCTTACCTAAATTTCTTGGGGGAAAATGATATTGGCATAGTGAAAAGTATTTTGAATAAGATTATCTCACTTGAACCTCGCAACAACCTTATGATATAGCTACTCCACACCTTTGTCACCTTCCCTCCTCTCCTCCAATGAAATCATTAAAAAGGTATTTCCCTTAAGAAAATTCCCTCTACCAGTTCAGAATGGTACCTGCATGTATAGATTAATAGTTTTCCTCTGGACATTCAGAGATTAAAATATTTCCTCAGGACCGCCCAACCCAAATGTATCAAAGAAGAACTTGAAAGCAGTTCTTTCCAAATCTGAGACCATCTCTCTCTTCAAGTATGCCCCTCTGCCTCTCAGTAAAACTAATTTATCTAGATTTTCAGATTAGGAAACCAATATTCATAAAAAGCTAGCAACTAATATAAGGAAACAAAATCATTAAGTACCAAAGTAAAGATTTGAATTTGGGTTTTTATAACTTCTAGTCCAGCCCTCTATCCACTATACCCTGACATCTTAAAGCAGTTTATTTTATTTACAAATAACTAAATCTTAATGGTAAGTAATCTCTGTTTCAGAGACAATGGTTCAAAGGAAATTAAAATGTGCTTGTTTCACTCCTTTTGGACATAAACCTTTTGGTTTCCATTTTTTCCCCTTTAGGTTACTGAGACATTCTTTAACTTTCTAAGCTACCATCATTTGTGAATTAGACTGTATCAACTCTTTCAGACTTCTTGAGTACTGTTTATAAGATTGTCTCTACTTAGACTTCCTGACTCAAACATTTTAGCCCAAAACTTCACATTTACCATGGAAATATGGAACTTTTTTCAGGGTGGGACATTCTGTACACTGAAATATTTTAATTTAAAATTCTACTTCCCTGTACTCCCAAAAAGTTTGGAAAACTTAGGAAGGCTTGAGATTTAGGATGGATGTTCATGCTCAAAAAGTTAGTGTCTAATACTAAAACTACCAAGAGCACCACCATTACTGAGACTCAAGATGAACAGCAAAGTGGACTACTACAACTACTGCTACAACTACTACTAATTCACGTAGTCCATTCAATTCAAGAAACGTTTATTACCTATTATAGGCAAGAAAATTACAGTGGATAATATAGTAATGGATACAGGACTGACTTTGGAGTCAGGAAAGAGGAAAACACAAGTTCAAATTTTACCCCATGGCACATACAAGTTGTGAGATATGGGCAAATCAATTAACCTCTCAGTGGCCTTAGGAAATTTTCTAATACAGTTCAATAAGTTGTGGGGGTGTTGCATTTTACACACTAGGTGTTAAACGGATAATTCAATATTGAAAATATCATCATCATTAGTAGCATAATTATACATTTTAGAGATGACTGTCTAAATGTATAAATGTAATTGTCCCTAGGATCTATAAATTTCTTGGAATATAAGAGTACAGAACCACTAAATCAAATTTTTCAGTGTTTAGAAAGGCTTACTCTTTTAAAAACCTATTATGTTTTTGTTGCTTTTTTGACATGAAGACAGGCACCACAAAGATATATGCTTTGGTGATTAAAATAATAATAAATTTTAAAAGAGGTAATCAAAAACCTAGGTGAACTTGAGGATACCATCAAAATATTTTATTTCTAAAACATGAAAAAAATTGCTGCCCCCTGCATATTGCTAAAGCAATAAGGATACATATTCAGGCATGGTAATAAGGGAATGTACTAATGCATATATTAGGGGAAAATTATGCCTGTGAAAAATGAACATTCACCTTAATTATTACTCCCCCTTATCCATATACAACATGTGCATGTGAAGGGATTATATTCTTGGCGATGTGATTATACATCGATATTTCAAAAGTCTGTGATTTCATTGGCTTGGATACTCCCTCCACTGTTTTCATGGATGAGTTTTCTGAGATGTAGTGACTGAAGAAATTCATCACTTTGTGGTCCACCTTCTGACAAACTCTGCAGTTACTCACAATTTAGGTCTTTTGTATGACCCAGTCTATTGCTAAGTGCTGCAGATAATAGACATCATTATGCCTGAACTCAAATACTTTTCAGTTTGCTATTCATGCTACAGTTTATTCTGGGCTGTAATAGCCTTGACGAACTTAAAATCTTCTCCATATCACAAATAAAATAAACAGTGGGGTAGCATTATATTGGAGTTTTTCAAAATAAACTACACTTTTTTTGGACTGTATCTATATTTTCATTGATGTAAAAAGATCACAGTGAGAAACTACCTCCATCATTCAGAATCAGCACCTACTCTCCAATTTAGAGTCTGAGGGATTTGCCTAGGGTACCAAGAATTTAAGAGACTTGCTCAGAGTCACATGGTCAGTTTCAAAGTTAAGATTTGAACTCAGATCTTCCCACCCTATTCCACTTTGCCTTTTTGCCTTTCAAGATACTACTATAATCAGTACAGAATAGACTTCAGACTGTTGCCAGGGGCAAATTTTGCTCTACTGCACTGGAAAAGTTGTGGGGCAGAGGTGAGGAAGAACAGAGATGAAAACTACCCTCTTGGGAAATAAACAATGCCCTTGTCTCCAAGATGTCTCCATCACTCAGGAAAATGTCCAGTTCTTTTTTTCTGGGTCTTTCCCTGTAGCAAGAGGAACACGGCAATGAAGGAGATTGGGGATTCTGATTGGTCCCTCTGGGAGAGTGATAATGGGGCTAGATAAGGCTAGGGAAAGGTCTCAGGCTTTGGTATATCAAAAGAATGCTCAGAGGAAATTTTAAAAAATGCATCAATTTTTGAGTATATCCAAACCATAATTTAAAGTGGTTTTGTTGTTGTTTTTGTTTTTTAACAATGGAAAAAGGAGGAGGAAGACAGAAAATAGCATTAACTAGGTAGATTTTGTTGTTGTTGTTCCATCATTTGGTCATGTCTGACTCTTTGTGACCCCATGGACAGTAGCACTCCCGGCCCTTCTGTCCTCCACACTGTCCATGGACATTTCTTGGTAAAGATACTGGAGTGGTTTGCCATTTCCTTCTCCAGTCACATTTGTCACATTTTTTTGTCACATTTGTCTGTCTTGGGTAACACAGCTCAGCATAGCTCAGTTTCATTGAGGTACCCACAACAAGGCAGTGGTCTAACTATTTAGATAGATAACAGCAAGTAGTAGGAAATACTACACAATTAATAGCATATCTGGATTCATGTGAATCTTAAGAATTGAACAAGGAATGAATGATAGGATTGTCAATAAGGCATGAAAAAGATTATAAAGTACTTGTCCTTAAGGAAGTAGATCAAGTCATCAAGAATTCATTAAATACCTACTACAATAAGCACAAAGGATACAAAGAAAGGCAAAAAAAGGGACCCTTTCCTCAAGAAGCTTACAGTCTAATGGAGAGTTTACAGTCTGACTAGAGAGAAAAGAGCCACACAAGAAGGTAAATAAAAGTATGACATTATTTGTTTTTTTTTCTCCTTTATGTATTTCTACTTATTCATTTATTCATCACTAGGAGAAAATGTCATGTAGAGTAAATGAGCACTACACTTAGAATGGAGAGAACTCAGTGTATGTGTAGTAATTGTTGTTCCATTTCTAAAACTAGACTTACGTATACTGGTATATATCCTTGGCATATCCTCTGATGGAATGTAAGCACCTTGAGGGTAAAAATTGTTATATTTTTGTCATATAACCACAACAAATGGACAGTCTCACATAATAAGTGCTTCTTATATTGTCAGTTGATCAGAAAGGGGATTCAGGGAGAAATTTCTTTATTCTGATTGGGGAAAGAGTACAATACAGAATATTACATTTGATCTGGGCTTAGAAGAATATGTAGGATTTCAACATGTGGAAATAGACTTTAGGGAGGGCCAGTCCAAATGTGGGTAATAACATGAATATGGGCATGGAAAGCATGAACAGTGTTTGAATAAAAAAAAGAAATGAGTAGTCCAGGTTGGCTAGAACATAGATACATTTTAACAATAATAACTATTTCCATGGTTAATTAACATGTGCTAATTGGATTTTCAAAAACTCTCCACTAATAAATATGTCAAGTATGACATAAATTGTCATAGGTCTCCATAGTTCAAATTTCTCTAACTGGTAAGCAGCAGTACTTAAGGTTTATAAATGCGATGATTTGAAGTTAGCCTGTTTCCAGTACCTTCCCCCTTCACAGGGTGATATTTTTTTTTCATGTTCTTTTATTGATTTTTTTTTTGTACAATAAAGCAAGTTTTGGTTTTTTTGAAGGTACAAGTGACATCCCATTAAAAACATAACTGCCAAAGACTAATTGAAAAATATACTAAAACAAGTCCTCCCCTCCTCCCATCCCTTGATAGGACTTTTGGATAGAAGAAGTCATACCAAGGCTCCAGGCAGACTCTGTCGGATGGGAACGCTTGAGAGCAGGGACCTTGTTCCTTTCTTTGGCATCTCCAGAGATAAAAACAGTGCCTGGCACATGGTGGAATGAAACTTCCTTGTTGAATATCTCCTGTTTACAACTGAATCTCATCTGTGAAGAGCAATCCCAATAGTGAATGTCATTTTGTGGCATATTTGATTCCAGATTGAGAGATTATGAAGCTTTCTAATTTTCTTAAGAAGGGAGTCAATTGCTGCTTTATCGGAAAAGTTGATATCACAGTTGTGATGTTGCTGTCACAGAGATGAAGAGATTGAGCTAAACACAGAATTTCAGAGTTGGAGGAGACCTCAGTGTCCTTCTAGTCCAATCCATACCTGAAAAAGGATCCCCTCTACATCATTCCAGACAAGCAGTATCCAGTCTTTGTTTAATGACTTACCATGAGAAAGAACTCACTACCTCTCAAGTCATCCCATTCCAGGTAGTGGCTAGAAATTGAGATACAGCAGAATATCTTCATTCAAATGGCTATGAAATGAAATGAAATGGCTTCATTCAAATGGCTATGAAATGAAATGAAAATTCAAATGGCTAAATTGTTTTTAATTTTTAAAAGTAAGCTGAATCAGATATGAATGAAGAGTTAGATAAGAAATATACTAGCCTCTTTTTTTGGGGGGGAGGGATTGACATCAGTTAGATTACAAAAGATAAGTAAGGAACTAGAATAAAAGCTAAATGAAACAAAGGAAGAATTTATGTCAGGTGGACCTCTTGATCAGAAATGAGACTCAAAATAATGGATTCCTTAACTCCAAAAAAGTACACATTGAGTGAACATAAAAGAGTGGTCACTCACCTCATTTCCCATCCAATGTTCAGGGTCATAGTATCTGCTTCTGAAGATGCTACAATAAAGGTGAGGGATTACAAAATTAGAGATTTTGAATAAATGCTTAAGGTTCACATAGACTCTGTACAGAATATTTACTTGGACCACAGTGGCAAGGTTTTGACTTCCTTCCTTTGACTTCATTAAACTATTCCGTTCTGCTATGATCATTAAACTATGAGATTTCCTAGATTTTGAGTGCATCCCAACCCTGTATGGCGATGATCTCAATAGGTCTTCAGGAACCATTATGCCTAAAGGAAATTATATAGTATCTGCCTCCAGGGACAAAACTATAAAAACATGGGAAGTGTAAACAAGCTATCGTGTGAAGACTTTCACAGGGCACAGAGAATGGGTGTGCATGGTTCAGCCAAATCAGGATGGTACTTTAATGGCCAGCTATTCTAGTGATCAGACAGTCTGTGTATGGGTAGTAGCCAGAACATAATGCAAAACTGAGCTCTGAGAACATGAGGATGTGGTCAAGAGCATTTCATGGGCCCCAGAAAACTCTTAATTCCTGTATCTTTGAAGCTATAGGATATAAAACTAAAACAAACAAATAAGCAAAAGTAGCAAAGTAGGCCCTACCTTGTTGTCTAGATCCAGAAAGAAAACTATTAAGTTGTGGGCAGTTGTCACTGGCATGTGTTTTATGTCTTGCCTTTGCCTTATACATGCCTTTCGAACAATGATAATTAAGTGGAGCTTTCTTTCATTCTGGGGCAAAGTTTATTTTGAGTTATGCTGATGATAAGAACCTACACGGATGGAACTGAAAGAACAAGCAATGCTTGAAAACATTCAGTGCGTGTGAACACGTAATTTCCTCCTTGGATTTCTACAAGAAGGCATCATACAGGTTTATTGGAAATGTAGCTCATACAGTAAAAGTGTAGGAGTGCTGTTGATTGATTCACATTTGACGACTCCCCCCTCTTTCCTCTTTATGCACTCAGATACCTTCAGTGAGCTCTAAGTAAATGTTGTCATTTCGTGTAAATTATTCTGGATGTAGATTGAGCTTATTAAAATTTTTTCACAAAGTAAAACATATACTAAGCTAAGACTAATAAACAAAACATAAAACATTTGTTTTTTCTGAAGTCCAATAAAAATTTTACAAGTAATAGTTTGTATACTGTTGGTATTGTTGCCAACACATGGAAAATCTTTCAATATCCATAGCAATCAAAATATATCATTTGTACCTATTCTATCATTGAGAGTCCTTAACATGTTCATAATCATCCTATGAGAATCAAAATCTAATTGTATTATGGAAAAAAGTATTTGTGAGCAATGCTCTATATCCATATTAAAATAACAAAAAATAGATCTTTGCTCAGCAATTTTGTAGGATTTATTTCTTAGTAATGTTTTATCCCATGAAGAAATTTTAAAGTTATAATGAAAATTCCATTGGTGATCTCATATCCCTAAATTTAATTCAGAAAAGAATTTACACATGAAAATTAACCAAAGTCCACTCCTTTGCTTTTGAACCACAAGAGGAAGTAATGTAATCTATATAAAATAAAACAAATGTTGTAGTGATAGATGAACCTTTCCCCAAACTCCTTTAAGATCTCTCATCATGTTTACTAACCATGGCTAATGATCAGAAGCTGATCTAAAGAATCACTAATATCCACCAGACTGGAATGGTATTGAGTAGTGAATTACTTTGAAAAGGATCAACTAATATATTCTTGGTCCTGTCTACTACACACTTATCTTTGGCATACTTAGCAAACACCATTATTTCAATTATTAACTTTTATTCATGACTCCCAAAACCCTACATCCACTTTGTAACATTCTTGCGGGCAGAGACTGTTTCCTTAATGTTTCTATATTATCAGAATCTAATATGGTATGTTACAGTGAGCTGATATTTAGTAGATGCTCATTGAATTGAATTTAATGAAATGGAACTATTTCTCTGATGAGCTTCAGTTTCAAATCAGCACTGTCTTCTCAACATCAGCACTTGGGTGTCCTCTTAGCAGCTTATACTCCCATATTTTTGAAACTAAATTAATCATCTTCTACTCTCCCCACCTGCCACTCCTTCTAACTTTATTTTTTCTTTTTGCAATGATGGTGCCAACTTCTGCCGTGTCTCATATGACAGAAATCTTAAAGTCATTACTCTTCCATTGTCTTTTTTGCCCTCATCATATCAGTTGCCATATCCTGTGGATTATAGTGTCAAACTATCTAGGTGAGGCAGGGTGGGGTCATGGGAGAGCTACTGCATCTAGAATCAGAGGATCCAGGTTTAAATCTTCCATTGTCTACTTACTCTGGTTTGACTTTTTATAAGGAAGTTACTATCTTTGGACTTTCCTTGACAATAAAAAATAAATAAATAAAAACTATGAGTAGGGTAAAGAGAATAATCTCTTCTACCTCAAGACCCTATGACATCTTTTTTCCTCCTGAATCTCCACTCAACCTGTCATCTCTTTCTGCCTGAATCAGCATAAAATCTCTTAGTCTTTCCTTTCTTCTATTCATTCTTAATACAGCTTCTACAATAATGTTTCTAATCCACAGATCTACATTACTCAGAAACTTTCTTTGCCTTCTTATTGCCTTTCAGGAAATTAGCCTGACATATAAGGTCCTTTACTATCTGGCCTGCATCTACCTTGCCAGCCTTATTTTACTCCATTTATCTTCCTGTGCTATAGATTCTGGTCAAAACTATAATACCGTATTAAATCCTATTCTGTGTACTCCTATCTCCATGCTTTTATGGAGGTTATCCTCTATGACTAAAGCACTTGCTGAAAGCCTTCTCTTTGTTCAAGGTTCAGATTAAATTCTACCTCCTTTGTGAAGCCTTTTCTCATCCCACCTTTATCTAAAAGTGATCTATTCTTTCTCCAATTTTCCAAAAGTCCTTTGTCTCTTTACTATCTACTTTAAATCATACTTATTTTTCTGTTTGTGACTTATTTCTTCTATTAGACTTATAAGCACCTTTAAGACAAAGACTAAAATATACTTCATCTCTGTATTCACAGGCACTAGAAGAATATTTTGTATATAATAAGCAATTAACAAATGCTTGTTGGATTAATTCATTAAATGCTGGATATTGTTTGACCTGGATTATGATTAAAATAGATGATTATAATTTCTTTCCTCTTCCTTGCTTTATTCTTGTATTGGCAGAATTTTTCTCAATATTTCCGTCTGACATCCTTTCCTTTTTCTTTTCACCTGCCTTTTTATAGCTCTTGGACCTTTAAGGATTTCACATTTTCCCTTTCCTATCCCATTCTCATATCTTTCCTTCTCTAGCCTGCCTAGTCTGTAGCAACTATTTACAAATGCAGTATATCAAAATGACAAATGACATGTGTGTTTTCTATTTGTTTTATTTCAATGATTTGCTTATTTTTCCCATTTTAGTAATATAAATTAAACAGATATTTAAAATGAGCATTCCTATACATAAGTAAAACAAGAGGCATATATGTATATACATACATATGCCTACATGCATATGTATATGCATGCATATATATGATGTACATATATACTTACATAATTGTGTGTATGTATAGTATGAATACATATGTATAGATGTATATACATATATAATTGTATGTATGTGTAGTGTGTATATACATATGTATCCCTCTACTAAGAATAGCTTATTTTTATTTTTAAATATATAATAAAATTGACATGTATCTTTGAAACTGTCTGGTTTTTCCATGATCCTTTCTGGCTTTCCTTATTTTCTCTTTTGAGCATTTCATAAATATATTTCAATAACCTTATTTTTTCTTTCTTTCCTTACTTTATTTTCCCTTCCTTCCATCTTCCTTCCCTTTCTTTTTCCTTGTTTCTTTACTTTTGTCCTATTTTCTTTTCTTTCTTCCTCTCTCCCTCTTCTCTTTTCTCTTTATACTCATACATTCATATGTTCCTGTAAATGTTTAACAACCATCTCTCTGAAATTGCACAACACAATTTTAAGTTTAATCTGTATTCCTAATATTTTCTCATCAATTCCCTAAGTCTACACAATAAAGATCAATTTCTTTGGAATATAGCCTTAGTGGTGATGTCACTGAGTAAAACAATATTCACAATATTGTTCCAAATTTCCTACCAGGATGGTTTGCCAACTCACAGCAACTTTGGTTTCCCTGTTTCCTTGCAGCTCCTCAACAATTGTGATTTTCTTTGTTTGTCATTTCTGATAATGTGACTTGCCCAAAGTCACACAGCTAGTAATTGTGTCAAGTGGCTGAGGTCAGATTTGAACTCAGGTCCTCCTGACTCCAGGACCAGTGCTCTATTCACTGTGCCACCTAGCTGCCCCTAAATGCTTCTTATTAGGATAATTTTCTTAATGCAAAACTTGTCTTATTATTTCTAAGAATTTGTGATGTTTTTTTTTTCATTTGGGAAGTGTATTCTATACTGTGTGTATGTGTTATTGAAATAGGCTTTCTGTATTGATTCACTTATATTATTATGGGAGAAAACCATATGGGAGAAAATAAAAGGTAATGTGAGAGAATAAAAACCTATCACCATCACTACTATCACCTGATCTGAGACATATTTTTTGTAGGTCACTAGAATCTACATGATAGAAAAGACAGTCATAGATTATTTGAGAGAAGATGAGAAAGATAAGAGAAACTGACAGGTAGAAATTTGAAGATTTCTCAAGTAGCATTTTATTTATTATTTGTATCAAAACATTGCACTTAGCATAATGACTTTAGGCTTTCAGTACAAAATTGAACATCTGACAAATACTAAATAAATAACAAATTATCTCCCCTTTCCAGTCCACCCTCCAATGATGTCAAAATGATTTTCTAAAGCATAATCTGAGCTGGTCACTCCCCTATTTAATAAACTCCTCTGGCTCCCTAGGATAAAATATATACTTCACTGTTTGGATTTTTAAATCCTTCACAACTTTAATTCATGTTTGCTGTCTCATTGTACATTATTTCCCTTTATCCTTTCTTCAATCTAGCCTAACTGACCTTCTCTGTGTTCCTCATACAAGTCTATATACATATTCCATCTGAGGGCCCTTGAATGACTGCCTTCCCCCTTCACTACAAGGCATAACCTCCTCCCCTCTCTCTGCCTCATAGAATCCCTCTCGTCTCTAGAAACACTTCAAGTGACATCTGCTACTTAAAGCCCTATCTGATCCTCATGTGCTACTGCTTTCCCTCTCCAAGTTCCTTGTATTTAGTTTTCTTAAATGTATTTAAATATGTCATCTGCATAAATGTAGTCTCTATAGTTAGAATGTAAATTCTTTAAAAGTAGAGCTTGCTTCATTCTTTTCATTTGTTTCTGCAGTAAAGTACTACCTAGCACATAGTAGGTACTTTCTGAATGCTTGTTGATTGAATGATATAAATTTTAAAGCAAATAAAAAAGGAAGCTGAATTGCATGCTTTTTATGTACTCTAAAGTGTGTTTTTCCTCAATGTCATCAGAATGAAACTTGTCAAAAAATGAGTTTAATTATCTTATGAGAACATCAGAAAGTAACACATTCTGCAAAGTTGAAAAAAAAACACAAAGAACTATTTTATTTATATCCCTTCAGAGGGAAATTGATTTAATAAAATGTCATGTCCCAAAGTACCGATATATACTTCTTAGTTATAAAAAATGATTTAAAATGTGATCTTTTTTTTTCATTTTCTTTGCTTCTTTAAAGCATGTTGGCTGTTTCAAAGTTATATCTCTCCCTGCTTACATTGAACAAGATACTAATTTCCCTATATAAATTTCTATTTTTTTTCTATGCACAAACCTTCCTTGGAAGTCAGTGAGTTCAAGTCAGTATAACATATGAAATTGCACTATTGAAAAGATTTTTTAAAATATAGGGTCATATTCATGTTCTTCATCTATAATTCTAAAGAGTAAGCATAAAGAATACCAGGATAAAGCCCACTTGAAACATTAAAAAAAAAGATTGAAAATTGTAAAGCAACTTGTTAGAGAATTTAATTCATATTTATAAAAAGGAAGTCTTGAGTTGAGAAAAAATGCAAAGTAGTTCTACTTATAAGAGATTCAGTCAAAGATGAAACTAAAGATGGGGCAAATATTTTATTCATCACATGCTAACTAAAAGGGAAAAAGTTATAGCAATGTCTTATGCACATACTTCAAGAAATAAAATATTAATGAATAAAAGTAATTTCCATAGTAGCAAATAAGAATGAGTTTGCAGGAGCAAATCTACTAGAAAACTTATGAGCCATCTAAGGCTAAAATGAAATTAGAACTCTCTGGAAATTTCCCTGAGGGCCAGATTTCATTATGGCTTCAGAGTAATATGCTATTGACAACTGCCAAATCTACTATCAACTTTGGTCATATGAAGGACAAACCAGAATTGGTACCAATTAGCCTCATCCATTGATCAATCAATATTTTGATTTTTTTTTTTTTTCTGTCATCACAATGTATACCTGTCAGTTCAAGACATCCATAGTCATGTGTTTAGATAGAGTGGTAAGGGTGAATGATACTTAATGGTAGAGGAAATGATGATGGAAATATCACCTTCAAAAGCAAACTGATTGTGAACTCTAGTTTAAGACAAGCTCAGTCCTCCTTCAAGTTGAGTGAAAATGGTCAACATTATTTTCCCACTGGTGCATTTTAGATAAAGAAACAGTAGCTGAAAAATATCTTTTTGCCCATTTTCACTTTTGTTCCAGAATTCAACATTTGATATTTTTTGAAATTATAAAATATTTTTAATATTCCACCAAAGTCTAGCCTATACTTCCATCATATTACATCACCTGTTGCTTCATGAGACTATTCCTTCTCGGTTTTCACTATCTTGAAGCCAGTCAATAAGAAAAGAATAGTGTGGGGGTGAGGTGGTATGTTACATATATATATGTGTGTGTGTGTGTGTGTGTGTGTGTGTGTGTGTGTGTGTGTGTATAATAGTCCAAGACAGCAGACTTTTGGGTCTTTCATGTTCTTTCGAAAATCAACTCAAAATGGTAGAACTTACCTTTTGAAGTGAATGTTGTGGCAGAATTATTACATTAGACTGATGTGGTTTTTTTCTGTTAAGACATGCAAATACCTGTCCATGTGGTTAGATGGTATGAGATAAAAGTAATTTTCCTCTAAATACGTTGTCTATTTTTTTCTTTTTGTTTTTCCCAATTTATTAAATTATTTATCTTTAGTTTTTAACATTCATTTCCATAAGTTTTAAATTATCTCCCCCTCCCTCCTCTATTCCTTCCCCAATATGGCTTGCAATTTGGTTTGGGCTCTACACATACATTCCTATTAAACACATTTTTAAATTATTCATGTTGCTTAGAAATATAACAAATGGGGGGGAAGCATGAGAAAGAAAAAAATAAAACAAACCAAAAAAGAAAATAGTCTACTTCGTTCTGCATTCTGACTCCATAGTTCTTTCTCTGAATGTGACTGGCATTTTCCATCATGTGTCCTTTGGAATTGTTTTAGGTCCTTGCATTGCTGAGAAGGGCTAAGTACAATCTATTTTTATATTTGGTGATTGTTTGTAATGTTTTCAGGCCATTGGGAAACCATTTGGCAAATGAAAAGTTTATTGCTATTATACCTGGATGTTAACAATCTTCATTTACTGCTTAAGGTACTGAAGAGTATCATCTTTAATTGTTATCATTGCTATCCTTGTTTTTGCTATTCTTATACAAAATATCTTTTTAAATATGGATTTCTTTAACATCATAACGTGTACTTTGATTGGAGGTTTATGCACTTTGCAAAACTTACTGCAATATGCATTCACAATTCAATTTCTCTCAATATTTAATTGCCAAGAAATCAGTCAAAATGATAAGAACCACATACATGGATACAACTTTTTGGAAAAATTAGTCCTTTGAGTGATGAAGATGGAAATATAGAAACTCACTGATTGCCAGAATCTCTGAGGAAAATACCACAAAAATCCCTCTAATTTTGTTTGGAAATGATCGTGCCTTAAGAATTATTTTAGGAAAATATTCACTTTTTCTTCTAGTCTTACCTTGTTTCCTAGCTTACATTTAAAATATTCACTCCTTGGTTTGAATTACTATCATTTATTTCATATTTCAGCTGCGGGATTCCCAGGGTATTTTCTGAAGTGTTTTGTCAAGAAGATAAGAAAAATGTCATACTTTTGAATTAAATGTTCGGTTACCATGCTGTCTCATCCAAGGATTGCCTCATAGTTTTATATTTAGAGTGCAATGTGGAAAGAATGAACATTAAAATGTCTTGTCCAATCATTATCCATTTATGGCGCCCAACCCCTGCATGTGTTGTGTAGAGCTAAAAATGGGAAGCTTTCATCAGGGTGCTTTTCTGGACATCTATTATACAAAGAAGCAAACTTCAGCCTTCAAATATTCCAACATTGCATGGTTGGCATGGTGTAAATTGCTTATAGTTGTCCCAGTTCAGTCACATAACTGCCTGCTAAGGGAGGACACTGTGGGACACATCATACAGCAGTTCCTTAACCAGAGTCAGTCATCTCGAGAATTATGCCACATGTCCCTTATTCTCTGCTTCTACAAAGGAGAAAAGGTGGTGGGTGGAGGTGGGTGAATGTTCAGCACTCAGAGGGCACTGGCTCTTAGTTTGTGAGAATCCTGTGCTTTTTAAAATTCATATCAGAGAACTCAAATGTTAGTGAACATTTTAAGAAAAAATAATCATCCTGCCAATCCCACGAAGACTCACAATGGGACCTAGAGGGTTATACCCTGATGTTAAAGCTTCACCTGTGTGGTAAGCACTGCTGTCAGTTCCCTAGCAACAGAATTCTCACAGGCTTTCATTAGGGACTCCAAAGGTGGAAGCAGGTCTGTTCTGTCCCATTGAAATCACCCTATGCTGGATGTTGCCTGACAGATTGTTAATCAATTTATTAGTTTCTAAAGAGAATGGTGCCATGTGTAGGAATCACAGGATACTCAGTTTCCACTAATGCCTGATGTTTCAAATTGTGTATATACCCCACATGGAGTGGAAAGGTTTTATTTTAGTTATCATTATGCAAGGGGCTCATGCCTTATAATCATGTCAGAACCAGTACCCAGGGAATAAGCATCTCACACTACTGGAGGCATTTAAGGCTAATATGGTGTACTTTTCCTACTACTCAGAATACCTAAAACAATTTTTCTCCCCCATAATAATAGTACAATATTTTTTTTTAAGTTAGATGTTACCATGCCTGTACCTAGTATAATTCCCTCATTTAATAGAAAAAATAGGCTAAGTGATTTTTTCAAAGATCATACAAGGAATGTGTCAGAATTTATCCTGGTTCTCTGACTCAAAATCTAATGTTCTTTCACTTATGTCATAGTTAATCTCATAGAATCATATCATCATAGTATTTAAAGATAATCGAATGTAGCACCCTCATTTTTTGTCATTGTCATTCACTGATTTCAGTTGTATCTGATCTCATTTGGTTTTTTCGTTTGTTTGTTTTTGGCAAAAATACTGGAGTTGATTGGTATTTCCTTCTCCAAATCATTTTACATATGAGGAAACTGAGAAAAACAGCATTAAGTGACTTGCCCAGTGTCATACAGCTAGTGAGTGTCTGAGGCTGGATTTGAACTCAGGTCTTCTTGACTCCAGGCCCAGTGTTCTATCTCCTGCACTACTGCCTAACTGCCTTTACCTTTATTTTATTCATGAAGAAACTAAGGTCTAGGGAGAGTAATTAGCATATTCTTCATACTACCTCTATTTCAGCTAAACTGTGCTATTTATTCACTGTTCCCAATATCATCCTAGCCTTTGCAGACTAGCAACACACCTTCCTGGGAAGGCTATGTTCTGACATTATTGACAATTGTCAGCCTTCCCTTTCCTCAAGGCCCAAACCAGGTTACAATATTCCATTAAGCCTTCCCTTATTCCACTTCAAGTTTTGTGTGATGTCCTCTTCTCAAATCTCTATCCCTCTTTTGTGTGCTTACCTCTTTATAATTTTTATATTTACAAAGCTATAACTGTGACCTAGGAGAAATTTCATTGACAGGATAGTTTTACTCAGGCTGTATATAGTCTTGTCAGGAAAAGAAGGAGCAAAATCACTTTGGTATAGTATTCTCCGCTATGCCTCCCCTACACTTAGAAATAAAGAAAGGAGGTGGCAGATGGATAGTATAACTATGGGAAGTGGAGAGTCCCATAAAGTGGAAAAGATAGGACCCCTGAAATTGGTAGCCTGGAGCCAGTTGAAAGATTGAGGGTGGCCATACCATAGAATGAGTTGAGCCATGATGTAGGACTGGTGAGACACTAACAATTCTTTCTCTTCAAGATCTCAACTATCCATCCAATTCACTAGATTGTTTTTCCTCAGTTTTAGAGATCCACATGAGCAGCCAGAGTTCTTTTTACTTTGGAGCAAAGTTTTGCTGAACCCACCCTAGAAACAGTTAATAATTATTTCTATATTTCTTTTATTCATCCTCTTCCCTTCTACTAGATTATGGGTGCTTCCAGATCAGAGAAGTGTTTGCTTTATTTTTGTGCCTCTAACACCTAGTAGCATAGGAGACAACATAATTTAGTGGGTAGGAATCAGGAAAACCTGGGCTAATACAGGTCTCTCACACATGCATACTAGTTGTGATATTACATAGCCAAATCAATTAACATCTCAGTGCCCCAGGCTAGGCTTAAGACTATCAATTGCCAAAGAAGTTCTGGCCTGCTTTGGTAGAAGAAATTTCTTCACTAAACAGGTTCCTATTCCAACAAAATCACAAGTCTTGTTGAAAAACAAAGAACACCATGTAAAACATGCTTGACATATTATAGATACTTATTGAGTTGAATTGAATTCACTTACCCAATGGCCTAGGTTAGTGAGCAGCAGATCTTAGATCAGAACCCATGCTTCCTAATTCCCTGTTCATTGTTTCTTCCTGACCAGTGCAGCCAGAAATGATCTAACTCTCTTGACAATGGGTATAGAAATTAATGTTCCTTCAATTCAATTGGCAGTTAATCATAGATTGTACTGTGACATCACTTTTTTTTTGTCTTTAACTATTATAAAATCACTTTTATTTTTGACTTAAACTATTAGGACATTCTTCTATTATTATTTAGATTTTATTACTGGGGCAAAGGCCATTTATTATAAGCCCCAGAGGGCAAAATGCAAGTTCTATGTGACCTACAGAGTAAGTTGCAGAGTTAAATGGAGGTTTTGAGCATGATGTCATTTGTCATGTCAAGAATTTCATAAAAGTAGTCTTCACAATAAGAAAACACTGGGTTGACTTAGCAATAGCTATAAGTTCCTATAGGACAGCAACTCCATGTTATTATTCTTTTAGGTGTTCTCCACTTGAATTTAGTACTATTGACACTCAAATACTTGTTTCAACTTTGCATTTCTTCTCAGATCCCTAGCTCCAAAGAAGTGTTATTACTGATCCTTTGCAGTTAGTTCTTTCAGATTATTTACACATCAAATTCCTAAAGGCCAGTGACTGTAGAATTAGGGAACATTTGACATTTTATTAACTGGTCTAGGCATCATCCCATTTGGGGTGGCCTGTGCTCCAAATAGAAAGGATTAGTCTCTGTTTTCCAGAACTTCTATACAGTGACTCATAATATAGCCAGGGAGACACTAAATTGCAGTCTGAGAATTCACCAGTGTTTGTTGTCACCCTGTCATTTCCAGAACTTTGCATCCTGAGATCACTTCCTGGGAAACACTTCTTTGTGTTTCATTATATAGGAGAGTGGGCAGAGATACTACTCTCTAGCTCATTTAAAAGTCTCTATCTCCTAGATGTAATCTCCCTTGGCTAGTGATCCTAGTGGATAGGCTTGGGGAAAAAACAGCTTCTTTATATTATTATCCTCCTTCCTCCTAGTATTGTACAAAAGTCTTGCTTTTAGCCCTCCAGCAACTGTTATCATTAGAAGCCCAGGTGTTCTGGGACATGATTCATCATAACCTAGAGATGTAGCATGCCATAGTTGAAAAAGCCTTCAATTTTGTAGTTAAACTTTGAACTCACGGATCTAACAATTACTTTCCATGTAATCCTGCATAAATTCCCTTATGTCCTTTGCCCTTAGTTTCCTCTTCAATTTTTTTCTTTTCTTTTCTTTTTTCCCTTCTTTTGGAGGCAATGGGGTTAAGTGACTTGCAAGGGTCATACAGCTAGTAAGCATCTGAGGTCAGATTTGAACTCAGGTGTTCTGTCTTTAGGGCTGGTGCTCTATCCAGTGCAGCGGCATGTCACTAATCTCCCCCACCCCAGATTCCTCTTCTATATAGAGAGAACTTAGAATACATGACTCAATCCAATTTTAAAGTTAAGATCTTTACAAGAATTAGGTATAATTCCTTATGAAGTCTTCTTGTATTGGTACACATCACTCATAGGGAGAAAGTTGGGGAGTAGGTAGAGTTTGGATCAGGAATATAGATTAAAAAACAACAACAAAAACCAAAGAGTGCTCTAGGGCCAGTCCAGGATACTTATGGAGCTTTATCCACCATTAATTTTGAACGGTAGCTGAAAGCCTCCTTATTTTATATTCCTGAAAAGTCTCCAATTCCCTTTATCTGCCTCAGAATAAATCTAAGACCCTGGTTTTGACACATTCAAACAGATAATAAGTGTTAGTCTTCTCACACTACAATCTATTCCACATTCATGTTTGTTCAAGAAATCCAAGTAGTTTACTCAAATAAGTAAGTCAATACCTTTAGTAAAGGATAGCTAGTAGATGTGTGATTTCATTCACATAGAGAACACCTGGGTGAGTGAAGAAACTCCCTCTACCAATGCAAAAGGGGTAACTTCTCTATATAGTCATAGAAGCACCGAAAGATTAAATGACTTAGGGGCATCTGGATGGCACAGTGAATGCAGCACCATTTCTGGAGTCAAGAGGATCTGAGTTTAAATGTGACCTCAGACACTTAAAACTTACTAGCTCTGTGACCTTGGGCAAGTCATTTAACCCCAAATGCCCTTCCTTCCCCCCTCCAAAAATGGCAAAAAAAGAAAAGATTAAATGATTTGCTCAGGGTGACACAGTTCCTCTACAGATAATAAGCAAATAAGTTGTGCCTTTAACATTTTTTATATTATTATTGCAAAATTAAGGAAGTAGTCCTCCTATTTTTTTTATATTGATGTCAAAATGTTTCTTATACATTACTCAACAATTAAAATATGCTTTATACTTTTTCATACCAAGAACTTTGAGATCTCTTTATCACCAATATCTGGTCTGAGATTAAAAAAAAAAAAACCATCTTAGATCATATGGCCCTTAAAAGCCAAGCTCCTGTTCTACCTTTCTGCCCTATAAAGTCAAGATGAAAATTGAATTCATGCTGAGAATGAGTATAATTTAACCCACTGAGACATAATCACCAGACACATTGAACCAGAAACCTAGCCATAACTCCAAATTGGACTTTAAATACCCAGTTGTCCCCAAGGATTCGGAATAATTATAAAATGTTTCCCTAAGGCAGAAAAAAGTTAACCACCCCTCTAAAAGATAACTAAAGGGGTGTGGCTTAGGCTAACTATTGCTCATTAAATTATTGTCTCTCAAAAAGCAGAAGAATTTTAACTCTTTCTCCTCCATTCACCTCCTAAAGATGATTGACTTCTGCTATTTTTCTATTTTTAAGATCTTTTGGATTCCTGATTGTTTCCATATTTAACTGTGAGTGATCATAACTACTCTATAATTTTTGTTATTTATTTCTTGTAGAAGAAGTACAAAGAAGGGATTAGTAAATAGGTTGTAGTTCACAAAAGATAAATTGTACAAAAATTTGAACCTTATTCTAATATGAATAAGATTCTTTTTATTCTAGCTTGGAGGGGTCTGATATATAACCATCAAAGATTTTATTAATAATTCTTATTTTCTCTAGTCGATGGATTACATAATTCAGGATGATTTACTCCTTGAGAATATTGAGCCTAACCCCTGCATAGCCTGACCTGCTCCTACCTTTCCAGTCTTTTTACACCTTACTTCCCTCCCCATATATTCTGTGATGCAGTGACACTGGCCTTCCTACTTTTCTTTACAGGACACTCCATTTCTGAGCATTTTTACAAGCTCTCTGCCTAGCCTGAAAATCTCTTCTTCCTCATCCTTTTCTCCTGCCTTCCCTAGCTTTCCTCAAGTCTTGGCTAAAGTCCTTCATCAAAAATCTGTCCCTGTCCTTCTTAATGTTAGTACCTTCCCTCTGCGACCAATTTATCTTGTGTGTATGCTGTTTGTACATTGTGATTTTCATGTTGTGTCCCCATTAGACTGTGGGCTTCTTGGAAAGCAGAGGGTATCATTTTCTTTTCTTTGTTTCCTCCGTGTTTTTAGCATAGTGCCTGGCAATTTTATAGGTGCTTGTTAAATGCTTTTTAACTGACTGAATGAATTACTTAGGAGATGTCAGAAGGCTGGACAAACAGGGGTAAATTTTCCTCAGAGCTAAAAGGCCTATGGCAAATTCATTCTTCCGTCATCCCCTGATTATTTCCTTTTCGTTGAAATGAATGGTCCCTGAAGCTTGGGGAAGGGAAAATAATTGTTTAAAATATCATAGTGAACACAAGGCTAGTTAAAGTAGGTAAATGGAGAATTTGGAAATAGTTACTAAGACCATATTCTGTAATCATGGATGAAGATGGAGGGAGTTTCTTCCCTTATTTTTGTTCCATTTATACCACGTATCTTACTAGTTTACCTGTTGCTCTGTGTACCATAGCATGCCAACACTGTCCAATACTGTCCATGAGTTTTCTTGGCAAAGATACTGGGCTGGTTTGCTATTTCCTTTTCCTGTGGATTAAGGTAAACCAAGAATAGGTCTTCCTGGCTACAGACTCAGCACTGGATCTATCAAGCCACATAGCTGCCTCCACTAGATTACATACACTCTGCTTATACAGATATTCAAATTCGAATCCCCATTCTA
Organism: Gymnobelideus leadbeateri; assembly: GCA_011680675.1. Lineage (NCBI taxonomy): Eukaryota > Metazoa > Chordata > Mammalia > Diprotodontia > Petauridae > Gymnobelideus > Gymnobelideus leadbeateri. The sequence goes on along the minus strand of WOXC01003936.1, from coordinate 577,249 downwards.
AGTAATATGGAATACTATCTTCTTTGCTATATGTAGTAATGAAATGTGTCAGATTACATTTTTTAAATGAGGAGAAGACAAAAGTGGATTGCAAGAAGATTTACTAACTATTCAGATTGTTCCCAAATTAATATATCCAGCTCTAGTTTCTCTTCTGAGTTCCAGCCTTGCATCACTAAGTGCCTTATGGACAATTTCACCTTGATGCATCTTTGGCACCTAAAATCCAGCAGGGCAAATTTGAACTTATTTTCATCAAAGCTCCAAACTTCCCAATTTCTTCTGAGGACCCTCTACCCCCATTTTAAAAAATTACACTATACCATGATAATTATTGCCATCCATGAAGCACCAGTTCAGAAACGGTTTCTCATTTTAAAATAATATCATTAATCCTTTTCAGGCAGGGTAATATAATTAATGTAAATTTCATTTACACATTCTGAACTTCATTTCTTTCTTTAATCTTGTAATCATTGCTAGTAAAACTTGGAAAAGGTGACCTTTGGAAATGATTTGCATATTTGCTTAGCATAGCATTGTAATTGCTAGCTTGTTTGTTTAGCTTTATTACAAATAAACAACAGTTCTGCAAATTGGGGATGAGGAGGGTGAATTTTTCCCCAACTGAAAATATGTGGCTAATGATAACACTTGCAATCATTCAAGTTGTACAGTGCAATTTTCTTTACACCAGTTATCATTTTCTATATTCTAGGTCTTCTATATACTTCCTCAAGCAACATTATCTTTCTTCTATCCCACCTCTCCTTTTTTCTGAGCTCTCTTAATCAGTGTTTATATAAATTTTCATCAATTTTGGATGTCTACTCTGCCTATAATGTGGTTCCGTCAAAATCCGATGCATCCTATTTTCTTTCTTTTTCTTGTAGAAACAACATGAAGTAGGAGAAAGAATCTTGGTCACTGAGTTAAAAGTTCAATGATCCTCCTACTTTGAAGCTTGTTATACCTAGGGAAGTTATTTAACATCTCTGAAACTCAATTTCTTCACTAGTGTAAGAGATGTGACATTGTACAGCATGTTGTCCATGAAGATTATGTGTAATCATTTTGCTCTTTCTTGATGTGGTTTGAGAGAGGCCAGAATGGATATTTCTGGATTTTATTCTTCCAACCTTTCTCCAAAGGAAACTAGGAGGGGAAATAGGAGGTTGAATACAGAGGCTAAACACTCTGCTCTCCTCAGATAAAAAGAGTACCAGGCCAGAATTATATCTACTTCCTTAAATAAGTATATTTATTCCCTCCCAGTAGAGGAAATAATATTTATGTTTAATCTAACGTTATTCTTTAATGGGGAAGGAGTACCCTAAGATATATAACCAAGGTTTAATTCCCTTCCTACCAAATACCAATTCTACAGAGAAGACATGTAAAAATATCAAATAAAATAATTTTCCTCTAAATTGATGCAAAACAGAAATATACATATGTATGTATATATATATATATATATGTACATGTGTACATGTGTACACTAGATACAAAGTAAATGAGCTCTCCCATTGGGAGTAAGTTATATCATCTCAACAAAGATTGAGTCTTAGATACCACTCAAGGGGAAATTCCCCCAAATCATTAGACTAGTAAACTGGACATAAGGGCATGATTGATGTTGCTCACTCTTCTACATATCAGCTGCTCCCCAGGGTCTTTTTTCTCCCTTAAGGAACCTGGAGTGAGTCTGGAACTACAGTTATTCTTTTTTAAAGCTGGAAAGCAGCAAGAATAGGATTTCTCTCCTTTCCAACTCCTATTAACTCACCACTCCCAACCACCCATAAAGGCTTAGATCCAGGGGTGGGGAACTTGTGTCCTAAAGGAATTGTTCTCTGAAGTTTGGCTTCAGTCAGAGGGCCACACTTGAGGACCTAGAGGGCCACATGTGGCCTTTAGCCTTCAGGTTCCCCACCCTTTACTGCATTGGACAATCCAAATTCCACCAAGGAAATCTTATGCAGATGAACCTTTGAGTCAAAGGTTATGCTTATAAAAATGTATAAAATTGCATCAAACTTTTCTGGGTTGTTGTATGGATGGGGTGTGACATTTGAAGTCCTATATAAAAATTGAATTATTATTAGTAATTATTCTTTTTATTTACCTTATCCACTATTTTTATATTCTTTCCTTTTTTTGGTTCTCTTTCCTGTAGAAATGGTTCTGTCTTGCCCTGAACAAGATCATTTTACTTTTTCTTCTCATTAATCACTAGTTTAGTGATACATTTTTGTAAGAATATAACTTCTTTATTTTAATTCTCTACTCTTGGAGATTTAATCTGATCTTGTTCTCCAAAAAATACAGGTCTGCCAAGATATCCTCTTCATCTATTAGAAAGGAACTTTTTCTTTTGACAAGATCAATGATAGCTGGTTAATAAGGACTTTTCAGGGCATGAAATTAATGTAATATTTATTTTTATTTCAGTAAATATTTATTAAGCTGATACTTCATGCAAGGCACTTTTTTATTTAATGGAGATACATAGGAGAAAAAAACCTACCCTGAAGGAACTTACTTTTTGTTACAATGCTGTGACATCAATCAATAAAATATTTTTAATCAGTAAGCTTCACTATAAATATATTATATATGTGTGTGTTTATGTATATATTTAGTACCTATATGTGTCTCTAGAACTATGCACACTCTGCCTATTTTCTGAACTAAATAGAGCATATATTAATCACTTTCTGTTTGCCAGACATGGTGCTGTGTATTGGGGATACAAAATAATAAAATAAAATAGCCCCTGACCTTGTGGAGTTTATATTCTAATAGGGAAAGGTAGTACATAAAGGAGATGGAGAAAATGGAGTAAAGAAAGAGAAAAGGGTGATACCTATGGAGGGATGAAGGGCAACAAATATTTCTTGAGGGCCTCTGATGGGTCAGTTCTGTTCAGAAAGTTTCCTAATCTTATGTACTTTTTTCTAATTCATTATTTATTTATCTTAACATTCTTTTTCTTTTTAATTTTGAATTCCAAAGTCTCTCCCTCCCTCCCACACCCTTCTCTAATACTGAGAAAGCAAGCAATATGATATCAATTAAACACGTGAAACCATTCCAAATATATTTACACATCTACCATATTTTAAAAAAATTAGAAAGTGAGAAAATTATACTTCAAGTTTCACTCAGTTCATCTGTTCTCTCTCTGGAGGTAGATAGTATTTTTTTTTTTTAAATCATGTGTCCTTTGGAATTGTCTTAGATCATTGTATTGATCGGAGTAGCCTAGACTTTCATAGTTGATCATCATTACAACATTATTACTCTGTACAATAATCTCATTAGTCTCACTTCATTGGTTAATTTAGATAGGTCTTGCCAATGTTTTTTTCCTGAAACCATCCCCCTTGTCATTTCCCATAGTACAAGACTACACCATCACAATCATGTGTTTCAATTGGAGCAGCCATTCCCCTTGATTTCCAATTCTTTGTCTCTGCAAAAAGAACTTCTATAAATATTTTTGCACATATAGTTTTTTGGGGGTTTTCTTTTATCTCTTTAGGAATCAGATCTAATGGTGGTATGGCTGGTTCAAAGGTTATGAACAATTTTATAGACTTTTGGGACTAGTTCCAAATTTTTCTTCAGACATATTGAACCAGTTTACTATTCCTCTGATTTCATTACTGAACCTATTTTTCCTTCATCCCCTCCAGCATTGTAATTTCTGATGGGTGTTATGTGGTATCTCAGGATTGTTTTGATTTACTTTTCTCTAATCAGTAGTGACTTAGAGCAGTTTTTTTACATGACAACAGATAGCTTTGATTTTTTTTTTCTTTTAAAAACTGCCGGTTTATATTTTTGACCATTTATCAGTTGAGCCACCTGGCTCTTATTTTTATAAAACTGACTCAAGTTTTTATTCAGCACATATTTGAGAAATCAGGCCTTTATCAGAGAAATTTACTTTAAAATTTTTTGATATTTCTTCATTGTCTATTTCTACCTTTTAGCAAAATATACTTTTCCTGATTATCCATTTTAATTAGGTCTATTTTTACTTCTGCTTTGTCTGAGATCATGATTGCTACCCCTGCCTTTTTTTTTTAAAGTTTGGCTAAAGCATATTACATTCTACTCCAGCCCTTTATTTTAGCTCTTGGTGTATATCTTTCTGTTTCAAAGTGTGTCTTTTCTAAACAACATCCTTTTAAATAACAATCCTTTTGTTGTAGTCTGGTTTCTAATCCATTTTGCTAATGTATGCACCCCCAAAACTGTGTGAAACAGAAATCCTTACCCAAATGATACCCAGAGGTTTCTCAAGTTAGGAAGCAGAAAAGAATGGTTTATTTAAGATCTCGAGAAAGGGCCACCACCCTCCTGACAAATGGTCAGGGAGGAGAAGCAATTTACAAAAGGAAATGGCAAAATTATAAAGCCCTAAGGCAGAATTCTCCCCCACCCACTCCTGACCCTTTTCTTTCATTGGCTGAGAAGTTTAGGTGTACAATTTAAATGTGACAATCTACCTCAAATACCAGAACAAGGAAACAGTAGACCACCCAAAGTACATTTGAGAAAGCATTTCTGTTCTTATTTGCCTATCTGGTGCTAAGGTGGCACTGGGGAGGGTCTCCATTGCTCTAAGTCCCAGATTACTGCAAGGTCAGGTGACTTCTAAACTTAGGCCTAGTGGATTCTGAAGCCACTCTAGATTTGATTTTTCAGAATAGGGAAACTTCACTGCAAATCATCCCTCACACTAACCATGATCTCTTTTCTGAATGAGCTCATATCATTCGCATTTACAGTTATGATTGTTATTGTTGTTAGGTCGATTCAGTTGTGTCTAACTCTTTGTGATCCTATTTGTAATGTTTTTTTTTTCTTTTGGCAAAGATACCAGAATGGTTTGCCATTTCCATTTCCAGCTCATTTTACTCCAGCTCATTTATGAGACAAGTGAGCCAAACACGGTTAAGTAAGTAACTTGCCCAGTAAACATCTGAGACCAGATTTGATCTGGAGTCTTCCTGTCTCTAGGCCAGGTTCTCAATCTACCAGCTGTTCAATAGTTATGAATACCAACTGTGTATTTCCCTCCTTTACATTTTCTTCTGTTTTTTCTTGTCTTTCACTTTTTATCCTGTCCTTCCTGTAAAGTCTATTTTGCTTCTAGCCACTGCCTCCCTTAATCTGTTCTCCCTTTTAATATCCTCCTCCCTTACTTTTATCACCTTCCTTTTCTATTTCCCTATTGGTTAAGTTACATTTCTATACACAGGTGAATGTGTATATATATTCTTCCCTCTTTGAACCAATCCCAATGAGAAGGAAGTTTAAATATTGCTGACCACCTCTTCATTTTCCCCTCCATTATAAAAACTCTTCCCCCATTTCCTCTCTCCCTTCCACCTTCTCCCAGTGCATCATTCTTTCTCACACTTTCATTTTTTTTTGAGATTATTCCAATAGAATTGATTCACATCCATGCCCTCTATATATGTGAACTTCCCTAACAGTGATAAAGTTCTCAGTAGTTATATATTGTCATCTTCACACATAGGAATATAAGCAGTTTAATTTTATTGAAACTTTTATGATTAATTTCTCATGTTTACCATTTTATGCATCTCTGTAGTCTTATATTTGAATGCCAAATTTTCTATTCAGCTCAGCCCTTTTCATCAGGAATACCTGAAAGTCTTCTACTTCATTTTCTACATTCATCTTTTCTGTCTTAATTGATCTGGAAGGAGAAGACCCTCAGGGTTCCTGGCCAAAACATAAACAATTATAATTTACATTCATCCTAAGTAAATCAGGGCCCAAACAATGACCAAGTAGGGCTTGACATAGGACCTGTTGTTGGCCAATCAGTGAGAGCCAGAGGAATTTGGAGTTAAGGTTCATCTGTAAGAGGGGATTTTTTTTTTAAGGTGCCCATTCTCTGCCTCACTTTTTATTAAGCTTTAATAACTGAATGAGTGAGTGTTGCCTCTGTCAAAATGAGATCTGTTAAAGATCTTAGATCTTGAAAGGGGCAAGCTTACCCACTGCATCCTGGGTCATCTCCTATTGTCCTGATCTGTATCTTGCCACTGAGCCCAGATGTCTGCAGAGGAAAAAGTGAGGCTGATGACTTTGCACAGCCCTCAGTCACTTAAATCCAATTCACTTACATGTCATGGTATCACCTCATTGATATTACAGTCCTCTTCAAGAACGAATGAGAAACAGTAGGAACAATTTTTCCCTTAAAGGATTATTCTCAGTTTTGCTGAGTAGGTTTTTCTTGGTTGTAATATTCCTGGGTGTTCATTCTGGACCTCTTTTTGAAAGTTATCAATAAATTCTTTCTATTTCTATTTTGTACTATGTATCTAAGTACATGGTTTTGCAGTGGCAATATAAGTGATCTAAGTGTTAAGGGCAGTTGGTGAAGGTCAGGCTCTGGAAGCACCCTTGAACTCTGATTGAATCTTCCCATTTGATGAGTCATTTGCCTTAGGCCATGAGCCTTTCATTGTTTTTGCCCAAAACTCTGTTATTAGCCTAGCCCTCCTTTGTCCAGCATTTTCTTACCCTTGATCCTCCTAAACCTTCCATTGTCCCATCTCCAGGTAGCCTCCAGGTACTTTCCACCATAATCTCTCATCACTGGAGTCTGAACTCATTTGACTCCTCCTGAAGACCCTCCCCAAACTGCTCCTCTAGACCATCTCTAAAATCCTCCCACAACCTTTCTGTATATAAGACCCCATCTTGCCTCCATGAGGTGTGAGAGTACCTGAGAATTATATAATGCAGACTCACTCTGTGTCTGATTATTCTGACCCCCTTGTCCAATATATGCATCATAGATACTGAGGCTCTTTGAGTCTACCCTTTAAGGTGAATCCAACTTTGCTTTTCTTTGGCTGAGAGAAGATTGGAGTTGAATTCATTTGGCAGGACCCCACGTATTGGCATTTTGGGGTCTTGAGCACCCCTAATCCAAGGGTTTTTTATGGTGACCCTCTTTTTGTGGTGACCCTCTTTACAGGAACCCTTGATAATTTCTTAAAATATGATGTCTAGGCTCTTTCTTTGATCATGGCTTTGAGGTAGTACAATAATTTTTTGTTATCTCTCTGACATATTTTCCATGTCAGTGGTATTTCCAGTGAAATATTTCACATTTTTTTTTCTATTTTTCATTCTTTTTACTTTGTTTTCTTATTTCTTGATGTTTTATGGAGTCATTAGCTTCTGTTTACCCAGTATAAATTTGGTAGAATTTATGTTCTTTTGCAAGATTTTGAACATTGTTTCTGTTGAGGTTTGTGGTTTAGGCGTGCTCTAGACCCCAAAATACCACATGCCAGGTACTGCCAAATGAATTCAACTTAACTCAGCCAAAGTAAAGCAAAGTTTATTAAAGATTCGCCATAATGCGTAGACTCTTAAGAAGCCTATGTATTTGTGAGGCTTGTATTGGAAAAGTGGGTCATAATAATCTGACACAGTATGAGTCTGAGCTAGATTAATCTCAGCACCTTCATGGAGGCAAGGTGGATTTTACAGACAGAAAGATTGTGGGAGAGATCTAGGGGTGGTCTAGAGGAGGGGCTTGGGGAGGGGCTTGAGGAGGAGCCTCAGGAGGTTCTTGAAGAGACTCAGGTTAGACTCCAGCAGGAATGGGATTAAGAGTGGGAAATAGCTGAAGGCTACCTGGACATGACAGACAATGGAGTATAAGGGTAACAGATTTGGGTGTAGATATTTTGATAGGATCAAGAGTGGGTAGCTGGACAATGGAGGACTAGGCTAGGTTTAGAGTAACAGATTTGGGTCTAGGGATAATGAAGGATTATGGCCTCAGGCAAATGCCTCATCAAGTGGGAAGATTCAATCAGAGTTCAAGGGATGTCCCAGAATCTATGCCCTATTACTGATTTTTAAGGGGTCATTTCCTTCTCTTTGCATAATTTTCTTGCTTCACACTTTTTTTCCCCAATTTTTCTTCTGTTTTATTTCTTTAATTCTTTTGGGGATCTTTGTTGGGCTTGAGTCCTATTAGATTTATTTTTTTCTTTGAGACTTTACTTATGGCTGTTTTCATAGTATTGTTTTCTTCTGAGTTTCTGTCTTCATCTCCCTGCCATCACAGTGGCTTTTTATGGTCATTTGTTATTGTTTGCTCACTTTTCCAGACTTCTTTTTTTTTACTTTGAACTTTATTCGAAAGTTATGTTAAAGTTGCTCACCTGTGTATGGGGAGGCACTGTCTCAAGGTTTAGGGTTTTTCATGCTACTTTTTTCAGAGCTAATTTTGGAGGTCTGTAAGTTTTTGGTGCTTTCAAAAAGGTGTGATCCTAGAAAAGACATGGTTACTGATCTCTTTACTCTGGTAACTCCATCGTTGGAATCTCCAAATCCGTGGCATCAACATTCTATCTTTATCTTTATCCAAGTCATTGATAAATGCTTAATAGCATAATACCAAGGGAAAAATTTCTGGAGTCTTCCAGTAGAGCTTTCTAAAGTGACAGAGAGCCATTAATGCCTATGCTTTGGTCCAATCCAGGGGTGGGGAAACTGTGGTCTTGAGGCCACGTGTGGCCCTCCAGGTCCTCAAGTGCAACCCTTTGCCTGAATCCAAACTTCATAGCAGAAATCTTGGCTGTGGGTTCCCCACTCCTGGTAATCATTCACCTAGTTCTAAATCCCTGTAACTGTATTCCTTTTTCTCATTCTATAACAATAGTATGAAGGATTTTTATCAAATGCTCTACAGTAAAGGGAAAGGAGTGCCCTAAGCTATACATGTAAGGTTTGACTCAATACCATGAATGAACATTTAGTAGCAAGAAATTAGTAGTATGTTGATGAAAATAAAGGGAAGAAGCAGAAGAGATCAAAAGAAGAAAATTATATAAATAATATATTAATAAAACTCTACAAATTTATGGAAGAGAACAGACATGCAGGAAGAAATAAACATAAGTGACAGTTTTATAGCTAGCATGCTAAATTATCCATTTCAAAATAAAAACCAGCGTATATAATTGGCTTCCACAGCATTGTATTATCCTGTTTCTGATTCCACCACTCTAATCTCTCCCCAGTCTTCTTTGGTTGTTCTTGCTTAGGATGGATGTTCACCATGTTTCTGCCTTTGGTCTAATTTTCTTCTCTCTTTTCATATACTTTCTTTGAAAGCTCAACATTTACCATGAATTCACATATCAGCCTCCACACAAACGATACTTCAATCAATTCTTAATGTCTCCCCTAAACTATCTCACCCATCATCAACTTCTAACTTAAACATCCCCTTCTGCATGCTATCTTAAGTTTAACATGTCCAAAACAGAACTCTCTTTCCCTACCTAACCTGCTCAACAGTCAGATTTCTGAATCTCTGTTGAAAGTACTTATTGAGAGATCATTGGATTTGGAATCACAAATTCCTAGGTTTAAATTCTACTTCAGAATCTTCTTAGCTATGAAAACCTAGGCAAGTCTTTTAGCCACTGTGTGCCTCAGTTTCCTCATCTATAATATAAGGAAGTTGGACTTGATGACCTCTAAGTTCCTTTCTAGACTTTTATAATCCTTTGACCCTTCATCTGAAACCAGTTCACAATTATCAGCCTCATTTTTAACTCTATCATTACCCTTCAAAAACCAGATGTCAAATCCAGATGTCAAATCTTATCACTTCCAAATGTCTCTAGCATTTCTTCCTTTACATTGATGACAGGTCTCTTCCTGTACATTCTGAAAGCCTGAAGTAGCCCTTACCCAAACTTCCCAAAATATAGGTCTCAAGGAGTTAAACATCTTGGCTAAATGAACACAAAACAAACAAACAAAAAACATGTATTACTGGGAAAAGTAGATGAACCACCTATGTAATTTGAATGAAAGATAACAGATGGGCAGCCCTCATGTAGCATTGGCATATATAGATTATTTAAAAGGAAATGGGATATTAGCTGTTCCTATTATACTCTATTTATCTAATGATATAATTGCACAGTATGAGAAAACATTGAGATACACATATATATCATATTTTATGTGTTATATGTATGTGTGTATATGGAAAGGTTTTTAGAGCAATATGAAGTTTACTTCACACTGTAACTTAATACAATCTAGTTTTTTGTTTTCATTTGTATCTCACATGCTCACCCTTTTGTTCCACAAGGTTGATATGTAAACCTTGAAGAGCAACTCAAATTTGCCTCTTGAGTAATGACCAAAAATGTAGTTTTTCTGACATTTTTTAATATATTTCTTTCTGTCCCTTCCTCCTTCCTTCCTTCCTTCCTTCCTTCCTTCCTTCCTTCCTTCCTTCCTTCTTTCCTTCCTTCCTTCCTTTTTTTATGAGAGAATTTAATCCAGCCACAGTTATGGTTATAATATTTAGATTTTTATCTCCTTCTATGACTTTTATATTATTTTTTTCTTTCCTCTATTAAATTAGCATTGAGAAATGGTGATTTTGTTTTATACTAATTTGATTCTAGTTTTTCCCTATAAGCTTTTTTTTTCCCATCCATATATTCTAACTTCAGATTATTTGCTTTGGCCTAAATTTCTTGAGTTTTTTAAATTTTAAGTTTCTCTCTTTTAATTTATTCATCAAAATTCCTACATTAGTCATCAACCAATAAGCATTTATTAAATATAGTGCCATGTAATGCACTAAGCACTGGAGATACAAAGAAAGGCAGAAGACGGTTTCTGCCTTCAAGAAGTTCACAATCTAATGGGAGAGACAAGAGGAAAACAAATATGAACAAATAAGTAATGCATGGCAGAAATCAGAGATAACTAAAGGAAGTGAAGGCACTACAAGGAAGAGGGATTTGTAAATATTTTCAGCAGATGAAATAATTTTAGTTGGGACTTGAAGGAAGCCAGGGAATTCTTCACAGAAGGCATTGGAGGCATTTACCTCCCATTCCTCAATTTTACTTGATTAACATGTATCTGTGGCACCATTCCTAGTTTACTTCACTCCTTTTAATTTCTAATCTTATTTAGGCTTTACCAAATACTATTTTTCCAGTCATTGACTGTATACTTACGTAGACCCCTTGTCTCTATCCCTCATGAAACCTAAGGTTTTTGGAGGACAAATGTTGACCTTCTTCTTCTATCCTATTTTTATATTACCATGGTTGTATATTTATACTTCCTTTTGAGTCATCATTCTTGTTTTTTTGGAGTTTGGGGGATATTTTATTGGTTTTGTAGGCACTGGTGTGGGTAACCACCAGATAAAAAAACTTTCTTTTTGGCCTCTTTAGTTTTATAGAATTGCCTAGATCTCTGGCAGATTAAAAGACTGAAGCAGAGTAATAGAACCAATATGTGTCAGAGGCAAGACTTGACACCAGTAATTCCTGACTCTGAGGTTCATTCTCTATTGACTCTAATATTCTAGAAGTATCAATTCATGAAGTGGTCAGTGTAATGTGGTTATTATTCAGGAGTTATTCTTCAATATTTCTTATTCTATATCATTCTCCAGACCTCGTTTATGATAGCTTTTGTTGTTGTTCAGTTTCATCAGGCATAATTGATTCTTTGGAAACCCCCTATTTGGGGTTTTCTTGGCAAAGATACTGAAGTGGTTTGCCATTTTCTTCTCCAGCTCATCTGACAGATGAGGAAACTGAGGTAAACACAGTTAAATGACTTATCCAGGGTCACAGGAGGTGTCTGAGGGTACATTTGTATTCAAGAAGCAGAGTCTTCCTGATTCTAGGCCTAGCACTCTATCCACTGTGCTATGTAACTGCCCCTTTATGACAGCCAACTCCTCCTAAGTCCAGTATAGGCTACTAGAGTATCCAAGTCCTACCTCTACTTCCATCTTTACCTCTTGTGGGATGGATACTTGAATATGGGGACTTATACATGCTCCATACTGGAGTAAGATGGAGTTATGAGAAGCATGACTCTTTACTTTTAGATAACAACACTAAGTTTCTGATTTTTACCAAAGCAAATTCACTTTTGAAGACCTTGTCACAACCATTTACCCATCAATGGAAATATGTTTACAGCACTTCTTTGTTTCACCTTCTAGGCCCATATAGCATAATTTGTCAATATTTCAAAAAAGTCTAAAAATATATGTGATGTGCCACATTCATTAGATGGGGATATTTTCTCCTGTCTTTTCTTTGTAGCCATCTTTGTTTTATACTTTTACAACGTTACCTTTTGTAATTTTTGTGGTTTTTTTTCTCATTTATATTGGTGTGGTCATTATTTTATAAGCTCTATTTATTTAATTCTGCATCAATTCATATAGATATTTCTATCATTTCTCATGGCAAATCATGGATCTAGCTAGGAGTGGGGAGCCTGCTGCCTTGAGGCCACATGTGACCTGCTAGGCCCTGAAGATGTCCTACGTTCTATGAAGTTTGGATTCAGTCAAAGGGTTGTACTTGAGGATTTGTGGCCTCAGAATTTATTATACAGGACAAGAATATGGCAGGGTTATTGTTGGAAAGGTGCCACCCTGTCAATAACAACATGTTGTTGAATGCTCAGAGGACCGAGTGGGAGAATTGTTCAGGATGGCTCAAGTAGAGAGAATTGGTTAAGATAAGGAAACTCCTTCTTGAGAATTAACCGAATCATAAGTACTATATATAAATCATATAGACTTATCCAAATCACCCATAGAGTTAATGTGTGGCTTAGTATCGATTTTAAGCAAACTATATAAATAAAATTAAAACTCTCCTGTGTCTTTTATTGATTATAATGTTAACAGCTTAGTTTCATACATGCACAACCCTTGCTCTGTACTCCTATACTAATAATGTTTTATCTGGGTAAATGTCTATAAAGAAACGGATCGATACCAACATAAATTGATTTCTCCATTTAAATGCCTTCTCAAAAGTTTCAGAGTACACAGAATGTTATGGCTCCTCAAAAATTCAGAATTTCTCTCACTGATGAAATTCAAATTTAAACACCATAGAGGGATCAAATTATCTATGACGTAGTTGTAAAATTCATGATGTAGCAGAAAGAGCGCTGCATTAGGGATCAGCGGGCCTAGGTCAGAATCACAGCCCTCCCACTCCCGAGCTGTGTGACATCAGACAAGTCACTTAACCTGTCCAAGACTCAGTTTTCTTATTTGTAAACTATGCATCATACTACCCTCCCTGCCTAATGGACAGTATTCTGAAGATAAAAATAATGTAGATGGAAGTATATAATAATATAAACTAAACAGTGTTAGAAAGCATACTTTATTGTGATTTCATTAGTATTTGTACTTCCTTGAATAACCTTCAGTAACCAAAAACCCAAACCAAATCACATCCTGGCATCAGTCCCTCTAGTGACGGGCCTCTCCTAACATGTCAGCAGTAGTCTTCAGACAATAGACCTCCATTTACATATTGAAAGCAAAGACTTTCAAGTGACATAAGATTTTAAAGTCTGTGTTCTACTTATATAACCAAGGACATTTCCGTTCCATAATGAAATATCAGAATAGGATTTTATTTTATTTTTATTCATTTTTTTGGAGGGCAATTGGGGTTAAGTGACTTACCCAAGGTCACATGGCTAGTTTTGTGTTAAGTGTCTGAGGCGGTATTTGAACTCAGTATTCTGACTCCAGGGCTGGTTCTCTATTCACTGCACCACCTAGCTGCCCTAGAATAGGATTTTAGTAAAGGATGAACATATGTATATTTACATGCATCTGTTCATATATAAACATATAATGAAATCAGTTTGAATAAAATTAGATATCTAATATATTTACATTTTACATAATACACAAATAGACATATGTTCACATACATATCCATGTATGTATGTATATTCTACATATATGCTTGCATATATCTTTGTATATAAAAAATTTGAAACCACCAATTTACTAAACCAAAACAATTATAGGACTAATAGAAATGAATAGTTTATCAAAGTTGGGGAACCTATAGTCTCAAGACCACATGTAGCCCTCTAGGTCCTCAAGTACAGCCCTTTAACTGAATCCAAACTTCACGGAACATGAAGGGATATACTTGAGGACCTAGAGACATGTGGTCTCCTGGCCACAGGTTACTCACTCCTGGCTAGATCCACGATTTGCCATAAGATCAAATATATATCTACACACACACACAAACATACATCTACATACATACATACACATATACATATGCTTCGTATGTTTATTTATACATACATACCTATACATGGGGCAGCTAGGCAGCACAAGGCATAGAATGATAACTCTGGAGTCAGAAAGATATAAGTTCAAATTCTGTCCCAGACATGTACTAGCTGTGTGATCCTGGACCAGTCACTTAACCCTATTAGCCTCAGTTTTGTCATCTGTAAAATGACCTTGAGAAGCAACTGGCAAAAGTCTCTAGTATCCCTGCCATGAAAATCCCAGATTGGGGTAGCAAAGAGTTGAACTTAACTGAACAATAACAGCAACATGCGCACATTTATAGACATTAAGTTATTAGACAGAAATATCTATTAGAGCCATAGAGCCATCTTTCATCTCTCTCTCTCTCTCTCTCTCTCTCTCTCTCTCTCTTTCCATATATATATGTATATATGTATATTTATATGTATGCATATGTATATGTATGTCTATCTAATTTCTTTTTCATAGGAAAACTGTAAGAAGAAAACTCCATCCTCGTAACTTATTTCTTTTTAAAACAAATGCTTTATTAACTTCTGTTTTACATCATTCATTTCCACCAGATTTTGTGTTACAATCATTTTCCCCCAGTTATTCCCCTACCCAACCTCCCAGAATAGCAGTCCCACAAGATATCGCTTCCTCCAATCTGCTCTCTCCCATACCTTCTCCCATACCCCCTTCGACTTTTCCATTAGAGGAAGGTGAATCTTTGTGTCCCAATGCCTGCACATCTTATCTCCCAATTATAAGCAAAAGAGTATTAATAATAGTATTTATATATATTTGAAACATTTAATGTTAAGACCTCGAATTTCAGATCCATTTCCTTCCTCCCTTGTCACCCATTCCCTCTGGGGAGATAAGTAATTCAGTATATGTTGTACATGTCTAGCTATGCAAAACATTATCATAGTAGATATATTGTACAAGGCTGCTTATAATTCCCTCCCACTCATCCCACCCCCCACCCGGTCCATTCCCTACATGATCCTGTCCCTCTTCTATAGTGGGTACTTCCAACCTCCCCTCCCCCCAAGGAAGCCCTCCCATCAATCATCCCTCCTCTCATCCCCCTTCCCCCTATCCTGCTGCAGGTTGAGATATCCCATTTAGTATGTATGTCATTCTCTCCCTGAACCAAATTCAATGAGAATGTGGATTTGCCTTTTTTTCCCCTTCCTACTCTCCCCCTCCCTTGCAACCACTTCCCCTTGTTCTTCTACATGAGATAGTTTACCCTACCCTGTCTTTCCCCATCTCCTCTTGCCACTCTCCTCTCTCACCTCATAATTTCATCCCTTGAGTATTCTCCCTTCCCAACAAATTCAACCTATGCCCTCTATCCATATACACACACATTCACATATGTATTCATATGACCAGACACCCTTCTTCCATTATTTTCATAGTGACAAAGATATCATCACTCACAGTTATTGTTCTTCCATATAGGAATGTAAATAGTTCAACTTTGATAAGTTCCTTTTGATTTCTTTTCCCTGATTACCTTCTCAGGCATCTCTTGCTTCTTCTGTCTGGATGTCAAATTTTCTATTCAACTCTGGTTTTTTCCTCAAGAATGCTTGAAAGTCCTCTATTCCACTGAATGACCATATTTTCCCCTGAAACAAAATACTCAGTTTTGCTGGGTAGGTGACCCGTGGGTTCATTCCCAGTTCTTTTGCCCTCTGGAATATCATATTCCATGCCCTTCGATCCCTCAGTGTAGAAGCTGCCAGGTCCTGGGCTATTCGGATTGTGTTTCCACAATATTGAAATTGTTTCTTCCTGGCTGCTTGTAGTATTTTCTCCTTGATCTGGGGATTCTGGAACCTGGCTATAATATTCCTGGGAGTTTTCTTTTTGGGATCTTTTTCAGGAGGTGATCGGTGGATTCTTTCAACCTCTATTTTGCCCTCTGGATCTAAAACATCAGGGCAATTTTCCTTGAGAATTTCTTGAAGGGTGATTTCTAGGTTCTTTCTTTGATCATGGCTTTCAGGTAGTCCAATAATTTTTAAATTGTCTCTCCTAGATCTATTTTCCAGGTCAGTGGTTTTTCCCATGAGATATTTCACATTGCCTTCTAATCTTTCATTGTTTGAATCTGCTTAACAGCATCTTGATTTCTCATAAAGTCATTAGCTTCCATTTGCTCCAGTCTAACTCTGAAGGAATGAATCTCCTCAGTGAACTTTTGAGATTCTTTTTCCATCTGGCAAATTTGATTTTTTAAGGCATTCTTCTCCTCATTGCCCTTTTAGGCCTCCTTTGCCATTTGAGTTAGTCTATTTTTTAAGGTGTTGTTTTCCTCAGTCAGGCTGTTGACCCTCATTTCATACTTTTCCTGTATCCTTCTCATTTCTCGTTCCAATTTTTCCTCCACTTCTCTTATTTGATTTTTAAAGTCCTTCTTAAGGTCCTCTATGGCCTGCACCCCGCTCATGTTTTCCCCTGGGGCTTTTGGAGCAGGACTTCTGACCTCACAGTCCTTTTCCTGCTCTATGCCCCCAAAATAGGAGTCTAGGGTTGCATTTTTCTGTTTCCTTTGCCTTGGCATGTTGCCACTTGATTACCTGACTTTTGGGCTTGTTGCCACACTATGGCTTTAAGGCCAGATAGAGGAATTTTCGTCCCGAACGTGTGGGGGGGCAACTTCCGTTTCTGGCAGGCTGTAAACCCACCCCCGACTTCCACCCTAGATCACAATCCAGTTCCAGGGAGGTTAAATCAAGAGCGATTACCCCCCAATACTGATCGCTGGATCTCCCTACAATTAATTGCAGGCCAAGAGCTGGAGCTGCCTCTGAAAACTACAAAATGGCATGTCTCCTCAGTGGCTTCTAGCCCCCAGGGGAGGGAGCCGACACATTCCCCCAAAAACAGGTCCCAAAGTCCATAGGACACTAACCTCTTACTTTGTCCTAGGCATGTCTATGTTGATAATTCTGGAGTCGCCACAGCTCCTGGTGTTCTGGGGTTCCTCCAGCCTGCTGCTGGCCCTGCCGCCCTGGGGCTAAAACCTCGGCTCAAGCAGACCTGAGCTCCGCTCGGCTCAGCTTCCTGTGCTCTGTGCGTTGCGTGCTGCCTGCTCCCAGACCACTGTGCTGGTCCTTCCTGCAGGGCTGCTGGGCTGTCCTCAGGGGGAGGTTAGCTTCTCTTTGTCGTTCTGTGGGTGCTGGGGCTCCAGAAGTTGTTCAGAGTCCCCTTTTACATAGTGTGGGGGGAATCTGGGGGCAGAGTGGCTTGGATGAGCTGTTTCTACTCTGCCATCTTGGCTCCGCCCCCCATCCTTGTAACTTATAGTATTAAAAATTTACTTGGGATGTTAAGAGGTTAAATAACGTGTCTAAAATCATAAGACATACATAACTTTAACCTAATTTTCCTGATGCTAAGGTAGATTCTCTACTATTTCATAATAGCTATAATATAATATGTATCTACAGTGGCATTATGTGTATATGTGTACACAAACACTATATATATATATACACATATATATAAACATAACCACATATGCATATATGAACTTGTGTTCTCTAAATATCACATATATTTATAGATTTGCAAACATAACACATATATATTGTGAATGCATATGCACAATATATAGGAGCACACATACACCAGTGCACATAGGCATATGTTCATATATTATTCCAAGTGCAAAGTGAAATCAACCCTGGTTTGAATGCTGATAGAAAATCCTTTGCTTTTCAAGAAAGATATTCAAGATATTCTAGTTCCTGACAGAAGAAGCAGGCCCTTAGAATGAAGAAGGGGAAAGATGCTGAATAGTAAGTAGGAAGAATTTGGTAACAACCTTCTCCTATTTCACAATTTCACCCCCCACCCCTCAGGGATAGTCTGATATACAGTACACACCCTTAGAAAATAGTATTAAAACCAAGTAACTATCTTGGTAGTCAAAATGAGTTCTTTTTATTTAATATGCTGTCTAGAGTAAATGCAGGCATTCTGCCCATTATGGAAATGTGGTTCTCTTTCAAAATGGTATAATTGCTGCTGACTATTTTCTAAAATAATGTCTAAGATATGGTCTGGGTTGGTTTCCTGAACAAAAATAAAGAGAAAATAATTTAACTATAACAGCTATGAAATTTACAATTTCTTGGTAAGAGCTGTGCTATGGACTTTGGCTTTCAAGTTCTGCTGTCACATCACTCGTCCTCTGTTATGGGATTTCACTTGGCGATACACATACAGAGTGCGGATCCATTTAGAAATCACTCATTCATAGCTTGGAAAGCAAATGGGGTCAGAACAACATTTTCAGAGTGCACATAAATTATGACTACCGCTTTTCTCACTATAGTTGTCTTCCCTGAAGTGTCAGACAAATATAAATTAATCTCAGCCAGTTTTAGCCCTCACCAGATATGGCTCCAAGAACTCTCTCCAGTGGTAAAATGGTTGCAAAAAAAGACTTCAAATCATTATCAAATAGTCACAGCTTTAGAATTATGTAGTTACTGGCTAATCACAGTGACTTCTGAAGTTCATGGTTTCACTAATCATAGTGAAATGGAGTTATGAATTTATTTGTATAGCGAAGTGCTGGGGAAGTCAATTCCCTTGACCAAGAAAATATCAGCAACTTTGCTGCAAATAATATTCATTGAGAGTTGCCTAGGGCATTGAAAGCCTATGACTTGCCTGGAGTCACATAGACCAAGCATTTTAGATGTGAATCTTGAACCCCAGGTTTCCTTTTTCAAAGATTGGTTATCTACTCACTATACACATTATCTAACAGCAATTATATAGGATGCAAATAACCAACTGAAGTTTCATTTCAAAAACAAAGTGCTATGACAATATCAATAATATCAGTATTATATAGGTTTATAACTTTAAAACATAGATTTTCTTAGGTAATATGTTTATTATAGCTATGTGTTTATTTTATTTTTAATGCCCTAAGTATCTCTTGGGCTCTGCAAAGATCTCCAGAAATTCAGAGTCCAATTGGAAGAGACATTCCTTAGACATAATGAGATCATTCACGGTGCAAATGTCATTATGTAATTGTTGGGTAATTGCTCCAAGACCTGGAACCTTGCCATTTCCTAAATGAGATCCACTATCAAAAATTTTGACATTATTATCCAAATAAGGACAACAAGAGGGAAAAAAAGTGGAAGAAGAATGCTTTTTGTCCATATTATGCCCAGAAGTTGGAAGTATAGCCTATAGATATGGTTCATTAATGCATGTTTTTGATAGCCACCATAATGCTCTGCATCTAAAATTGAATAGACAGAGAGTAGGTTGACTCGCCTTTAGGAAAGTATGCATAGCTTTTATTGATCCCAGGGTAATCAACTTTAGAATTTCCTCTCTGATCAAAGGTCTCATCTGTGTAATGCTGATATCCTTCTAAAAATGTCATACTATTCTGAGTCCTGGAATTCTATAATTTACATTATGGATCATTCAAAGGACAATGGAGAGACATATTGAGGCCAAGAGTAGGCTGGGACACATTACCCATTCTAATGATATAAAAGATGTGCCTAAGTGGATATCATCAGAGAGATTTGTAGCTAAAAATTTAGTTCAGCAGGTCCCATGGCATGAGCAAGGTTTGGCTATTGGTTGATTGGTGTACTCCCTGGGTATGCATGCAATAGTTAAAGATTTAGAATAGGGTTGGCAAATGATGATCCATTGACAGATCTTGCCTGCCTCCTATTTTAATATGGTCAATGAGTTAAGAATTTAAAAAATATATTTTAAGGACACTTTAAATAAACTTTATTTAAAATATAAAAATAATTTTAGCATTTTTGTTGTTGTTGTTGAGGCGTTTTCAGTTGTGTGTGATTCTTCATGATCCCATCTGGGATTTTCTTGGCCAAGGTAATAGGGTGGTTTGCCATTTCCTTCTCCAGCTCATTTTATCGATGAGGAACTAAGGCAGACAGGGTGAAGTGACCTGCAGAACACCACACAGTAAGTGTGTGAGGCCAAATTGGAACTCAGGTCCAGCACTCAATCCATACTTGCCATATTAAGATAGGCAGTAAGCCAAATCTGGTCCATGGTCCATAGTTTGCTAGTCTCTAATCTATAGGAAAACTTCAAGTAGGTTGTATGGACTGAGGGTGGAATATTTATAAGAATTCATAGAAAAGAGAGGATGAGAGGGCACAGAAACATTGCAATCTGCATTCTTGGAGAACATACTATATAAATCCTTCAAATTATTGAAGAATTGTTTTTCATTTGGTTTCATTGGGTTATGCTTCTTATATTAAGAAATATTTTTTTTTAGTCATTTGTACATCTTCCTCATAAGGAAGCAATAGCATATAGGCAATAGATAACAATTTGAGATTTCACCAAAGGTCGGTATCAAAAATTTCTATTTTTATCCCCTAATTTTGGTGAAGGAACATCACAAATAGAATTGCAAAATAATAAACTTAATGCTCTTCCACTTCTGGACATAAGAGGAGTTCAGATATGGGAATTTAAAGAAAGATACATTTTGTCAAAACTATGGAAATCAAAATGGAAGGCTGGAAAAACAAAACAAAACAAAAAAACAAACCTGTTCTCTATAATTGAAGGTGGAATTGGAGATTTGGGGCAAAACCAAGAAAGGAAACAGAGCATTCCATAAGAAGAGAAGAAAACTAAGGATATGGTTCCTAGCAGTAGAATTAAGTGCTTAATGAATACTTGTTTGATAGAATAACTGGTTGACTGAGTATGTTTGGGGAAGTCAACTTCGTCTTTTATCAAAGTAGATTAAAATGCAGTTAGATCGGGGCGGAGCCAAGATGGCGGAGTAGAAACAGCATTTCCAATGTGCTCTGCTCCACACAAATTTTAAACAACGTGAAAGGGGACTCTGAACAACTTCTGGAGCCACAGCACCCACAGAACGGCACAGAGAAGCTAACCTCCTGCTGAGGACAGCGCAGCAGCCCTGCAGGAAGTGGCCAGTGCAGTGCTCTGAGAGGAGGCAGCACAGGGCTTTGAGAGCAGGCAGCACGGTACGCTGGGAACCGACAGCACAGCCCGCAGAGCAGAGCCCAGGTCCTCAGTTTTAGCCCCAGGGCGGCTGGGCCTTCAGCCGGCTGGAGGGACCCCAGAACACCAGCAATTGTGGCGATTCCAGAATTATCAGCACAGATATGCCCAGGACAAAGTGAGAGGTTAATGCCCTATGGACTTTGGGACCAGTATTTGTAAAACACTTGGCTGCCTCCCCTGGGGGCGAAAAGCTGCTGAAGAAACAGCAGCACAGAAGCCATTTTGCAGTTTCAGTAGTGACTCTAGCTCCTGGTCTGCGAACTGTAGGGAGATCCAGCAATCAGTCTGGGGGTTAATCGCTCTTGCTTTAAACTGCCTGGATCTGGATTGTGGTCTGGGGGCGGAGTTTGGGGTGGGTATCCAATTTGGCAGAGTGGGTGGAGGCTTTACAGAGGCCAACCAACTGGTGGAAGTTGTGAAGACCCCACGTTTGGGCAGAAGCTCCCCTGTCTGGTGGCAGGGTCCTACTGTGGCAACAAGCCCAAAAATCAAGTAATTAAGTGGCAACATGCCTAGGCAAATGAAACAAAATAAACAGAAAAGTTCAGCATTGGACTCCTATTTTAGGGGCAAAGAGGCTCAAAGCATGGAGGAGGACTGTGAGGTCAGAATTCCTGCACCAAAAACCCCAAATGAAAATACAAGCTGGCTACAGGCCATAGAGGACCTTAAGAAACAGATAAGAGAAGTGGGGGAAAATTTGGGAAGAGAAATGAAAAAGATGCAAGAAAAGTATGAAATGACAGTCAATAGCCTGACTGAGGAAAATAACACCTTAAAAAATAGACTAACTCAAATGGCAAAAGAGGCTCAGAAAGGCAATGAGGAAAAGAATGCCTTAAAAAGTCAAATTTTCCAGATAGAAAAAGAATCTCAAAAGCTCACTGAGGAGATTCATTCCTTCAGAGTTAGACTGGAGCAAATGGAAGTTAGTGACTTTATGAGAATCAAGATACTATTAAACAGATCCAAACAAATGAAAGAATAGAAGGCAATGTGAAATATCTCATAGGAAAAACCATTGACCTGGAAAATAGATCCAGGAGAGATAATTTAAAAATTATTGGACTACCTGAAAGCCATGATCAAAGAAAGAACCTAGAAATCATCCTTCAAGAAATTCTCAAGGAAAATTGTCCTGATGTTTTAGACCCAGAGGGCAAAATAGAGGTTGAAAGAATCCACAGATCACCTCCTGAAAAAGATCCCCAAAAGAAAACTCCCAGGAATATTATAGCCAGGTTCCAGAATCCCCAGATCAAGGAGAAAATACTACAAGCAGCCAGGAAGAAACAATTTCAATATTGGGGAAACACAATCAGAATTTGACATTCAGATGGAAGAGGCAAGAGATGCTTGAGAAGGTAATCAAGGAAAAGAAATCAAAAGGAACTTATCAAAGTTGGATTATTTACATTCCTACATGGAAAAACAATAACTGTGTTTGATGAAACATTTCTCATTATGAAAATAATTGAAGAAGGGTACATGGCATATGTACACAGGTATACATGGATAGAGGACACAGGCTGAACTTGATGGGAAGGGATGGTTCTTTTTTTTTTTTGTAGGGCAATTGGGGTTGGGTGACTTGCCCGGGGTCACGAGGCTGGATTTTTGTTTGTGTGTTGGGTGTCTGGGGCCAGATCCGAGCTCGGGTCCTTCTGGCTCTGGGGCCGGCGCTCTGCTCGCTGCACCACCTAGCCGCCCCAAGGAAGGGATGATTCTTAAGGGGTGAAGTCAAGAGGTGAGAGAGGAAAGTGGCAAGAGGAGATGGAGAGAGACAGGGTAGGGTAAACTATCTCATGTAGAAGAGGCAAGGGGAAGTAGTTGCAGGGGAGAGGAAGAACAGGAAGGCAAAAAGACAAAAGTATATTCTCATTGAAGTTGGCTCAAGGAGAGAATCACATACATACTAAATGGAATATCTTACCCTCACTCACTCTCCTGAGTAGGGGAAAGGGGGATGAGAGGGGGGATGATGGAGGGGAGGGCATTTTGGGGGGAGGGGAGGTTGGAAGTACCCACAATCAAAGAGGGACAGGATCAAAGTAGGGAATGGACCAGGTGGGAGGTGAGATGGGTGGGAAGGAAATATAAGCAGTCTTTTACAATATATCTACTATGGTAATGTTTTGCATAGCTATACATGTACAACACATACTGAATTGCTTATCTTCTCAGAGGGAATGGGTGACAAGGGAGGAAGGGAATGGATCTGAAAATCGAAGTTTTAAAATTAAATATTTCATAAGATGTCCAGGCATTGGGGCTCAGAGATTCACCTTGCCCTAATGGCAAAATCGAAGGGGATATGGGAGAAGATATGGGAGAGAGCAGATTGGATGAGGGGCTATCTGGTGGGACTGCTGTTCTGGGGTGGTGGGTGGGGAAAAATGGGGGAAAGATGTAACTCATAATCTGGTGGAGATGAATGATGTAAACCAGAAGTTAATAAAGCATTTGTTTAAATAAAAAAAATGCAGTTAGATAAATTCCTGGCACTGCCTCTCATTCTGGGGAAAAATAAACCAACATACCAGAATCTCCTTATTCAACATGAAAATGCAAGAACAATGAAATATGGGATGATCATAAAATGTAGTACTGAACATTTTTCTTATTCTTTGGACTTTTGATGCTGTCTTTCAAAGGCAGTTAATTTGGGGTGCTCCAGAAAAAAATGTCATTATTGGTATCTATTGTCTCCAAGCAGAAACCCAATCCTTATGGGAATTACACTGAAAGTAGAAGTTAATGTGTATAAAATTACAGAAAATTGTCCAAAGAAAACAGAGATGGTTGTTGTACCATGAAGAATGTAGGGGCTTTGAATAACCAGAAATTAATAAAAACTACCTAGGGAAGGGATCAAAAAAAAAGGAGAGGTTAGTTGGAAGTAAAGAGTCTAAAGGTAACAATATTACTCAGTTTCTTAAAACCTGCTTCACTGCACCTTTTAAGCCTTATAGTTTAAGAACTATTACAATAGAATAATAGCAGTTTCTGTAATGATATGCATTCAGATCCAGCCTCTGACCTTAACAATCTGTATTCACCTTCCTAGGACTCATTGTTCTCATCTGTAAAATGAAGGGATTGACAAAATTGCTTCTGGGGTCACACCAGCTAGGGTGTGTTGGTTAAATATTGAGCAACCAGCTTTCCCCTCTTCCCCCCAAATATTCACAGGGTATAATATGAAGTTTAATTTTTCAAAATTAAATGTTCTCCATCACTCTATTAAATCTAGAAATAAATGACAACAAAATCAAACCTTGATATACTGTAGCATTTGGTAATTTCTGAGGTGAAATTACACAGAAAATTTTATATTCACCTCTGAGAAGTTCAAGCTGGCTTTAGCACATCCCTGCATCTAGCCCTGGACCTATGAAATTATGACTTTGCTTTGCTTCCTTGCATTCTATGTTCTGGTCAACACTGCTTTGTTTTCCATCCTTTCCCATTCTTGTCCTGCTCCCCCTAATACCTGTGTTTTTAATCATACTGTCTCTAATCCTGAGAATAAATATTTCTTTTAACACCTCTCCCACCTCCAGTGAGCATGTTCCTCCTTTTTCAAAGGCTCAACTCAGGTAACATCCCCTTCACAAAGATTTCTTTGGCACTCACCTCTTTCCTCCCTTGCCTAGTGAAAGCATCTTCTTTCTACACAATTTCCTCATGGTCCTTTGGATATCTCTTTATTATTCATCATGAACTCTCTCATATAATAATCATGCAAATATACATCTTTTCCCCATTACACTTCAAGGTCTTTGAGGGCATGGCCTGTGCCACCTTATTTACAATGTTATTTTAATATATGTCAGTTAGTTAGTCAACTAGTACTTATTAAACATCTAAATTGGTGCCAGATGCTTGGCTAAGTACTAACCCCTTTAAAAAAAAGTCAAGTACAGTATATAGAAATGTGAGTTTAGAAAACTTACAGTTGTATTACAAAAGAATTCTTTACTTTAGAAATTAATTCCTAGGATCACTGACCAAAAACTGGAAAGGAAATTAGATGTCCAACAAAGGGCATGCTAGAGATACTCAAACAGGTTATTCAGAGTACATTGTTAAATTTTCATTTTGAGCATTTTATACCTTGGAAACTGGCAGATGTAACAAATCAGGGTTTTGTTTTGCTGATTATCTTATATAAAGGATGGAGGAAATGTTAATAAGTCATATTGAATATAAAAGTATGTAATGATATTCTTTTTTTTAAGAGAAACAGGTTTTAACCATTTATCAGCACACATGTGGATCTACCCTCCCACTCAGTTTATCTATGAGTCCCATAAAAGTTTAGTGACTTACCTCCCAAAAAAGTTTAATGACTTGGCAAGTAGCAGTCTAAACTGAAATCCAAGTCCTCTGATTCTAAATGTAATATCCTTTCCATTTCATTACCTAAAGGTTCATATAAATAATAAGCTTCCTTAGGAAATACAAAATATAATTCTAGTTGAATAGTAAATCAATTGAGATCAAATTCTTGGGCAATTGCTCTATGATATATACCCTTATAATTATTAGACTTTTGTTTCGCTCTTGAGTAGTTGTCTGGCTACAGCTAGTTAGCTGGAGTAAATACAAGCAAAGGGATCCAAAGTATGTAACTTTAAAAAGTCATTGAAATTTCAGGAAAAAATAAATGGCCAGCAAATACCAGTGCTGCCAGAAATAGCTCAGTTTCCCCTCTCTCCCCTCATGTAGAAGTGCTTTAACGGCATGCTCTCTTGGGCTGTGAAATGAAGTCTTCCTCTTTTCCCTTTCAGACTTCTCTCTACAGATGAATGCCACCAAAGCCATAAATTCAGAGGCACTATTAAAGACCCTTCCAACATCATGACTCCTGGTTACAGCTGAGAGACATTTGCTCCTTCTGAAGAGCATATGCCTGAGGGGGAAAAGCCTCTAGGGCAGTGGTTAAGTATGACCAGTAAAGTCTAGTGAACTACAAAAGGAATAATATTCGCTCACCAGCTCCTTCCCTGCTACTATGATGGGTCACTTCTTTCTGGAAAATGTAACTAGAAATGTCCTCAGAGAAGGTTGCTAACTTTTTGTTATATGCCTACCCCTGCCCAGTCCTCATTAAATTAATAAATTAACAAGCATATGTAATAACAATAAATTTATAGCAGTTATGTGACACAGTGTATAGAGGGCCAGGCCTAGAGTAAGGAGTTTAACCTGAGTTAAGAGCCAACTGTGTGACCCTGGGCAAATCACTTAGCCCTGTTTGCCTCAGTTTCCTCATCTGTAAAATGAACGGGAGAAGGAAATGGCAAACCACTTCAGCATCTTTGTCACGAAAACCCCAAACAGGTTCACAAAATATCTGTCATGACTAAAACAACTGAATAACAATAAAATATTTACAGAGAGCTTCAAGATTTGCTAAGTATTATACCTATCTTATACTTTTTATTCTCACAACAACCTTATAGGATAGGTGTTATTATTATTTTCATTTTAAAGATGAAGGAACTAAGGTTAAGTGACTTGTCCAAAATCACACAGCTACTAAGTATGTGAAACAGTATTTGAATTCAGGTTTTTCAGATTTCAAGTCTAGCTGTTGTAAGGTAACCCAAATCACATGCCACCTGATTTGGAGTCCACCATTAAGCCACCATTAAGTGCCTTTATATTTGTCTTTGTGTTTATCCTAAACCCTGTACTGCTTGTAACAGCTTAAAGGCATAGTTCTTGGTAAGAGTTACCCAAGGCATAGTCCCCTGCTCCCTTATCTTTCCCTGAGTTAGTATTTCCCTAAATCAGTATGCCTTGAAAAAGCATTTCATATAAGGGTAATGGTGCAAGCTAATATAGAGATCATGGGGCAAGTCTATCCTATGCAAGAGACTACTCCATTCTGGGATGCTGTCCAAGCAAGGTCCTCCACCCAGGAAGCTGACCAAGCAGGGTTCCACACACCCTTCACCCAGAACATGACCCTGGCCTGTTCCATGACCCCAGCCCGTTCAGGGAATTCTACTGCCACTGTGGCCTCCACCCTGTACCCTCTACCCTGGTTTAGAAGGGTCCCCTGTCACATGTTGCACTATGTTTTCCAAATTAGCCCTAAGCTGTAGATCCAACCAATGGCTGCTCTTGGCTTCTGTATGTCATTGCTTACACTAGCTCCCCTCCCCAGTTGTGGTTTTTGTGGTTTTTACCTTTATAAGCCTTGCCTGTACCCAATTTCAGGGCTGCCTGATTTGAGTGTATACTCCAGGCAGTCTCAAGCTTTATCAATAAATCCACATCTAGATTTATCTAAACCCAGCTCTCTGTCTCGCTCTTATTCTCTTCACAGCATAGCCAACTATACCACTTGTTAGCTGCCACTTATTTAGTGCCTACATTATATTATTAGGGACAAAGGACAAAGATGAAATTGGAAAAAGTAAAGGTGGATAAAATCTTTGAATGATCTAAATTATTTCTGTCTTTATGCATCTTACCATAGCCAGATATTCAATACCTAACTGGGTAGTAGTATTAAATTGAGTTTTGTCTAGATCAGTGGTGCTGATGAGGTGCAGGCTTTGGGAATTCCCATGAGCTCTCCTTGAGTCCTTGAGTTTCAGGATCTTGGAACCCCACCTTGAATTCTGATTAAATCAACCCATTTGATGAGGAATTTGCATGAAGCCATAAGCCTTACATTGTGGCAGGGCTCAGACCTCTGTTACTAGACTTCCCACCCTTGAGCCTATCAAAATATCAAAATACCCTTGACTTGGCCTAGCCCATCATTGTCTGTGGTCTCCAGATAGCCTCCAGCAACTTCTCACCCTAAATTACAGAACCACATTCTCACTGAATTTGGTTCAGGGAGAGAATGACATACATACTAAATGGGATATCTCAACCTGCAGCAGAATAGGGGGAAGGGGGATGAGAGGGGGGATGATGGTGGGGAGTGCATCCTTGGGGGGAGGGGAGGTTGGAAGTACCCACTATAGAAGAGGGACAGGATCAAGTAGGGAATCAAGTAGGGGGTGGGATGAGTGGGAGGGAATTATAAGCAGCCTTGTACAATATATCTACTATGGTAATGTTTTGCATAGCTAGACATGTACAACATATATTGAATTACTTATCATCCCAGAGGGAATGGGTGACAAGGGAGGAAGGAAATGGATCTGAAATTCAAGGTCTTAAGATTAAATGTTTCAAATATATATAAATACTATTATTAATACTCTTTTGCTTGTAATTGGGAGATAAGATGTGCAGGCATTGGGACACAGAGATTCACCTTCCTCCAATGGAAAAGTTGAAGGGGGTATGGGAGAAGGTATGGGAGAGAGCAGATTGGAGGAAGCGATATCTTATGGGACTGCTATTCTGGGAGGGTGGGTAGGGGAAAAACAGGGGGGAAAAATAATTGTAACTCAAAATGTGGCGGAAATGAATGATGTAAAACAGAAGTTAATAAAGCATTTCTTTAAAAAAATTAAAAAACAAAAACAAAAAAAACAAACAAAAAAAATAACTCATTGACTTCATCTGACTTCTCCTGAAGACCCTCCCCAAACTCCTCCTTTAGACCACACTTAGATTCCTCCCCAAACCTTCTGTATATAAGACCCCATCTTCTCTCCATGTGGTGTGAGAGTGCCATAGAATGACCTAGCACAGACTTACTCTGTGTCCAATACAAGTGAACTTTTAATAAACTTTACTTTTCTTTGGCTGAGGAGACTTGAGTTGAATTCGTTTGGCACGACCTGGCATGTTGCTATTTTGGGGTCTCCAGAGCAACCCTAACTCTTTATGGGTAACCTCTTCATTTTCAATAACATTAAGTTCCTTGAGTTGTTTCATTTTTGTCTTTATGCCATGCCTGCCATGTAATAAGTGCTTAGTAATTGCATATCAATGTATTATTGGTTAATTTAAAGTTCAGTTGCTCCAATATTCATGAAACTCCCTCAGATGAAAGTACACTCCCCAATTTTTTCTTGAGCTCATATCTCCTGTTAAAATTATGAGCAGAATAGTTCATATTTTGCTCTGTGATCTCTGCAATATTTGGTATGTCTCTTACCATTTTTAGGTTTGACATGTCTCAATTGTTGTATGAGGGATTTGAACTAAATGACCTGAAAGGTCCTTTAAGTTCTAAATCTACGAGCCTACCTTTTCCTGTACTTAGTGTGTAGATTGCACATATCCCATATATCAAAGTCAGCTGCCTTAAGAAAAGGTATTGTGTCATTCACTGTCTTTGTATTCCCAATTTTCTATATATTGCTTTGCTTAAGAGTTGACATCTATTGAATTAACTTCAATGGAGTGGAATTTACCCAGATTTTGTCCATTGCTAACTTCACATGTAACTTATAAAAGTGAAGGAAAAATAGTGGATTTAAAAGAGATTGACACATTCTAAAATTCTGCCTTGAACAAGTCTGAACCCCTTTAAAGTGAAATGTAAAGCTGATGAAGATTATTGAGTACACTTCTGACTGGCCGCACTAAAGATGGGGTCAAGATGTAGCACTTGTAAAGTACTTTATAGGTTTTTCAAAGCACTCTCACATCAATTAACTCTTGTTGATCCTTGAGAATTTTAGTTTACAAACAAATATTATAGCTATACGCATACTTAAATTCCTCCCCCACATCTTTTTACCAAGAACCACAATAATTTCCAAAGCATTGTAAAGTAATTGTAGGGAAAAAAATCAAAACATTTGACTTTTCATCATTATCCTATCACCTCTCTTGCCAACCTCCTTTCTATAATGGATTGACCTTTCTTCATAGCTCTTCTCTCTAAGACATTGTTATGATTGTGTATTTTTTCTTCTTTTAAACATGTTATAAAATTTTAAAATACACAAGGAATTTTAAATAAAAACTTCAGTGGAGCACAAGTTTTGGCAGGAGCTACCAATCTGGAAATATTAATAGTACTATCCCATCAAGGATGCTATATTTGATGTATGAAGACTGGCTCAGTTGAACTTTGGATCAAGAGGTGATGAATCTGGGACCACAACTTAAATATTACCTACTTACTTCTTGAAGAGTTTTAATATAGAGGGATAGATGATTTAATAAAGTTGCATAATTCACAGATCCTTGGACCATTTTATATTCCCTACCCCTCGTCAGAAAGGCCTTCTGGCTCCACAAATCATGCTAGGGCATAGAAAATAAATGATCCTGTGTCTCTTCCTTCCCATCCCTTCTCTCAGGTAGTATAGTTACTGTAGCCCCAGAATATGTGATTAGTGTTAATCAGAATGTTACTTAGTGGTAGGTTTTTTGTTTTTTTGTTTTTTTCATATTTCCTACAATCTCTTTAAACCTCCTCTTAATGTACTCATCCTCAAGCCCATTAATTTCTATGAGGACAGACCCACTTTGATTTTTCGCTGGGTAACACATTATTATTTTTCAATTATAGAGGCACAGTTTTTATTCTCTACTCTATCATCTTTTTATGCCATGCTTCTTATGTTACCATTTTCTATTAAAACAACAACAAAACTCTTCTTCAGAGACTCCCCTTCTCACTAATCTTAAAACTGGAAAAGGTAAAATTTGAAAATTTTTCTCCTCTGCTTCTTCCCATCCACCAAACACACACTTCCAATCATTTTGTCATTTTCAACCTCCCCCTCCTAATACTCACATGCACACACACACGCACAGATGTACACATACACATACATATAGATTATAAAATAATTATCTATAACAACCATACCTTTCTTCACTGTCAACTATATAAAGTATGTTCCAAGTTAGTCCAATTATTAGTAATTTACAAAGGTCTACAAGTTAAGGCTGCATAACAAAACTGGCACCAAAATACTGCTTCATAAATGTTATAATATTTTCTAATCTTAACTTCAAAATCTCCTACATTGATATTCTTTTTAAATTTCTTTATTTTCATTTCTCAATTTCACCAAGTTAATTCTTTGTCTCAAAAATGACCATTAAGAATAGAGTCAGACTGTGCTCTCCTGATTTGCTTATGCTATCACTCTTCATTTGTAAATCATGTACCTATTTTGTCCTTATCTTTGTATACACTTGAGATGTTGGTCTATGTCTAGTTTCTGCCCTCCTGATTGCTACTTTTGCCAAAAGTTTTGTCAAGTGATGAGTTTTTGTTCCAAAAGCTTGGATCTTTGAGTTTATCACACACACACAAAAAAAGAATAGAGTCAGAGAAGTTTGGAAATGCCTATAGGAACTAATACAAAGTGAATTGAGCCCAAAGACAAGAAAAAAATCTAATGAACCTAATGATCCTGTGGGAAAATGCTTTGAACAATTTGAAAATTCTGTTCAATGTGATAGCTAATAATGACTTCAGAAAACTGATGAAGCATGCATCTCACCTCTTGGAATATCAGTGTAGGATTGGAGATGTGGAATAAGACATGATAATTGTGTGAAGCTGTCTTGTTTGACTCTATGGATAACAAGAGAGGAGATTATTGGGAATGAGGATATGGGAAGAGACTGGGGGGTGTGGGGTGAGAGTGATGCAAAAAAGGAGAAAAAATTAAAAGGACATAAATGAAATTTATAAAAATTCATTAAAGAGAACAGAAGGTATGTCAGCTGGGGAAACAGAGAAGCAGGGCAGATGATTGACAAAATTCCTATTAAATTTCATTTGAAAAACACAGATGAGTTCTATGTAATAGAGAGGAATGGTTTCATAATAATTCTGTTATTCTTTTTTATGTTGAGGTACTCATTTCAGTTGATGTGTGTTCATAATAAAAAGAAAATTTAATTAAAATTATTATGAAGAATATTTCTCTTTATTTTCAGTATCAACATTGTATCAGTTTTTGCTCTCTTATAGCTTTGCAAGTTCTTTTGCTCCCTCATACTCCAACATTCCTATCACAGTCTCTATGTAATTTTACATATTAATTCTTCTGTTATTATAATTTGGTGCCTATTTGCAAGGATAGTGCCCCAGCTTGGACCTTCCCCTCTTAACTGGTTTATTACAATAGCCTTCATAAATTAAAATCTCTCTCCTATCTAATATAACCTCCACACAGCTACCTAAATGATATTCCTAAAGCAGATACCTGATTCTTCATTCTATTCAGTATACTCCAGTGTAGTCCCATTACCTTTAAGATCAAATATAAACTCCTGTCTTTGTCATTTAAAGCCCTTCACACCCTATTTTGACCCTGTCTTTCCAGACATTATACAATTATTAGGCTTGAGTCAGAAAGGAAAGTTGGGTGTCAGCTCTAAATTGTCTAGCTGTGTCACCATAGCTTAGCTTCTCTGACCCTCAGTATTCTCACTCTAAAATGAAAATAAAAATACCTACTCTACCTACCTTGAATGAATATTGTTAGGATCAAAGGACATAATGTTCAGGGTAGTGACTTGTAAATTGTAAAGAGCATTATACACTGTTACCACTTATTCAGAAACTTCCCCTTTTCCTTTAGGGGAATTACTAACCCCTTTAGTTCAGTATTCATATCCAAAAAATCTAGAACATTCCCTCTAAGATATCGCCTCTCATAAGCACATTTGCAGAAACAAGAAATGTTAAAGTCGGAAGGAATTTCGGAAGCTACCTTGTCAGAACTCAATCTATATAGAAACTCCATTTATAATATCTCTAACAAAGTAGTCATCTAACCTTTACAAGTAACCCTGAAGTTAGGAAGGCCCTCACCACCTTGTAGAGAGCACCTTCAATTGTGGACAGTATTGTTAAGAAGGTTTTTTTCTTTACATCAAACTAATGTCTGTCGCTTTGTACTTTGTAACTATTATTGCTGGCTCTGTCTTCAGGAGCAAACAGAACAAGTCAAAAGTCATAGTTGTCTTATCTGGATACTCTCCAAACTGTCAATGCCCTTTCTAATATGTAGTGCTCAGACCTGAATACAATATTCCAGGTGTCATTTGTTTAGGACAGAGTACAGGGAGACTCTCATTTATAACATTTTATATGTTATATCACCTAAGGTCATATTAATTTTGTGTCTATCATATCACACCTATGAAACAAGCAATAGAGAGTACCACAGAGGTAGGACACAGGATCTGTCCAGGCTGGGTAAGAGACAAGTCCAGAGTCTGCCTGGGGCTATCAACCCACAACCTGAATGTTTTAAAAATCATTTACCTGAACTTCCAGGACCCAATATGGTGGAATAAATCCTAGTGGCTCTTATCCCCCACTCTGACCCTCAAAACCCAGAGATTACTGCCCCAGTGTAAAATCCTGAAATGGTGTAACCAGCAGCTGACCTGGGAGCTGTAGAGGAAGGGTATGACTGAGGCTGTGCCTAGCCTGAAGTGAAGGGAGGGAGGTGTCCCAACAAGCACCATTTCATCTGACCAGCAGGAAATATCAAAGCCCAGGGGGGTGGAAGTGGCAAGCACCAACAACAGAAGCCAAGGGGTGCCTTAGCACAATCAGGGGAATCTGCTGACACCAGCAGCTGAGGCCACCTGCTGCTGAGCCTCCCTGAGCACTAGCCCAGGGGCACAGAGATGGAAACTTGAAGTGGCCAGACCACCCCTCCCCCATACTTTACTTTGTGAGCCTCAGGATAATCCAGGGAAACATTGAAAGTCCTGGTCTTGGTCTCAGTCTAGACACCTAGAGGCTACAGCACACAAAGTCAACAACCAGCCCCTAGAAGTGTGGGTCAGAGCCCTCTGTACCTCAGAAGAAGAAATCCACTTTAAAAGTCAGGAAATAGGCAATTACAATGAGACAGAAGCAATTTGGAAAAGCAAAAGCAAAAACATTTGAATCCTATTATTGCAAGCAAGAAGAACCAAATTTAGAAGGGGATACCATTGACTTTATACCCACACCTAAGAACACAGAAGGAAATATGAACTGGTCTCAAGACCAGAAAGCATGCTTGGAAGAGCTCAAGAAGGATTTTAAAAGCCAATTTAGAGAGGTAGAAGATAAATTGACCAATTCTTTTAAAATTACAATTGCCAAATTGGAAAAAAAAAATCTCACTGAAGAGAGTACCACAGAAGAGAAAATGTATCATACATTTACATAAATTGATTACAACAATTTAAAAAAAAATTATACAACTTCCCCCCTCCCCCCCCCCAGATTCAATAAAGGCAAGAGAAAAAGGAAAACAATTAACTGGGAAAAATATTTGTAACAAGTTTCTCTGATAAAGGTTACATTTACAAGATATATAAGGAACTAATACGTATTTGTAAGAATCTAAATGGTATAAGAATATGAATAGGTAGTTTCAAGGGAAGAAATTCATGCTATGTATAACCAAATGAAAAAAAAAATATTCTAAATCCCAACTAGAGATATCCAAATTAAAGTAATTTTTAAATTTCATCTCATACCAGTCAGGGAGGCAAAGATGACAAACAAGAAAATTGACCAATGTTGGAGTGGCCCATTGATGCACTGTTGGCAAATTTGTGAATGTGTGCAACCATTCTGGACAGCATTTTGAAATTCTGTCAAAAATTAACTAAAGAAACAAGCAATTATTAAGGTCCTACTTTAAACCAAGCACCAGTCCTACATGCTCTACAAATATTATTTCAATTGGTTGTCACAACATTTCTGGGAGATTGGTGCTCTTGTGATCCCTGTTTTTCATTTGGGGAAACTGAGGCAAACAGCTATTAAGTGATGTTTACAGTCAAACATTTAATAAGTGTCTGAGGCTCGATTATAAACCGCAATATTCTGAACTCCAGGTCCAACTCTGAAGCCATTGCACTCCTTAAGTTCAGACTCTATTTCCCAATGATAGGATTGCTATAACTATTCACAAAAGAGGTCAAAAAAAGATTAAAATGTATGTCTACAAAAAATATTTATAGCAGCTCATTTTGTGGTCATAAACAAGTGGATATTAAAGGGATGTCCATCAATTGAGAATTCCTGAGTAAGTGGAATATGAATGCCTTGAAGTATTACTGTGCTGTAATAAATAAGGAAACAGATGATTTAAAAATATGGACAAATTCATAAAAGCTAATTTGGAGTGAAGTGAGCAGAGACAGAATAATTTCAAATATCAGTGTTATAAAAATTTTAAAAATCTGTGAAAACATTTATAATCTGTAGAAATTGGTAGAAACAGGGACATCATATATACAATAAAAACACTGTAAATATAAAGTTTTGAAAACTATGAGCCATATTCAAAATAATTTATTCTCTACAAAAATGTCCATTCTTAATTCCAAAGGATGAATAATGAAATGTGTTATTAATTGGTTGATTTAGAGTGTAGAATGACAATTGAAGAGAGACTGGGGGAGGGGAGGATAACAGACTGAGATGGATGGATGGGTAAATAATTAAAAGAGAGAGAAGTAAATGGATGGGTAGATGAGAGAGATAGAAATCTTTATATATTTGGATATTTATATCTATACTTATCTGTATCTATCTATACACACATATACATACATATATAATATAAATCTATATACATATGTAGCTAAATTGATATATAAAATGTATTTATATATCTGTACAAATTTGCATGTATATATAAATTTGCATGTGCATATGTGGGTATGTTTCTATCTACATATCTATGTCTATATCTAACATCTATCTACTCTGTCTGTCTGTTTATAGTCATTGACAGAATTTGCTATAGTACTATACAAAGATGTTTGTTTTTCTTTTATTTTTCTTCAAAATACAAGGAAACAGGAAGGAGAGAAAATAATTTTTTTAATTAATTTTTAATAGAGAGACATACTGTACAATTAATAAATGTATCCTGAGGTCACTATTATTAGTTTTGCTTATTTATTTTAGTTTCTACAAGAAATCATTCAAGAGTGGGATTATTATGTCTACTAAATTTCAGGTATTTTGGTTAATCACTTTGTTCTTACCTGCTGAAGTCCTTTTGCATCTAGATTTTCTCATGCAACCCGTTATCCTTTGTAGAACCATGTTACCTATAAATCTGATAAATATGTCATCTATGCTTCTGTAGCTGAGTCACTGATAAAAATGAGGGCGTAGTACCCAGGACAGGGATT
Organism: Gymnobelideus leadbeateri; assembly: GCA_011680675.1. NCBI lineage: Eukaryota > Metazoa > Chordata > Mammalia > Diprotodontia > Petauridae > Gymnobelideus > Gymnobelideus leadbeateri. The sequence goes on along the minus strand of WOXC01003936.1, from coordinate 540,918 downwards.
CTTAGTTTTTTGTTGTGTCATGACATCTTTGACAGTCTTATGAGGCCTCTGCGTCCCTTTTTTAATGGTCTTAAATGAATAAATATGTTCAATTACAAAGGAGATCAATCCTATTGATTTTTTTCCCCAAACATTACTCTTCCCCCGAAAAACAAAACAAAGCCCAAAACACAAAATTACAACCATGAAAGTCTAATTTTTTAGTGGTGTGGTCTAAGGAGAGGTGTAGTCACTGTTCTCTTGGCCTGTGTTCTGATGGTAAACCCAATTCTTCCTCAATTCAACCATGGTTATTTTTAAAAAGCTGCTTCCTAAACACCAGCTTAGCTTTGAAATAGCTTTGAAAGTAGTAGCACAAAAAATCTGAAGCTTGGGACAGTGGCCCTATCACCCTAGGAGGAGAGAAAAATTTTAACATAAAATTAAAAGTCTAGAAAAGCCGCCTGGGCCGGTGTGCGAGCCAGTCTGTCCTTCTGCCCGCCGGGAGTCGCGCTTGAGGCCGCGTCCGCCGTTAGACTCACCAGACTCCCTCCTCGCCTCGCCTCGTGCCTGCGCCCCGTGGAGCAACGACCCCCGACCCGCTCTAGGCCGGCCGGGATGGGAGTGCAGGTGGAAACCATCTCCCCCGGAGACGGGCGCACCTTCCCCAAGCGCGGCCAGACCTGCGTGGTGCACTACACGGGGATGCTTGAAGATGGGAAAAAGTTTGATTCCTCCCGTGACAGAAATAAGCCCTTCAAGTTTGTGATGGGCAAGCAAGAAGTGATTTGAGGCTGGGAAGAAGGAGTTGCCCAGATGAGTGTGGGCCAGAGAGCGAAAATGACCATCTCTCCAGACTATGCTTATGGTTCCACTGGTCATCCAGGCATCATTCCACCAAATGCTACTCTCATCTTTGATGTGGAACTTATAAAATTGGAATGACAGAAATGGTTTCTTCCCCTAGCTCCCTGTTTCTTGAGACTCTGGCTTTTCTGTTCCTAATAGATTGGACACATGGAGGAGTCCAGAGTCTCAGCTTCAAGAAGAATGCACATGAATTTGTATGGAGCTTTTCCCTGATATTCCACTACATTCATTGTATAGATATATACCCCAATTGAATGTGTTATCACTTGGCTTTGCTTCCAACTCTTCCTCCTTGTACATGTGTTGTCTCTAAACTATACACCGTAAACCTCAACTTGTCAAGTCATTCATCTTTTTGTTTTTGTTTTTGGGGTCTAGATTTAAATTGAAATCTTTTGGGTATAGATTTAAGATTAAGTGTATGATCAAGCATTAACAGCACACAGATGGGTTAACCTTAGAATAGGAAGTATTTGGACAGAGAAAATCTTTGTCCCTTTTATTTTTTTGGATGAAATTTATCTATTATGTATTAAAAAAATTTTTTTTGCTGCTGCTGTAAAGCCATAGCAGATCGAGGAGCTATTGAGGGCTGACATATTCTCCATGTTGAATGATTTCCTTGGAGCATATCAGTCACCCTGTCCAAAATGAAGGTGGGGAAGGAGAAGCTGCTTCAACCACCCAACCCTCCTTCCCCTCCCCCCTCTTAACCTGCCTTTTGAAAGCAGATATTTTCGATGCAGTGTTGGACACGCCACTTGGTGTCTTATCTACAGGACAACTCGGGTCAATATAAACCTACTTTATTGATGCCTGACTTTTTTTTCCATCTTGTGGTTTTCTAATGGATTTGGAGGACTTTTTTAATCTCCAGTAGCCATCAAAGCTCCACAACTACCTAAATTCCAAGAACTTGAATTGATTGTTAAATTGAAGGTGCTGTTTGTAGAAATTTTCAACACAATGAAAGCCCAGTCATTGTCACAGGAAATCGTTGCGTGTTCTCTACAAAAAAACAAAACTGATGCTGGTCATCACAGCTTCAACATCTCCTGTTTTTGATGCTCAGCTCCCCTACTGCTGATACCCCTCCCTCCACCCCCACCTTCCTTCTCTCCCACTGCCACCTCCCTTTTGCTGTCCTGTGTAGTGATTTGGTAAGAGAAACTGCCACCACCCACTCTCCCTCTACCACATATGAGTTTCAAGTTTTATTATTGCAATAAAATGCTTTATGCTGGCTTTTCTCAAAAAAAAAAAAAATTAAAAGTCTAGAAGTAGACTGGAAAATAAGCAAGCCATAACAACAACAACAAAAGAAAACCTGATCATAGAATTTACTATGGTGACAAAAAAGATCAAAATTCAAACTCAGAGAAAGGCAACAAGGTCAAAAGTCTACACGCAAAACTTCAAAGAAGAATGTGAATTGGTTGCAGGTCTAAAAAGAATTCTTTATAGTAGAATTCAAAATGGGTTTTAAAAATCAAATAAGAGAAATAGATGAAAAATTGGTAAAAGAATTATAAGTGATAAAAGAAAATTGTGAAAAAAAAGAGTCACCTACTTGATTAAGGAGGCACAAAAAATAACACCTTAAAAAAAGAATTTACTAAATGGTAAAATAAGTACAAAAATACACTGAAGAGAACTCCTTAAATAGCAGAATTAGTGAAAAAGAAAAAGAAGCACAAAAGCTTGTTGCAGAAAATAATTCCTTAAAAATTAGAATTAGTTGGGGCAGCTAGGTGGCTCAGTGAATAGAGCACTGGCCCTGGAGTCAGGAGGACCTGAGTTCAAATCCAGCCTCAGATAGTTAACACTTAGTAGTTGTTTGACCTTGGGCAAGGCAAGGCCCCAATTGCCCTGCTCCTCCCTCCAAAAAGGGGAAAAAAATAAAAAAATTAGAATTAGTTAAGCGGGAGTTAATGACTTCATGAGAGATCTAGAAACAAGACAAACAAAAAAAAATCAAAAGAATGAAAATAGAAGAAAATGTGGAATATCTCATTGGAAGAAAAAAAAAACCCAAAAAACTAACCTCAAAACCAGATCAAGAAGAGATAATTAAGAAGTATTGAACTACCTGAAAGACATGACTAAAAAAAACAAAAATAAAAAAAAAAACAAAACAAAAACAAAAAACCTACACATCATATTTTAAGAAATTTTCGGGGGGGGGGAGGGGCAGAACCAAGATGGCAGAGTAGAAGCACTAACTTGGCATGGGCTCCTTCTCCGATCACTTCCAATACATGTAAAAAATAACTCTAAAATAACTTTAGAGCTACAGAACCCACAAAGTAAAAAAGAGAAAAAAAATCTCTTGCTGAAGGAAGCCTGACAGGTGAACAGGAAGGGTCAATCACACCAAGCTGGGAGCCTAGCACAGGCCTGCCTGAGCCATGTGGTTTTAGCTCCAAGGCTGCCCTGACCAGCATTGGCCTGAGCAGACTTCAGGAAAGTGAATAATCAGTAGCTGTGGTAGTTTCCAGATTTCTGAACCAATAAACTCTAAAAACAAAGTAAGGGGTAATTGAGGAATTCTGTTGGAATGGGGAGAGGGGGCGGGGACTGAAGAGTATGGTCTGGTCCCTGCCCCCAAGGTGAGAAGCAGCAGAGGGTGCTGTGTAGCCCCACCACATGGCTGCCTCAGGAGCTCCTGGCCTGCCTATAGTAGGGGGACCAAGCAACCAGTCAGAGGTCAATTTCTCTTGCTTTAACCTGCTTGGATCTGACTCATGGTCTTGGGTATAGGTCCTGGGGTGTGTGACCAGTGAGCTAGAGCTTGTGCAGGCTGTAGAGAGGGGCCCCTCCTAATAGCTCTGGCAGCTGTGAAAACCCCAGCAATTTGGGACAAAGCTCTCTCCATTCTGGAAGCAGAGTTCTACCATGGCAAAGTGATCAAAAGTCTAGTAATTGGCCGGCAATATGAGCAAGCAATGGAAGCACAAATGGACCATAGAATCTTTTTGGGGGGACAAAAAGGATCAAGGAATGGAGCAGGATGAAGATAGTAAAGTCAGAACTCCTGCATCAAAAGCCTCCAAGAAAAATATGAAGTGGTTCCAAGCCATGCAGGAACTTAAGAAAGATTTTAAAAATCAAGTAAGAGAAGTAGAGGAAAAATTGGGAAGAGAAATGAGAATGATGCAGGAAAATCATGAAAAGTGAGTCAATAGCCTATTAAAGGAGACCCAAAAATACACCAAAGAAAATAACACTGGGGGAGCTAGGTGGCACAGTGAATAACAGTGATGGCCCCCGGAGTTGGGAGGACCTGGTATCTGTTTTGCCTTAGATACTTAACACCCACACAAAAATAACTGGACATGTGACCTTGGGCAAGTTACTTAACCCTAATTGCTTTAAAAAAATAACACCTTAAAAAATAGACTAACTCAAATGGCAAAAGAGGCCCAAAAAGCCAATGAGGAGAATGCCTTAAAAAGTTGAATTTGCCAGATGGAAAAAGAATTTCATAAACTCACTGAAGACAATAACTCCTTCAAAATTAGATTGGAGCAATTGGAAGCTAATGACTTTACGAGAAATCAAGATACTATAAAACAGATCCAAACAAATGAGAAAATAGAAGGCAATGTGAAATGTCTCATTGGAAAAACCACTGACCTGGAAAATAGATCCAGGAGAAATAATTTAAAAATTATTGGACTACATGAAAGTCATGATTAAAAAAAAGAGCCTAGACACCATATTTCAAGAAATTATCAAGGAAAATCGCCCTGATATTCTAGAACCAGAGGGCAAAATAGAAACAGAAAGAATGCACTGATTGCCTCTTGAAAAAGATCCAAAAAGAAAACTCCTAGGAATATTATAGCCAAATTCCATAGTTCCTAGGTCAAGGAGAAAATACTGCAAGTAGTCAGGAAGAAATAATTTGAGTATTGTGGAAACACAATCAGAATAACACAAGATCTAGCAGCTTCTACATTAAGGGACTGAAGGGCTTGGAATATGATATTGCAGAGGTCAAAGAAGTTAGGATTAGAATCAAGAATCACCTACCCAGCAAAACTGATTATAATGCAACAGAGAAAAAAATATGGTCATTCAGTGAAATAGAGGATTTTCAAGCATTCTTGATGAAAAAACCAGAGCTGAACAGGAAATTTGACTTTCAAATACAAGAAGCAAGAGAAGCATGAGAAGGTAAACAGGAAAAAAAATCATAAGCAACTTATTAAAGTTGAATTATTTACATTCCTACATGAAAAAACAATCATTGTAACTCATAAGACTTTTCTCAGTATGAGGATAGTTAAAGGGAATATATATATATGTGTGTGTGTGTGTGTGTGTGTGTGTGTGTGTGTGTATGTGTCTGTATATGTGTGTATATACATATATTTATATATGTATACATACATATGTATGGGAGGGTGTATTTGTATATAAATATGTATGTGAGTGTGGGAATATGTATGTTCATGTATAAAAAGACAGAGGGCACAGGATGAGTTGAATATGAAGGGATGATATGTAAAAAATAAAATTAAAAGGTGAGAGAGAAATTAATTGGAAGGAGAAAGGGAGAGATAGATTAGGTTGAATTATCTCATATAAAAGAGGCAAGTGAAAACTGTTACAATGGAGGGGAAGAGCAGGAAGGTGAAAGGGTATGGGACAACCTGATTCTCATTGAATTTGGCTTAAGGAGGGAATGACATACTCTATTCAGTATTTTACCCTACAGGAACTAGGTGTAGGGGATAAGAGGGGGTGTGATAGAAGGGTTGGCAGATTGGGGGAGAGTTTAGTTAGAAACAAACACTTTTGAAAAGGGATAGGGTCAAAGGAGGAAATAGAATAAGTGGGGGGCAGGATAGGAGGGAGGGAAATATAGTTAGTCTTTCACAATACAACTACTATGGAAATGTTTTGGGTAACTACACATATACAACCTATATTGAATTGCTTATCTTGCCAGAGGGGGTGGGTGAGAAGAGAAGAATGGAAAAAATATGGAACTCAAAGTTTTAAAAACAAATGTTTAAAAATTTGTTTTTTACATGCAACTGGGAAATAAGATATATAGGTTTTGGGGTATAGAAACCCACCTTGCCCTACTAGGGGAGTGATGGGGGAGGATATAAGAGAGAATAGATTGGGGGGAGGGGTATTCAGTAGGCTTGTTATTTTGTGGTGGGGGTAAGGGAAAGAGGGGGAGAAAATTTTAACTCAAAATCTTGTAGAAAGAAATGTTGAAAACTAAAAATAAATTAATTAATTAAAAATAAATAAAACAAAAAATAAATTTTCAGTATTTATGCTTTTACCAATCTTGTAATTACCTTCTCATAATTATCTTTCTTATTTTTATTTTCAACCTGTCTCACTGAATTTTGAAAATCTTTTTGTTTTTTAGCTTTTTGCAGAAATTTTGTATTTGAACTAGTGTATGATTCTCAAATTTCATTTTTTCTTTGAGACTTTCTTGTGACTTTTTTGACTTAATTGTCTCCTCAGTTTGTGTTTTGATCTTCCCTGTCACCATGGTAGATTTTTGTGGTTAGGTTCTTTTGTTATTGTTAGTTCATTTTTTTCCAACCTCTTACTTGATTTTGAACTTTGTGTTAGAGTTGGGCTCTCTTCCTGACATAAGATGGAGGAGGGACACTATCTTGAGAGTTTCGGGCTTTTTCCAGAGTTAGTTTTGGGGGTTTTGAAGTATTTGGGGCTTTTAAGGTATTGTGTTCTGGGTATAGGTGTGGTCTTTGCTCTCCTGGTCTATACTTTGGTCCTTAGCCAGGAAGGGTCTCTCATCCTTGAACTGAAAATTCTCCTCTCCACCTTTGATTTATGACCCAGAAGTGGGTTTAGGCAACGGAGCTGTCAAACAGAATCATCTAGTGCTATCAGAGGGGTGCCCTATAATCACTTTCTGACTAGTTGCCAGATCCCCTTACTGTCTCTGGCTTGAGAGCTCTTGAAGCTGCTGCTTCTTCCATCACTACTACCTATTCCTACCAATGATATTTCATATATGTGGGTTTCTGGCCAGCTCCCACCCTTTTGTCACAGATTTTTCTTTCTGAAATCTTAAGTTGTCTTAGTCTAAAAGAGTGTCTTACTCAGACCTTTTGTTCGCTCCACCACTCCAGAATTTCATTTGAGGAAGTGTTTTAAAGTAGTTTTGAGGGGAATGTTGAGAGAGCTCAGTGAAGTGTTTTCTCTATTCCATCATCATGGCTCCACCCCTGAAGTCCTTCTAATAGCCTTTCATGATTTGTTTTCTTCTATCAGAATATTAGATCTTTGAAAGATGAGAAAACAGAGTCCCTGAGAATAATGTAATTTACCCAAAGTAACAAAAGTGGCAGAATCCAGACCTAACCCCAGGAGCTTTGACTAGAAATTCACTATTTTTTCCACTGAACCATGTTTGGGCTTAATTTTGTAAGTAATAGGAAGACTTTGAAAGTTTCAGAATAATAGAACAACAGTCACAGAGCTATGCATGGAACAGATTAACCTAACAGTTTTATATAGGAAGAATGGATGTAGAGAAGGAACTAGTAGCAAGAAAACTAATGAATGAACCATATCTATATCCGGGCAGTAGGAAACATGGGCCTAAACTGTAATAATGAAAATGGAAGTAGTTTTTTTAAAAAAAGCAATATGTGTAACTATGCTTCATTCTTTCTTTTACTGTCATTCCCCATTTATCTAAGTGTGAAATTGGTGGGTAAATTGGTTTATAACCTTCCCAGGGTCTATATTGGGTGTAGGTAGGTAGGTTGCTTTTGGTTTTGTTTTATTTTGTTTTTCTGTTGGTTCTTAAATAGAAAATCATATTTTGTCTGATTTGGAGACCTTTTTATCTACCTTAGCTAAATATCATTTCTTCCTCAATCTTTGCATGTTCCTCAATACCTTTTAACTTCATTATTCAGTTTCTTGAAGGTAGGGAATGTTTTTGCTTTTACTATGTATTGCTTGGCATTTAGCACAATACCTGCCACATAATAAACACTTAATAACTACTTGTCTTCTCATTGGTTGATTAACAATTCTTTTTACCCCATTTATCAAAGACTATTTCAAATTTTGGATCATTGTACTGTTTTTTGTTTGAGGTCTTATACTTTTCTCTCTTTATTCTTTCTCACTCAATGATCTCATTAGCTCCCTTTGGTTGAATTATCATCTCCCTGAAAATGACTCCAAAATCTAGACATCAAGCCCCCATTTCTCTCAGGAATTCTACGCCCATATTTCCAGCTGCCTGATGTCCTATAAACATCTCAAACTCAGTGTATTTAAAATGGAAGTCCTTATATTTTCCCAAAATTTTATCTCTGCCTCCTTTCCCATTTCTGTCTAGGGCACATGTATTCTCCTAGTCACCTTTGTTTTCAACCTAGGAATCATCCTTGACTTTTCACGTTCACCAAAACTCTAAATCCAATCAGTTTTCATTTCTTGCCAGTTCCATTTCTTCAACATTTATCCCTCATTCTTAACTCACATTTGAACCTTGGCAATTCAGTGTGTTATATACTTCTTGCTTGAACTATTGCATTAGATTCTGAATTGGTCTTCATGTTTCAGGGCTCCCCTCTCTCCAATCCATCCTTCACATAAATGCCAACTTCATCTTCCTAAAGCACAGGTCTGGCAATTCTGCTTCCCAGTTCAAAACCATTCACAAATTCCATATTGCCTTTGATTTAAAATATAAAACCCTTTGCATTGTTTTTGAAGGTCTTCATAATCAAGTTTCAATCTATTTTGCCAAGCTGATTGTACCATATTCATATTCAAACACTGCACTCCAGCGAAAGTGGTCTGTTTTTTGTTTGCTATACAGATTTCTGTCTCCTACTTCTATGTACTTGCACAGTGATTCCCCATTGCCTGGAATTATCTCACTTCTTGCTTCCACCATTTGGAGCCCCTAGTTTTCATCAAATAATATGAGTGATATGTCAAATAATATCAGCGATATTTCCTGAGCTTATTTTTCTGTAAATTTGTATTCCCTCTGTAGGATGTAAAAACTTTAGAATAGGGGACCATCTCACAGTTGTATTTTTTTTAAACAAATGTTTTATTAACTTCTGTTTTACATCATTCATTTCTGCCAGATTTTGAGTTACAATCATTTTCCCCCCATTATTCCCCTACCCAACCTCCCAGAATAGCAGTCCCATAAGATATCGCTTCCTCCAATCTGCTCTCTCCCATACCTTCTCCCATACCCCCTTCGACTTTTCCATTAGAGGAAGATGAATCTTTGTGTCCCAATGCCTGCACATCTTATCTCCCAATTACAAGCAAAAGAGTATTAATAATAGTATTTATATATATTTGAAACATCTAATGTTACGACCTCAAATTTCAGATCCATTTCCTTCCTCCCTTGTCACCCATTCCTTCTTGGGAGATAAGTAATTCAGTATATGTTGTACATGTCTAGCTATGCAAAACATTATCATGGTAGATATATTGTACAAGGCTGCTTATAATTCCCTCCCACTCATCCCACCCCCGACCTGGTCCATTCCCTACATGATCCTGTCCCTCTTCTATAGTGGGTACTTCCAACCTCCCTCACCCCAAGGATGCCCTCCCATCCATCATCCCTCCTCTCATCCCCCTTCCCCCTATCCTGCTGCAGGTTGAGATATCCCATTTAGTATGTATGTCATTTTCTCCCTGAACCAAATTCAATGTGAATGTGGTTTTGCCTTTTTAGCCTTCCTTATTCTCCCCCTCCTTTGCAACCACTTCCCTACATGAGATAGTTTACCCTACCCTGTCTCTCCCCATCTCCTCTTGCCACTTTCCTCTCTCACCTCATAATTTCATCCCTTGAGTATTCTCCCTTCCCAACAAATTCAACCTATGCCCTCTATCCATATATAACTGTAACCATATACACACACATTCACATATGTATTCATATGACCACACCCCTTCTTCCATTATTTTCATAGTGAGAAAGATATCATCAGTCACAGTTATTGCTTTTCCATATAGGAATGTAAATAGTTCAACTTTGATAAGTTCCTTTTGATTTCTTTTCCCTGATTACCTTCTCAGGCATCTCTTCCTTCTTGTGTCTGGATGTCAAATTTTCTATTCAATTCTGGTTTTTTCCTCAAGAATGCTTGAAAGTCCTCTATTCCACTGAATGACCATATTTTCCCCTGAAACAAAATACTCAGTTTTGCTGGGTAGGTGACCCTTGGGTTCATTCCCAGTTCTTTTGCCCTCTGGAATATCATATTCCATGCCCTTCGATCCCTCAGTGTAGAAGCTGCCAGGTCCTGGGCTATTCTGATTGTGTTTCCACAATATTGAAATTGTTTCTTCCTGGCTGCTTGTAGTATTTTCTCCTTGATCTGGGGATTCTGGAACCTGGCTATAATATTCCTGGGAGTTTTCTTTTTGGGATCTTTTTCAGGAGGTGATCTGTGGATTCTTTCAACCTCTATTTTGCCCTCTGGATCTAAAACATCAGGGCAGTTTTCCTTGAGAATTTCTTGAAGGGTGATTTCCAGGTTCTTTCCTTGATCATGGCTTTCAGGTAGTCCAATAATTTTTAAATTGTCTCTCCTGGATCTATTCTCCAGGTCAGTGGTTTTTCCCATGAGATATTTCACATTGCCTTCTAATCTTTCATTTGTTTGGATCTGCTTAACAGCATCTTGATTTCTCATAAAGTCATTAGCTTCCATTTGCTCCAGTCTAACTCTGAAGGAATGAATCTCCTCAGTGAACTTTTGAGATTCTTTTTCCATCTGGCAAATTCGACTTTTTAAGGCATTCTTCTCCTCATTGCCCTTTTGGGCCTCCTTTGCCATTTGAGTTAGTCTATTTTTTAAGGTGTTGTTTTCCTCAGTCAGGCTGTTGACCCTCATTTCATACTTTTCCTGCATCCTTCTCATTTCTCTTTCCAATTTTTCCTCCACTTCTCTTATTTGATTTTAAAGTCCTTCTTAAGGTCCTCTATGGCCTGCAACCCACTCATGTTTTCCCCTGGGGCTTTTGGAGCAGGACTTCTGACCTCACAGTCCTTTTCCCGCTCTATGCCCCCAAAATAGGAGTCTAGGGTTGCATTTTTCTGTTTCCTTGCCTTGGCATGTTGCCACTTAATTGCTTGACTTTTGGGCTTGTTGCCACACTATGGCTTTAAGGCCAGCTAGAGGAATTTTCGTCCCGAACGTGTGGGGGGCAACTTCCGTTTCTGGCAAGCTGTAAACCCACCCACAACTTCCACCCTAGATCACAATCCACTTCCAGGGAGGTTAAAGCAAGAGTGATTACCCCCCAAGACTGATCGCTGGATCTCCCCACAATTTGTAGGCTGGGAGCCCGAGCTGCCTCTGAAAACTACAAAATGGCGTGTCTACTCAGTGGCTTCTAGCCCCCAGGGGAGGGAGCTGACGCATTCCCCAGATACAGGTCCCAAAGTCCATAGGACACTAACCTCTTACTTTGTCCTAGGCATGTCTATGTTGATAATTCAGGAGTCGCCACAGCTCCTGGTGTTCTGGGGTTCCTCCAGCTGGCTGCTGGCCCTGCCGCCCTGGGGCTAAAACCTCAGCTCACGCGGACCTGGGCTCGGCTCGGCTTGGCTCCTGCGCTCTGCGCTCTGCGCGCTGCCGGCTCCCAGACCGCTGCGCTGGTCCTTCCTTCAGGGCTGCTGGGCTGTCCTCAGCAGGAGGTTAGCTTCTCTGTGTCGTTCTGTGGGTGCTGGGGCTCCAGAAGTTGTTCAGAGTCCTTTTTTACATAGTTTGTGGGGAATCTGGGGGCAGAGAGGCTTGGAGGAGCTGTTTCTACTCCGCCATCTTGGCTCCGCCCCCCTCACAGTTGTATTTGACTCAGTTACAGGAAGCCTTTGTTAATCCTCCTCTGTTGATTATATCAATTTTGTATATAGCCTGTATCCACTATTTCCTACATATAGTTTCTTCGATGTTGCTTATACCTTTAGAACAGACCTGCACAACTTGGCAGTAGGTAGCGTCCAAAATTAAAATAATCTAAACTTCCTTGGGCAGCATATAGTTTAGACTAGAGAGAGACTGATGGTGGTTGGTTGCCACAAGTCATGTGACAAACAGGAGAGAGTGTGCACTGGCTCCCTACATTTTTTGAGGACCACCCAAAATCCTTTGGCAGGACACATGATATATAGGCCTGCTTTAGAATGTGAACTCTTTGAGTAAAGGGTTAGTTTTGTACCTTTTTTGTATCTAAAAAACAGCATAGTGCCCAGCATAAGTAGGAACTTAATAAATATTGACTTACTGATTGAGCACAGCGCCAGGTATGACATAGGTGCCTAATAATTATTGATTGATTATTTTTTCTCAACCTTTTCATTAGGACTCCTATAAAATATAAACTGTCAAATGTAAATTATAGTAATAGCCTAAAAATTCTAATAACTTTCTCAATATTTTGTAAAATATTATCCTTGTTGTCTCTTGTTTCTTTCAGTTGTTCATTTTTACTACTGATTTTATTAGACTGAAAACAGTGGACGTATATTTTCTGAAGTATCCCTAACAAAATCTCTTAGAATTCAATGTTGAGACCTTAAGAGCATGGCTTCTCTTAACTTTTTGGTCATACAACTGCTAACCTTGAAATTTGTTTTCTAGAGTGAGATCATTTATTATATTTTTTTCCTTAATCCTTTGATTGGAAACCCTGCCTGCATCTATCCATGCATTTGGCCTTCTTTCCATTTCTTCTTTGCCCTTCTAAGAGACCATAAAGAATGCCTGCATTAGTTGTACTTTCTTTTTTTAGTAACATCTCAATTGGGTTCTACCTTTTAAGCCTACAGCCATCTTCTATTTTCTGCTCCTTCATGCAGACACTGAGATGTCAGTAGAAACTGACTTTATTCATCCTTAGCTTTCTCTTTCTTCCCTAAGCCTTTTGATCTTTTTTCTATATACTTCTCTCATTTTTCTCTGATTTTCATTATTTCTGCTCCAATTTCTTCACCTTTCTCTTCCCTATCAATTCACCCCATTAATTTCTTCTGCTTTATTTTTCTCTTCAAATCCTTTAATTTGATTGCTTCCCTTGAGCTTTCTTCATACTATCTGTTAACATGTCCACTCCTCTCTGCATCTTCAAAGATAAAGAGAGCTTTGCTCTTCCTAATAATCACAATTATTTTAAATTTCTTTATATTTTTACAGGAAATTGCTCAATTGCTATGTGCCAAGAATAATAAGATAATTTGATTTGTAATGAATCCTATAGGCTATCTACAATAGTTCAACCCCTCTGGGTTACTGTAGGTTAAAATATCCCAAGAAAGCACTTGATAAGTCTCTGGACACTTCTAGTCAGAGGAATCTTCCTATCTCATAAGGGAGTATCACTTTGATTTTTTGTCAATCGTATTAGAATTTGCTTCATCCTACTGAGACAAATCTTCCTTCCTGTACTTCTTATCCATTTGTCCTAGTTCTTTCTCTCACTACTAAAGGTGAGCCTCATGTAAAGTACCAAAATTATAAGAGATATTGTAGAGCGAATTCATTGAAAGGTGTTATGTGATGTTTAAAAAATTAGTGCAGAGATCTTATGATCATTTTTTTCATATGCCTAATCAATATTTGACATCTTAAAAATATCATCCTTTTTATATTTTGAATTTATTCATTGGAAATTTCTTTTTTATCCCCCATGTAACAAGAATTATAGAATTAGATTTAGAAGACTGATACACATTAGAATCCTTCATATCTGTATTATCACAATGTAATTCTTAAGAGTTTCAAAACCAGGATAGCAGAATATAGGCAAGTACATAGATGAATTTTCTCAACATTCCACTCCAAACAACTTTAAAATAATATCTCATATCAAATTATTGAGAATCAGGTGAACAAAAGATCAGAAGGAGATATTTTCCAGCCTAAGACATGTAGAGGACTACAACACCAGAATGATAATAGGCCTGGAGAGCAGGAAGACTAACAGTACTAACAGTAGGACTAACCTTTGGAGGGGGCTGACAGCAGCAGTCAGATACCTGGACAGAAAGAGATTACAGGATTTCTTTTTTGGAGGCCAATTGGGGTTAAGTGACTTGCCCAAGGTCACATGGCTAGTTTTTGTATTAATTGTCTTAGGCCAGATTTGAACTCAGGTTCTCCTAACTCCAGGGCTGGTGGTTTATTCACTGTGTCACCTAGCCGCCCCTACAGGATGTCTTTTACTGGCACTGTATGAATGTGATTCTTATTGGCAACACTTATTGCCCATAAGAAGTTCTGGGTCACAGTTCCAAGATGGAGAGGAATGCTTGTGATCAGTTATAAGGGAAAAGGAACCCTGATCACAATTCCAGGATCAAGAGGATCACAAGCAGTTGTGGCTTTCAGGTAAAGATTAGATAGATTACAGAACAAGACAACAGTAATTACACCTCTTGGAGAATAACATGACTTTGGAAACATAAAAAGATTTCAAACCCCAAAACTAGCTCTGAGAAAAGTGGCACAAAAAAGCCTGAAGTTTGGGCCAATGCTTCCCAAAACACAAGTGAACAAAACATAACTTAAAAATTTCAAACTAGAGAAATAGGCTGGGAAAATGAACAAACAATAACAATAAAAAGAATCAGATGATAAAAGGTGGCAGGTGGCACCAAGGTGGTGGCAGGAAGACCAAAACATAAATGTAGAAGAAGTAAACAATGTAAAAACAGCTACAAGTAAAACTTCAAAGTAAAATGATAATTGGATCCAAGGGCAACAAGAATTCCTTAAAGAAAAACAAAACAATGAGAAGTGGAAAAATTGGGGAAAATAATGAGAATTATGCAAAAAAAAAAAAGGAAAAAAAGAATTAACTGCTTGGTATAATGTAAAAAAAATACAGAAGAAAATAATACTTACAAAGCAGTATTGGCCTAATGGTAAAATTGGAACAAAAATTCACTAATGAAAAGAACTCTTTTAAAAGGAAAACAGGCCAAATGGAAAAAAGCAATACAAAAATTTACTGGAAAAAAAAGAAAACTCCTTAAAAACAAGAAGTGGACTAATAAAAAAAGAGAGGAAAGCTCTTTGAAGAAAATAAATCCTTAAAACATAAAATTGGACAAGTGGAAGCAAATGACTCCATGAGACATCCAGAAACAATAAAACAAAGTCAAAAGAATGAAAAAGAAATAGAAGAGAATGTTAACTATCTCATCAAACAAACTATTGTTCTGTAAAATAGGTCAAGGAGAGATAACTTAAGAATTTTTAGACTACCTGAAAGCCATGACAAGCAAAAGTGTCTTTACATGTTTCAAAAATTGACAGGAAAAATTGCCTTGATATGTTAAATGCAAAGGATAAAACAGAAATTAAAATAATTTACCAATCACTTCTTGAAAAGTATCCCAAAATAAAAATACCCAAGAATATTATAAACAAATCCTAGTGTTGCCAGGTCAAGGATGAAATATTGCAAGCAGCCAGAAAGAAACAATTCAAATATCATAGAGCCACAGATAAGATTATACACAATTTATGAGCTTCCACATTAAAGGAGTAGAGGATTTGGAATATGATATTCTGGAGGGCAAAGGAGATAGGATTACATCCAAGAAGACCCCACCCAGCAAAACTAAATATAATTTTACTTTTTTTGGGGGGGGCAGAGAATTTTGATCAATAGAGGACATGAAAAGATGAAAAGGCCAGAAAATATTTTGGCATTTAAGCAGAGACTTGAGAGAAGAATAAATTGGTAAGCATGAAAAAGTAATTATAAGGGACTCAATAAATTTAAACTGCTTACCTTCTTGTACGGGAAGATTATACATATAATTCTTAAGATTTTTATCATTATTAGGGTAGTTGGAAGGATTCTGCATAGACATATGGCATAAGTGTGATTTAATTTTGTTGGGATGATCTCCAAAAAATATAACATAGGGTTTAGAAAGAGGAATACACTGGGAGAAGGTAGAGAGAAGAGGTAGATTAGGGACAATTTTCCTATATAAAAGAGGCACACATGGAAGGGTTTTATAGCAGAGGGGAAAATGGGATAGGGGTGGCAGGCAATGTTTGAATCTCATTCTCACAGAAATTGTTTCAGAGTGAAATGTGTGTGTATGTGCACACACACATGCATTATACATATATACGTGTACATGTAGATATACATATATGTGTGTGTATACTCACATGTATACACACAGTCAGGAGATAGGTATAGAAATGTATCTTACTCAAAAGGGAGTTAAGAAGAATACGGGATAAAAGATATGGGTACAGATGACAAGGGGGAAGATGAGATGCGGGAGGCAGCAGTTAGAAGCAAGACAGATTTTTAAGGAGGGTCAGGATAAAAAGATAGAAGGATAAATAAGGGGAAATGAGGTGGAGGGAAATGCACTATTAGTGATCATAACAGTGAATGTGAATGGGATAAGCTAACCCAGAGAACAAAAGTGGATAGCAGAATGAACTGGAAACCAGAGTCAAACAATATATTGTGTCTAAGAGACACACTTGAGACAGAAAGACACAAAGAGTTAAAATGAAGAGCCAAATCAGAGTCTATTATGCTTCAACTGAAGTGAAGACGTTAGGGGCAGCAATCATGACTTCAGAAAAAAGCAAAAGCAAAAGTAGATCTAATTGAAAGGGATAACCAGATAAACTATATTTTGACAAATTTACCATAGACAAAGAAGTAATATTAAATCATGCTACAGCTAGTTTCTATCATAAAGGTCTCAGTTCTCAGATATAGGAAACTGAGTCTAATTATTTTTAAATTTAATTTTAATTTTTCATTACAATCATATACCACAATTTATTCAATGACTCCTTAATTGACTGTTGTTGCCTCAATTTCTAACTCTTTGGCACAGCAAAATGAGTTACTATGAATATTTTTTAATACATGGGTCTTTTCCCTATTTTTATGATTTCTTTGGGATATAGATCTAGTTGTGGTACTGCTAGATCAAAGGGTATGTACAGTTTGATTGAACTTTGGGCATAGTTCCAAATTGCACTCCAGAATAGTTGTATCAGTTCACAACTCCAACAGTGCATTAGTGTTCCAATTTTCTCAGATCTTTTGCAACATGTATCATTTCTGTCATATTAGCCAATCTGATAGGTTCAAGGTGGTACCTCAGAGTTGTTTTAATTTGCATTTCTCTAATCAATAGTGCTTTAGAGCATTTTTTTCAGATGACTATAAATGACTTTAATTTCTTCATCTGAAAACTACCTGTTCATATCCTTTGACTTCATATCCATTTGGGAATGACTTGTATTCTTATAAGTTTGACAGTTTATATATTTTAGAAATGATACCTTTCACAGAAACACAGATTGTAAAATTTTTCCCCATCTTTCTGTTTCCCTTATCTTGTTTGTATTGGATTTTTTTGTAAAACCTTTTTAAATTTAGTGTAATCAAAAGTATTCATTTGCATTTCTTAATGTTTTCTATTTCTTGTTTGATCATAAATTCTTCCCTTATCCATAAATCTTTCAGGTAAAACTTTTTTATTCTTGCATTTTGCTTAGGGTAACACCCTTTATATCTAATTTGAGATCTTCCAAGAAGGCTTTTTGGACTTGAGACCAATCCATAGTCCCCTTTAATTGTTTTCTTCATAGGCATGTTGACATTGTTGTCCTCTTCTGAGTTTTGATCTTCCCAATTATCATAATAGCTTTCTATGTTCAAGGCTCTTTTTTGTTTCTTGTCCATTTTTTGTTTATTTCATGGGTTTTAACATTGATCTCTCCTGCTGGAGCACAGAGAGTACTGTCCTAAACTTCTAGTGCTGGAGACCAGGTACCTGGCTTGATGTGCCGAGGCCTCAGGTGATTGTGGCTTGCTTACTGCTTTGAGGTGACCCAGCATAGTTGCAGCTGTTGTTGCCTGGGTTCCAAGGCCATCAGGTTGCCTTTTGTGCTGAGCCTGGAGGCCTCACAGCTGCCCTGCTCTGCCACTGGCCTGCTGAGCCAGGACTAGGTGGCCTCAATTACATACCTGTGTTGTGGCAAAGAATCTCCTGGCTTGCTGGGATGCCGTCTGTGAGGGCCTGCACTCTCCTTTTACCCAAGTGAGACAGGTCTTTCATGAAATCCTTCTGAGTTATCTTGAAGTGAAAAATTCCTTCACTCCATGTTTTTGTAGGTTCTGTTGCTCCAGAATCTGTTTATAGGCTTAATTTACCATTGTTTCTGAGGGAAATTGGTGAGAGCTCAGGCAAATTCCTCACTTCTCTCCACTATCTTGACACTGCCTCCATTGAATCTAATTTGTAAAAATAAAAGCCATCCTCCAATTGATAAGTGGTCAAAAGATATGAATAGAAAGGTTTCAGAAGGAAAATAAAAGCTATCTATATTCATATAAAAAGAATCCAAATCACTATTGATTAAAGGAAGGCAAATTAAAATAACTCTGAAGTATCATCTCATACTTTTTACAAATGGCAAATTTTGAAGGGAATAAGGGAAAAGTGCTGCATTAATCAACTGTTGGTGGAATAGTTAATTGGTCCAACCATTCTGGTCAGCAATCTGGAACTATGGCCAAAGAGCTACAAATCCTTTGGTCCAGCAACGTCACTACTATATCTTTGCCCCAAAGAGATAAAAGAAAAAGAAAATGGACCTATATGCACAGAATATTCCTAGCAATTATTTTTGTTGTGGCAAAGAATTGAAATTTGAGAAGACGTTCATCATTTTGGGAATAACTAGACAAGTTATGACATATAATTCTGATGGAGTGCTATTGTTTTGTAAGAAATGAAGAGGTGGTAGTTTCAGGAGGAAAAAATCATTTTGAGATGTATATGGACTGATATAAAGTTAAATATAAGAACTGGAAGATCTCTGAGTAGAGTAAAAACAAAGTTGTAATGATGATCAACTCTGAAAGGCTTGTGATGAAAAAGAAAAATAGAGAGAAGAAAATGTTTTCTATTTCCATAGAGAGAACTTATGAATTCTGAGTAAAAATTAAAGTATAATTTTCTTGCTTCATTTCCCAACTTTTTTTATGTGGCTAATATAGAAATATGTTTTGCATGATTTCACATGTATTGTTGATATAAAACTTTTTACTTTCTCGATGGGCAGGGGAGGAGTTAGTAGTATGGAAAGAATCGGGTCCTCACAATTTATAAAGAAAAGAATGTTAATAATAAATTATAAAAGAAAAAAAATATATGTAAAAAAAGAGAATAAAGTAAAGTCTTTAATAAGATCTCTTTCTTGTCCACTGGAATCAAGGAATGACAGTGGTGTCTTGGAAGTCTTTTCTGTGAGAAGAAGACTTTTTCTATAATCCTCACGGTTCAATACGTTATACTTTTTTTTTGTTTTTGCTTTTTTGGAGGGCAATTGGGGTTAAGTAACTTGCCCAAGGTCACACGGCTAGGTTTTTGTTTGTGTGTGTTAAGTGTCCGAGGCCGGATCCGAACTTAGGTCCTTCTTACTCCAGGGCCGGCACTCTACTCACTGTGCCACCTAGCCACCCCTACATTATACTTTTGATTCAATTCAATGCAACAGACACTGGTCATGACACAGAAAGCAAGGAAATCTTAACATTGGCATCCAGATTCATTGGAAATCTATCTGTTTTTACTTAGGAACATATTATTGAAAAGGATAAACACATTCACGGTGAAATACAGCAATTAACACAGAACTCAATGGATTCATTCCAATTTGAATTGGATTGTTTATCTCTGTGGTAAGGAACATCAACTCCAAGGGCAAGACTAATGCTATGAGGAAGACTGTTATACGACCTTGCTTGTTTTCATGGAGAATTTTTAAAATTTGTCATCATTAATAAGTGGAGATCTATGAATACAAATGGAAACCATTTGAAATGAAGTATACTATTCAAGGAACAAGATTCTGTTTCATTTTCTTTATTTGAATTCAAGACATAATAGCCTTATATTCTTCTAATTGTGAGGGGCCACTAGGTGGTGAAATGAATAGAGTCAGGCCTTGAGTCAGGACGACCTGAGTTGTAATTTGGCCTCAGACACCAACTGTGTCCTCATCTGTAAAATGAGCTGGAAAAGGAAATGGAAAGCCATTCCAGCATCTTTGACAAGAAAATCCCAAAATAGGGTCATAAATTGGGTGCAATGTAAATGACTGAACAACAAATTCTAATTGTATTTTTAGTTAACTAAAAATTATAGGCCAGAATGTCTCAAGTAACATGCAAGAATAATTGACTTTCTGTGTAAAATTTATTGAATGAAAATTCTGTGCCAAATAAACTCTAATGATACCTTCAAAAAGAGCCTCCCAACCTCCTGTGGCATTATTTTTGAATATGTACCTCCAGCACTTAGCACAATGTTTTGCGTAAGGTAGGTGCTAAATACACACACACATATGTTTGTGGATATGTATGTGTATAAAATTTTAATTTGAATCTTTTCTTTTTATACTCATAAAATCATGCAGGATGGAAGCAAAGGAAAGACACTGATTTCAACATCAATAAATCATGGAACCAAATTTGTGGCTTATCCTTTGAATGACCTTCATCTTTCTCATTCTTTGTATCTTCAAATATAATGTGATGATAGGGTAGAATCAATTATCTCTAGCCTCCCTTTCAATAATGACAATAAGAACAACAACGAAATCTTTTTCTCTGAACCCTTTGAAAGACATTTTAAATTATTATATGGAATTATATTTTAAATTAAATATATGGTAGAAATATGATTATCCATGGTGTTACTCTCCATAGCTCTAATGGAATCTAATATAATGTAATTAATAATAACAACAATAATAATAATAGCTAACATTGATATTATGCTTACTATGTGCCAGGCATTGTGCTAAATACTTTATAATTATTATGTTATTTTATCCTCACAACCATGAGGGGAAGGTGCTATTATGATCACAATTTTACAGTTTAAGGAAGTGAGGGAGACCAAATTTAAGTGACTTGACAAGGGTTACACAGTTAGTGTCTGAGACTCTATTTGAAATCTGATCTTTCTGACTCTAGTTCCATCCATCATTTCTACTTTACCACATGAATCCTTCTCATTGGTTAGAATTTGAATTAGTCCATAGTACCATTATCATTTCCACTGCCACATTTCTTAATTTACTTTCCAAAAGATGAATGGACAGAAAAAAAATCCAAGATTTTCCTAACTAGTTTTACTAAAACTTCCTTTTAGTAGGAAAAAAAACCCCAGCTAAATAGCTGAAAAAAAATCTCCATCAAAATTCTTTCTCTATGGAAGTTTTGTTTTGTTTTTTTTTATCAGGAATACATCCTCTTGGTCCCTCATCAGGCCAGGCAGAATCATGTATACTCCCATGAATATATTTGTTCATTTTCTCCATGCCAATTAAATAATCAAATGTTTGCCACTGTACTTTGCCCCACAGATTAACAAACTCCTACATAGATATGGACTATTTCCATTCTATCTGTTCAATCCATTTTGAATATTTTTGAAGTCATTCTTAAATTATTGTACTGCAATTTTTAACTTTGTTAGTTACATTCAGTGGGTAGACTTATAGAGGGGTGACACCACAATGATTGCTCCCATCATTACTACTAGTTGTCCCCACACCAAAAACAAGGGTCTGAACTTCATATCTCTCTCAGAATTTGGCACAATGCTGAATAAATAGTGAATTCTTAGTAAGTACTTTTTGAATGAATTACTGAGTACCACCCCTAATAAGTCTTATTTTTTTCCTCTCATATCTGATACAATTCATAATGCTGAGTTTATTCATTATATTTGAGTGTTTTTCTCCAATTTCATTTTAAGACTCTTGATTATAAATACTTATGTTTGGGCATATTCATTCTTTCCAGTTATCATTAAATGGAATCTTTCCCCAGGAATATCCTTACAATTGATAAACCTTAAGCCATGAGGTGTAAAACTAAACCCTCTTATTCTATTCCATCTACTTAGTCAGGAGTCTTGAATTTCCTCTTGTATTATTTCTGAAATATCAAGCTTTAAATAAAAAAAAAACACACATGAAAACATTACCTATATTCCCCACTCTACCATCTTTCATTTCTTAGACAGGCCTTGATAGTTATTTGTTTTTTTTTTTTTTAATTAAACAAATGCTTTATTAACTTCTGGTTTACATCATTCATTTCCACCAGATTATGAGTTACATTTTCCCCCCATTTTTTCCTACCCACCACCCCAGAATAGCAGTCCCACTAGATATCCCCTCATCCAATCTGCTCTCTCCCATATTTTCTCCCATACCCCCTTCAACTTTGCCATTAGGGCAAGGTGAATCTCTGAGCCCCACTGCCTGGACATCTTATGAAACATTTAATTTTAAAACTTCAATTTTCAGATCCATTCCCTTTCTCTCTTGTGACCCACTCCCTCTGAGAAGATAAGCAATTCAGTATGTGTTGTACATGTATATCTATGCAAAACATTACCATAGTAGATATATTGTAAAAGACTGCTTATATTTCCCTCCCACCTGTCTCACCTCCCACCTGGTCCATTCCTACTTTGATCCTGTCCCTCTTTGATAGTGGGTACTTCTAACCTCCCCTCTCCCCAGAATGCCCTCCCCTCCATCATCCCCACTCTCATCCCCCTTTCCCCTACTCAGGAGAGTGAGTGAGGGTAAGATATTCCATTTAGTATGTATGTGATTCTCTCCTTGAGCCAACTTCAATGAGAATATGCTTTTGCCTTTTGCCTTCCTGTTCTTCCCCTCCCCTGCAACTACTTCCCCTTGCCTCTTCTACATGAGATAGTTTGCCCCACCCTGTCTCTCTCCATCTCCTCTTGCCACTTTCCTCTCTCACCTCTTGACTTCACCCCTTAAGAATCATCCCTTCCTTGGGGCGGCTAGGTGGCACAGCGAGCAGAGAGCCAGCCCCGGAGCCAGAAGGACCCGAGCTTGGATCTGGCCCCAGACACCCAACACACAAACAAAAACCCAGCCACGTGAACCTGGGCAAGTCACCCAACCCCAATTGCCCTCCAAAAAAAAAAATCATCCCTTCCCATCAAATTCAACCTGTGCCCTCTATCCATGTATACCTGTGAACATATGCCATGTACCCTTCTTCAATTATTTTCGTAATGAGAGAGGTTTCATCAAAACACAGTTATTGTTTTTCCATGTAGGACTGTAAATAGTCCAACTTTGATAAGTTCCTTTTGATTTCTTTTCCTTGATTGCCTTCTCAAGCATCTCTTGCTTCTTGTGTCTGAATGTCAAATTTTCTATTCAACTCTGGTTTTTCATCAAGAATGCTTGAAAGTCCTCTATTCCACTGAATGACCATATTTTCCCCTGAAACAAGATACTCAGTTTTGCTGGGTAGGTGACCCTTGGGTTCATTTCCAGCTCTTTTGCCCTCTGGAATATCATATTCCATGCCCTTCTATCCCTCAATGTAGAAGCTGCCAGGTCATGTGCTATTCTGATTGTGTTTCCACAATATTGAAATTGTTTCTTTCTGGCTGCTTGTAGTATTTTCTCCTTGATCTGGGGATTCTGGAACCTGGCTATAATATTCCTGGGAGTTTTCTTTTTGGGATCTTTTCAGGAGGTGATCGGTGGATTCTTTCAACCTCTATTTTGCCCTCTGGATCTAAAACATCAGGGCAATTTTCCTTGAGAATTTCTTGAAGGATGATTTCTAGGTTCTTTCTTTGATCATGGCTTTCAGGTAGTCCAATAATTTTTAAATTATCTCTCCTGGATCTATTTTCCAGGTCAGTGGTTTTTCCCATGAGATATTTCACTTTGCCTTCTATTCTTTCATTTGTTTGGATGTGTTTAATAGTATCTTGATTTCTCATAAAGTCACTAGCTTCCATTTGCTCCAGTCTAACTCTGAAGGAATGAATCTCCTCAGTGAGCTTTTGAGATTCTTTTTCCATCTGGCAAATTTGACTTTTTAAGGCATTCTTCTCCTCATTGCCTTTCTGAGCCTCTTTTGCCATTTGAGTTAGTCTATTTTTTAAGGTGTTATTTTCTTCAGTCAGACTGTTGACTGTCATTTCATACTTTTCTTGCATCTTTTTCATTTCTCTTCCCAAATTTTCCCCCATTTCTCTTATCTGCTTCTTAAGGTCCTCTATGGCCTGTAGCCAGCTTGTATTTTCATTCGGGGCTTTTGGTGCAGGAGTTCTGACGTCACAGTCCTCCTCCATGCTTTGAGCCTCTTTGCCCCTAAAATAGGAGTCTAATGTTGAACTTTTCTGTTTATTTTGTTTCATTTGCCTAGGCATATTGCCACTTAACTACTTGATTTTGGGGCTTGTTGCCACAGTAGGACTCTGCCACCAGACAGGGGAGCTTCCGCCCAAACGTGGGGTCTTCACAACTTCCGCCAGTTGGGTGGCCTCTGTAAAGCCTCCACCCACTCTGGCAAGTTGGATACCCACCCCAAACTTCCCCCCCCCCCCCAGACCACAATCCAGATCCAGGCAGTTTAAAGCAAGAGCTATTAACCCCCAAACTGATTGCTGGATCTTCCTACAGTTCGCAGACCAGGAGCTAGAGCCACTACTGAGGCTGCAAAATGGCTTCTGTGCATCTGTTTCTTCAGCAGCTTTTTGCCCCCAGGGGAGGAAGCCACGTGTTCCCCAAATACTGGTCCCAAAGTCCATAGGGCACTAACCTCTCACTTTGTCCTAGGCATATCTGTGCTGATAATTCTGGAATCGCCACAATTGCTGGTGTTCTGGGGTTCTACCAGCTGGCTGAAGGCCCGGCCGCCCTGGGTCTAAAACCTCGGACCTGGGCTGGGCTCTGAGGGCTGCGCTGTTGGTTCCCAGCACACTGTGCTGCCTGCTCTCAGAGCGCTGTGCTGGCTGCTCCCTGCAGGGCTGCTGGGCTGTCCTCAGCAGGAGGTTAGCTTCTCTGTGCCGTTCTGTGGGTGCTATGGCTCCAGAAGTTGTTCGGAGCTCCCTTTCACATTGTTTGAAATTTGTGTGGGGCAGAGCACATTGGAAATGCTGTTTCTACTCAGCCATCTTGGCTCCGCCCCCCCCTTGATAGTTATTTGTAATGAGAAATATGAAGATTCCCTTGGTAGAAGTCATTGGTGATGCACCAATTTGGTGTATTTGAAGTATTGAGGAAGAGGGGTAAAGGTAATATCTGTCTCTATCTCTCTGCCTTTCTGCCTCTATCCATTTTTTCTCTTTTTTCTTTTTTTTCTCTTTTCTTGTTCTCTGTCTCTGTCTATGTCTATCTCTGTCTTTCTCTTTATCTCTCTGTCACTGTCTCTCCTAGTTTTCGAGTCAGAAATACTCAACTTCAAATTCTGCCTCAGACATTTATTATCTTTGGGACTCTGGGCAAATAATTTAATGGATTATAGCCTCACTATACTGAGGAGGTTGGACTCTATCACCTCTGAGATACTTTTAACTCTAATTCTAAAATCTTATGATCTACCATGTATATTATTTGGCTTGAGAAGAAAATGATAAGAGTTTTGGCTTTAGCCATAGAAGAATCCACTTAAAGTTCTCCCAGGAGCCTTTGTCCTTTTCCTCTTGAAACATTTAAAAAGTAAATTTCCCTTCTGATTTGAAACTCCCATCAACCTCCTTACTATTACAGATTCAAATTACTGAAAATATGTCCCTTGAGTTCATCCTAATTGAATTAATAATAATTTCTTGGTGAACAGCTGTTCTCATCTTTTTGAAGTAGATCCCCTCCCCCTACTCACAAATTCCCTTGAAGACATATCCCTGCTACATTTTTCTCACTGCTGTTTGTTTTCTTACCTTCTGTCTGTTCATCTTCTCCCTCCCCTTTCCAATATTTCTCATTTTTTTTAAAATGTCCTTAAAAAATTCACTTCCTCCATTCCACCCATTTTAATATGAGTATTTTATTTGTTTGTTTTTTGCTTTTCAGAGGGGAGAATGCAGGGCAGTTGGGGTTAAGTGACTTGCCCAAGGTCACACAGCTAGTAAGTGTTAAGTGTCTGTGGCCAAATTTGAACTCAGGTCCTCCTGACTTCAGGACTGGTGCTCTATTCACTGCACCACCTAGGTGCCCCATATGAGTGTTTCTTCTGAAGCCAATGGGTAAAGTGGCATTTGGGGAATTTCTGTGTTACATATTCCTCAAGGTAGCTGCTTCTTGTGTTAATGTTGAACTTGTATAATTCTTTTATTTTTGTTCATTTGCAAGGTCTGCTTTCACTATTATCTATCACTTTGACCTCCAATTAATATTTATGCATTTTTTCTCCTTTTATTTTAAAAATATTTTGGGGATACAAACCCAGCTGGGTCAAAAGGTATGTGAAGTTTTATAACCCGTTGGGCAGAGTTTCAAATTACTCTCCAGAATGGTTGGATATGCACAAGAGTATACTAATGTCCTTATTTCCCCACATCTGCTCCAACATGTCATTTTCCTTTCCTGTCATATTAATCAATCTGATAGGTATGATGTGCTACCTGAAAGGTGTTCTAATTTGCATTTCTCTAATCAATTGTGACTTGGAGAATTTTTTCATATGAATATAGCTATTTTTGTTTTCTTTTTCTAAAAATTCAAATATTTTCCGTTGTACTTGTTCATATCATTTGTACTTTTTCATATTGTTTGACAATTTATCAATTGTGGAATGATTTGTATTCTTATAAATTTGACCCACTTCTCTTTGTATTTGAGAAATGAGGCCTTTGTCAGAGAAACTGGCTGTAAATTTGTTCCCCAGTTTTTACCTTTTCTTCTAATCTTGGGTATGATGGTTTTGTTCATGCAAAATCTTTTTCATTTTAATGCAATCAATATTATTCATTTTATAACTTGTAATGTTTTCTACCTCTTGTTAGGTTATAATTTCTTCCTTTACCCATAGATCTGACAGGTAAACTATTCTATATTCCCTCAGTTTGTTTAAGGTATCACTTTTTCTGACTAAATTATGTACCCCTTTTGACCTTATATTGAAATAAGGTGGGAGATGTTGGTTCCATGCCTAGTTTGTGCCAAACTATTTTCAAGTTTTCCAAACAGTTTTTGTTTAATAATGAATTCTTGTCCCAAAAGCTGGGATCATTGTAATTATCAAAAACTAGATTACCATGGTCATTTACTACTATTTATTGTGTAACTAATCTATTCCACTGATCAAACACTCCATTTCTTAGCCAGTACCAAATTGTTTTAATGATTATCACTTTGTAATACATTTTAAGATCTCGTAAAGCTATGCTACCTTTATCATATATTTTAAATTGATTCCCTTGATATTTTTGACATTTTATTCTTCCAGATGGATTTTGTTTCTAATTTTCCTAGCTCTTTTTAGTTTGATTGGAATAAGTGTATTAATTTAGGTAACATTTTCATTTTATTATATTGGCTTGGCTTAGCCATGAACAATTAATATTTTTTTTTCCAGTTGTTTGGATCTGATTTTGTGTGAAAAGTGTTTTGTAATTGTGTCCACATAGTTCCTGGGTTTGTTTTGGCAACATTTTATATTATCCCAAGTATTTTATATAACTTCTATTATTTAAAATGAAATTTCTCTATCACTTCCTGTTAGACTTTCTTCAAATTTATAGAAATGAGGGTGATTTATGTGAGTTTATTTCATATTCTGTTACTGTAATGAAATTATTCATTATTTCAATGAATTTAATTTTTAAAAAAATCTTCATGTATACCATCATATCATCTGCAAAGATTGATGGTTTTCCTCACTGCCTGTTCCTATTCCTTTAATTTATTTTCTTGTCTTATTGCTATAGGTAGCATTTCTAGTACAATGTTGAATAATATTGGTGATAAAGGGCATCCTTGCTAAACCCCTGATCTTATTGGGAAAACTTCTAGCTTATGCCCATTTCAGGTAATTTTTGCTGATGATTTGAGACAGATAATACTTTTCATTTTAAATACAACTCCATTTATTCTTTGATCTTTGGTGTTTTTAATAGAAATGGTTGTTGCATTTTATCAAAACCTTTTTCTGCTTCCATTGAGATAATTTATACTGAGGGATCAAAGGGCTTCGAATATGATATTCCAGAGATCAAAGGGGGTAGGATTAAAACCAAGAATCACTTACCCAGAAAAACTGAGTATAATGTTTCAGGCAGAAATATGGTCATTCAATGAAATTTAGGACTTTCAAGCATTTTTGATAAAAAACCAGAGTTGAATAGAAAATTTGACATTCAGATACAAGAAGAAAAAGAAGCACGAGAAGGTAAACAGGAAAAAGAAATAATAAGGAACTTATCAAAGTTGAACTATTTACATTCCTACATGGAAAATGATAATTGTAACTGATGGAACTTTTATCAGTATGAGAATAGTTGAAGGGAATAGAAATGTATCTATATACATATATATGTCTGTATAGGAGGGTATATGGGCATATGAATACATATGTGAGTGTGTGTATATATGTGTATAGGTATACATAGACAGAGAGCCCAGGACCAGTTGAGTAGGAAGGGATGATACTTGAAAGGTGAAATTGAGAGGTAAGAGTGGAATATAATGAGAGGAGATGGGGAGAGACAGAATGGGGTAAATTAACTCATATAAAAGAGGCAAGGGAAAACTGTTACAATGGAGGGGAAGAACAGGAATGAGTCAACCTTATTTTCATTGAATTGGGCTTAGGGAAGGAATAACATACACACTAAATAGGGTATCTCACCCTATAGGAGAGTAGGGGGAAAGGGCATGAGAGGGGGGATGATGGAAGGGAGGACAGGCAAAGGGACAGGATCAAAATAGAGAAAGGAATTAGTAGGGAGTGGGACAGGATGGAGGGAAATATAGTCAGTCTTTTACAATATATTCACTATGGAAATGTTTTGCATAGCTACACGTGTACAACCTATATTGAATTGCTTATCTTCCCAGTAAAGGTGGGTGATAAAGGAGGTAGGGAAAGAATCTGGAATTCAAAGTTTTAAAATATATTATTATCATTATCATCATTATTATTATTATTAGTTATTTTACATGTAACTGGGAAATAAGATATTCAGACACTGGGGCATAGAGATCCACCGTGCCCTACTGGAAAGTCAGTGTGGGGATGGGGGAAGATAGGGAAGAGAGCAGATTGGGGGAGGAGATATTCAGTGGGATCACTGTTTCAGGGTGGTGGGTAGGGGGGAAATGGGAGAAAATATGTAACTCAAAATCTTGTGGAAAGGAATGATGTAAACTAAAAAATAAAATAAAGAAGAGCAAAAAAATAAAATTAACCAGTGATTTAGCTATTTTATTGGTTTTAAAAAATAGCTCCTGCTTTTACTTATTATTTCAATATTTATTATTCCTTATAATTTTATTGATCTCACCTTTGATTTTCAGGATTCCAGTTTGGTGTTTAATTGGGAATTTTTAATTTGTTCTATTTTTAGTATTTTAAAGTTTCATGTCCAATTTAGTAACTTGTTCTTTCTCTATTTTATTAATGTAAGCTTTTAGAGATATAAATTTTCTTTTAAGTACTGCTTTGGCTGTATCCCATATATTTCAGTATTTTTTTTATCATTGTTTTCATTCTCTTTAATGAAATTATTGATTGTTTCAATGACTTGTTCCCTGACCCATTCATTCTTTAGAATTAGTTTAGTTTGTAATCAATTTTAAGCTTTCTTCCCACATCCCTTTATTGAATGTAATTTTAATGCATTAAAATCTGAACAGTATACATTTAATATTTTTGCTTTTCTGGATTTGGTTGTGAAATTTTATAGCCTTTTACGTGGTCAATTTTTATGTAAGTGCCATGTACCGATGAGAAAATCTTATATTATTTTCTATTCCCATTCAATTTTTCCAAAGACTATCATATTTAACTTTTCTAAAATTCTTTTCATCTCCTTAATTTTTTCTTATTTAATATATTGTTAGATTTAGCTAGCTCTGGGAAGGTAATGATGAGGTATCCAAGTAGTATAATTTTATTGTCTATTTCCTCCTTTAATTCATCTAACTTTTCTTTAAGTATGTGTATGGTATGCGATTTGGTGCATATAAACTTAGTATTTATATTCTTTGACTGTGGTACATTTTAACTAAATATGGTTTCATTGATGATCTCTTTTAATTATATTTATGTTTACTTTTGCTTTGTCTGAAATCATGATTGCAACCCTGCTTTTGTTTTTTCAGCTCTAGTACAGTATATTCTGCTCCAGGTCTTTAGTTTATTTTGTATGTTTCTCTCTGTTTCCAGTGTGTTTTTTGCAAACAACATATTTTCAGATACTAGTGTTTAACCCAATCTTATATCTGTTCCCATTTTATAGTTGAGTTCATCTGATTCATATTCACAGTTATGATTACAACTGTGTATTTCCTTCAATCCTATTTTACCTCTGTTTATCATTCTTTCTCTTTTTTTCACCCTATCCTTCCTCAAAAGGTTTTTCTTTCTGACAACCACCCCTCCTAATCTGCATTCTTTTTATCAGCTCCCCACCTTCTCCTATCTACCTATTTTATTACTTACCTGTAGGGAAAGATAGATTAAAAAAAAAAACCAACAACAACAACAAAAAACAATTTAATCTGTATGTTAATCCCTCTGTGAGTGAATTCTGATGAGAGTAAGATTCAGTCATTGTCCACTACCCCCCCCATCTTCTTTTCCACTGAAAAGTTGTTTCATACCTCTTCTCTGTGAGATCATTTACCGTATTCTACCTCTCCTTTCCTCTTCTGCAAGTGCATTCCTCTTTTTCACAACTTAATTTCATTTTTTATATCAACCCACCAGAGTCCATGCACATTCAGTCCCTCTATGTACATTACTTCTAACTGCCATGATAATAATAAAACCTCCATAATGACACCTCCATACTGTCATCATTTTGGAAAGATTGTCAAATGAAGAAGAATGACTGTAAGTGTATGGATGTTAAAGGTTCTTTAGCTAGCATGTTTCCCCAACTTGGCTACTTTCTAATATATGAATGAAGGGCCCTGCTTCTTCTGTTCTAGTTGGGTTTATTCTTTCCTGATCTTACTTATGTCTGCATTATGTTTGAGGATTTTTTTCTTTTTTTGAGTGGGCTGTTTATTTGTTTTTGGCCCCTCCTCCTAGCCTTGGAAAAAGATGGAAGGAACATCACAATGTAACTTGAGAATGGAATATGTAGAATGGTTGAGCTCCAAAGGAAGTTTGAAGAAGACTTTTGGCAGGAGAGAGCTGAGCCACCTCCATGTGGTAGGGGCCATGTCATTAACACTGACACCCAGAGAGAAGGAGAGAATGGAAAACAGAGATCACCATCTGAACTGCTGAGGCTGTACATGACTGCAAAAGGTTGCCCAGTGTGATTGGAGCACCAGTCATGAGAAAGTGGGTGAAGTGAAAATTCTTTATCCAAGGATAAAAGATATCAACAAGATTTCCTGATTTCTCTTCCACCTCCTGGTTTCCTTTAAGTCCCAGATAAAATCCCATCTTCTACAGGAAACTTTTCCCTTATTGTAGTGACTTCCCTCTGTTTATTATCTCTGATTTAGACTGTGAATAATTTGTTTGTAGAGTTGTTTACATATTGTCTTCCTACTAGACTGCAAGTTCCTTGAAAGTAGGGATTGTATTTTGTTTTGTTTTTTTACCTGTCTTTGTAGTACTAGTGCTTAGCACAGTGCCAGGCATACAGTAGATGCTTAATGTGTTTACTGCCTGACTGACTCTAATCCTTGACAGGTTTGTTAGCTATTAAGTGTCTATTACAATTTGTTTTTCTTGCTATGTTCTAACTATTATTTTACCTTGATTGTGATTCTTTCCATAGTCCTCCTTTCATGATTTTCTTACATTACTATCATTTATTTTCCACATTTTTCTTTGCCTCTCATTTGATTTTTTTTTAAGGCAATTGGGGTTAAGTAACTTGACCAAGGTCACATGGCTAGGTTTTTGTTTGTGTGTGTTAAGTGTCTGAGGCCGGATCGGAACTCAGGTTCTTCTGACTCCAGGGCCGGACTCTACTCACTGCGACACCTAGCCGCCCCCTTCTCATTTGATTTTTAAAATAATTTTTGAGCTATCCCAGGACTCCTTTTTTGGAGGGGGCTGAGATCAATTCACATTTTTCTTTAATGTCTCAAATGTCACTGTTTTCTTTATTGTTTTCTTATTTTGTATTTTGATATTCATTGTCCCCATAGTAACTTTCTATGGCCAGATTCTTTTATATTGTTATTTACTCAGTTTTCCTGTTTATTTCTTGACTTTTAATTTTATGCTAAAGTTAGGACCTGCTTCTGGGTTGGAGGAGGGACTGAACTTCAGTTTTTTCATGATGCTGTTTTAAAGCTAGCTCTGGGGGTTGTAAGTTTTCAGTTCTCCCAATGTGCTATCATCAAAGAATGAGTGTGGTCACTGTTCTCCTTGCCTTTGCTCCGGTTTGTGATTGACCACAAGCACTCCCTTCTACCCTGGAATTGTGACCAGGGTCCCCCTTCCTTGTTCTGGGGCTGTGATTCACTGAATATAAGTAGTACAACAGGATCTGGCATCCAGTATCAGCAAATGATCCCCTGGAATCTCCTTCTTCCATAAGTCTGACCCCCTTACCCTTTTTAGACTGAGAAATCTGGAAGCTCGTGCCAACGCACATGCCTCTAAGACCTGATGGAGAATGAAAGAAAAAAAAATAATACCAAGTCAGACAAAGAACTCAGGACTGCATTCACAGGGCTGCATAGCCTCATAGTAGAGAAGGCTAAGGCTTAGCCTTTTACAGCCTCGTCCTTTGATAGGTACAACCAAAGATGAAAAACCAAGAACAAACCAGCCAAATAGTAAGGGCTTCCTATTAACTCAATAGTTTGACCAGAATGAGTTACAGAATGTCTACCTAGACTCCACAGTTTCTCTAAAGCACCTTTATTGCATATCTTCATGACTACCTTGGAAGTAGTTTTCCCAGCCTCTCCCCTTGGGGAATAAGCATTCTGATTTACTCTAATGAACAAACTGATTTACTCTGCTAAGCCACTAGTTCATGTCTCAGCATTCTCTCTCTGTCTCTGTCTCTCTGTCTCTCTGTCTCCCCCCTTTTTTTCTTTCTGTCTATCTAACTAGATTCCTGTCTGTATCTATCTAGATCTATCATCTGAATATGTCTATCTCTGGAGCTATCGCATATCTAGATGATATGTTATAATAACTAACCTTTCTGTAGTATAATTAAGTAAAATGTGTGTGTGTGTGTGTGTGTGTGTGTGTGTGTGTGTGTGTGTGTGTGTGTGTGTGTGGAGAGAGAGAGAGAGAGAGAGAGAGAGAGAGAGAGAGAGAGAGAGAGAGAGAGAGCTACAGGGACTGTAGTGATAAAAAGTGATAAAAAGAATGATTCACAAAGTCAAAGAGAAACACACAGAAAGGGGTAGAAATACAGAAGTGACAACAAAGTCTTTCAGGTTTTAGACCTAATCATACATCAATAATAATGTCTCAGCATTTTAAAAATTATTTAAATAAATTTCATTCTTTCAAATATTTGAGAATTTCTCAATAATCACAAAATCATGCTAGCCTCTGGACTCACATCCAGAAATGACTTCTTTTATGCATAATATATTAAGTATAGAACTTATTTCCCACTTGCTTTCTCCAGGCATATCTACTTTTCTTTGAGGAATTCTGCAATGTGACTCTCGGGGGCTAGACAAAGTAGAACACCGAATGTGAGATTAAGGGATAGAAGTTGAAGTTCCATTTCTACCACTGATCCTGGACAAATTATTTGACTTTGGTCCATCATGTCGTTGCCTATAAAATACTTTTGGGCAAGAGGGAAAGCAAAACTGAACAAATTCAAATGTTCCAGTTTAGAAGCTCTCTGAATCTGCAAATCAAGGATGGCCCAGGTAATACTTCAGAAAGATAAGGGCAAATATGGGATTAGTGCTTAAGTCTTCTTAAATCAGAAAATTTGCCCCAGTCAATTTCACTTCTTAAATAGAGGCTAAGGACCTGCTGGAAAAAATGAATTGAAACTCAGTGATTTTACCTCTTTTACTGACAGGAATGAATAATTTATGGTTTTTAAGGTAAATAGATCTTGTAGAACAAGAAGACAATTTCTTGATAGGAAGAAGGAGCTGAAAAGAAACAGAAGAGTAGTTTAGGTGAGGTTATTCAACTGCTCAGAGAAGAAATTGATAGAGAAGGCAATATGATTTCTCTAACTTTCTAACAGCATAAGAAGCTTGTGGATCGAATAAGAGCAAGAGTGTAGTGAAGATCAAATGTGAAAGACTTAGCTACTCTGATCTAAACAACAATCTAAGATAATTGCAAAAACCTCATGACAAAAAGTAAGCGGTATACACCTCCAGAGTAAGAGAGGTGATAGCCTCTGTGTACAGATTGATTCCGCTTGCTTTATTTCATTTACTTCTTTTTCCCCTACATGGCTAATATGGAAATATGTTTTGTATGACTTCACATGTATAATTGGTATATTTCTTTCCTTCTCAATGGGTAAGGTAATAGGAAGGGCAGGGGGAAAGAGAGAATTTGGAACTAAAAATTTTTTTGAATGAATGTTAAATAAAAAGAAGTTTGTGTATAATACTTTTAGTAAAAGCCTACAAGATCCACCTAGATAGCCAAGGAAGTCTACTATTTTTTAGTTATGGTGTCATATGAATTATGGATTTTTCAAACTGGATAAATCTTAGAAATTAACTCATCAAACTGTCTGATTTTAGAGATGAGGAATCTGAACCTCTGAGAGGAAAACTGGTTTAACTAATGCCATAAAGCTGATAAATTGTAGACTCAGATGTAATTTTTTTGGAGGGGGAAGGCAAGGCAATTAGGGTTAAGTGATTTGTTCAAGGTCATACAGCTAATAAGTGAGTCAAGTATCTGAGGTTGGATTTCAACTCAGGCCCTCCTGACTCTAGGGCTGGTACTCTATTCACTGAGCCACCTATCTGCCCCTCCAAGATCTAATTTCAAATCCAATGTTGAATCTCCATATTACTATGTTTACTAGACACTTGTACCCCTCTACTCGTCCCCCATTTTTCCAGATTTTCCACTGAACATAAACACCACATTTGCTTAATCTGCCTGTGATCTTCACAATAATTATTTTCTGCTCTATGATTACCTATGTTCCTAAATCCAGGAATGTAATCCTGCTTTATAATCACAATTAAGAAATGGACAACCTAGAGCATACTTAATGAGGCTGTGGCAATTTCTTTGCTTCTTTGCACTGTTTGTACTTTTGATAGTATCTGATAGGAAATTCATATGTACCATGGTGGTAGTACTGAGAGATGGCTGAAAGTTTATTTTTTATGATAATTTATTTTTATTTATTTCTCTAAATATTTCCCAATTACATGTAAAACTTAATTATCATTCTTTAAAATTTTGAGTTTCATAGTATTTCCTTCCCTCTTGCCCCTCCTCCCTACATAAGAAGGAAGTAAATTTGATATGATATAAAGTCAGGCACAATATATTTCTATATTAGCTATGTTGAAAAAGAAAACACAAATAAAATAAAACAACACTAGAGAACATTTTAAAAAGCATGTTTCAGGGGAAAGGGTAGTGAGTGAACCTTACTCTCATCATAGTTGGCTCAAAGAAGGAATAATATATGATAATATATTTTATTACATTATATGTTATATAAAATATTTTATATTATATTAATGTAATAATAATAAATAATACACCCAATTGGCTATAGAAATCTATCTTACCCTACAGAAAAGTAGGAGGGGAAGCAGATAAGGGAAGCAGGGGGGTAACAGAAGGGAGGGTAGACTGGAGAAAGAGGTAGTCAGTAGCAAAACATTTTTGAAGAGACAGGGTGAAAGGAGAGAGTGAATAGAATAAATGGGGGGATTAGGACTGAGAGAAATACAGTTAGCAATAGAAACTGTGAAAAAATTTAAAGTATGTTCACTGATTAAGGCCTCATTTCTCAAACAAATAAAGAACTAACTAAGATTTACAAAAAAAAAAGAGCCATTCTGCAACAGATAATGATCAAATGATATGAATAGTTTTCAAATGTAGTTAAAACTGTCTATCCATATGAAAAAATACTAACTCACTTTTGATTGGAGGAACACAAATTAAAATAATTCTGAGGTAGTACCGCATACCTATTATATTGGCTAATAGCACCAAAAAGGTAAATGACAAATGTTGGAGGGGATGTGAGGAAAATGAGACATTAATGCCCTGTTGGTGAAGTTGTAAACTGATTCAATCACCCTGTATAACAATTTGGAGCTATACTCAAAAGGGTATAAAACTATGCATACCCTTTGACCTAGAAATACCACTACCAGGTCTATATACCAAAAGAGATTTTTAAAAAAGGAAAAAGACCTACATGTACAAAAGTATTTATAGAAGCTATTTTCTGACAACAGAGAATGGCTGAACAAATTTTCATATGTGATTATGATGGAATACCATTGTGCTATAAGAAATGAGCAGGATGCTCTCAGAAAAAAAACTTAGAAAGACTTATACAAGCTGATACAAAGCATATTTTAAAATGATCAACTGTGAATGACTTATCTCAGCAAAACGATGATCTAAGACATCTGTGAACAATGTTGAATGATGAACAAATGCTGTCCATCCCCAGACAAAGAGACAATGGTGTCTGAGTACAGATCGAAGCATAATTTTTGTTTTTTTGTTTTACTTTATTTTTTATTTTCAAAGTAATTAGCACAGTACCTGGAACATCATAGGCATTTCATGATTCCCTTCACTTCCCTTCCCTTCTCTAGCTTTGAATGTGTTATATTAAATGATTAATATTAATTCAGGCTTTTTGTTCAGTACTTCATATGTTGGAACATATTTTGAAAAGAAATAGTCCAGTATCTGTGAAATGGCCAATTACTGGAAGTTGTAAAAGAGTCTACAAGAGTAAGTCATGAACAATAAATATATATATTGGAATGTACAGACACATATGTACGTTTAAAAGTTTTAGATGGGTGAATTAGGTTGGACAAGGGAAAAGTGGTGGCAGGAGACATCTTGGGTTCAATTAGCATCAAATATCCTATAACTATTTAGTAATGTTCATTGTCATAGTTTGTAAGAATCTCTTTACTTTGGAACGATTTGATGAAATGCTATTTTCCCAGAATGGTATGCCAAAATTATGACAAAATCATGGCATTGTGTGATATCTCTTTTTTCACATGTGTTTATCATTCATCTTAGGGAGACTTTCAGAAAACAATCCTGACAAGTGTTAAGCTAAGATGTGGAAATGGTAAACAGATAGATATATTGCCAAAGTTGTGTGTGTTTGTGTGTGTTTGTGTGTGTGTGTATTTGTGTGTTTTAAATAAACAAAAGAATATGTCATGAAATGATGGAAAATGAAGCAAGCACAGTCAGGAAAACAATATACAAAATGACTACATCAAAATAAATAGAAAGAACAACAATCACAAAACAATCAAATGCTACACAATTATAAAGAGCAAGCTTGGCCCTAAAGAAAAGATATAAGATATCATATACCACCTCCCTCTCCACTTTTGTAGAATTGAGTTGTTCAAAGATAAATTGTTCAAACATATGGAACACTACATATACATTCATATTATTTGAATATTTTGATCAATTTCATTGATTTCCCCTTTCATCTCTCTCTCTCTCTCTCTCTCTCTCTCTCTCTCTCTGTCTTTGTCTCTCTCTTTCTTTCTCTTTCACTCTGGGTAACAGTGATGGAAATGGGATAGTTTAAGTGACATAGAAGCAAAAAATATATTAATAAAATCTATTTACAAAGAATAGTAATATAATGAAAGATGTTGATATTTCTTCTTCAGATAAAATATAGCACATTCAATTCAATTCAATAATCATATATTATGCATCTACTATGTCCAAGGCACAGCATTTTATTAAAAGAAAATAAGTTTTAACTATATTGAGAATTTAAATGACACTCTTTTAAGGGGGAGGGGAAAAAACTGATTCTCTGTATTTTACCCAAGATGGGTAAAGCAGCTCTCAGTGTTCAATGCCACTGCTAATCAGCATGGATTCTTTGACTTGGTACATCTTTGACCATAGCCAGTTTACCACTCCTTAGGCAGCTTAGTGACCTTTCACCACTTCTGGGAGATCATCACATTGTGCCACCCTTAGTGTGGCTGTAATTTGCTTTAGCTCTAATGTCTTAGAACTCCTAAAGTCCAGCTATCCACTAGCTTCAGACTTTCCAACAATAGGTACAACAGGCATGGGCTACCATGTGTAACAATAATGCAATATTCACAATAGCCATTGTGGTTATGAATGCGCTGGTATAGCTTTGAATCACAAAAAGTAACAGACTCGTCCACATGGAGGGCAGAACCAAAGCCTTTATTCAAATACCAGAAAACTGAGTCCCAGAACCAAAAAGCCAAACTCATGATAGTAGCCAGGAAGTTGATACACCTGGTTAATGCAGTCAATACCCATATTCCCAAGCCTTCACAGCTGAACAGGCTCCCTCAAGCAGGGATCCTCCTCTTTCACTCATGGTAGCTCCTTGGCCTGGTTCTTGGAAGTTCTCAGCAGAAATTCCCAAAGGAAAAGTCTCAGCAGAAGTTCCCAGAAGAAAGGCCTCAGCAGAAGCTCAGCCTCCAGATGCTCACTGAGAGAAATTCTGACTTTCGCAGCAGGGATTTTCCATATATACAGTATTTTTCCTCCTAGCTCAGCCCTTTCCTGTTACTCAGCAACTTCCTCCCAAGGTGATAACTACTTCTGTGTTAATTAAATAGCTTAAACAAGATGTTAACTTGAAACAAGGTGCTATGTTCCTCACTACATCCCAATACAAAGGGGCATGGAAGATCTTCAGATTCCATTAAGATTACATCGTGCCTGATACTTGGTGGTTTTTTCAAAAGCATGAAATTCTAATAACGAGTTCAGGACCACCTTTTCCAATTTTCTACGAAGAGGAAATATGGAGGAGAGAATTCCTTCTGACTGCCTCCTTCCATAAAATCTGCTTGAGTCACAGGTTATCCCTACCTAAAACAAAGAATTGCCCAAGCCCAAGCAACAGCCCAGAGATCCTTCTAGGTAGGCAACATGATGTAGTGGAGCTTTGAGTCAAAAAACACGTGCTCACACTAGGCTCTGCCTAATACTATCTCTGAGACCTTGCATAAATTACTTAGCAACTGAGTGGTCTATAGTCAAGAGAGACCTGAACTCAAATCTAGCCTCAGACACTTACTAACTATGTGACCCTGGGCAAGTCATTTAACCCTTTTATGCCTCAGTTTCCTCATTATTATTATCTGTGTTTCAGTTTCCTCATCCCTATAAGGAGGAGAATGGACTCCATGACCTATAAGGTCTCTTCCTCTTCTATATCTATTATTCTATGACCTATTTTCTTAATGATTGTATGTTTTTTGTGCTAGGATAAAGAGAATGCTGGACTGCTCTCCAGTTCTACTCTTGGCCCCATATCATAGGAAAAGTGCTGACCAAAAAGAAAAAAAAATCCCCATATCTCCTCAAAAAGAAAAGAAAAACAATATAAAAACAAAACCTGAACACTGGAAAATTACAGAATGTTGTGTTTGACTGTGAAAAAAACAATGTGCTTTGCTCCTTTCTTTACAGAGTTGGGGCACTATTTGTATGGAAAATTGTGTCTGCCATCAGACTTGATTGGTGCATTGGTTACTTTAGCTGAACAGCATTTCCTTCCCTTTTATTTATTTATTTTTAAACAAAGAATCTATCTCTTTGGGGAGAGGAATTTGGGATATATTTGGAAATGAACATGACGTAAAAACAAATTAAACCAACACATTTTTTTAAAAAGAAAAGAAACGGCTACCTCTTCCATTTATGTTACCTATAATTAATGATTTGCAAAGATCTGTCAATATGAATAGAATTGGATGATTAAAAAAATGAGATAAATTCCTGAATTTGTTTTAATCTATTCACCTAATAATAGAGAATTTGAAATCTAGCCTGAATGAGCAAACATACCCTTTCTTCATACTGTCTCCAAGGAATTTCCAAATAAGTATCAGAATGTACTGAACAGACACAAATCTTGGGAGTTTTTTGTAACTCTCAGCCTTCATGTAGCTCTGTTTTCATTCATCATTGAGATCTGCAGGTGTTGGCAAAGATGGGAGGTTCATGTCAATTAGGATAGGCTCTCCATCCAACACCAGAATGGGCAAACAGGGAGCCTAATCTTTTCAACATTTGACATAATTTATATTTTGTGAACTTCAGCAGGATAAGACTCCTAGCTGCTTTTATTTTGTTGTTATTTTGTTTGATATTATTTTTTAATGTTTTAAATCAATAAACATTCTGCCACATATTTTGATGGCTGAAACTAAACGAGATCACTAAACAGAATTATGAGAGATTAAAGATGATTTATTGTCTTCTCTTCCCAAAGCAGTATGGTATAATCAAAAGAACATTTGAGTTGGTTTTAGGGTGACTAGATTGATGTAACAACTCTGTTTGATGTCTTTTTAAAAGATAGATAGACAGATAGATAGATAGAAAGATAGACCTTGTAGTTACATAATTTATACTTTTCTTTGCACCTATTCCCTCCCCCCCACACACAGAAAGGACCAACCCATATAACATTTTTTTTTAAGAAAGGGAAGAAGAAAATAATGAAAGTATCAAGATATCAAAATACCTGGACAATTTATGCAGTGTTTTAGATGTTCCACCTCTGCAAAGG
This sequence comes from Gymnobelideus leadbeateri, assembly GCA_011680675.1. Taxonomy (NCBI): domain Eukaryota; kingdom Metazoa; phylum Chordata; class Mammalia; order Diprotodontia; family Petauridae; genus Gymnobelideus; species Gymnobelideus leadbeateri. The sequence goes on along the minus strand of WOXC01003936.1, from coordinate 500,276 downwards.
AATAGCAAAGATGTCTTCCCATATCTTTTTTGTGGGAGCATGTTTGTTGTTTGTAATTTTACAAAATTCATTTATAATTTTGTTACTATTGTTCTTTTAACTAATATTATTTTAGTAATTGTGTCCTTGTTTTCTTGACTCTGATTATTTCACTTTACATTAGTTCATATAAATTTTCCTTTGGTTCCCCATATTAATCATATTTATAATTTCTTATAATATAGCAATATTCTATTTCATTTATGTACCACAATTTTTAGTCACATTCTAGCTTATGAGCATCTATTTCATTTCCAGCTTAATACTGCAATGAAAAATATTGCTAAAATATTTTCTTTGATTTGGTGGACCTGCTTTTTTTATCAACAACCTACTTCAGATATATGCAAAATAGTGGAATCTCATGATTTTATTTGTAGAATTTTAAATTGCTTTTTCATATACTTTTTACTGATCTTTTCTCCTCCAAGAAGGAATTAATATATCTTTCTTCCCACAACGCTTCCAATATTGATTATTCCCAACATTTGTCATCTTTTGCAAATGTGTGGATTGTGAAATAAAACCACATGTTTCCCATTTGTCTCTCTGGTTGTTGCACTGACCAAGCTCTAGGAAATATTAATTCTCTGAGTATAGATTTCATGTCTGAAAATGGCCAACAGTTATTTGGAGTCAACACAGGTTAAAAAATAGTGTGGTGATTAAGTTATGAATTCTGGTTTTCATTCAAAATATCATGTGACTCTTAGGGAAGAAGCTTGGTTTTCTTGTGTTACCTTCTGAATTTGCTCTTAAGATCAAAGAGATCCAGAAGAGGTATTAAAAACAATTAGTCTAATAAGACCAATTAATTAAAAAGAAAGAGTACAACTGTAATCTGATTTTTAAATGGATGAAAGTTTAGAGACTTTCCAAGGAGGGAGAGAAGACTGAACAGGTACAATTCCCTGAAATAAGAAAAAGAGGCATACCACTCCCTTCAAATGTCTGTAAATAATCAAAGGAACATGGAAACAATAATTGATCAATAATGGGATAGTTTTCTGGTAAGATATATGCTTTGTGTGAAATGTATAATTTTGAGAAAACTCCTAGCATATATCTTGGTTCTGACTGGGTTTCTCTTCTTAGTTAAGGCCCTCTAAGCAGCAAGTAAAGGTGGTTCAGCTTCTCAACCACACAAGGCTTTCTTTTGTTCCCCATGATGGAATAAAGTTTTCTCACAGAATAGAATTAGGACTAGACTAGACTCATAGTTGAATAGAAAGGAAATTAAGCTTGTTCCAGGATTGAGTCACAAGATGGAGTCACTCAGTTCCCACAATTAACCCCTTTCTATCCTAATCTCCTCAATTCCCTCACAATTAAATTTTGTAGAATTGTAATAATAAATAATAAATGTATATATATATATATATACTTATATATAAATGCACACACATTTACGTGTACATGTATATGTATGTGCATATATACCACTATGTATGTATACTATATATTATGTCATATAAGCATACTATATAATATATACTACATGTTACATGTTTATATGTTTGTACATATACATATATACAAGTAGATATCCATCAAATGGGGAATGGAACAGAATTTGATATATAAATTTAATGCTAAACTGTTATGGGATTTTTAAAAAAAAGAATAATTAATAGAAAAATGGGAAGACTTATGCAAAACACATTATTTAGAGTTGAAAGTGACCCCAGCCTTTATTCCTTCCAATAAGATAAGCAAACCCAAGAGTACAAAGTATACAATGACAACCATGACATAAAAGAAAACAAAACTACAAAGCATTTGAACTTTTGTTGTTCACAGACCATCTTCGGCTCTACAGTATCAATAGTGAAAGACTTCCCACTTTTTCCCAGATGGTAAAGATGTAATATACTATGTATGTACAATATGAGATGGACTTTCAGAGCTGCCTAACAGTCTGGGTATCTATTTTTTATTACTTGATTTCTTTTCCTGTGTTATGAAGGAAAATTCAGTGGAGGGTTGATTTTAAATATGGAAAGACTATAGAGTAAAAAAAAAGGCAATAATAATAATAAATAATAAAAAATTCTTGCTCCCAACAACATTTCAGCACTGCTTTGGATAACTAATGCTTTTAAATAAGTGCCATTATTTGACTCAGCAGTTCCATAGGGAATGGAAGAGCTGCAAAAAAGAGATAAGAAAATCATGAATTTGGCTGAGCAAGAAATACTGGGTATAGGGCATATTTGTTGTAATTAAGAAATAATAGCAAAAAGTCCTAAGAACAGACATTAATCTCTGCTAATTAATGAGACTCTTAGTGATATTATAATTAAAATAGCTAACATTTCTTTTAGAAAAGACAAAGGCTAAAAAAACAAGGAAGTATTCAATGGGGTTTTATAAAAGTCTAATGCAAGTGATTGTTTTTTTTACAAAAACAGACATATGGAAAATATTCAATAGCTCAGAAAAGTTTAGATAAATTCTGCTTCAGCATTTAAGTGGAGCTATTATCTCATCAATGTGGATACTTCTTCCACTTATGCAGATCACAGCACACACATGGATCTTTCAACATTTTGCAACTATTTTCAATACCTCCACCTAAATACTCCACAAGGGTTCCACCCCACATTTTAGGTGCTTTCTTTGAGATCTCTTGACATTATCTAAGTAAAAATGTAGCAAATATGCTGTCCTTTGGTTACTCATTTTTGTTTTGTGACTTGACTAATTTTTCTGGTCACATGTCTCTCCCCAAAATAAAGGCCCATTGAAAAAATAACAATAATATTCTGGTGTTGATATAAGGCTTTCTAATTATGTAATTCCCTAGTCTCTGAAGAAATTAATTTGTCAATCTCAGATTATCAGCAATGGAGAACTGCACTCCTAAGTGTCAGGCAAAAAGTTAGATCAAGCATATAATATATAAATCCATGATCCTTTTTTTTCTTTTTGTAGGGGGAAAGGCAGGGCAATTGAGATTAAGTGACTTGTCCAAGGTCACAGGGCTAGTAAGTGTTAAGTATCTGAGGTTGGATTTGAATTCAAGTCCTCCTGACTCCAGGGCTGGTACTGTATTCAGTGTGCCACCTAGCTACTCCATAAATCCATGATTTTATACTGTTGGATATTATGAAGCCAGGATTTCACCAGTGGAGAAAGCATCTATTCCTAGAGCTCCCTAGTTGAATGAAGATTTTACCCTGTCTGTGATTCTTCTTAGAAGTCCTAGGTTATTACCTCAGGGACCTAAATGAGAAACAAAATTTGAATGTAGGACTTCCTGACTCGATGGCTAGCCCTCTCTATGTATGCCCAGCTATCTCCGTAGTTGTGAATAGGAAATAACAAATCAATTTTAGATTTATTCTTAAAATTTTGAAGCTTTTTGTTTTCATGTGTGTGTGTGTGTGTGTGTGTATGTGTGTGTGTGTGTGTGTGTGTGTGTGTATACACACACACATATACACAGATAGATAGATCTATATGGATATATATTTGGAGCTACTATAAGAGATAAGTTGTTGAATGGATTGAATCAATTTGGAAGATACCCAATAAAGTTTTTTTCAAAAGTGATCCAGGATTAATTTTACATACCAACAAGTCAGATATACAACTCTTGGAATAGAATGGATTTGGTTCATTTGCAAAACAGAAAATTAAGAGCAACAGAAGTCCCAGATGTCTCTCCAAATCAGTCTGACCCTGGCTCATTTCATGCTCATCACCAAATGCTTTAATCATGATTAGACCTAAATGTCAACCTTTGTAGTAAGATACCTCTGAGTCAGATTGACTCTGTGCCCCATCAAAATGGCCACATTATTATTGATTGTAAGGCTGTAGGCAAAGGCTGAAAGCAAATTGGTATTAATGGGCCCAATTGTAGAGAACATACAGTCAGTCTAGTGGAGAGCCACATTGTTACATTGGTTGGCATTGATTATAACTACTGTTAGAGCATTTAGTTAACATTTAGTTATGAGAAACAATTTTAATAATTATAACAGTGGTGTTGTTGATGATGATGCTAATTATGGCTGAAATTTACATAAGGTTTTAAGATTTCTGAAGCAATATGTGTGTATTGTGTATCATCATCTGACATAAGCTTTAATTAAAATTTTAGATTATACTCAATTTGGAAATCAGGAAACTGATGTGACTACTTTGGAATTTCCAACAAAACTCCCCGAGAAGAAGGTTGCCCATTCCAGGGTCATATAAAAATAATATTCTACTAAATTTTTGAAGATGACACTCTCCATCCCCATCTCCACCTTTTAGTATCTCTGACTTCTTTCAAGACTCAACTCAGATTTCATATTCTACCACAGTCCTTTTCTACCCCTACTTCTCCAACTGCTAGAGGCTTCCCCTCTAACGTTCTCTTTCACTTACTCTTTAGGGTTCTTATAAATATTAATTTATGTATATTTTTCCTACATTAGAACATAAGTATCTTGAGGTTTGTCTTTGTATCCCTGTGTTTCTCATCTAGTAAATACTTTATAAATGTTTTTTGATTGATTGTCTATGATGGTCATTATCATCTAGCACTTACATAGTACTTTAAAATTTGCAAAACACTTTCTATATATTGTATTAAATGAATCCAGCAACAATGGGATGGTGGAGGAACCCTGAGTATGTTCCTTTCTAGTTTACACATACTGAAAGTTAAGTTCACAAACATTAAGAGATTTGTTTTTAATCACAATCTGTTGAAATAAGCATCAGGGTCATCATCAAAATTCAGACCTTCCACATTCCCTAGGTGAAGTACTCTATCCAATGTAACATGAGAGAAAAGGGTAGGGAATGAAAAAATAATATGATATATACCTAAATTAGGACCATTGATTTTTCTTGGGTGGGTATAGCAAGTTGTATAGTTAACAAAGAAGGAGAATATGAAGTGAATAAAATTGATCAGTGAATGTGAACAACTTTTATAAACAAGAAAAGTGCTGAACTAATTGTGAAAAAAAAACACATTTTTTTTTTTTTAAAAAGGTGACCTATAGGAGGGTACAACTCTTAACACTCATCCTTCAGAATGTATCATACAAAAAATTGGGGTTTTATAATTATTGCTAATGGGGGGATAGGGGTAGGGAAGGACAATCTGGTTATCAGAAAAGTACTTCAGATTTTAAAAAAGCAGGCCTTGGTTAAATGCATTTGAAAAAGAATGTTTGAAAAAGTATTAGAGCTTGTCCATTTTTGTAGATCTAATTGATATTTATCCTAAGATATTAAAGGACTTGTCCATCCAAATCACGAAGCCATTTATACTATTCCCTGCTCTTCTAAAAGAGGCAAAGCTCAAGTACATGGAAATGGCTGCTCAGTAAATAAAGAAAAATATATTGAGGGGATATTTGTAAAGATCCAGGGAATATTGAATTCAAAAGCAATAAATCGGCAAGTATGATATAACTCTACTTTTTAGAGTTTTTGTTATATCTCCCCCCCAAAGTTACCTACTAATGAGATGGAACTATGACTGGAACACAATAGATGTTATCTATTAAGATTTCATTAGCGCTTTTGATATGACATCCCCTGAAATTTGACTTCCAATATTAATACAAATTAGTTTGGATAAGAACATAGACTTATAGATTGGAAACTGATTGGAAGATTGTAAGCAAAGGCTGAAAGTAAATTAATATTAATGTGTCCAGGTGAACAAGCATGCAGTAGGTTTAACAGAGATGTACGTCCCTGCATAGGTCATTTTCCCATTTAATTATAATTAAAGCATTTGGTGAAGGACAAGAAATGAAATTTAATTACATTTGCATATTATTTTGAATTTAGATGCCAACAAAAAGGAAGGATGTAATATTAGGATTTAGTTGGAATTAAGTTCAAAATACAGGGCACAGGTATATCAGAATGCCTGCTTGGATATAGTCCCTGACAGGGTATACCCTTCAGTAAAGTGTCTGAGTATTCCAATACAGCTGGGCTGAAGTAAGTACTGTAGCTACACCAGGACCTCTCTGATAAGAAGGGATTGAAGAAGCTGCTGCTACTTCATCTCTGTTCTACAATTCCAACCCCACTAATCCCTGAAAAATTACACTTGATTGTTGTGAATATAATCCATGTCAAACCAAGGCAATACTCAACAAATATTTACTGAGATCCTACTATACTGATAACTCCAGGCCTTGGTTCATTCTCATGTTGGCATGAAGGGACATTTTGTAGGAAAGGAAGTTAAATCATTTGATCATAGAGTGGTAAAGCTTGAAGGAATCTATGATATTATAGACCATCTAATCATACATGGGAAAATTAAAGTACCAAACTTCTCCAAAGACCTTCCTTTATATGGAGGAGAAACTGGAATCCGTTCACTCCATTCTGCATCTGATACCTATCTGCTTTCAACTCCATACAATGGAACACTTCCTCACTAGGTACCCCCCCAGTGTCCCATTCCTCCTGGTTCCTGGCTATTCTGACTTCTTTTCTTTCTTGTACTCTCTTTTAGATTATAAGCTCTTTAATGGCTAACTGTATCCACAGCACTTAGTACAGTGCCTGGCACATAGTAAGTGTTTAATAAATATTTAGTGGACGGTGTGCATGTTGACTTCCCTATCATACTGAGATCTTCTTGATAGCTGGGGCTATTTTTTTGTCTGTCTTTATATTTCCATTACTTATCATAGTGCCTGGCACATAGTAGGCACTTAATAAATTCTTATTAACTAAGTTAATGGCAATCAACCAGTTTTAATTTAACATTGAATCAAAGCCTTTCCCCACCACATTTACCCTTAGTTTGACAATCTCAGATTAGTGTGCTGCCCTTTTTCAGATGCAGTAAGACAAGGGTGGCGTACAATGGGATTATCACTTCTGCATCCTTTAAATCTATGCAGTCCAAGAGTCCATTTTTTAAAGCAGTCATATCACAGCGCTTACTTATATTGAATTTACAGTTCAGTATAAACCCAAAGCCTTTTACAAGACAACTGCTATCTAACCATTTTTCTCCCATGTTATACTTGTAAAATTGATTTTCTGTATCTAAGTCCTAGATTTCACAATTTTACTTTTCCCCCTATCATAATACAGTAGATTCATTTGATGATGTAGCAGCTAAAAAAAAGTGAACAGAATCTTGGACAGCATTGATAGGAGTATAGATTTAAAGGTTGAGAAGTTGATATGTAATTTACTCTTCAATTGGTATGAGGGAATATTGAAATAACACATTATATCAAGAAAGAGATAGCAGACTCCAGGGTGGTAGTGGTCAGGACTTATATAAGAAATAATTAACAAATGATGTCCAGATGATTGCCCAGGACTTAGTAAAGAGCTGAATGCTTGAAAACAGTGTTGCCAGCCCAAAGGCCCTGACGTTAATAGATGCTGGGCAGTAACAGTGTTACATTTGCAAATATAATGAAGGGTTAAAATGGCATTTTTTCTCATTGCTCTACCTCCACAGAAATAACATGAGGTGACCCTTCCCATATCATTACCAATTACAAGAATCTTCACAATTAATATAAAATCTTCTCCCCTCTCCTTTCTTCCTTTCCCTTCATCTCGCTTCTCCTCTGTTGTCTTTCCCTTTTTAAATGAGAGTTTTTAGAACAAGGGGGCTGAAGTGGAAGTAGGATCAACCTAACTCCTTTTAATTGATATCTGGAATCCTTGTTTTCCACCTTGCTTGGGAGCTTTTTCAACATCTTACACAGCATCTAACAATCAAGAATAAGAGGATCTCAGAAATAAAGGGGGCACAGAGATTCTCTAGTTTGAACCATACCTGACCAAAATTGTTCCTAAAATAAACCCCAACTAGTGATCACCAACTATTGCTTGAAACCATAATGTATAGGTCCAATTATTGGTAGATCTAATTTTTATAATTTTTTTCTTTATGTTGAGCCTAAATCTGTTTATCTGAAATTTCATCTATTTTTGCCAGTTTTTTCTCTATAATTCAGCTTTCAGTTACCTGAGAACTACTATCACGTTTCCCCTAAATCTTCAATTATTTTTTCATTGCATTATTTATTTATTTTTAGTTTTCAACATTCATTTCCACAAGATTTTGAGTTACAAATGTTCTCCCCATCTTTCCCCTACCACCCATGTCAATATAGCAAGCTTACTGAATATCCCTTCCCCCAATCTGTTCTCTCATATCCTTCCTCACACTCCCAAACTTTCTAGTAGGGCAAGATGGATTTCTATAACCCAGTTCTTGTATGTCTTATTTCCTAGTTGCATGTAAAAAATATTTTTTTTAACAATTGTTTTTAAAACTTTGATTTCCAGATTCTTACCTTTCTTCCCTCCTCACCCACCCCCTCTGGGAAGAAAAGCAATTCAACATAGGTTGTACATGTGTAGTTATGCAAAATGTTTCCATGGTAGTTATATCATGAAAGACTAACTATATTTCCCTCCATCCTTTCCCACCCACCACTTATTTTATTTTTGACTTTCACCCTGTGCTTTTTCAAATGTGATTGCTCCTAACTACTCTCTCCCCCAATCTGCTTTCCCTTCTATCATACCTCCTCTTATCCCCTTCCCCCCTATTTTCCTGTAGAGTAAGATACCCAATTGAGTGTGTATGTTATTCCCTCCTTAAGCCAAATCCAGTGTGGGTAAGGCTGATCCATTCCTTTTCACCTTCCTGCTCTTTCCCTCCATTATAAAAGTTTTCTCTTGCCTCTTTTATATGAGATAATTTTACCTATTCTCTTTCTCCCTTTCTCCTTCTCCCAATATATTCCTCTCTTACCTCTTGATTTTATTTTTTAGATATCATCACTTCCTATTCAACTGATCCTGTGTCCTCTGTCCATGTATAGATGCACACACATATACACACACACTCACATGTATGTTTATATACACATAACCCTCCTATATACATACATATATATATATATATATATATATATATATATATATATATATTCCCTTCAAGAATCCTCATACTGAGAAAAGGTCTTATGAATTATAATTATCATTTTTACATGTAGGAATATAAAGAGTTCAACTTTAATAAGTTCCTTAGCTTTCTTTTTTCTGTTTACCTTCTCATGCTTTTCTTGCTTCTTGTATTTGAAAGTCAAATTTTCTGTTCAGTTCTGATTTTTTTTTATCAAGAATGCTTGAAAGTCCTGTATTTTATTGAATGTTTCCCCCCAAAGCATTATACTCAGTTTTGCTGGAGAGGTGATTCTTGGTTGTAATCCTAGCTCCTTTGACCTCTGGAATATCATAAGGTAGAAGTTGCTAGGTTTTGTGTTATCCTGATTGTGTTTCCATAATACTCAAATTGTTTCTTCCTGAAAGCTTGCAATATTTTCTCTTTGACCTGGGAACTCTGGAATTTGGCTATAATATTCCTAGGAGTTTTCTTTTTGGGATCTTTTTCAAGAGGTGGTCAGTGAATTCTTTCAAGTTCTATTTTGCCCTCTGCTTCTAGAATAGTAGGGCAATTATCCTTGAGAATTTCTTGAAGGATGATTTTTAGGCTCTTTTTTGGATCGTGGCTTTCAGGTAGTCCAATAATTTTTAAATGATGTCTCCTGGATCTATTTTCCAGGTCAGTGGTTTTTCCAATGAGATAATTCACATACTTTTTATTTTTCCATTTGTGTGGGTCTGTTTTATAGTATCTTGTTTTCTCATAAAGCCATTAACTACTATTTGCTCCAATCTAATTTTGAAGGAATTATTCTCTTCAGTGAGTTTTTGAAATTACTTTTCCATCTTGACGATTCAGTTTTTTAAGGCATTCTTCTCATTGACTTTTTGGACCTCTCTTACTATTTCAGTTAGTCTATTTTTTATGGTGTTATTTTCTTCAGTATTTTTTAAGTCTCCTTTAGCAGGCTGTTGACTCACTTTTCATGATATTTTTGCATCATTTGCATTTTCCTTCCCAATTTTGCCTCCACTTCTATAACTTGATTTTCAGATTCCTTCTTGAGCCCCTCCATGGCCTGTAACCAGTTCATATTTTTTTTGGAAGATTTTGATGCAGTAGTTTTGACTTTGTTGTCTTCTTCTGATTCCATGTTTTGATCCATTTTGTCCCCCAAAAAGGATTCTGTGTTCTGATTGCCCTTCTTCTGCTTGCTCATCTTATCAGCTAATTACTTGACTTTTGATCTCTTTGCTAGGGTAGAATTTTGATTTCAGAGTGGAGAGAGCGGTGTCCCAAATTGCTGGAGTTTTCACAGTTACTGGAGCTAAGAGGAGGGTGCCCTCTCTATACCCACGACAACCTCTAGCACAGTGGCCACAAACCCCAGGACCACCACCCAAGACTGACCCAGATGCAAGCAGGTCAAAGAAAGAGAGATTACCCTCTGAATGGTTGTTTGGTCCCCCTATAATCTGCAGACCTGGAGGTCCAGAGGCAGTCACATGGTAGGAGCTGTAGCTGCCAAACCTCAGCCACATCTCACCCCAGGGGCAGGGGTTGAATCATGCTCTTTTATCACTCAGTTCCAACAGAGTTCTGCACTGATCTTTTACCTTCACTTTGATGTTTATTGTTTGAGAAGTCTACCAACAACCACAGCTACTTATGATTCATGCTCCTGAAGTCTACTCTGGCCAGTCTATGCCACTGGTTGGGGTTACCCCAGTTCTGGGCATGGGTGACTCATGTGGGATTGTACTAGGCTCTCACCTCAGTGCAATAGACCCTTCCTGTCAGCCTGTGAGGCTGCCTTCAGCAGGAGATTTGTTTCTCTCTGTCACTTTGTGGGTTCTGTAGCTCTAAAATTTGTTTAGTCATTTTTTATGAGTATTGGAAGTGGTTGGAACAGGAGCTGAAGCAAGTTCCTGCTTTTACTCTGTCATCTTGGCTCCGCCCCCAATCTTCAATTCTTTAGGCAAAAAATCCTAACTTCCACTAACTGATGTCCATTGGCATGCTGCCCCTCACTATCATGTCTACACTCTAACTGTGTCTTAAAATGTCCTTCCAATTGTATGGTCAGTTTAATCTGATTAGGCCAAGAGTATAGTGGAGGGGTGGCTAGGTGTCGAAGTGAGTAGACCCTGGAGTCAGAAGGACCTGAGTTCGGATCTGGCCTCAGACACTTAATGCGCACTCGAGCACACACACACACACACACACACACACACACACACACACACACACACACAAAACTAGGTGTGTGACCTTTGGCAAGTTACTTAACCCCAATTGCCCTCCAAAAAAGCAAAAAAAAAAAAAAAAGGAGTATAGTGGAATGATTCTGTTCTTTGGTTTTCTGGCTATTGTTCTGAAATAAGAGGAGGGCCTTGAAAAGACAGCCTCACTTTCTTATCTGTTGTCATCTGGGTTCAGTGGCAAGATATAAATCAGCAAGATGTGATATGACTTTGGATTTCCTGAGAGATAGAGGCCTTTTTATAAAAACTAAGGTCTTTTTAAGTCTTAGTTTGACTCTGGCAATGTCCATTCAGTGATGAAGGCTAGGTATGAAATGAGACAAAGAATGACCTCTTTACTTTATAAAAAAAAAAAAAAGAGAAAATATCAATCTGGAAGTGGAAGACCTTCAGGGTTTCTGGCCAAAACAGACAATTGCTATGTATATTTACTCTGAGCCAATCAGGACTTAAACAATGACCAAATGGAAGCTAGGCCTGGGACTTATATAAGAAATGCTGAAAGAGAGACTTTTTTTTTGTCATTTATCTTTTCAGCTCCTCCCAGTGTTTCCATTAATGCTCCTGTTTCAAGTCCACTTTTAATTCTATTCTTATTTTCCACTTAGCCATTCACATTTATTGAGTCAATCAGGGCCAAAGCAATGTCCACAGAGTGGGGCTTAGGTTGGGACCTATTATTGGCCAATCAAAAAAACCAGAGTTATTTGGGTTTAAGGCATAGTTCTTAAGAAAGAAATCTAGCTTGTAAACACCAAGATAACTTTTTGAGATTTCAATGATCAAAATTTACATTCCTTTATGCATAACTCCTGCAGATAAGGGTATGATAACCTATGTGGAGAGAAGGAGAGAAAGCAGGAGGGGGAGGAGGAGAGAGAGGAGCTGTATTGCCCAATAGAAACTGGTCAGTTGGATCCCCAGCCCATACTACTTACAGGTTTTTGTTTCTTATTTTGAATATCATATACTTTCCCAGAACTAGTAGGAATAGAGAGGAGATGGATATGAGAGATAATGTGAATGGAATCAATAGGACTTAGAAATTTCATATAGAATGGGGCAGCTAGGTGGCACAGTGAATAGAGCACTGGCCATGGAGGTAGGAGGACCTGAATTCAAATCTGGCCTCAGACACTTGACACACTTACTAGCTGTGTGACCTTGGGTAAGTCACTTAACCCTAACTGCCCTGCCCTCCCCACCTCCAAAAAGCAAAAAACAAAAAGAATTTCATATAGAAATCAAGAAAAAAAAGGTCAAGGAAAGGGAGGAGTTAAAGAAAAAATTAAAGTTTCAATCAAGCTAGATGGAATAAATTGCAGTATCTCTGATGGAAATAATCAAAGTAAAAATAAGAGAAAGTTTAGAGGAAATAACCATCATTATCTTCATCACTGAGCACCATCTCCATCATCATTCATTTATACCTGGTATCTAATAGGTCTTAGTTATTAATCCTTAAAACTTTTCTAAGACATTTCTCACACCCTATATGGTGCTTTAAGTTTTGCAAAGAACTTAACATATTTTCTCATTTGATGCTCCTAAAATCCCTATGTGCTGTGTGCTATTATTAGAATAAGGGATTAACTTAATTTGGGTGAATAGATATTTAAGTGCCATTAAAGTAAGTGAGTAAAGAATTTTTCAGTTGGTTTTGCGTATGTGGACCTAAAACTTTGGATACAGATCAGGGAATGTGAAGCTAAAAATTTCAGTTATCTACCTAGATGTCATCATCTAAGCCATGGCAGAGGACATGATGCCAAGGACTAAAATATAGAAGGAAATGAGAGAAACACTGAAGTTGAGAATGAAAGTTAAGAATGAAAGAAGAGACAAAGAATGGGATGTTAAAGGAGTGGAAAAAGAAACAAGAATATTCCCTCCTGAAATGAAGAAGAAAAAGGGGGTGGGGTGGGGAAGGGATGGTCATGAGTATCAAATCATGAAGATTTGGTAATTATGTGCAAACTGGTGACCTTTAATTGATCTCTGTGTCTTAATTTCTCCATTCCAGTTAATTCTTCATTCAGCTGTCAAATTAATCTTCCTAAAGTGCATGGCTACTGCATCATCCACTATTCAATAAACTCCAGGGTTTCCCTATTACCACAAGGATGAATATAAAATCCTCTTTGGTATTCAAAACTTGTCATAGTCTAGACATTTCCTACCTTTCAAATCTTACTCCTTACTCACCACCACTTACTCTGTGATCCAGTGATGCTATAATCTCTGCTGTTCTTCAAAACAAGATACACCAACTTCTGACTCCATTAATCTTCATTCATTCATTCATCCATTTATTTTATTTATTTATTTATTATTACTTTGTGCCAGGCACTATGCTATAGGTAATACAAAGAAAAAGCTAAAACAGTCTAGGACATGAAGGAGCTTATATTTCCATGGGGGAAGTGATAATCATGTACAAGTATACATAATTATATAATATGTCATAATTGTGTGTGTATTTGTGTGTGTCTTTGTGTAATGGTCAGAAATTTCATTCCAAACACCATGCGTGAAATCAAATAATTCCCAGAAAGTGGCCTGGATCAATCAATCAAAGGTAAAAACTATGTTCCACTAAATCCTCAATTAGTTTGGGAAGCATGAAATGCTTTGATCAGTGGTGTAAGATATATGTCATATAGGAATTTTTTTTACAGTTGACTAAAATAATCAGATACATGTCTGGGTCTAGTATATTGTAGTAAATCACTTTGCAATTTACACATTCAAACAGGCCCACTTGCGGTTAAATCTAATTATGAAAGATTTCTGAGAGGAAATTTTCCTAGAGAGTTGCTCTGCCTCTCTTCCCTCTCTCCACCTCTGGCACTCTACCTATTTTCCTTGTGAGCTTTATAAGACTGGAAGACCTAGAGTTTCCTTTAGCACAAGTAGCAGAGTGCAAAACATCTGGCAATAGTGTCCTTACAATGGCAAATTACAGCATCTGATCAGGAGCTGAGAAATGGCCTTTTTATGCTTCTTTTGAGTCTTGTATTTGAAAGTCAAATTTTGTATTCAACTCTGGTCTTTTCAGCAGGAATACACCAAAGTCCTCTATTTCCTTGAATATACATTTTTCTCCTGAAGGATCATATTCAGTTTTTCTGGATAGGTGATTCTTGGTTGTAATCTCAGCTCCTTTGCCCTCCTGAATATCATATTCTAAGACCTCCAATCCATTAATGTAGAAAATACTAAATCTTGTGTTGTCCTGACTATGGCTCCATGAAACATGAATTATTTCTTTCTGGCTGCCTGCAATATTTTCTTTTTTTTTACCATGTAAATTTTTAAAAAATAATTTTTAATATAATTAAAATTTTTTTAGATTTATTTTTAGTTTTTAACATTCATTTCCAGAAGATTTTGAGTTACAAATTTTCTCCCCATCTTTCCCCTATCCCAACCCCAAGATAGAAAGCATACTGAATATCCCTTCCCTCAATGTGCTTTCTCTTATATACTCCCACACCCCCTCTTTAACTTTCTAGTGGGGCAAGACAGATTTCTATACCACAGTGCCTATATATATTATTTCCCAGTTGCATGTAAGAAAATGATTTTTTTAAACTTTTGTTTTTAAAACTTTGAATTCTAGATTCTTTCTCTTCTTCCCTCCTTACTGACCCCCACTGTAAATATGGGCAATTCAATACAGGTTGTACAGGTGTAGTTACACAAAACATTTCCATGGTAGTTATATTGTAAAAGACTAGCTCTATTTCCCTTTAAACTATCCCACCTCTTACTTATCCTACTTTCTACTTTGACCCCATTCCTTTTCAAAATGTGTGCTTCTAACTACCCTCTTCCCCAATATGCCCTCCCTTCTATCATCCCCACTCTTATTTCCTACTCCCCTACTTTCATGTAGGGTAAGATACCCAAATGAATTTATATGTTATTCCCTCCTGAAGACAAATTCAATTAAAGTAAGGCTGACCCATTCCCTTTCACCTTCCTGCTCTTCCCCTCCATTGTAACAGTTTTCTCTTGCCTCTTTTATATGAGATAATTCATCCTAATTTATCTCTACCTTTTTCCTTCTCTCATTATATTCCTCTCTCACCTCTTAATTTTATTTTTCTATATCATCCCTTCCTATTCAACTGATCATGTGCCCTCTGTCTATGGATACATGTACAAAATATACACACGTTCACATATGTATTTATACAAACATACACCCTCCTACACACATATGTATGTATACATATATAAACATACATACACATGTGTGTACATATGTATACACATGTATGCATGTGTGTGTATCTATCTATATATCTATCTATTCCATTCAACTATCTCATATGTAGAAAAGTCTCATGAGTTATAATGCTTATTTTTCCATTTTCCCATATTTTCCATGGAAATAGTTCAATTTTAATAAGTTCCTTATGATTTCTTTTTACCTGTTTACCTTCTCATGATTCTCTTGCTTCTCATATTTGAAAGTCAAATTTTCAGTTCAGTTCTGATTTTTTCATCAAGAATGCTTGAAAGTTGGGGCGGCTAGGTGGCGCAGTGAGTAGAGCGTCGGCCCTGGAGTCAGAAGGACCTGAGTTCGGATCTGGCCTCAGACACTTAATGCACACACAAACAAAAACCTAGCCGTGTGACCTTGGGCAAGTTACTTAACCCCAATTGCCCTCCAAAAAAAAAGCAAAAAAAAAAACAACAACAACAACAAAAAAGAATGCTTGAATGTCCTCTGTTTCATTAAATGACCATATTTTCCCCTGAAGCATTATACTCAGTTTTCTGGAGAGGTGATTCTTGGTTTTAATCCTAGCTCATTTGTCCTCTGGAATATCATATTCCAAGCCCTTTGAACCCTTAGGGTAGAAGCTGCTAGATCTTGTGTTATTCTAATTGTGTTTCCACAATACTCAAATTTTTTTTCTTCCTGACAACTTGTAATATTGTAAAGATAATGTAATTTGAATTGAAGATCCCTTTGTGTTGGAAAAGATAGTAGGTACTTAGCACTTAGTAATTGATCAAGCCTTTGTTGGGGAAACAGAAGGTATGGACTCCTCTCTCCAGTTGCTGACATAACAGGAAGGGGTTAGCTGAAACAGGGAGTAGCTAATGCTTTGTATGTAAGAAAAGCCCCAGAGAGGCACAGTCAGAATTTCTTGGGACTAGCCTCTGGTGGCAGAGCAGCTACAGAAGAGTGAATTGCAATCTGAGTTAAGAATTTCCTGAGAACTTGTCATGGTAGAGCTTCTTCTGAACAGGAGCCCAGAAACTCAGGTGACAGAGGAGACCAGGAGAAGTATGAGGAAGCAGAAGACTGTGGAAGCATGACTGGGATGCTGAGATTTTGTCTGTTTGTGGATTGGTTGAGCCTTGAATTCCCAGGAGCAGAACTTGTGAAGGGTCTGAGATGGACTGGACCCTGTGAACTTTAGTGTGGAGCAGGACCTACCCAGAGAGCTGGACAAGTAACTGGGAGCTGTCTGCCATTGAACTCAGGTGACAGTCTGGTGAATACAGGTAGAATATGGGACCATGGAAGGGGATCCAAGGAATCTGAGAACTGGCCCCAAGTCAAGATGAAAAGACCTCTCCCTGGGTACTGAGTAATGATGAAATTAAAGTTTATTAGTGACCTAGGGGTGGAGGGTTTGATTCGTTACTTAGTAATTGATTGTTGAATAATCTCAAAGTCCAGCTCCAATCTAATTTTGAAGGAATTATTCTCTTCAGTGGGCTTTTGAAATTTATTTTCTATCTTGCCAATTCAGATTTTTAAGGCATTCTTCTCCTTATTGGCTTTTTGGGTCTCTTTTATCATTTGAGTTAGTCTATATTTTAAGGTGTTATTTTCTTCAATATTTTTTAGGTCTTCTTTAGCAGGCTGTTGACTTACTTTTCATGATTTTCTTTCATCATTCTTATTTCTCTTCCCCATTTTTCCTCCACTTCTTTAACTTGATTTTCAGAATCTTTCTTGAGCTTCTCCATGTCCTGTAACCAATTCATATTTTTTTCGATGATTTTGATGCAGGAGTTTTGTCTTTGTTGTCTTCTTCTGGTTCCACGTTTTGATCCTTTTTGTTCCCAAAAAAAGATTCTATGCTCTGATTGCCCTTCCTCTGCTTGTTCATCTTGCCAGACAATTACTTGGTTTTTGAACTTCTTGCCGTGGTAGAACTCTGCTTCCAGAGTGGAGAGAGCTATGTCTCAAATCACTGGGGTTTTTGCAAGTGTTGTCAGAACTATGAGGAGGGCACCCTCTTTACAGCTCTGCCAAGCTCTGCCACACTTGCCACATACCCCAGGACCACCACCCAAGACTGCAGTTCAGATACAAGCAGGTCACAATAAGAGCAATTACCATCTGAATGGTTGCTTGGTCCCCCTACAATGTGCAGGCTAGGAGCTCTGGAGGCAGCCACACAGCAGCAGCTGCAGCTGTCATGGCTCTGCCACCTCTCACCCTGGGGGCAGGTGCTGGACCACACTCTTCTGTCACCCAGTTCCAACAGAGTTCCCCACCGACCTTTCACTTTCTCTTCAGCTTTTATGGGTTGAGAAGTCTAGAAACTCCCACAGCTGCTCATGATTCACTCTATGGAAATCTGCTCTGGCCAGTCTGTGCTTCTGGTCAGGGCCTCCTTGGTTCTCAGACCCTGTGGTTTGCTCATGCAGGACGGCATGTGGCTCCCAGCTTGGTGCCAGGCTGGATTCAGCAGGAAATTTGTTGCTCTCTGTCACTTGGTGGGTTCTTTAGCTTTAAAATTTGTTTAGAATCCTATTTTACAGGTATTAGAGGTGGTTGTGGCAGTAGCTCACACCAAGTTCCTGCCTCTACTTGCCACCTCAGCTCTGCCTCCCACATTATTTTCTCTTTGAGTATGAAACACAGGGATTTAGCTATAGTATTCCTGGGAATTTTCTTTCAGGAGGTGATAAGTGGCTTCTTTCAATATCTATTTTATTTTCTGCTTCTAGATTCTCAAGGCAGTTTTCCTTGATAATTTCTTGAAAGAAGAAATCTAGCCTTTTTTTAAAAATCAGAACTTTCAAGTAGGTTAATAATTTTTCAATTTTCTCTCCTGGGGCTAGCTAGGTGGCACAGTGAATGTAGTACCAGACCTGAGTTCAAAGACGGCCTCAGCTACTTAACACTTGCTAGCCATGTGACCTTGGGCAAGTCACTTAACCCCAATTGCTCTGCCTCCTCTCCCTCCAAAAAGAAAAAAAAAGAAAAAGAAAGAAATTATCTCTTATGGATCAACTTTCCAAATCAGTTGTTTTTCCAATTAGATATTTCACATAGTCTTCTATTTTTCATTATTTAATTTTGTCTTATTGTTTCTTGATTTCTCATAAAGTCATAAGCTTCCATTTGGACCATTCCAATTTTTAAGGAATTATTTCCTTCAGTGAGCTTTTATACCTCTTTTTCCATTTGGTCAATTCTATTTTTCTTTCTTTTCTTTTCTTTTCTTTTTTTTTTTTAAAGCAATTGGGGTTAAGTAACTTACCCAAGGTTACATGGTTAGTTTTTTTTAGTGTGTGTGTGTGTGGGTGTTATCTGAGGCCAGAACTGATCCTAGTCCTCCTGATTTGGGATTGGTGCTCTTACTCACTGTGCCACCTGGCCACCCCATTAATTTTACTTTTCAAGGAGTTTTTCTCTACAGTGAATTTTTGTGCCTTCTGCTTTGTAAAGTATTTTGTCCACTTCTGCTTTGTAAAGTATTCACCTCCTTATTGGCTTTTTGTACCTCTTTTACGATTTGACTTAGTCTGGTTTTGAATGTATTATTTTCTAAAGCATTGTGTATATGTGTGTGTCTCCTTTACCTGACTGTTGACTCATTTTTTTCGTGATTTCCTTGCATTATTCTCATTTCCCTTCCCAATTGTTCCTGTCTCTCAGACCAATTTATATTTTTTATTGGAGTCTTTGGATGTTGGAGTTTTGGCTTTGTTATCATTTTCTGAGTGTGTTTTATCTTCTTTGTCACCATGGTAACTTTCTAGCATCAGAATTTTTTCTGTTGTTTACTTCTTTTCCCAGACTATTACTAGACTTTTAACTCTTTGTTAAAGTGGGGCTCTGTTTCCAGGGTGCAGGGTGTACTGTTCCAAGCTTCAGGGATTTTATGTGGCTCCTTTCAGAGATACAGGGGTATAAATAACCTTTTACTTGAGATATTTGATATAAAGTTACTTTTTTTCCCATTCAGCAACTTTTCCCTTATCCTAGGCACATGAATTTCATTCTGTTGGCTGGATCATTTTAAATTTATATAATTGATATCTATTTTGTCTTTCATAATTGCCTTTATCCCTAGTTTGGTTAAAATCCATTTTCTACCCTTAATTATAAGAGGTATATGGTCTATTTCTTCTCTGTTATTTTTACGATATGATCTTTAATATTAAGCTCATTTATCCATTTTACTGTTTTCCTCCTAATTACTCATCCTGCTTCAATCCTTTACATAGCTCCCAAATTGAAATTCCTAGAATACAAGTCTGACAATATCATTCCCTACTCCCAATTCAAACTCAAAATCTTCAGTACTACCACATTATCTTTAAAATAAAATATAACCTTCCAGCATAGTATTTAAAGTTTTATTTTATGTTATTTTTTTAGATAGTCTTAATTCTTATAAAAATGATTAACAACCTGTTCCCCAATCACCACATTATTTTCCCCACCTCTTGCCTTTGCAGAGATGTTGCTGATCTTGGAATGTACTGCATCCTCACATTCACCTCAGAGAATCCCTAACTTTCTTGAAAATACAGCTCAGATATCAGTTTCTCTAGGAAGCTTTTCCTAATTGCCCGATTTATTTACAAATACTACCTCCTGTTGTTTCTTTTAATTTTCTTTTTAAATAATATTTTTCAAATACATTTTTTTTTCTCACACTCCCACCCTCACTGGAAAAAGAATAAAACCCTTGTTTTATATAATTGTGGTCAAGCAAAACAAATTTCTACATTGGGCACAACTTTAAAAAAAGTATGACTGATTCTATTGTTCATTTTTCTTAAGAACTTTTAGAATTGTACTATTCGGTAAATATTTTTATTTATTTATTTGCAGATGTATTTTCCTCCCCTTACCCTGAGAAGAATGTGAATTTATTGGGAGCAAACAAAGACTGTGTGATTTTTATGTCTGTAACCCTAGTGCTCAGCTCAATGGTTTGGACCTAGTATATAGTCTATAAATGACTTTTGTTTTACTTTAGCCATTTATTTATATTGTTGTTTTTTTTTTTTTCTTATAGAATGGAAGATAGGGCTCAAAGCAACAACAACAATAACAAAAACTAGCTTCATTCCCTATAATACCATTGACATTTCAATAAAAACAGAGATGTGATCAGGGAAGGGAGAGAGGGGGATGATGATTGTCTTTTTCATATTACCCTAGATATAAAACTAATGAGTTAGTAGGCAAATAGAGCTCAGTCTTGGAGATGGCTATCAGCAGGCTACAGATGTATTCAAGCAGTGTCAGCTGCCAAAAACGTCAGTCTTTCAGTGAAAGCATTCCACTCTTGTTCTTTTTGAGCATGCCCAGATGACTCAATTGGTATGGGCAACTGAGACTCTCTGCTTTGTGAATGCCAGAACCCCAAGCTGCCAAGTTAAAGGGAGCTCCACAGGATATTGCCAAGCCATCTTTAACATCTGAATCATGTCTTTTTTGTGCAGTGATAGTTACATCTCTTCTTCAGCCAAAACAATGCAAATCAAAGTTAAGGATCAAGAGAGTCTTTAATGCAAACATTGGGGGGAAAATCAGCTGTACTAGGAGACAAATTGAGAGAGAGGGTGTGTGTTAGCAGCTTTCCAATTTATTACATTTTTTCCCAAATTGTAGCATTGATGTTTCCAGAAAAAATGAATGAGGGAGAAAAAAATCCTGGAATAAAAAGATCAGAACCTCCTAGAGGCATACATGAAATCTTGAATTATCCATAATAAATGAACCCCTTATAAATAAACTGAAAACCTCTCAGATTTCTTAATTCCCTTTTCTTGCAAAGTATTCGTGAATTGGAATAGATTGCAGCTATAATGAGAGACTAGGTTTTTATTTATACTTCAGAAAGGAGACAGCATGGGAATAGAACACTCTGATTAGACTGCTTTTTTATCTTATCTGGAATGTTCGGTCATTTAAAAAATCACATCTAGATAGAAATATAAGCAATATTTCTGCTTAACTTCATGACTTTATAACAAAAACTATTGTAGAAACTTCAACTGCTGTATAAATAATTAACATTTTTATATGATCGAAGAACACCAGTCTCATTTATTACATATCACATAATAATAAAAGGAAATTAATAATTATTTATGTTTATTTTTACACATTCAGAAACAAAGAATGTGTCTTTATATACAACAATACAGATTGCCCTATATACACCAATGTGCACATATATAAACATATATTTGTATATATACACCCAGTATAAAGAGGGATAAATTTTAAGTCAGTAGTTTTAGGGGTTGAAAGTAACCCAGACCAAAAAAAAAAAAAAAGTAACCCAGACCAAGATAAAAAATAACACATTTTTAAAAATCTTCCCAAAGTGTAAAATTGGGAACTATATGTGTATATTGATAAATACACACACACACACACATATCATATTGAAATACACACATCTCATGTGTGATGCATGTAATGTGCATGGTACATACACATACACATAGATATCTCTAGATCTACAAATAGGCAGAGATATGCATATATACATATATACACACATATGTATACATATGTATGGCATAGTTGGTGCCAATGTGTATATATTTACAAATATATAGAGATAAGTATGTGTGTATGTGTGTAGGGTAGGAAGAAGGTCTTAGTCTTCACTAGGACAGCTTCTACTTGGACTCCAAAATATAAATAATCAAGTTGCTTTTCATCTTTCAGGGTCAATTGGTATTTCTGCATCTATGAGGAATATATTTCACACCCTGGACATGCTGTTATCAAAGGCCATACGCAACATGGCAAGCTGTGTAATAGAATTTTCCAGCAGTGACATCTGGCTTTTTGGCTGGCTCCACAGATAGCTCAGGCAGTGACTCACCATTGCTTATGAGTCTGCTAAACATGTTACCTATACTTTGAGCCTAGCCTCTACTGGTTTGCTGGAATGCCACGCCTTTGATTGAATATATTTCAATTAGCATTATCTTAATTATAAAGTTTTTGGTAAAGTCTTACCTACATATTTTTCACCCATTGGGTTAATGGATTTTCAAAAAAAGAATGGTACCAGTTTGTTAATCCTGAATGTTGATTGTAATGCATGCATAAAAATATTAGTATCAGGCCTAAAACTTAACTTCATAAAGCTTTTGGGGTAGGGCAGTTCTGGATTTTTAATTGCACCAGTGCTGGGAATTTCCATGTATAATAGAAAAAGTCCCCTCACTAATAAAAATCAGCAATTCATCTGCAACTTAAATTTTGAGAGAATTGCCTATGACACTGAGAGATTAAATAACTTGTCCATGGTGATAATGGCAGAACTCCCCCACCCCACCTCATCCCTTCCTGACTCTAACCACTATGTCATGTCATGCTGCTTCTCTATATTCTTTGCAAATGGAATATGTTTAATAAATATTTGATGAATTAAATAGAATTTGAGTGAAATGAGTAAAGAATACATTTTCATTTCCAAGTTTTAACATAATTCACCTTCTGGTTGTTTATGGCAATGTGCATTATCTGTTTTTGCTTTTGCTTTGTTTTTATTCACATGGCAGTATATAACTTTTCTTTGAACAATAAATCATTTTGCAACTAGTCAAGAGAGTCGATTTTTACTCCTTTTTAAATAAGCTCCCCATAACTAGTTAAAAAATTGACAAAGCTAAAACCCTAAGTCCTGGAATTCATTCACAAGCATGAATAACATTTTCCCCCACAGTACAAATTGATGCTTTGAAGTCTTGTATTAATCATTAATCTCATATTTAGCTCTATATCTCACCACTTTAGACATCTGTCAGATTAATAGTAAGAGAAATGATTCTGAAAAATGCAGCTATTAGCTCTTGGACATGCAGACAAGTTTCCACTGTGCTTAGAATCTCATTTTTGAAAAGCAAAAGGAGTACACACTTTTGTATTTAATTTTTAAGTAACATAATGGAATGGGAGATTTTGAGCAAATTCCCAACATTATGTGTGTGTATATATACATATGCACATATATAATGTTTATAGATTTAAATCTGCATAAGATGTATAGGCTTATAAATTTATATATGTGATATACACACATATTCCAATTATCATATTTTGGTCAATTTTTTCTTGAGCATTAATGTATAATTTCCCCTATAAATTCTCTTATGAACTGAAAGAAAAGTGTGGTCCTTTCTTATTTCCTATGTCATCCATTCATATGTTCTATAAGTTCTGAAAAAGTTTGATCTCTCTTGTTGCAATTTCTCCATCAAACTCAGTGTTGCCACTAAGCTTTTAAATATTGCTTCATCTGCCTCTCATTCTCTCTGTCTCTGCCTTTCTGTCTTTCTACATCTCTGTTTCTGTCTGTCTCCTTTCTTCCCTCTCCCTCTGTCACACTCTTTGCTTCTCTCTCTCTCAGAGACAGAGAGCTTTAAGTCTTTAAGAGAGAGAGCTCTCTAGCTTTAAGTCCCAACTATGCCACTAACTAAATAGGTGCTTTGGGGCAAGAAATTTGAGCTCTGGGACTTCTTTCATTATCTATGAAAAAAGAGGGTTGAAGTAGATCATCAATAATGTCTCTTCTAGCTTTAATAAAAAATGAATATATGAATCCATAGCACATCCAACATCATCCACTCAGAATAATTCATATGGCACTCAGGCCTCAGGGAATAGGACAAATGTTGGGGGTCACCTCAGTAACCTTGGCAAATTGCTTAGGCAAGAGCTAACCAGACTTCACTTCCATAGAAGGAATAAAGAGGCTAAAGAAAGCTAAGATATAAAAAGTGATTTGACTAAGCAACTACACAAGGCCAGAAACACTGCACTTTCCACTAACCAGATCATCCTCATTTTTCTACTCCATTAAAACTATATTATTAGGGGCAGCTAGGGGGCACAGTGAGTAAGAGCGCTGGCCCTGGAGTCAGGATGACCCGGGATCGGTGCTGGCCTCAGAAAATGAGCACCTACACATAAATAATGACTGGCTGTGTAACCTTGAGCAAGTTACTTGACCCCAATTGCTTTAGAAAAAACCAAAACTATATTATGCCCATAATCCAAATTGTATTATCCAGACAATCAACTAATCAAAAATTCTTTGTTAAGTGTCTACTATATACCAGACACTATGCTAGATGTGAGGGTACAACAACAAAAGTGTGATAGTCCTGGCCTTCTGATTGCTTTTATTCCATTGGAGGAAACAAATATGTATATATGGTTATATACAGAAATATAGTATTATATATATAATTTATATATATAAAGTATACAGAAATAAGTAAAGGATAGTTGTTATTTTTTTCCCCAGAGGAGATATACTAGCATCTGTGAGAATCAGGAAAAGCCTTATGTAGGAAGTTACAGTTGTACCAGGTTTTTTTTTTTTTTTTGCCTTTTTGAGGGCAATTGGGTTAAGTAACTTGCCCTTAAGTAACTTAAGTAACTTAACTTGGGTTAAGTAAAAGCCACATGGCTAGGTTTTTGTTTGTGTGTGCGTTAAGTGTCTGAGGCCGGATCCGAACTCAGGTCCTTCTGACTCCAGGGCCGACACTCTACTCACTGTGCCACCTAGCTGCCCCTACTAGGTTTTTAAGGAAACTATGGATCCTATGAGGTTGGGGTGGACAGGGAAGGATTCCTAGGAATAGAATTAAATAATTCCAAAATTATAGAAATAGGAAATAGAGTGTCATGTGAAAAGTAAAAGAAAAAGTTGAATGCTTGCAAAATGTATGAAGAAGTAACGTATAATAAGAAGTAAGACTAGAAAGGTAAGTTGGGATCAGGTTGTCAAGAGTCATGAATATCAGACAGAGGGATTTATATTTAATCCTTCAGGTAATAGGATAACATTGGAGTTTATTGATTACAGGAGGGAAATAGTCAGACCTGTGGTTTAGGAAAATCTCTTTGTCAGCAAACATAGAGAATGTATTGCAAGGAGGCCCTTGCAATATTGTAGGTGACTATAGGGTATGTAGCTATTGTAGGATAATGGCATGCACTAAGATTGTGATTGGGTAGTAGAGAGTAGTATGATGTGAGAGATATTATGTAGAAGAAATAACAACATTTGGCAACAGAGTTAATATAAAAGCTAAGGTTATGAGCTTTGGCAATTGGAAAAATAGTTCTGACTTTAACAGAATTAAAAAAGTTTAGTAAAGGGATAAATTTGCAGAAGGGGGCCAGGGTTAGAAATGAGTTTTGTATTATATATGTTGAGTTTAGTATGCACTTTTGACACACAATTTGAAATGTCTAATAGGCAGTTGGTGATGCAAGTCTGAAGGTCAGGATAAAGACTGGGACTGAATATACATACCAAACTATATTACACCATACTATATTATATGCTATGCTGTAAAATAAAATAGTCTCTCTCTCTCTCTCTCTCTCTCTCGGAAGTCATATAGTTATATATTTTATGTATTATAGTCATATATGTGATTTTATATAGTGTAAAATAGATGTATATATGTGAATATAAATTTACATATTTATATGCATATGTTATATAAATTATATATATGTATTTATGATAAAATGAATATATGTATTTATATGGTGCATATATGTTTATATTTGAAGGAGATAACCACTTATTAAGTGCCTATTATCTTTCGGGATTATGCTTAAGTGCTTTACAAATATTTGATTGGGTCCTCACAATATCCCAGGGAGGTAGGTGCTTTTATTATCACCATTTGAGGAAACTAAGACAAAGATTAAATGACTTGCCCAGGGTTACACAGCTAGTTAGTATCTGAGGCTGAATTTGAACTCAGGTTTTCCTGACTCCAGATCCAGTACTCTTTCCATTGTACTCCTAGTTGCCTCAAGAGAAAGAGAGAGAGAGAGAGAGAGAGAGAGAGAGAGAGAGAGAGAGAGAGAGAGGGAGGGAGGGAGGGAGAGGGGGAGAGAGGGGGAGAGAGAGAGAGGCAGAGAGGTAGAGAGACAGAGACAGAAAGACAGAGGGACAGAGAGACAGAGGGAGACGATATGTGTTTTAGATATTGATATAGATAGAGACACATATGGTTGTGATCTGTTTAGATATGTTAATCAAATAACAGATGAGAACTAATTAGGTCATCAAGTGAGAATATAGACAGACAAAAAGAGAATTTATGATACAATCCTGGAAAATAGCTAGTTAGTAAATATACTGTAAGGGATTAGAACCTTGAAAAAATGAGAAGATGGGGAAAGATGTCAAGGGGTTTTGAGATGATGAGAGAAGAAGAAGAGGGAGCCCATTCATGGTGAATAGCCTGAATTTTCACAGTTAATTAAAAAGAGGGTGAAGTGTGAACTTTAGGAGAGAAGATGTTTATAATAGCTTCTATGTAGAATGAAATAGGGAATCAATCAGTGAGGAATAGTATTGCCTTGTCCTTGGTAAGGGTTCATTTGAAGTTAGAAAATATTAATTTGTAGGATGCTTGGTATGCATAAATATTTAACTTCTTCCAATTCAGCAACATCAGATTAGAATCACAGGAGTTTTGTGATGAGGCTAGCCAGGGTTTTGTTTGACAGCAGAGGAGTGCCAATAAGACATTGGGAAGGGATTTGAGAGCAGACAACAATGCAGGCAGCTATGTGGGACAATGGATGGAGTGCTGGGCATAAAGTCAGGGCCTGAATTCAATTCTGACCTCAGACACTTCCTACACAGTGACCCTAGGCAAGTCACTTAATCCTGCTTGCCTGAGTTTCCTCATCTATAATATGAACTGGAGAAGGAAATAGCAAACTGCTCCAGTATCTTTGCCAAGAAAGTCCCAAACGGACTCATGAAGATTCAGGAACCAATGAACAACAACAATACAAATCTGGAGTTGAGTTCAACTATCAAAATTAGGACCAGAACTGGGCAGAGATAAAGTGATGTCAGAAGAAAAGTCAAAGTACTGAAGAGTAGAGGGAGAGGAAAGAGGTTATGATAAGATCAAAAAATAGGCTTAGAAAGAGTATGATGTAGGGAGAGATGATGATGACAGGTGATGGTTAAGTAGAGAAATGACAATTTTTGATCAAAGAAGTAAGATTCTATATAGGGAAATAGTAACATACACGGTGGAGGTAGAAGCAGAGGGGTATGTCATGTGATTTGATTAGAATTAAGGTATTGGGACATTAGACTGAATAAAAAAATAGGGGGCAGCTAGGTGGCACAGTGAATAGAGCACTGGCCCCGGAGTCAGGAGGACCTGAGTTCAAATTCGGCCTCAGACACTTAACACAAAAATTAGCTGTGTGACCTTGGACAATTCACTTAACCCCAGTTGCCCTCCAAAAAGCAAAAGAATAAAAAATAAAAAATAGGCAGAATGAAATTTGAATGAGGCAGACACTGGGGGCCAGAGAAGAAAGTAGCCAGCCAGATGTTGAACTCTTTGATAAAGGAAAGTGAATGACTTGGGGGCCTAATAAACTAAAACGACCATGATCCACGTAGGAAAAAAATAAACTGAACTACAACGAAGAAGTTGCTGAATGATGGGACAAAGAGAGAATGTGGAAGTCAAAATGGGGATCAAGAATACCTACTTGCAGTCTCACACACGCGCACACACACACACATGCATTTACCAATGCCTTTATTCCTATCCAATGCACATTGTTCATTGACTTTATTTCAGTTTCTACGTCATCTTTATCTGTCTGGTCACACTGATGCTTATGGTTTTTGCTTACCACAATATACAAGTAAATTAATTGCCATTACTTGAAATAGTCTCAGAAAATTGTCATTTCTAGGTTCTGATCAGTTGAATTGTTATGATGAGGGACCATGGCAACTGAAAGGGAACTTTGGGTCCACAGAATATATTCACATATGCAAAGTATAAAATAGTTATGATTTCTTATTTAGGGTACTTTATACAGAACCTAGAAAAGAACAAAAATCACATGTAGATAACTTGCATACATGTTAATGTTGCTGATGAACTCAAGCACATGACATCAGAATCAGAACTCTAGCCTGATGTGTCTCTTTAACTTACTTCTCCTTAATTGAATAAGATGGGCTCTAAATTGCTTCTTTAGCAAAATGTTATATTATGATCAGTATGCACTAAAAATGATTACTTTTACAGGATAGAAAAAATGCACATATCTGCATCTTTCTAGCTCCCAAATGGATTCTTTTTAAATTAACTAATGATATTCATACCCGAGGAAGATGAGTGATTTTCAGAAACCTATATCCCATTTGTTTTGCAGACGGTAAGGGTAATGTGACCAATTTTTATGAGCACAACAGTTGTTCTTTTTTAATATCATGAATCTCAAATACCTTTTTTTTTAAAGAAAAGGAAATTCCAGACCAGGGTCCCCATTGTGCATTGTAAGTACAATTGAAGATTCCAAATGTATGCTACTTCTTTCAAACAGAAAATAAATCAGGCCTTCATCATTGGAGCCTAGAGTTGGTAACCACAGTGAATAAGAAGATTCTTCTGTAATTCTCACAAACCAAAGAGTGCTTGCATTCCGAGCCAGGCTTTCTAAAGATATTGCTGTCAAAGGATTCTCGGGCTGCTTAGAAGCTAACATATTTTAGATAATGAGCAGAAAATATAATATACCCAAACAGATCTTTTAGTGGCCAGGTATTATGTGGCATACTCCCAGGCACATGGAAAATGATATTTCAACAGCTATTGTATCATATTTTTTTCCTTCCCTGTCTGAATGTCATCTAAAGCCAATTATATTTTTGTATATCCTTTCCATAGTGTACCTTTTATGCAAAGGAAAATTAAGTGTCTCTAATAGTTAAATTGTTAGCAACAAAAACAGCAAAGCACTAAAGCACATGCACAGAACTGTTTCTTACTTCATCAGCCCTTGATGCAGGTTGCATTTCATAAAGGAGGCAGCACAACAACCTGATAGAAGTGTTGATGATATCCACTCTCTCTGAGTCCCGAAAGAAACATTCCTCAAAGTGATCAGAAAGTAATAGTAGGTATTGGTTTTTTTAAATGCCCCAAATACTCCAAATAAGTATAGCAGCAATTTTTTTTCATAGCTAAGAATTGAAAACAAAATAGATGACCATTGTTTGGGGAATAGCTAACAAAATTATAATTCACGAATATAATGGAATACTCCTGCACTCTGAGAGATGATATATGTGATGAATATCTTGCAAAAAAGCATGGGAGTAAGCACAAAGCCCTGCATCACTATATTGGTGACTGTGAAAGCAAAAGAGCACCACCCATTATCAAGAACCCATCAAGTATGTTGTCATGAAACTGATGATAGATATTTGACATACAGATCATATTAAGCACAGATAATATATTAAATAATATTATGAGTCCTACTCTATATACAGCAGAATCAAGGATTCATTATTCCAACATCTCTGTGGTATTGGGCAACCCAACTTGAATCTTAAAAATTTACCAAAGAACCTGAGTCATAGTTGGGCATGGAAATAAACTGATAACTTTAAAAAAATCTGGTTACTTTTAAGATTATTTTTTCTTATGGGCAGCTAGGTGGCGCAATGAGTAGAGTGCTGGCCCTGGAGTCAGAAGGACCTGAGTTCGGATGCGGCCTCAGATACTTAACACACACAAACAAAAACCTAGCTGTGTGACCTTGGGCAAGTTACTTAACCCCAATTGCCCTCCAAAAAAAAGGAAAAAAAGATTATTTTTTTCTTCTAAAACTTGGGCAAATTCTCAAAAACACTGTGCAAGACATACAGTCATAAAAGCATTTGAAAGGATATTTGAAACCTGTGTTGATAGATTTTTCTAAGAATTCTAAAAGTACCAACTGGTATGATAACTCTCACTTTATAGGTTCCATTTCTCTCATTCTTCATATTTTGAAAAGTTGTTCATAATTTCTTTTTGAAAACAGATTTATAGCTTTTGTTTCATATTACTTTTCTCTCCAAATATATACCTTCCCTATCAAAAGAGCCTTCCTTTACTAACAAAGAATAAAAATAACTGAGGAAAAAAGTAAAAACATTACACTCAAAAAGCTAAAAAGCTAAAGAACACACAATTTTGACAATAAAGGCAATATTTTATACTCATAATTCTGCACCTCAATAAAGGAGAAAGTGGTATATTTTTATGCTCTTCTTTAAAAAAAGAAATCATTTATTTATTTATTTATTTTTAGTTTTCAACATTCATTTCCACAAGATTTTGAGTTACAAATTTTCCCCATTTTTCCCTACCCCCATCCCAAGACAGTGAGCTACACAATATCCCTTCCCCCAATCTTCTCTCTCTTATGTCTTCCCCCAACCCCACCCCCCCAACTTTTGAGAAGGCCAAGATGGATTTCTATATCCCAGTGCCTGTATATCTTATTTCCCAGGTGCATGTAAAAACATTTTTTAAACATTTGTTTTTAAAACTTTGATTTTTAGATTCTTTCTCTTCTTCCCTCCTCACCCATCTTCGCTGGGAAGACAAGCAATTCAATATAGGTTGTACATGTGTAGTTACACAAAACATTTTCATAGTAGTTATAGTGTGACAGACTAACTATATTTCCCTCCATCCTATCCTGCCCCCACTACTTATTCTATTTTCTTCTTTGACCCTGTTCATTTTCAAAAGTTATTGCTCCTAACTACACTCTTTCCTGGTCTGCCCTCCCTTCTATCATCTCCCTTCTTATCCCCTTCCCCCCTACTTTCCTATAGGGTAAGATACCCAACTGAGTGTATGTTTGTTATGGTTATGGGATTTAAAGCTCTTCTATGCCCCTTGAACTTGCTGATGTATCAGGAAGGGGTGGGACAAGAGGAAGCAGAAGCCAAGCTAGAAAGCATGTGGTAACTGGAGGTGTGGCAGCAGCAGTGGACAGCAGTAGTGTGAACTTCTTTTTTTGAGCCAGTCAGAATTTCTGCTAAGGACTTCTGCTGAGAACTGCCAAGGACAGGAACTACAGGGAGCTGGAGCTGCTGGGAACATGATTCGTGGACACTGAGTAGTCTCTGTGAGTGAGGAGAGGAGGATCTTTGCCTGAGGTAGCCTGCTCTGTTTTGAAGGCTTGAGACTGTGGGTGTTTACTACATTAACTATGTGTGCCAACTTCATAACTACTGTGATGGCTTTGAATTTCTGGTTTTGGGACTCAGTTTTCTGGTATTCGAATAAATGTTCTAGCTTTATTCCCTATGTAGAGAGCCTAGTATATTTTGTGATTAACCATATCAGCATATTTATAGTTACTGTAGGTATTGTGAATACTGCAATGTTGATACAATGTTATTCCCTCCTTCAGCCAAATTCAATGAGAGTAAGGTTGTCCCATTCCCTTTCACCTTCCTGCTCTTCACCTCCATTGTAACAGTTTTCTCTTGCCTCTCTTATATGAGATAATTTACCCTATTCTATCTCTCCCTTTCTCCTTCTCCCATTATAATCCTCTCTCACCTCTGATTTTATTTTTTAGATATCATCCCTTCCTATTCAAATGTCCCTGTGCCCTCTGTCTATGTATACATGTACACACATATATACCCTCACATATATATGTATATATATTTATATACATATACATCCTCCTATACATACATCTATATGTATGTATACACACATATTCCCTTCAACTATCCTCATATTGAGAAAAGTCTCATAAGTTACAATTATCATTTTTCTAAGTAGGAATATAAATGGTTCAATTTTAATAAGTTCTTTAACTTAATAAGTTAAGCAGAGGCCGGACCTTGCTCTTCCATCACCCAATTACAATTGAGTTTCCTACTGACTTTTTACTTTCTCTTTGGCATTTATGGGTTGAGAAGTCTAGAAACCACCAAAGGTGCCGGTAATTCACTATCCTGAAATTTCTCTGAAGTTTCTTCTCTTAAGGGTCAAGTTTGATCATTATAACATATTCATTTGTTATTTTTCCTTTGTTTTTTTATTTATATTTTGCAGTTATTTTGAACGTTTTACTACTTTAGCTTACTTCATGTTATTCAATTCATTTTTGTTCCCAAGTTTATCTGCATTCTTAATACTTACTATTTCTTCACCTACTGTTTGATAAGCCCAAAGATTCCAGCTTCTGAGATATGAACTCACTATCTGACAATCCCGCTAGGAAAACTAGAAAATAGTATGGTAGAAACTGGGCATAGTTCAATAACTTACACTGTATACAAAAGTAAAGTTTAAATGGGTCCATGATTTAGATATAAAGGCTGATACTATAGGTAGTCTGGGAGAGAAAGTAATAGTGTACCGGTCAGATTTAGGAGAAAGGAAGAATTTATGACCAAACAAGAGATATAGAGCATTATGAAATGCAAAATGGATAATTTTGATTACATTAAATTGAAAAGTTTTTTTTTTACAAAGCCAATTTAACCAAGGTTAGGAAGGAAGTAGAAAATTGGGAATTTTTTTTTCATAGAAATACATTTTGTTTCCCAATTACATGTAAAATAGTATTAATAATAGTATATATATTAAACATTTGGTTTTAAAACTTTGAATTCCAGATTCATTCCTTTCCTCCCTTGTCACCTACCCTTACTGGGAAGATAAACAATTCAATATAGTTTGTGTGTAGCTAATACCAAATATTACCATAGTAGGTATATTGTAAAAGACTGATTATATTTCCCTCCCTCCTGTCCCACATCTCACTTGTTCTATTCTCTACTTTGGTCCTGTCCCTTTTCAGAATTGGGTACTTCCAACGTCCCTTCCCCCCATCCTGTCCTCCCTTCCATCAGCCCCCCTCTCATCCCTTTCACACCTATTCTCCTGTAGGGTGAGATACCCTATTTTGTGTGTATGTCATTCCCTCCCTCAGCCAAATTCAATGCGAATAAGTTTGACCCATTCCTTTTGCCTTCCTGTTCTCCCCCTCCATTGTAGCCATTTTCCCTTGCCTCTTTTATGTTAGATAGTTTACCCCATTTTGTCTCTCCCTATCTCCTCTCATTATATTCCTTTCTCAGCTCTTAATTTCACCTTTTAAGTATCATCCCTTCCTATTAAATTGGTCCTGTGCCTTCTATCTATGTATACCTGTCAATATATATACACACATTTACACACACACACACACATATATATGTATATATATATACATATATATATATATATATCTGTCAATATATATACACACCTTTACATATATATTCTATTCCCTTCAACTATTTTCATACTGAGAAAAGTTTTATCAGGTACAACTATCTTTTTTTCCATGTAGGAATGTAAATAGTTCAACTTTGATAAGTTCCTTATGATTTATTTTCCGTGTTTACCTTCTGAAGCATCTCTTGCTTCTTGTGTCTGAATGTCAAATTTTCTATTCAACTCTGGTTTTTTCATCAAGAATGCTTGAAAGTCCTCTATTCCACTGAATGACCATATTTCCCCCTGAAACAACATACTCACTTTTGCTGGGTAGGTGATTCTTGGTTTTAATCCCAGATCCTTTGACCTCTGGAATATCATATTCCAGGCCCTTTGATCCCTCAGTGTTGAAGCTGCCAGATCCTGATTATGTTTCCACAATATTTAACTTGGTTCTTCCTGCTTGCTGATAATATTCTCTCCTTGATCTGGGAATTTTGGAACCTGGCTATAATATTCCTAGGAGTTTTCTTTTTGGGATCTTTATTAGGAGGTTGGTGGATACTTTCAACCCTCTGGTTCTAAAATATTAGGGCAGTTTTCATTGAGAATTTCTTGAAGGATGATTTCTAGGCTCTTTGTTTGATCATGGCTTTCAGGTAGTCCAATAATTTTTAGATTATCTCTCCTGGATCTATTTTGCAGGTCAGTGGTTTTTCACATGAGATGTTTCACATTGCCTTCTATTCTTTCATTTGTTTGCGTCTGTTTAACAGCATCTTGATTTCTCATAAAGTCACTAGCTTCCATTTGCTCCAGTCTAATTCTGAATGAATGAATCTCCTCAGTGAGCTTTTGAGATTCTTTTTCCATCTGGCAAATTCGGTTTTTTTTAGGGATTCTTCTCCTCATTGCTTTTTTGAGCCTCTTTTACCATTTGAGTTAGTCTATTTTTTAAGGTGTTATTTTCCTCAATAAGTCTATTGACTCTCCTTTCACAATTTTCTTGCATCTTTTTCATTTCTCTTTTCAATTTTTCCTCCCTTCTTATCTGCTTCTTAAGGTCCTTCATAGCCTGTAACCAGTTTATATTTTTCTGTAAAGCTTTTGGTGCAGGAGTTCTGATGTCACTGTCTTCCTCCTGTTCCATGCTTTGATCCTTTTTGTCCCCCAAATAGGAGTCTAATGTTGGATTCTTCTGTTTGTTTTGCTTCCTTTGCTTGGTTATGTTGCCACTCAATTACTTGACTTTTGGGCTTTTTGCCACAGTATGCCACTGCCACCAGACAGGAGAGCTTCCATTCCAAATGCTGAGGTTTTTTCAGCTGTCAGAGGTATTAGTTGGTCGCCCTCTCTTAAGTCTCCATATGTTCTGGCAAGGTGGTCAGGCACCCCAGGACCTCCACGCCAGAGGGCAATCCAGATCCAAGAAAGTTAAAGCAAGAGTGATTACCCCCCAGACTGGTCACCCAGTCCCCCTACAGTCTGCAAGCCAGGAGCTGAACCTGCCACATGGTGCTGCCATGCCACCTCAGTGGCTTCTCTCCCTGGGGGGAAGAGGCCTATGCCCTCCCCACTAGTGGGTCCCAAAGTTCATACTGCCCTGACCTTTCACTTTGTCCTTATCATCTATGTGTTGATAATTCTGGAAATGGCCACAGCTGCTGGTGTTCTGAAGTCCCTCCAGCCATCTGCTGGTCAGGCCTGCCCTGGGGTTAAAACCTCTGGCTCATGCAGGTTTGTGGTCAGCTCCCAGAGCACTGTGCTGGCTGTTTCCTGCTGGGCTCTGGGCTGTCCTTATAGTGGGAAGTTAGTTTCTTTGTGTCATTTTGTGGGTTCTGTGGCTCCAGAGTTTGTTCAGAGTTCCCTTTTACATTAATTGTGGAAGGTAGGAACCGGACCTGCATGGAAGTCCTGTTTCTACTCTGCCATCTTGACTCTGCCCCCATGGGAAAAAAAATTTACAACCAGTATCTCTGATAAAGGACTCATTTCTAAACTATACAGAGACTCAAGTTTCAATGGTTAAAGGATGTGAACAGCCAGTTTTCAGAGTAATAAATTTAAGATAACTATAATCATATGAAAAAATGCCCCAAATTACTATTGATTAGAGAAATGCAAATCAAAATAACTCTTAGGTACCACATCTTACTGATCAAATTGATTAACATGACAAAAGAAGAAGACAATAAATGCTGGAGAAGATGTGGGAAAATTTGAAAACAAATATATTGTTGGTGGAGTTGTGAATTGTGACCTTTCTGTGGCAAAAAAAAAAAAGTTGTGACCTTTCTGGAGAGCAATTCAGAACTATGACCAAAGGGTTATAAAAATGTGCATACCCTTTGACAGTGCAATAACACTTCAATGGCTGTATACCAAAGAGATCATACAAGTAGGAAAAAGACATGTATGTTCAAAATATTTATGGCAGCTCGTTTTATGGTAGTAAAGGATTAGAAATACAGGAAATGTTCAATTAGGGAATGGCTAAACAAGTTGTGGTATATGAATGTTATGGAATACTATTGTGCTATAAGAAATGAGGCATAGATGGACTTCATAATAACTGGGAGAGACTTATATAAACTGATGCTGATTGAGGGGAAGCAGAACCAGAAGAACATTGTACACAATTACAGACACAATGTATCTGAGATGACTAACTTTGATAGACTGGGTTCTTCTCAGCAATACAAGGTTATAAGCCAACTCCAAAAGACTCAGGATGGAAAAGTCTATCCATATCCAGAGAAAGAATTATGGAGTCTGAATGCAGATTGAAGCAAACTACTTGCTTTCTCTCTTTTTTTGCTTGCTTTGTTTCTTCTTTCTTGTCCATTCTAATGGTTATAATTCTTTTTTACAACTTGACTAATGTTTAATGTGAAGGCATATATAGAAGCTATATAGTATTGCATGCTGCCATGGAAGGGGAGCAGGGAGGAGAAGGAGGTGGAGAAAATTTGGAACTCAAAAACTTGTGGAACTGAATGTTGTAAACTAAAAGTAAATAAATTTAAAGAAAAATTTAAAAAATACTTATTTCTTTTAAAATACTATTGTGATCTTTTTGAACATTAACAGATATGATCATCTCCATGGAAAAAGGATAGGAAACAGATTACTGTAATTTATCTCACTGCATTTATGTACTACCATTTGATTAGGAGTCATAATAAATGGGTATGTGCTTTACTGCTAGAAATGTTTTGATGTTTATGGGATATTTCTTTCTATCTTTGAAGTCACTGAGAAATGTAGCCAGCAGTGATATCAAGGAGACAAAGGGTATAGATATTTTAGTCACCTTCCCAGCAAAATTTTAAATTACCTTCCAGAATGGTCAGATCAATTCACAGTTCCATAAACAATGCACTTGTCTACCTGTCATCCCATAATCCCTCTACCATTTTCATTTTTTCATTATCTTCACCAATTTTTGAGTATGTTGTAGAACTTCATACTAACCAGAATTGTTTTTATTGGCATTTCTTTTCAGTGTTTTGATGTGATTCCTATTTGCATCTATTTATAATTTATAATCATTCTTTGTGGGATAGTTTGTTCATATTTTTAATCACATTTCCATTGAGAATAGTGTGTGTACATTTTCTATTTTGTCTTTCATGTTTGCCTTTATTAATCAAAAATTCTTGATTAAGAATTTTCTGTTAACCATTGCTATTAAAAGTTTCCCAATGTGATTCTTTTGTAAGGGGTATTTAAAAAAAATTATTATTGTTCTTGTAACCTGTAATATCAAGGAATCCCTCCCTGCTTCCCGTGCTAAGGCATATTTGGCTACTGGTTTTATGAAGGAACATTTGAACTGAGTTCTGAGAGGCAGGCTTTCAAGGGTTATAAATGTGGAAGAAATAATTCAGGTTTCTCTGATATGTAGCAAAAAGTCAACATTCTCTAATTCATAGCTCAGTGCTTTTCACACCCTAAAATTTCTGCACCTGTATATTTTGTAATGGGAGAGAGAGAATGAAAGAGAGATATAGAGAGACAGAGACAGAGGGAATTATGAACTTTTTTTAGGTTTACAGTTAGTATATCTCGGATGAGTGCTTCTCATATGGAGGCTTTGGGAGACACTCACCAAAGGAACAAATCATTTATGTAGAAGTGTTTTAAGCATGAGAAGGTTACTGGAACTGAACTGAAAAGATAGGCTAGGGAGTCATGGGCTGGTCTAGGTTTGAAGTAAGAATATATATATGCTCAAAAGATTGTATATGCAAGTGATTTAATGGATTTGATTACTTCTATTGGTTGATATAGTTTGAAAGACTAAATGTTCCAAAATAAAGATGTCTCAAGGGCTTAATTATAGGACAGTAAGCCGCGTTTCTTAAAAGCTGATAGAGATGAGAGAATGAATTTGATTGTCTATAATAGCCCTCTGAATTGCTTCAATAAGGAAGCTATAGTAGTATGAGAAAATAATATTATTACCTTTAATGTTATGGTGATGTTAACTTTTTTTTTATACAGTGCCTCTTGAATTAATTGGAGATGCTTCATTTGAAAGAAGAGATGTCTCTTACAAATGCTTTATCTGCCTATTAAAAATAATTCAGTCAGGTAACTGACCTCCAAAAAATAAAAATATTTTAGGATGAATTTTCTAGATATTTATTTTGGACAACCATGCATATCTTTAAATGGCTATTAAATTATGAAGTGATATAATGGACTTCAGAGTAAGTACTAATCACAAAACCAAGTTAATATTATAGCATTGCATTTAGCAAGATGAAATGACCCCATGAGTTGTGGTACAGGTTCTTCCCTTCAAAGCAATAGCAAATAGCTTATGTCAGATAAAAGCACACAGTTGATTTCACAAATAGATAATAACACCATATGTTGTCATAACAATTCATAGTCTTTTTGAATGTCTTTAAATGTATTGTTTTAATGGAATTTCATAATTACCCCAGGAAATAAAGAGAGGACATATTATTAGTCCCATTTTTCAAGGGAGAAAATTGAGATTCATAATGGTTAAGTGACTTGATTAAGATGACAGAATCAGTAGGACTTGAAAACATTTCTGCTAACTCTCAGACCAGTAATCATTCTGCCATAGTACCAGTATTCTTTCTATACTACAAGAGTAGGTAGAACCATGATCAAATAAGATAAAATTCAATGTAATATATTATAAATTTGATTACTTTACAAAAATTTGGGGAGAAAAAGATGATAAAGAGGATAATTACTGTGGATAATTAATGATGTGCCATTCTGTCAATCACTGAAAAAGTTAGAAGAGTAGAGTTACCTGATTAAATATGATCCAGTTGATATTTATATAGAAAAAGGAACAAATAACATGCAGCAGTGAATACCCACAATTACTAGCAATGCATTAAAATGATATTTGTATTTACAGAAATAAAGTGCAATTGCAGCATCTACAGATATTGATGAACTTTTGCAGATTTAAACTGAGGCATGTAAACAAGGGCTATTATGACATTGATATGTCACATATTTCATCATTCCTGTCTCTACTACCTCTTCCCCCTGTCCAAAAATAAGAGAGAAAAGAAAAGAAAGATCCATTCTAATTGTTATTTTAAGAATGTGATATAGATAGGATAAACTGAAGATCACTGTTTCTCCAGTTTTGTTTAACTAGAGAGTTACTGGCTGTTACAGCTAAAAGGACTCTCAAGATAATATGGAGAATTAATGACAGATTTGTTATTGTTCATTTGTTTCAGTTTTGTCTGACTCTTCTTGACACCATTTGGCATTTTCTTGGCAAAGATACTGGAATAGTTTTCCCTTTCCTTCTCCAGCTCATTTTATAGATGAGAAAACTGAGACAAACAGGGTTAAGTGCCTTTCCCAAGGACACACAGCTTATGTGTGTCTGAGGCCAGATTTGAATGCAGGAAAATGTGTCTTCCTGACTCCAGGGCTGGTATTCTATCCACTATACCATCTATATACTCCTTTTGCTAGCTTCTAGTTTAATGCTTTTTATACTTGGTCACTCTGAGTGTTACAGAGAGTTCTATACAAGACTATATAGTACAACTCTGAATGAAAAGTCCTTCCCGAATTCCTTAGAAAATTATTTTAATTATTATTTCCTTATAGAAATACACAGATCTCTTTCTCTTTCTCTGTCTCTCTGTCTGTCTGTCTCTCTTTCTCTGTTTCTCTCTCTCTCTTTCTCCATCCCTCCCCTTTACACACATACATTTATTCAATTAAAATGGATACAGGATCCAGATGTAAAGAACCATGTCATGAAAAACACTGAGGAGCATAGAAGGAGATAACTTTCACAACTCTAGATCATGAAATATTAAATAACCAACCAAGCAATTGAGAGAATTACAGGAGATCAAATGGAAAATCTTCTGATTACATAAGGTTGGGGAAAATTGCATAAACAAAATCAATGCTATGAAAATGAGAAGAAAAACATTTAATGGAGTAGGAGACACTTTACAGTAAACTTCTCTGAAAAAGATATGATTTATAAAATATATAGTGAATTGTTTGAAATTATATGGGTCATTCTGAAAGGAAGAAAATTGACAAAGAGATTGACAGGAATAGTTAAATATTTCAAATAACTAATGATGAGTGGAATTAAAATTTTCTGAAGTTGTTTTTATCTTATATCATTTATATTTGCAAAGATAAAAAATTAAAATGACAGTTACTGGAAAGACTATGGGAGAAAATAAACAGTGCTGATGAGATTTGAAAGATATGTTGTTCATCTTTGAAGTCAGGAGGACTCATCTTCCTGAATTCATATCTGGCCTCAGATACTTAGTATGACACAGACAAGTCACTTAACCTGTTTACCTTAGTTTCTCATCTGTAAAATGAGCTGGGGAAGGAAATAGCAAATCACTCCAGTATCTTTACCTATAAAACCCAAATGGGGTCACTAAGAATAAGACACAACTCAACACCAACAAAATAGGTATGTTATATACATTTATAAATATATATGTGTTTATAACTATAACTCTCTATATAGACATATATACCTGTCTATCTATATGTATGTATCTCTAGCTAGATATTTAGCCCCTTATCTGTACCTGCAATTTATTGTTGCAAGGAAATGAGGAAACCCTTCTGCCATGGTAGATCAACAGTGATTCTGCATCTCATTGTCTTAAGAACTTTATTGGGACAATGAGAGAGTGTCACTTTCCAAGAGACATATAGTCCTTATGTGTCAGAGGTAATTTTAAGTCTGAGTCTTATTGACTTCAAGGCCTAGCTTTCTTCTACTACATTGCCTTATGTAAAAAATAATAATCTTTCAACTTTTGAAAAATAATAAATTGTTCATCTCAATCACATGTACTCATCAGTTAACTAGTCCTCCTTTAGTAAAATTCACAAAATAAAACAAGTTTATATTTTTAACAATGATGTTCTTTATTTTTTTTAATCTGGCCAAGAACCCGTCATTCTTATAATTCATAAAGGTAATTCAGAATTCCACATTTCATTCTCAGCCACCATCTTCTTAATTAGCTTCTTCAAGTCATAATGCCTTTCCCTTTTGAAACCTCTGTCTTCCTGTGCAACAAGGATGAAAATACTGACTGGCTGTTAAAATCTTCAGTTTCTTGCTCAGGAATTAGTAACACCTAGTAATGATTTTTATCTTCTTTCCAGGTCTCATTTGATGTAAATCACTATTGGTGGTTAGTGGTAGTTATGACTGACAAATTTTGAAAGGCTCAATCAATCCATAAACATTTGTTAAGCACCTACTATGTGTCAGACACTGTGCTAAGTGCTCAGAATACAAGAGAAGCAAAAGATGATCTCTGACATCAATGAGCTAACAATCTAATGTGAGGCAACATGGGAACAAATGTATACAAAGCAAGCTATACACACATATATACGTGTGTGTATGTTATATGTGGGTATACATATATATATATGATGAATAGTAATGAACAGAAGTAAAGCACTAGTATTAAGAGGATTCAGGAGGCACCCTGTAAAAGATGTAATTTAAATTGAGACTTAAAGGAATCCAGGAAAACCCATAGTCAGAGCAGAAGAAGGAGAGCATCCCAGGCATCAGGGACATTCTGAGAAAATGCTCAAGCCCAAAGATGGGGGGTCCTGTTCATGGAACAATCAGGAGGTCAGTGTCACTGGATCAAAGAGTACATGGCAAGGAGTAAAGAGTAAGAAGACTGCAAAGGGGGGAGGGAGGCTGGTTAGGAAGGGCCTTGGATGTCCAACAGAGAATTTTAAATTTGTCCTGGAGGCCATAGGGAGCCACTGGAGTGTCTCATTTTCCTGATAAAGGCTCTTGTAATATATATATATATTACATATAATATATTATTATACATATATATATGTATATATGTATATATATATATATAATATAATATAATACATATATATATGTAATATATATAACTTGTAATCGTTTGTAGATTAGATTGTACTGTGTTGTGTTGTATATAAAACTTTTAGATTGCCTAATTAGTTATATTAGAGTTCACTGAGATCCTTGTTTAATTAGTGGATTAATTTTCTTCGCCATGAAACACAAATATTACAAAGGTTTTACTTGCTCCATGCAGAGATGGCCAAGAGTTGCTCAGTTTGCCTAAGGATATTTTGTAATTTCGCCTGTTGATTCTGGATATCTGAAATTTATGGGGAATGAACCCTACATCCCCCTGTGGTCCCCTCTCACTGAATTAGAAATCCTGGTTTGCTCATCCAACTTCCTAGTTAAGCTTGATTAGAAATATCAGCCTCTGTCTCTGTGTCTCCAAGTAATGTAATAAAAGTCGATAAATTCAAACATTTTCTTCCGTCCCCAGTTTCTAAATTACTTATGTGGTTCTTCTTCCCTGTCTTACATTCTTCAGAATGAGCATTTTAGCGGTTGGGGAAAAAAAGTGGAGGGAATGATTTTTTTTTATAAAAATGTATAGTAGATGATAGGTATATAATCAGTCTGTATACATTAGGCTTTTATTCATTCCCTCCTGGTCTAACATTACAATTTGAAAGTACTTTTTCATTGTCGGTATGACTTAGTTACACTAACAGCCTTTTAGACACAATTGGTTTTCCAGGCTTTCTCTGCTCTGGTCATAGGACTGCCTAGAACAGGGTTGTCCACTGTAGGCATTAACTGTTGTTGATGGTTATATAATAGCCATTAGATCTAATAAACTATGACTTGAGCCCAAAGTAAACATTTATGATGTTGTGACATTTGGAGGAAATGTGATTAAGCAGCCTCCACTTCAGAAAATGGGAAGAATACTAGCAGAAATATAAAGTATGATGGAAATAGATCTAAAGCCCCTGCCATCACAATGCGGGGATCAAGACAGGACTATTTGTCCCCTTTATAGAATCATTAAATTCACCTTGATCTCCAACAATATCAAAAGGAATCTCTCAGTGTTTTAGAGGTTTCTTACAGGTCTGGTTTGTGAACTATCTACTGCCAGCGACACTCAGGAGGTAATATCTGTGCTACATAAAAATAATGAGCACTCTAATTTAAACCCAGAAAAAAGTGCATTGGTGCCAGATCTTACAATAAAATACTCTTTGGTTTCCTATTAGCAACACGGAGAAGACAAATCCTCTAATTAGGTCAACACTAGGTACTGTAAGAATAGAAATGTAGTTACTAGGAAGAAGGCCATATGTGGCATTAATATAGTGAGGAATGAAAAGAACCTTTGAGATTCTGCATGGATACAAATGAAAAGATGAATGAGGTCAGAGAGAGGAACGGCGAAGGACCACATCTGCATCCCTAAAAACTGAGGGCCATTTTAGCTTTACATTCTTAACTGAAGTATGAAAGTTTGTCATTTAGTTCAGTTCATATGAGAGGGACCTTCATTTATTTTAACTTTCTGTTTTTTGTTAGTTTTTATGATTCATTTTAGTTTTAACTCAGAACATCAGGTTGTATAAAATTATATGACAAGAGAACATGGCTCCATTAGGCGTTCCTACTTACACAATTTGAGGGGACAATACTCTCTAAGGTACTTCCCTCATATGAGATTTCACTGGGTTCCCAGGATGTATGCATAGTAATCAAAGGATGAGGACAAAAGTGTCACAGACCAGTGCCTTTTTCCTGTTTGATCAAGGCATGAAAGAGAATATGCATCCCTGTAGACACATTTTCTAGGTAATAAAATTGCCTACATTCATTTCAGCTAGAATAAAAGCAGAAGAAATGGAATTACTGAGTTAAGTATTCACTTTCCTGAGAGAACAGCTAGTGTATATCAGCCTCCACCCAGGCTCATCTCTGTAGGCACAAACCATCATGAGACTTTGCTGCCAATTGAGGAAAAGACTATTCTTGGCATTTCTTAAATGATCTATGCCTATACATACAAAATGTTGTCTCCCCTCTTTCTGAGTAAAAAAAATCTAAAAAATTTGTTGTACTTTTTATAAATACAGATCATTGAAGAAGAAAAAGAAAGGAGGAATTATAATGGATCAGCAAAAGATTTCTAGTCCTTCATATTCTAGACCAAGTCACCATAGGTATGAAGGGAGGATTTCACATTTCATCCATTCCATAAAAGTAGGAAAATATCTCAGTGAAGATATATTTAGTTTATATCTCTTTTTAAAGTTCAATTCAAATTCCATCTCTTCCAGGAAGCTTTTTCCTGTTACCCTCTAGGGAGTAGTGAGTTTC
This sequence comes from Gymnobelideus leadbeateri, assembly GCA_011680675.1. Lineage (NCBI taxonomy): Eukaryota > Metazoa > Chordata > Mammalia > Diprotodontia > Petauridae > Gymnobelideus > Gymnobelideus leadbeateri. The sequence goes on along the minus strand of WOXC01003936.1, from coordinate 456,004 downwards.
CCTACACTGGGCCAAGCAAAACTCTTTGCAAGTTCTCTTACACACATGATGTAGGAATCATTCCCCATTCATAGACTGTAAGCTCAGTGAGAACAGGCACCGTGTCTTATATAAATATTGCATGTTACTCAGTATTTGATATTGTTCTTTGAACCTAATAAGAAATCAAATATTTGTTGATTTGAATTGGAACCACTACCTAATCATATACATGTAGACCAGTAGTTTTTTTTTTTTTTTTTTGGGGGGGGAGCTATGTTTACTACCACCCTTCAGAGAACTGGAAAATCTGGAATAATAGTTTCACAAAAAATTGAAGAGAAACACCTCCAACATATCATTCCTACCTGAACTCCAATCCACCCAGATTATAGCAGAGGGTATATATGTAGCATTACTACTCATTATAAATCTATTTATATATACATATATACAGGGGCGGCTAGGTGGCGCAGTGAGTAGAGCGTCAGCCCTGGAGTCAGAAGGACCTGAGTTTGGATCCGGCCTCAGACACTTAATGCACGCACAAACAAAAACCTAGCCGTGTGGCCTTGGCCAGTTTACTTACCCCAGTTGCCCTCCAAAAAGCAAAAAACAAAACAAAAAAAGCCATATATACATAGTGTGTGTATACATACATGTATGTATATATTTGTATGTGTGTTTCTGTATATATGTTAAATATTTCCTACTAATGGATAAAAAAATAGCATTCTTTTTTCATTTGAGTTCTAAATGTTCTCCCCCAAAATCCCTCTCCCAACCTTTGAGAAGTCAATATGCTCTTGCTTACATGTGTGAAGTCATGAAATACATTTCCATATTAGCAATGTTGAAAAAGAAAACATACTAAAAGCAACAAAAAAGAAGTTTTTAAAAAAGTATGATTTAATCTGAATTAAGAGTTTGTCAATTCTCTCTCACAAAGGTAGATAGAAGTTTTCATTTTGGGTTCTTCAGAATTTTGTTGAATCATTTCTTGATCTGTTACCAAATTTTTCACAGTTATTGCAATATTGCTATCACTGTGTACAATGTTCGCCTAGCTCTGCTCACTTCAGTTTAAATGAGTTCATAGAGATCTTCCTAGATTTTTCTGAAGCCATCCTGCTTATCATGTCTTATAGCACAATAGTTTTCCATCATAATAATAAACCACAACTTGTTCAGCACATTATCTCAGTTTTCAACTATTGGCCACCACAAAAAAATTGATATAATTTTGTACAAATAAATTGTTTTCCTTTTTCTTTGATCTATTTCAGATACAGACCTATAAGTCATGTTGCTGGGTCAATGGTTATGCAATCTCACAGCCCTTTGGAAACGGACTAGTTCACAGCTTTACCAACAGTCCATTGGAGTCCTAATTTTCCTACATCTCCTCCAACACTTGACATATTCCTTTTCGGTCATTTTATTCACTCTGAAAGATGTGAAGTGTTATCTCAGAGTCGTTTTAATTTGTATTTCTCTAATTAATAGTGATTTAGAACAACGTTCATGTGACAGATAGTTTGATTTCTTTTTCTAAAAACTGCCTGTTCATATACTTTGAACATTTATCAACTGAGGAATTAGCCATTTTTTGAAATAAATTTAACTCAGTTTCCCTTATATTTGAGAAATGACTTTATCAGAGAAACTTATTGCAATCTCCCCCCATTTTCCTTTATCCTCCTAATCTAATTCTTCCCAGTTTTAGCTGCAAAATTTTGTGCTTCTGCAAAATCTTTTTAATTTAAGATAATCCAAATTATCCACTTGGATTCCTGTGCTTCTCTCTGTCTCTTGTTTAGTTATAATCTCTTCCTTTATCCATAGATCTGATGGGTACATTTTTTCCATGCTCAACTAATTTACTTATGATATCACTCTTTATATCTAAATCATTTATCCATTTTGACCTTATCCTGGCATACAGTATAAAATGTTGGTCTAAATGTAGTTTCTGCCAAACTGTTCTCCAGTTTTCCCCGAAGTTTTTGTTAAATGGTGAGTACTTACTCCAAAATTTTGAATCATTGGGTTTATGATATACTAGATTACTATGGTCATTTGCTATTGTGTAATGTGGACCTAATCTATTCCACTGATTTGATACTCTATTTATTAGCCAGTACCAGATTGTTTTGATAATCACCATTTGTAATACAATTTGAAATCTGGAACTCTTTCCCTTTATTTATTTATTTATTTTCATTTCTTCCCTTGATATTCTTGACTTTTGTTCTTCCAGGTGAATTTTGTTACAATTTTTTCCTAGCTATATAAGATAATTCTTTGGTAATTGGATTGGATTGGTCTGGCACTGAAAAAGTAATTAACTTAGGCGGAATAGTGTGTGTGTACTACACACACACACAGACACACATACATATATGTGTATATGTATATGTATGTGCATATATACATATATATTTCTCAAATTGCTTAGATCTCTATTTGTGTGAAAAGTACTTTGTAATTTTGTTCATATAATATCTGTGTTTATATTTTTCAAGTATGCTACCAAATATTTTATATAAGCTACTTCCCCATGGTCACATATATGCTTTTAATTTTGCATAATATACATAAATGTCCTATCTACCTCTTCCTGTACTGTCCCTACATCTCATTCTGGAAAGGTTCCTACCCATATATACTGCTCACACAAATCAGATGTAACCCTTTATAACACATAAACTTTAAGACCACCATGAGAAATTTTACACTGAGGTTCTTATATCTATATTGGAATTTCCATTTCATCTCTTAATAGTAACTTCAAATATTAATCACAACTGTTCTCCTCTCTTTCTTATCTTTTCTTAAATCCATCCTTATCCCAGATAATCAATAATTATAAATAAATATTATATTATAATCATCAATAATTATCCCAGATAATCAATAATCACAGAATCACGAGATTTCAAATTTGCATGGACAGGTCAACATTTTGAAAAGAAACCTTTTGACACCATACACAAGCAAGCAATCATCCAGCCTTTGTTCGGAAACCTTTAGTGAAGAAGAATCTATTACTTCCCTCAGCAAAACATTTTAATTTTAAATAATTCTAATTGTTGGCAAGTTTCCCTCACCATTTAAATCAAGCCTAAATTTATCCCTGCAACTTTTACCAATTTTTCATAATTCTTCTTTCTGAGGTGAAACAAAACTATTCTAGTTCTTCATGAAGGCAATAGCAATGTAAATAATATTCTCCCCTAAAGTTCTTTTTCTATAGGCTAAATATCACCTCACGTAATTCTTTTACACCAAAAATCCTCAGAATGTTTCGAAATTCTTGACCAACAGTGTTGGTAGAATAGAGAAAGAAGAAACAATTATTTCAGCTTGTCCTAAGCCATTATATCACTTGATAGACCCAAACCACTTCTTGTTGCTGCCCAGGTCTACTTTTTTTTCCAGTGACCTTCAGCCAGTTTGACACTGTATTCCCTTTGGACAGTGTATTCAGGAAGAAATTTCATTATCAGCCTCTCACATAAGCATTTATGTAGGGATATAATTTAATATTAGTTCCCAAAAACTCCATTGCAAAATATAATTATGAGTTATATATGTTAAAAAGTATTTTTTTGTAATATCCACACAGACTAAAGTTTTCAAAGGAGAATTTTGAAACGATATTGTCATTAATTTTATTGTGGTTTTTTTCCTTTCCATTTTAACCATAATTAAATACCCAGATTTTTAGGATCCTAGAAGAACTTAGTGCCTGTATCCTATAACCTCAGCATGTACCAAATCATAAAGGCATAGCTCAGAAGGTATGGCAATGAGGCCCTTGACTGAGTAAAAGAATATGATCATTTCCCAAACTCTCCAGTGTTTTCTGTGTTCAATGGGACTTCAGAAGATATTCATAAAATTTAGGCACATGAGACTTCCTGAAAGTGATTCATAATATTGGGGCACAAACCATTGTCACCCAGAGAAAACAATTTCAGTATAAGTAACTCCCCAACTCCTTTCTCCAGATTGCTGTAAAGAAGGCTGATCTCACTCTGTTCCCTCTGCTGACAAGATAATCAGCTATTGGGTATTGTAAGGGCTGGTTTAAGAACACTAGCCCAGAGGCTCAGTGTATTCCTGTTCTTATCCTTTGCCTGAAGGCAACAGGCTCATTTTGTGAGACAGACTTAGCACTAGTTGCTGCCTTTCTAGTCTCACAGCTCAAAATCCCTTCCTGATAGAAATAACATAGAATCTATATAACAGACTCATGGTGGTTCTTCATTAGGTGTCTGTGAACATTTAAAAAATAATTGTATTTCAATATAATTGGTTTCCTTTGTAATCATAGCCAGTACTCTGAGAATGGGTTCATTAGCTTTACCAGTTTGCCAATGGCGTCAAACATGAAAGATTAAGAACCCTATATATCAGAAAAAATGGAAGAATATTCTACAAAATGAATGTAAGGGATATAAGATATTTTAACTCAATGTAAATGGATTTGATTTTATGATTTAAACAATATTGTGGACAATACTGCACTAGGTACACAAGGTACTCATTTTATTTCAACCTCTGGTGAGCCTACCATAGAGCAATGAAAACATTTCAATCGTTTCTGAAATGATATGACATTTTGAGGTACTCAGAACACTTTTCTTAGAGATGTTATTATCCCAATTTTATGAATAAGGAAATTGAGAGTTCCAAAGTTTAATTCTTTCTCTAATAGTCACAATCTAAAACAGGTTTATAATACAGATCTTTTAATTCCAAGAATAATGCTCTTAGGACTGTGACTTTCTCCAATTTTAAAAGGGGACATCTAGAGAAATGAGATGTCTGGGTGATCCATATACTAGATAAACACATCCAGACCAAACAATAACTATTAGAATTAAATACTCTCCATAGCCCTGCATTTTAACAAGTCTTCAGGAAGCAACCACTGATATCATTTTGTTGTTATTTTTTTTTATTTCCAGTGTTGCATTTCATTTGAAACTGAAAGAAGAATCAAACTCCAGGTGAACTTTTTATTAATATATATCATTTCCTTGATCTCAAAGATTCATAAATGGAAGGAAAGGACAAATGAACATCTGCTATTTTACTTAAGAGAGTATGTGAATCTAGCCCTCCTTATGAAGAATTCCTTTTCTCGACATTTCCAACAACAAAAAATGATATGGATGTTTTTTCTCTAAAACTCAAATATGTGTTAACATAATACTTTGATTTTGGATGAGTGAAAGTGCATATTTGTGTGTAGATTTGCAATTGGCATTTCAGATAAGGATCTTTTTGAGAACTTTCCTAAAAAATGTGATTTTTGCTCTAGAGACCAGAGTTATGATGGCATTGTCTCTAAGACATAATTGAAATAAAATTCAAAGAATCCCCCAAGTCCTCAAGGAAGTTGCCAGTAAATATTTACAACTAGCAAAGAGCAAGCATACACAGCTGTTTTTGAAAATAAGTTGGAAAATGTTTGGACTATGCCCTAGATAGAACCATACTGATTTTGAAAAGTCAGGAAAAGACAGTGCGTGGCCGCCTTTCGGCAACAATGAACAGAGACAAACCCTGTAAATGGTATCAGTGCTACTGAATCCACAGACTCTTCCCACAATTTATCAGTTACAATAATAAAAGTTCATTGCATTACGTTAGCCAAATTTTAAAGCAGTACAATAGTCATCTCTTTAAATTATAGTCAATCAATAGAAGTCTTAGCTCACTAGACTAAGGAAAATTATTTAAAATAGTATTTAATATAATATAAAATAATACTAATTTGTTATACTTTATATCTTTAACATCACCATACTTCCACAAATGGAGAATTGTCAAAATTTGGTTGCCTGTAGAAGTTCATCAGCATTGTATGTCAATTTCATGACAGCATGCTTGCCTGGGTTCTAAATAATGGACAATTTTCTTGTGCCTTCCCAGTCACTAATGGAGTGGAAAAGGCTGTGTGCTTCCTCCAATGCTTTTCTTGTATGATGTTTTCAGCTATGTTTTCAAGTGCTTTCAATGAGGATGACCTCATCAAGGTCAGCTATGGCACTGATGGTAAATTCTTCAATTTAAAAAGTTTACAAGCCAAGAACAAAGTGGAGGGAGTGTTGGTGCATTATTTTCTGTTTGTAGATTATTGCACACTCGATGAAGCCTCTGAAGCTGAGTTGCAACAAAGTATGGATCAATTCTCTACTGTGTGTGCTATTTTGAACTAACAATTAAAACCAAAAAAATACATGTGTTCCATCAATCACCACCATACCATCTATACATGAAACCATCAGTTACAACAAATGAAGAAGTTTTGAATACTGTGGATAAATTGACTTACCTCGGTAGTATACTTTCCAGGGATGTATACATTGATAATGAGGTTGACACATGCATTGACAGAGATAGGTCAGTGTTTGGGAGGCTCTGAAGGAAAGTATGGGATAGAAGAGATATTAGACTGACTACCAAACTGAAAGTCTATAGAGTTGTGGTGCTCACTTCATTGTTGTATGCCTATGAAACCTGGAGAGTCTACCAGTGCCGTGCCAGGAAAAAGGACTACTTCCATTGTCTTAGGAAGATTTTGAAGATCACCTGGTTAGATAAGGTACCAAGACTGAGGTCCTTACTGGAACTAAACTACCAAGCATTCAAACTCTGCTTCAGAGGGTGTAACTCTGATGGACTGGCCACATTATTCAAACACAAAATGTATATTTGCCAAAAAGATTATTTTATGGAGAACTCACAGAGGGCAAGTATTCACATGGTGGTCAGAAGAAGTGATACAAGGACACTCTCAAGGTCTCTCTCAAGAATATTGGAATTGATTGTGTGACATGGAAGTCACTGCCACAGGACCTCTCAGCATGGGGTGCCCCACATCAGAGAAAGTGCTTTGCTCTATGAGGAAAGCAGAATTGAAACAGTTCAAAGGAATACGGGATACACAAATAGGTGAATCCATCCCAATTGTTCACATGGACTATTTGTGCCCAGCCTGTGGTAGAGCATTCTGAGCTCTTATTGGTCTGATTAACCACAGTTGGTTACACTGAATTTTAACTTTAGCATAGTGATATCATTTGTCCTTCTCAAGAATGAAGGAAAACAACCAACCAATCAACCAATTTCTCCTAAAGAGAAAACCTTCCCAGTTAGAAAAAAAATATTATTAATCAATAAAGACATATTGCTTGTGTCTATAAATTTCTGCAAGGCAGCTTGGTGGCTCACTGAATAGAGTGCTGGGCCTAGAGTCAGGAAGACCTGAGTTCAAATTCAACCTCAGACACTTATTAGCTATATAACCCTGGGCAAGGCACTTAATCTCTGCCTTCATCGATTGGAGGAGGAACCACACTAGTATATTTGCTAAGAAAACCATATAGACAGAATGGTCCATAGGTTGACCAAGTGTTGGACAGGATCAAACAATAACAAATAGGTGTTGCTTCTTTCCACACTTAGAGTTTCTACCTTTCTACCAAGTGATATCAATATTGATAACTGAATTAATCTAAGTGGTTATATCTTCTTTTAATATGTTTTTACTTTATAATATTCATAATTAAATATAATGTTCTCTTTTTTTACTTTACTCTTCAACAGTTCATTGACTTCCTCCCAGTTTTGTTGAGCCAGTTAATCAATCAACAACATTTATTAAACATATGATACTATAACATTTATTAAACATATGATACTATATGTATATATGACTCACTATATGACAGATATTATGCTAATCAGTAAGAAAAAAAGGAATCTCTGTCCTTGAGGAACTTAACATTCTAATGAAATCCCTCATATACATTAATTCTTATGGAGGATTGTATTTCATTAAATTTCTATGCCATTTTTTTAGTAATTCCCCCATTAATCCCATAACTAACTCATTTTATCTCTGTATTTCCACTAACCAAAAAAAGTATAGCCATATTTTTTTTTGTAATGTATATGTGGATTTTCCTTCTGATTTAACTCCCTTGGGATATATGCTCAATAGTGAGATTACCTGGGAGAAGAGCATGAACAACTTATTTCCTCCCCTGCCCCCCACCCTTTTTAGCAAAGTCCTAAATTGTCTTCCACATTTTCTGAACCAATTCCCAGTATCTTTGACAATACGTTAGTATATCCCTTTTCCTATTGCCCTTTCTTAAGGAACCATGTCCATCTTCTATGGATAATAAAGCCTGGACCTGTGATTTAATTGAGCTTCCAGTGAGGAATTGCTTCTGCCATTATAGATCAACTCTTGGGCCCTTGTTCTGCAACATCTAGTTTTAGAGAGGTATCTAGGACAGAGTGGCTAAGTAACTCAAGTAGGATCTCACAGCCAATAAGTGCAAAGGACAGAACTTGAATTCAGGTCTTTCAGAATATAAGGGCAGCTCTCAACTATCTCCCAGTAACTCTCATTTCCATATTCTATCTTTTGTAATTTTACAGGTATGAGACAAAACTTCAGAGTTTGCGTTTCTTTCTATTTTATGGGGATTTTTTAGCACAGGAAACATTTTTAATATGGTTTTTCAGAATTTTATCTTCTTGTTTTGAAAGCTGCCTATTGTTTATGTTTTATCTTTTGAGGGAATAATTCTTTGTCATATATATGTATAAATTCCCTATATAATTTGAATGTTAGACCTTCATTAAAACATTTGATGCAAAGATTTTCACCAATAAATTTTTTTCTTCTTATTGTAGCTAAAATTGGCTGTGTTCATACAGAGGAATTTTTATTATTATCATGATTATTTTTTAATTTTATAAAACCAGATTTGTCCATTTACCTTCTGATTATTATCCCTTGTTTGAATATAATATTTCACCTTAAAACTATGATCTCAAAGATACTGGTTTGGGTTTTCTAGTTTTTGCTATTGTTTTTCTTATTGCTGTTGTTTTGCTTTTATTGATTTCTATTTTTTCTATTTAAATTTGCTTTCCATATAAAGCCTATTGTGGTATATAGTGTAATTGCTCATCTAATGCTAATTGCTGCCAAATTGCATTCTAATTTTCTCAGAAATTCATGTCAATAATGTTTATTTCTTCTAGTAACTTGTTATCACTGTGCTTATCAAACACAAAAGATGCTATATTCATTGGGCTACTGATTCTTGCTTACTTAGTCTGTTACACTAATTTATTTTTCTACAAGTCCAAGTAATTTTAATAACTTTTGCTTTATAACAGAGAGTGAGACCTAGTGATGCTGTGTTACCTAATTCTTTTTTTTTTTGCTTTTTGGGGGGCAATTTGGGTTAAGTAACTTGCCCAAGGTCACACGGCTAGGTTTGTTTGTTTGTTTGTTTCTTTGTGTGTGTGTGTGTGTGTGTGTGTGTGTGTGTGTGTGTGTGTGTGTTAAGTATCTGAGGCTGGATCCAAACCCAGGTCCTTCTGACTCCAGGGCCAGTGCTCTACTCATTGCGCCACCTGGCCGCCCGGGTGTTACTTAATTCTTACCTCTATAAATTTCCTTTGAGATTTTTAAACTTTTGTTCCTCCATAAGAATTTTATTTTTATTTTTCATGTTTCATAAAAGGAACTCTTCTTAGTTTTGATTGGCATAACCCTAAATTTGTCTACTTTTTATGTTATTTTGGTGTGACCTTCAATGTTTGTCTTTTCCAATAACCTAGATTCTTATTTCAAACATTTGAGCACCATCATCAGATGGACCATTTTTGATGTTTAAGAGATTGTTTTAGAGATAAATTGACCAAATTAAAAGGGCAGTTAATAACTGACGTCACACAAAATGCCTTTTGAAAGGTAAGAAAGAAAAATTTGTAAAGTACAATTATATAATAAATGGTTAAACGCACATTCTGCAGTTCCCCAAAGAATAGGGAACCATTTATAGTGAAAGAATTAATATATTAACACCAATTACCAACATCTGTGCCAGTGATGCTTCAAGGAGAAATTTCCACTAAAGAGCAGTTTCCAGGACAACAGGGGTATGAAAGAAGAGTTCTCCATAGTAGCTCACTGACTTCCCTTTGCTCACCATCTGGAATTAGTTTCCCACCTGGCTTAGAATCTTCATTGATCTGCACTATCCAGCTGTAACTCCCTAATCACTAATTATTTTTTCCCCTTTACTTTGCTCGTTTTTTTTTTACTATGTGTGTGTGTGTGTGTGTGTGTGTGTGTGTGTGTGTGTGTGTGTGTGTGTGTGTGTGTGTGTGTGTGTGCGCGCCTAACCAGAGAAAGTTACAGAGAACTTTTTTTCTCTCCTTTTTTTTTCCCCCAAGAAATAAGCCTTTTAACTTCAGGCAGTGAAAGGTGTTGCATGCCAGATATTAGAATCATTTAAACCAATGGAAGTAAGTCTTTAATACACAGAAAATGTACTGCAGAAAAGGAGGGAAAACAAAAGATAGACAGGAAGTGAGAAGTTCTCTCTTGGTAGAAAAAAAATCTGCAGATTGTCCCCTGTGTTATGTAATATCTTTATCCTGGAGCCCTGCATCAAACCTAAGGAATCTAGTATTCACCAAAGCACTCATATTCTCTCTCTCTCTCTCTCTCTCTCTCTCTCTCTCTCTCTCTCTCTCTCTCAGACTATCATTAAAAAAAGCTAGAATAGAGAAGGGTGAAGAGTTTTTCTTTGGAAGTGAAGTCATGGATCATGCATAGGCACCCTGTCTTCATTGACCAATGAATATGAATGACCAACCAAATCAAACAAAAGGGATTAAAAAATGAATGCATAGAAGTTCATATCCCAACTCTGCTGCTTATTCACCAAGTGACCTTTGGCAAATTATTTAACCCTTTGGTTCCTTAATTTCTTCATTTGTATAATGAGGGTGTATATGATAGATGACCTCTAAAAACCATTAGTCCTAAATCTGTGACCCTTTTATACTGTGTGAATGAGTCTATGAAACCTTATTATTCCATAACCTATGCCCTGACATTGTACTCTACCTGATAAGAAATCCATTTTTAATTTTTAAATTAATTTTTTCAAAAAACAAAAACATATTTTCTCTCTGCCCCCAGAGATATTGTTAATTTTATTTTTTACATATTCATATTCAACTCATCCTGTGCCCTCTGTCTATATATACATGAACATACATATGCCCAGACTCACACATATTTTTATACACACATACATCCTCCTATATATACATATAATATATACATATATATTCCCTTCAACTATCTTCATACTGAGAAATGTCTTATGAGTTATAATTATCATTTTTTTTTGCCTTTTGGAGGGCAATTGGGGTTAAATAACTTGCCCAAGGTCACATGGCTAGGTTTTTGTTTGTGTGTGCATTAAGTGTCTGAGGACAGATCTGAACTCAGGTCCTTCTGACTCCAGGGCTAACGCTCTACTCACTGCGCCACCTAGCCATCCCCAGATCATCTTTTTTCCTTGTAGGAATGTAAATAGTTCAACTTTAATGAGCTCCTTATGATTCCTTTTTTCCTGTTTACCTTTTCATGCTTCTTTTGCTTCTTGTATTTGAAAGTCAAATCTTCTGTTCAGGTCTGGTTTTTTCATCAAGAATGTTTGAAAAATCCTCTAATTCATTGAATGAACATATTTTCTCCTGTAGCATTATACTCAGTTTTGCTGGGGAGGTTATTCTTGGTTTTAATCCTAGCTCTTATGACCTCTGGATTATCATATTCCAGGCCCTTTGATCCCTTAATGCAGAAGCTGCTAGGTCTTGTGTTATCCTGGTTATGTTTCCACAATACTCAAATTGTTTCTTCCTGACAGCTTTCAGTATTTTCTCCTTGACCTGGGAACTCTGGAATCTGGCTATGATATTTCTAGTTTTCTTTTTGGAATCTTTTTCAAGAAGAGATCAGTGAATTCTTTCAATTTCTCTTTTGCCCTCTGGTTCTAGAATATCAGGACGATTTTGCTTGATACTGAGAGATGGTGTCTAGGCTCTTTTTTGGATCTTGGCTTTCAGGTAGTCCAAAATTTTTTAAATTTTCTTTCCTGGATCTATTTTCTATGTCAGTGGATTTTGCAAGGAGATATTTCACATTGCCTTCTGTTTTTTCATTTGTTTGGATCTGTTTTATAGTATCTTGATTTCTCATAAAGTCATTAGTTCCAATTGCAACAATCTAATTTTGAAGTAGTTATTCTCTTCAATGAATTTTTGAAATTCCTTTTCCATCTAGCAAATTTGGCTTTTTAAGGCATCTTTCTCCTCACTGGCTTTTTGGGCCTCTTTTGCCATTTTAATTATTCTGTTTTTGCGTTGTTTTCTTCAGTGTATATTTTCTTAATAGGCTGTTGACTCACTTTTCCTGATTTTCTTTCATCATTCTCATTTCTCTTCCCAATTTTTCCTCTACTTCTCTGACTTGATTTTCAAAATAATTCTTAAGCTCCTCCATGGCCTATAATCAATTCATATTTTTCTTGGAGGCTTTTGATGAAGGAGTTCTGACATTGTTGTCTTCCTCCCTTTCCATTCTTTGTTTTCTTCCTCCCATTTTATGCTTTGATTCGTTTTGTCCCCCAAAAAGGATTATATCGTCTATTTGTGCTTTCTCATATTGCCAGCCAATTACTTGACTTTTGAGCTCCCAGACTACAGAGAGCTATGTCCCAAATTTCTCGGCTTTTCACAGCTGCTGGAACTTTTAGTAGTGTTCCTTCCCTGCAACCCCAACAAGCTCTGGCACATTGGCCACATACACCAGGACCACCACCCAAGACCATGATCCAGATCCAAGCAGGTAAAAGCAAGAGTGGTTACCTTCTGAATGGTCACTTTGTTCCCCTATAATCTGCAGGCCAGGAGGTCTGGTGGGAGTAGCAGGGCAGTGGCTGCAGCTGCCATGCCTCCACCACTTCTCACCCTAGGTCCAGGAGTCAGACCACACTCTTCTCCACCCTGGTTCCAACAGAGTTCCTGATTGATCTTTTACTTCCTTTATGGCATTTATGGGTTGAGAAGTCTGGAAACCACCACAGTTACTGGTAATTGACTCTCCTGAAATCAGCTCCAGCCTTTGGGGCTACCCTGGGGCCAGAACAACATGGCTCTGGCAGGACTGTCCTAGGATCCCAGATTGGTGTGATAGACCCTTCCCATTGGCCTGCCATGCTACCTTCAGCAGGAGATTTGTTTCTCTCCGTCACTTTGTGTGTTCTAAGGCTCTAAAATCTGTTTAGAATAATTTTTTACATGTATTGGAGATGGTGGGAGCTATAGCCACATGCCCATCCTGTTTTTACTCTGCCATCTTGGCTCCGCCCCTGTGAGATTAGCTTATTCTTAAAGGAACCACAAAAGACATATATGATGGCATTCTCTCCTGGAGAGTTTGAAGTAGTTTAAAACAATATGATTGAAAACAGGTTAACTTGAAATATCCAAAAGAACTATCATTTGATGGAAATGAAGATATCTTGAGGATATCAATTATCCACAGCTACAATTAGGTCCATAAGGAAATTCAAAGGCTTTGTTACAGCTCACACTAACATTTTTCCTGATAATGGACTTGTTTCAGAAAATGACAAGAATTTTCAGAATTACTTAGACACCATCATTTGAGAACCGCTGAATAAGAACCCAAAATACATTAAGACTGATCACTGTGGGGAGAAGAACAGTGTCAGGGTACTGAAAGGAGCAGGGTAGTAGAAACTAAGTTATCTATGTCTCCTGTTAATATTCTTGTTAACTAGGTGCTAAGCTCAGTTGTTTTTTGCTACCAAATAAGTATATGAATTTCTGTTCAAGGGACCAAAGCCCCACTATCTTAGAAATGGGTCTGCTCCTATGTGTTAAAAGACATTAAAATTTGAATGGGTTATTAGACCAATAGAGAGTGGGTCTAATGAAATATAAGGACTAAGGATTACTAGAAAACCCGAGAATATTTTTGTTTTAGTGGGACACTTTTGAAGTACTCCATGAAGATCATGGACTACAGTTTATAGGGCAAGATTTAAAAGCTTTCATAGAGAAAAATGATTTCTAGCACATTACTATCAGCCTTCATTATCCCCAAGCTAACAGGGAGGGCAAAGAGCTAAACAAACAGCTCGGATGATCCATTTATAGTCGTTCTGAGTGATGGAATAACTCCCTCTGCATCAATTAAGCTCGGACCATTTCAAAGTATTGCTTGAGATACCAATAAGACCATTTCTAAGGCAAAACTATACTTCCTATGTGAATATTGGAATATTGATGTGAATGTGTATTTAGGAAAAAGAAAGCATCATGTATGATTCAAGGGATGAAAAAGCAATGCTACTAATATCATGGTGGATATAGTTATTCAGTAATGTCCAGAAATTACTCATTATCTCCCCTTTTACCCCCCTCCAAAAAAAAGCCTGCTTGCCTTCCCAACTTTTTTATTTGGATTAAGGGTTTTACCACCTTCCTATTCACCTAAGCTTATTGAGTGTCCTCAATTGAGTATCCTCAATTCCTCACTCACATTCACCCCACATATCCAACTTGTTATCATAATCTCCATATGTAGACACTACTTCTTGACACTCACATCCTCCATACTACTATAGGTCTTCATTACTATGGGAATTGATTGAATCACAATGATTCCATCTTGTGAATTAATTCTGGATCTAGCTCAGTTCCCTTTATATTCGGTTATGGGTCCAGTCCAATTTCTGTCTCAATAGAAAACTTTATTCAATTATGGAGATTGTGAGAAAACCCTATTTCATTGTTTGAAATTGACCCTGTGTGACTAGGATGCTGGAATACATCTACCTGCTGTTTAGATACCTTTAACTAAGGACTTAGGCTATGCTGACCAGAAACCTAGTTAGATATAAAGGTTTATGCAAAGAGTTTTCTCACAATTATACATCTTTAGCAACCCGTTTGCCTTATCTGAAAATTGACCGGTACTGGTCAATCAGTTATTGTTTCCATGTTCTTTGAATGAATACAGAACCTTGGGTGGAGTGGAACACCTCTTTTTCTAGTACTGGACTAGTACACTCTCTCCTTTCAACTATGAAAATCCCTAATCTTTCCTCCAATTAGAAATCAGATTACCTTATTTCATATCCATGTAAATTGTTTTCTTTTAATTAGTTGGTCTTACTAGATTAATTATTTTTAATATGTAAAAATTATGTCACCTTCTGTATTCAGAATCTTTGAACTGACTGGGGAGTCCATTGACCCATTTATTATACCTCTTTTGCTAATAAATCACATGGTTCAACTGTTTCCTAAGTTATTATCCACCACATCGCTTCTCAGTTAGACAACTGTTATAGTCTTCTAATTGAACTCAGCCTCTAGAATCTACACACTACAACTCATTTCTCCACTCAATTGCCTAAGTGATTCAAAGTACATGTCTGACCATGTGAACCCCAAATCATAAGTTCCAGAGTTTCTTATTACTGCCAGATTAAAAATAGAAATTGCTCTTTTTGGAATTTAAAGCCCCTCACAACCTGCCTTGAACCCCTACAGTCTTCATATACTTTATTCCACTCCATGCACTTTATAATTCAGACTCACCAGCCTGCTTGCAGTCCTCCTTCAGAACAATGACTTTCTTGATTCTGGGGGATATATACTATCTGCCATATATGAGATGATTTCCTTCCTAAAATCTGACTACCAGAATTCCCCGTTATCTTTCATCTTCAGATCAAATTTTATCTTCTGCAAGATTCGTTTCCTGACCTCTCTCCTACCTCTCTACTACTGCCTTTTTTCTAAGATTGCCTTCTATTTATGTAAATCATACATGCACCACATTATTTTCATGTTATCTCCACAAGTTAGATGTGGGCTCCCTGAAGGCAAGGACTATTTTTGTCTTTTCTTTCTTAGTGCTTAGTGTAGTGCTTTGCATAATGTAAGGCCTTAATAAATGCTCGCTGATGGATTGAATTATTGACATTCTAAAAGCCATATTGAAATTGTACTTGAAGGGATTGGGGAACAGTTAAATTTTGTTTTCATGAAGGAAATCATAATTAGTTTAGAATCTCCTTGAAATCTCCTTTTTTCTGTGATTGAAACTGGGGGTTTTGCAAAGTAATCAGAGGCATGTACAAGCCATTCATCAAGGGACTGCTGAAAGTTATTGCAAGGTTTTTAGTGAGGATTCTGGACAACAGAGTAATACTTTATTGATCCTGTACCTGAAACAGTGACTGACCTGTCGTTCTAATAGGTGTGCCAAGCTTGAATGACACTGAGGAATAGGGCTTGTTTGCTTTTACCCTCTGCATTATTAGTTACTGTTTTAAACTTTAAAATATTAAAAGTAAATACTTAAGAGAACAGAATTATTAAACAATTCCAAAATGGCATCTAAAGATATAAAACTAAGGATATAGTGAGAAGTTTATCTTGAGAACTTTAATACATGGTTTTCTTGTTCTTTGTGTGTTGAAACATTTGCTGATCAATATTAAGTTAATTATGTATATGTACACATAGAATGCATGTTATTTTATATGTTTTCTTGTACTCTTTTATTGTATATTATTTTACATTGCATCATGTCATATCATGTCATATTATGTTAGACAAGTAGGAAAGGACTAATTAATTCATCTTGTTAACATTTAAATTAAACATGTTTACTAATTTTGTGCCCTCAAAAACAAAATTCTTATGTCACATTTAATTATTGAGTCTAGGTAGGTTACATCTGGGTATGGAAGAGAAAGCCCCACCAAAAAAATGCTTGATCATAAGTGTGGTATTGGCAGAACTTTATAATATTCAACAGAAAGCAATGTTTTTGGCAAGATGTGGGACAGTGGACACAGGTCCAACCCTTGATTCTCTAGCATTGACTTGAATTCAAATTCCAGATCTGCTACTTATTAGCAATGCGACCTGAATAAGTCATTTAATCTCTCTGGGGCTGTTTTCTTCTCTGTAAAGTGAGGACATTGGACGAGATGGATGCTAAGGACCACTTTAGCTCTAGATCTATGATCTTATTTTCTGCTTTGGAGAGGAGGGTATTAGTTAGATGTGAGATGCGGGAAAATATATTCTCCCTGAAATAAAATCAAAGATTCATGTATCCTAGAAAATCCTTATATCATTGACCATTTCCAAAACAAATATGAGACAAAACCATATAATGGAAAAAGTTTATTTACTCTGTACCTCAATTAACATCTTTGTTTCCTTCTTCCGTATCTCACTACAGCAATTTCCTACACTACCAGTACTCTTGGTACCTAAAACTATTGTATTGTTCCAGACCATTATTTTAAGAGGGCAAGTTATCTGATAAATTAATTCACACTACACTGCATATAAGTGAATCCATGTGCATTTGGTAGAAAATACCTGTAGACATTAGTGCTTTACCCAAAGGAATGAAATTCAAGTGTAGAAATTTTAGAAATCATAAAACTTAATCAAAAGAGACATATTGGGCAGGAGTAATTTTTCACACTCCCTTAAAATAATACCAAGTAGGTTACAACATACTTTGCCAACTCACAAGGCCAGTCCCTCAATCCTCTTGCCATGGGCTCAAAAATCCATTTCTTTATGTATCAGATTCTGGCACATAAAAAAAAAATGAAAGCATCTCTTTCATAGAAATGACAATAAATTGGATCCAAGCCAAGATTATTTATGACATTTTGTGAAAGGAAAAGATAATTTTTCTCTTTAGTTTATATATTTCTACTCCTAGCTAAGTGTTGGAATATTGAGAACTTTAGCTTTATAAATTTTGGTGAAAAGTTTAAGGAATTTCCTGTGCTGATTTTTTCTGAGCTCTGTAAGCGGAGGCAGGAAGATTTGTGTTCAAATGCTATTTCAGAGATTTTTTTAGTTGTGTGTTCCTGGGCAAGTCACTTAACTTTTTATTTCTTCGGTTTCTTCATTTCTAAAATGAGGTTGTTGCATTTGATGTCCTTCAGGCCCTTTCCATGATTTTAAGTAAAGAGCAATCCCCTTACTTTAAAGCCTTGAAGCCTTCTACCTTTGTCCAAACCACACGAATGGACACCATTGAAAAAATGTGACTGTGGTCAGACTATTTCATCTTATCATCTCAGGGTCATCCCATTATGTTTATTCCATTTTCATTCACTACCTATAATTGTCCTTATTCCTTTTACGACTTAACACTCTCCAAGTTCCTTCTTTCTCTCCTTATTCTTCTGTTCAACTCTTTTCTCCCATTTCCCCTACCCCTCTTCCCTATATCTAAGTGATAGCCTTTACTGTGATTTACTATGGAGATTATATGTGTGTATGTCTGTGCATGTGTGTGTGTGTTTGTATGTATGTGTATAGTTATATACACATATATGTACATGTATGTGTATATATGTGTGTATATATATTTATATATTAAATGATGGAATTTCTTAATCTGTGCTGTTCTTATGCTTTCTTTATTTTTACAAGAACCTTCTGATTCTAACAAAACATATTCTAGGCTAATACTCCAAAAAGATTGTTAAATCATTTCTTCAGAGATGGAAGAGACCTTAGAGGTTATCTAGTTCAACCATTTCTATAGAGGGAAATCCATTCTATACAGGGGGAACCTGGGGTTAGGAAAGGTTAGGTGACTTGCCTTAATTTAAACAGAAATAAAAGTGCTAAGATTTAATCCCAGAAGTACCATTTCCACTCTGTCATGCTGCTCTTAACCTTATATAGCATATTTCCAAGATCACCCTAGTTAAATGGGGGTGTGCTGGAGCCAGCTCTAATAGTTCACAGACAGATAGTGAAATTTTGTGAGCATTTACACGAAGAAAATGGACAAAAATTACAAATCAGGGCTTGAATTATAGTTTTGTGGATTGTCTATGCTTAAGAAGATGATGAAGAAAATATTCATATTTAATTTTAAACTTAAAGGTTTATCATACATATATATGTATGTATATTTCAGAGAGTCTGTTATTAATAATTAACCAGTATTCCTCAATACACAAAACATTCTCTCTTTCTCTCTCTCTCTCTCTCTCTCTCTCTCTCTCTCTCTCTCTCTCTCTGTCTCTCTCTGTCTCTCTCTGTCTCTGTCTCTTTCTCTCTCTCTGTCTCTCTCTCTCTGTCTCTCTCTGTCTCTGTCTCTTTCTCTCTCTCTCTGTCTCTCCCCTTCCCTCCCTCCCTCTCTCTTTCCATCCCTCACTCCTCCATCATCTGTTTTCTTTTTTCAAGCAACTAATATCTGCTTTGGTTATTTCACAAGGGAAATTGCATTGTAAATTGTAGATCACTGTATACATTTGAACTATTCTCTTTTCTGACATTTCTCCATCCTTCCCTTTCTTATATTTCTGCATTTTTGCCCTCTACCTTTTACTCCCACCACAACACATCTTTCCAGTCTCTTTCCTTTTTCCATTATTAAAGTATTTTCTTTTTTCTTCCTCAAGAATATTCCCTATACTTATACAGATATACACACATTATGTATGTATATATATGTATATGTATATGTGTATATATGTGTGTATACACACACACACACATTTATAAATTTTCCCTTTAAGCCTTGTTGGTTTGGTTTGTATTATTTTGTTTATCCAGAACTTATTTTATCATTTTGGGAAACTCCTAGTAGTAGACACAATTATACCACTGAATATAGTTATTTTAAATGGGTAAGTAAATGATATTCTATTGACAAAAGGAATAAAACAGCCATTTAAAAGCTATTTTTAGAATTTCATGAATATATAAATCTGGTGGGTCCAGAGGATGCATTATAGTCACTGCTAGCTCAGCTTTTACTTTTTTTTTCATCTGTGATAGTGATAGTTTGGGGTAGGCCAAAAGAATCTAATTTCAACAATATAATCTATATTGATGGTGGGACATTCAATGAATAAACCACATATATAGCCCTAAAAGTAATGTTGAATAATAAAAGGAAAATGTATATAGTTATTTTTAATATTAATTAGTAAAATGAAAAAAATTTTCTATACAGTTACTTATGAGATACTATGGATAATAATAATAATAATAATAATAATAATAATAAATATCAAGTGGCTAACTTTCTCTTTAATGAACTTTTCCATATCCATTGTCTGGTTCTCATTTTAATTTCTGGAATTTATATTCCATTGGTACCCAATCCAGCTACATATTCTAGGCTCTATTGCCTCATTTCCCCATCTACTGACCTGAACAATAGTCCTCTCCCAGGTAATGTCTATTTAATCAGCATTAATCTACTTCCCTGATGGTAAATGAGGGTCAAGTCATTTAATACTCTGTTAGCCATCTAAGATTCTGCTTCTCATTCTTTGTTGCCATCTCTCCAAAATATCTTGTCATCTGCCCTACTGGTTAGCATGTCCCCCTCACCTCCACTTTTTAACTCTTGTCCTGGGAATAGTCAGCAAACCAATACGGCCACTTTTTAAAATCAAAATTATAACAATGAAAACTTATGACTCCATAAATTTGATGAGAGACAGATGGAGAGAGACAGAAATAGAAAGAGAGAGACAGAGATAGGAGAGAGACAAAGAGTGAGAGAGACAGAGACAGAGACAGATAGAGACAGAGAGACAGAAAGACAGAGACACAGAGACAGGCAGAGACACAGACAGAGAGAGACAGAGAGAGAGACAACACATACTAACTATGTCAGAGACATTGTATTAAGCTAAGGTGTTGGGGGGAGAGATTGCATTTAAAGGGAATCGAAAAGTATGTGAGCAGATGGGGGAGGTATGCACTTGAAAAATAGCCTAGAAAGTTAGGGACTTATGTGGGTATTTTTTTATTTCTTTTTTTTTGCTTTTTGGGGGGCAATTGGGGTTAAATAACTTGCCCAAGGTCACACAGCTAGGTTTCTCTTTGTGTCTGAGGCCGGATCCGAACTCAGGTCCTTCTGACTCCAGGGCCGACACTCTACTCACTGTGCCACCTAGCCCTCTAATCTGGGTATTTGAAGTGAGTTTGACTGCACTGTACTTACTTAAAAAGATGTTCCAGAGGGAACCTCCCTAAGGAGAGGAGGAGGCCATAGGGATGAAGGGATCTCCAACATGAAAAGAGATCTTAGGGAGGAGATTAAAAAGTTTGCAGATGGGGAAGGGTGAGTAATGGACTGAGCCATTCTCTATCTCTTTGGGCTTCCTCAATCCCAAACTCCCTTTCCCAGCCATCAACACCCTATTTTCCCTTGTTAGCATATAATTTCTTTAAGAGGTCAGAGAATTACTTATATTTAAATGTGTATCCCTACCACTTAATACAGCCTGACAAATAAATAATATGTGATTTTTATATTCATTCATAATTATATATATATATATATTTTAGAGCAATTCAGGTTAAGTAATTTGCTCAAGGTTACACGGCCAGTCATTATTTGTGTGTGGGTGCTCATTTTCTGAGGCTGGATCCGATCTTGGATCATCCCAACTCCGAGGCTGGCGCTCTTACTCACTGCGCCACCTAGCCGCCCCCATTCATAATTCTTAAAAAAACCAATAGTTTACATTAGAGTTTTCTTTATAAATACATATACAATTAAACATATCATACACATACATACATACATATACATATACATATATAAGCTTAAATTATTATCTTGCTCTTATATCATGATTGATCTTCAAATCTTGATGGAAACTAAGGAAAAAAAACATGATAAACAGATTATGGAACCAATTTTTGTAATCTACATCAAATTTTGCTGATTTATTTATGTTTGTAAGATATTAGTTGGATGCAGCATTGAGCAATTAGTCTTACAGTAATAAAATACAAATGTATCATTTTATTATTGGCAAGAGAAGTGGCTTGGAATGCACTATTAAATGACAAAATGTTTCACAATCTCCAGCAAATGCAGCATATTATTATCATGGTCTTTGTGTTTTAGCACAAAACCAGAATATTCAGTCAACCATTTTTGATTGTCCATTGACTCTGCATGTTTTAACCTTTGAATATGATAGTCTGACTTGGGAGACTCATGCATAGTAATGAACTGTTATCAGAGCTGCAAAAAGATTAAAAAATTCAGAAAAAACAATTTGAAATTATACTAAAAAAAGTCATTCAACTAATATGTCCTTTAACCCAAAAATACTAACAGTTGGCATGTGCCCTAAGAAAGTTAAATATAGAAGGTCCTACATGAACAAATGTACTTATGGGAATATTTTCTGTACTAGCCAAAACCTGGAAGTAAACTGACTGGAATAAATTATTTTATATGTTTCTATACATAGCTATTCTTTCTGTGATCTTACATGAAACACAGACACACACACAGATGCACACAAACACAAATACACAGGTCCTTCCCTGAGAGTTCCCCTCCCTTTCTTTTCTCCTCATCTTAGATTACCCTCAGAGAGTTGTGTAGTATCTCCTTCTCTCTTGTCTCTGATGATGAAATAGTCTTTCTCCCTGAAAATGTCAACCCCTCTACATGTACCCTTAGTCCCATCCCTTTCTGTCTACTCCAAAAGACTGCCACTATCATTAATCTCACTTTCTAATCTTTGATCCCTCCTTATTGGAGAAATGAGTGTTCCTTCTCTGATACCTTGGAAGGACATCCAAGTATCCCCCATTCTTTAAAGTAAAACAAACAAAACAAAATCCTCAGTAAACCTCATTATGCCTGCTTGTTGTCATCCTATATCTCTCCTCTTCTCCTCTATAGTCCTTGAAAAGGCCATGTCCAATTGATGGTTCCACTTTCTTCTAAATCCTCTCTAATTTGACTTCTCATCTCATCATTCAACTGATCTCTCCTTCCAAAGTCACCACTAATCTCTTTACTGCTCATTCTAAAGACATCTTCTGGATGCCCATCCTTCCTGTCTTCTCTACAGTACTTGACACAACTGATCACTTTTTCTTCCTGGATACTCTTTGTTCTCTGGATTTTTGTGATGCTACTCCTCCTTACTTCTCATCCTACCATCTGATAATTCTTTCTCAGTCAATTCTTACTAAATTTTCATTAATGGCATATTCACCAACCATGGGTGTTCCCTAAGGCTATCTGCCAGGAATTCTATTTTCTCTGTATATTCTCTCTCACTTGGTGATCTCATTAAATCTCATGGATTCAATTATTAAGTCTATGAAGATGATTCTTAAACCTCAGACTTCTCCAGCACAACTCTGTCTCCTAAATTCTAGTCCCCCACAATCATCTAGTTAACGTAGACATTTTTTAACTTGGAGGCTTCTCAACCTCCACATTTCAAAAGCAGTCGTTCTTTCCCCTTTTCTGAACTTCCTTGTCCTTCTCAAGAACATCATCATTCTTCCTATGTGTCATGTTTGACTCTTCTCTTTCACTAATCCTGCATAGCAAGTCAATTGCCAAATCTTGTAATTTATTTCTCTAAACTCTTTCCTATATGTCCTCTTCTCTCTATACAACCAGCATCACTCTTAGCTAGGATCTCATCACACATAGTCCTTTGATTGATCTTCTTCCCTAAACTTTCTCTCCAGTCCAATCCATTCTCCACGTAGCTGCCAAAGTGATTTTCCTAAAGTATAGGTCTGACCATGAGACCCACCTGCAGAATCAACTTCAGTAGCTCCCTACTGTATCAAGGATCAAATGTAAAGCATTTTGCTACATGTTACAAGTTCTTCACAACCTGGCCTCTCACTATCTTTTCATGCTTCTTACATTCAATTTCCAACCACAGTCTGTAATACTGGCCTAATTGCTATTTTGACACCTTCTGAGCTACCTCATTGGCTTTTCCCAATTCTGGGAATGTGCTTAGTCTCAACCTAAAACTCCCAGAATGCCTAATTGTTTTTTTGGTCTTTATTAATTGTTTACTCTTAGTATACGAAATTCAATTCCACAATTCCTTGAGTTTCAAATTTTTCCCCTGCCCCCCACCATGGCAGCATACAATCAAGTACAGGATCTGCAAATACTTTCACATTAGACATTAGTCAGGTAATAGAGAAGGATTGTATCGGATGGAATGAACAGTGGGAACGAGGAAACAAAACCAAACAAGAAAAAAAAAGAGAACGGGTAGTTTGCTTCAATCTGCATTCAAACGCTGTTCTTTCTAGTTCTTTCTCTGAATATAGATATCTCTCCATCATGAGTTTTTTGGAGTTGTATTATAACCCTGCATTGCTGAGAAGAATCCAGACTATCAAAGTTGATCATCACACATACATTGTGTCTATAATTGAGTAAAAGTTTATCCTGGTTCCATTATTTTCACTCAATATAAGTTCATATAAGCCTCTCCAGGTAAATATGAAGTCCATCTGCTCCTCGTTTTTTATAGCACAATAGTATTCCATTACATTCATATAGCGTAACTTGTTTAGCCATTCCACAATTGACAGTCATACCCTCAATTTCCAATTCTTTGCCACCATGAAAAGAGCTGCTATAAATATTTTTGTACATATGGGTCTTCCTCCCAATTCTATGATCTCTTTGGGATGCAACCCTAGAAGTCATATTTCTGGGCCAAAGGACATGAAATTATTTATAGCCCTTTGGGCATAATTCCAGATTGCTCTCCAGAATGGTTGGATCAGTTCACAACTCCACCAGTAATGCATTAGTGTTCCAATTTTTCCACATCCTCTCCAGCATTTGTCATTTTCCTGTTTTGTCATCTTAGCCAATCTGACTGATGAGATGTGGAGATCAGGGAGGGGGAATAGGAGCAGCTAGAGTTTACTTTGCCATTTTGGCTTCTGGAAAATGAGGTAGGTGATTTTTAAACTTCCAGACTGTGGGCTGATAGCCCCAGGAGAAGCTGCTGTCTCTGCCGCAGGCCCTGTGCTTTCTCTTACCCAGCTCTGATGCATCCTCCAGTCCCTTGGTGAGAGGCTGGTGAGGTGGCTGCAAATCGCCCTTGGGGTAGGTGAATCTGTTGGATGTGTCTCCTTCTCAATCTGCTGTAGTCTGCTCTCTAGTCCACATTGGTGCCATACCCAAGTGCTCCTCTGTTATCCCTTGATCAGACCCATGTGGACACTTTTCTGGGCTGGATTCTTCCACACTTTCTCCCCCAGTGGATTATGTCACTCTAAAATCCATTCAGATTCACTTTTTAAAATTTAGTGATGGGATTCACAGAGGAGCTTAGAAAAGTTACTGCTTCTGTTCTGCCATCTTGGCTCTGAAGAGGTTATCCACAAAGAGGGTTAGAGTTGCTCTGGAGACCCCATAATACCAACATGCTGGGTCCTGCTGAATGAATTAGACTCAAGTTTCCTCTCAGCCAAAGAAAAGTAAAGTTTATTAAAAGTTTGCTTGTATTAGACACAGAGTAAGTCTGTGCTAGGTCATTCTATGGCACTCTCACTATTCTATGTTGCTTTCGCTAACAAAACCTACAGAAGGTTGTGGTAGGAATCTGGGGATGGTCTAGAGGACGAGTTTGGGGAGAGTCTTCAGGAGGAGTTAGTGTCTTTGCACCAGTTTTTCCACCATTCCTAGAATGCTCTAACTCCTCAGTTACACCTCTTAATTTCTCTAGATTAGGAGTCAACTTGATGAGGACACCTTTCCTGGAACTCTAGTACCACCTATTTGAACTATTGCCTTCCCCTTTGGAATTATTTGCTATGTACTCTGCGTATAATGGTTTATACTGAATTATTTTCACATTGTTTCTTCCATTAGAATGTTAGTTTCTTGTATGCGGGCACTGCTCTTGCTTTTATTTGCATGCCCAGAATTAGCATAGCATACATAAAGTTAATGAATGCTCATTGATTGGTGACTGGAACAAATGATCTAAATTTAAATCTCATCTCTGGCAAAAGACCTTGGGCAAATCAGTGAACTTAGACTAAACAGTCCAGGGACTCTTTAGTACCAAAGCTATACCCCTCAATGATTTTCATAAGGGCTCAACAAAGGGAAAAATGCTTCCATTAATTGGAGTGGAGAGGTACAACTTTACCAAACATTCAATAAATAATGACTCACAAATGTAAAAGGTACCAAACACATAAATGAAAGATTGTGCCCAATCACTTTTCTGTGGGAATTTTATTCTCTTTGGTATCAAATTTCTAAGCTGATAATACATCAAGGATCCATAAGGGTATTCAAACTAACTCTGCAAAAGAAATTCACAACGTGGTTCTAATTTAATAGATGAGTCTTTGAGAGTCACCCGAGTATCTGTTAAGTGAATCATCCATGGTCACAGAGTTAATTATATGTTCTGGATTGGAATCTGAGTCTTCCAAACTTCAAGACTATCACTCTCTTGTGCCAACGAGGCTCACAAATCAAATTAAAACTATACAATAATTCAGTCCCTGTCACGATCTGTACTTGGCAGCAGAGATAGAGAATAATAATAATAATAATAATAAAAAAGAACGTGGAGGCTAGGGTCAGCCACAACATACCAGGAAGGAAAAAAAAATGGACAAACAACCATATACCAACAAAATGGGAAAATTGGTATTATCTGTTGTGGAACTATTACTTGTCTACCACTGAAATATTGAAGCCTAAAGTTTACTTTGGCTTTCCTTCTCACTAACCTCCTCTTGGAATTTGATGCAATATTTGTTTTTGATCTGCTGCTGCTTCAGACACAGTCTGCCACACCTAGCACTACAAGCTCAAAAGGGGTCTTTCTGTTCTTTGATCTTGGTTGATGGATGATATGCATTCTATTTCTCACCTCTATCTCAGGAAAATCTCAGTTGAAAGCCCTTCCAACTTCCCTCAGCCCCATCCCCAGCATTTGAAAGCATCCCTTCCTCCCAATCTGTCTATGCCAACCTGCAATCCAAACATTAGAGAGGATTCAGTAAGCATCATGGTTCTCACTTAGTAACAATCCTTAGCCAGCAGAGCTAAGACTGTTAGAGAACTGTATAATAATGTTTCATCAATTTCTAGGACAAATTTGAATATCACTGGCATATTCAAAACTATATTTATCTGTAATTGTTCTCTTTTGTTTGCAATAGAAATACATTTGATATTTCCACTTAAATATTTTAAGCATTTCATAGATCTAAGTACTTAAAAATCTGCATATATGTGTAGTAGGTAATTTTAAAGGGTTTTTTTTTTTGAGCCTAAAAAATGAAATCTATGAAACTGCTTACATATACCATAATAAAATTATTTAAGTAAACCTCATTACTGTTACAACTAGGGATTTCAATTGTTTTTAAACAACATATGAGAAGTTTTTCATTTAAAGCAATTCAATTACTAAACAAACTCAGGAAGCTAGAATTAGAAATGAGATAAAGTGGCTTTTCTGCCTGAAATCACTGTTTTTGAAATTTGTGCAAACTTATTCCTGTTTTCTATCTATTTCTACCTTAACACAATTCATAAAAATATAAGTATAATGCACAGTTAATAAAGACATAAAAATAAACATAGAACCTGAAGAGTAGGAGAATGCTGTTTTAATACTTTAACATCCTCTTTAATCATTCTTTATAGAAACATAGAATTCCTTTTTTTCTGCATATTCCTCTTTATTTTGAGTTTCTACATTTTCTCTTTTTCATAAGTCTTCTGTTTTCAGAATGCAACCCAGAATTCAATGTCTAAGTATTTTCATAAGACATTCTTCAATGGATAGAGAATGATTACTTGACCTTCCATGTCAGTGTAAGAAGCTGAGTTGATGAGAGATTGGGATAGGACAAATTCTTATTCTCACTTCCAGATTTTCTTCAAGAAGAGGTCACAGAAGAGAAAGACTTTGAGAAGAAGCTGACATTACGTGGAGCCAAACTCCAAGCTAAAATCCTAGGTTACACAATAATTTTAAAATAACTCTCCTATCTTTTTATTTTTCTCTGTTTCTCCCTGGTTTTTCACTTCTTCATATCCTTCAGATCTGGGTACAGGAATATAGGGTGAAATTCATTAGCTTCACCTGGACCCTCCAATGTTGCTAAGTGAAATTCCATGACCATTTGAATGGTTCCTCCACCCATGCCCTCCCCAACAATATAGGTGATGAAAGAAAAAAAAGTCTCAAGGGAAATATGACTTTTAAAAAATAAATAATCTGGCCCAAGTGTTCTTTACTCTGCTGTGTAGCTACAGCTATAGACCCAACTAACCAAACAACTAAAATGCCCCAGGTATAGACAAATTCCCCAAAGAACTTTAAAACTTTCTTTGTGGAAGAAAAGTATTTGAAGATGAAATCCTTCAGTACAGCATCTCTATGAAGGAACAACAAAGAAGTTGTGCTGTGGCATATATATAGTTTTCACAACTGTATAAGTTGTGAAAACTATATGACTATTTTAGTGATAAGTTGTAACATTGTGAATGCTGTACCTTGACTTTCTTTGAATGTTTTGTCTTAGTTTGTTACTGAATAAATAGAGGGTTTGCTATACTGTGTAGTCAGAATCTTGAAAGCTTTTCACAGCAGCAATCCTCTGGAAAGCTGCTCTTGTGTGGATTTACACAGCGCCATGAGATTGCATTTCCATTTGATATGTAATCTTAAGAGCATGAACCATCTGGGAAGTGTGTACCCTCTACCATTGACTAGATGGGAATATATGGTAAATTCTGTCTTTTTGACTTGGGGTATTTTTTCCTTGTTATTTATATTTTTATTCTATTTAATTATAAACTATTTGTTTAGATTTTCCTCTTCTTCTTCTTTTTTTTTTGTTATCTGGCTTGCTCTGGTATAAAGGGAGGCATTCATGAAACCTGGGAGTTATGGTTTTGAGAAGATGCTTACTTCTATAGTACATGAAAAAAGGAGGGAGCTTTCAGGCAACCATGTTGATGGAGGCCTAGAATTACATTTAAAATTCTTTTACTTTTCATGGTTTTCAGAGAGAACAATAATTCTTATTCAGGTTATTTTGTTGTTTTTGTTTTTGCTTTTTTCCTGAAGAGTTCTGGGCCTGAATTCAGGAAGACCTAACTTCCTGATTTTACATCCAGTTTCAGACCCTTAATAGCTGTGTGGTCCTGGCCAAATCACTTAACATGCTGCCTTACTTCCTCATCTGTAAAATGAACTGGAGAAGGAAATGACAAACCATTCCAATATCTTTGCCAAGAAAACCCCAAATGAGGTCACAAAGTTAGATACAACTGAAATGACTGAACAAAAACATGTTTTTTGCATAGCCCTCATTTGATTTTCCAGATTCTCCTCTTCCACTTTTATTTGATTTCTCAAATAATTTTTATTCTTAAAAAAACCCAACTCTTTTTAAAAAAATTCTTCTAAGGATTCTTGTTGGACTTGTGTCCAATCTACATTTTTCGTTGAAGCTTGCTTATAAATGTTTTCAAGTTATTGTCATCTGAGTCTGTGTCTTCAGTTTCTTTGTCAGAGCAGTAGTTTTTTGGTTTTTTTTTATGTCTATGTTCTTTTTTTCCCTTATGTGCTCATTTTCTCAGCCTATTTCTTGACTTTGGACCTTATGTTAGAGTTGAGTTGTCCTTATTCCCAGGGGGAAAGACTGGAATGATCTATTTTTATATGTTTCTGCTCCTTTCACAATTCAATCTGGGGACCTCTATGTTTTGGGGGCTTCCTGTGTGGTGTGATCCATGAAGGGTTTGTTCATTGTCCTCCCAATCTGTGTGTTGATCCTTAGGTAGGGTTATTGCTCCTTTATGATGGCAATGAATCTTCTCTGCCCTAAAATTATGAAGTGTAAACCGGAACTGGCTAATGGTTGACAGAACTGCCAAATGGCACTTGTTCCTGTACTTAGTGCTAATCCCCTGAAATTTCTTTCTGCCCAGGTTTTCAGTCCCTCATTATCCCTGGATGCTGGAATACTCCCCACAGTTGCTGCCTCATCCACATCCAGTGCCTCTCCCCTTGAACTGCACTCCTGTCCAGCTTCCATTCCAGTGTCCCCAAATGTTTCTATCTTCCTAAGTTACCCCAACTAAAATGACTCACTCTGACTTTCTCTTGGATTTCTTCTCAGAATTTGTCTGGCACATTTTCTGGGGCTGTTTAGAAGAGGTCAAAGGGGAACTTTGGCCTCATTAGAGATTAATATTTATTTAGAAGTTGATTATCCAGTTTTTTTCAAAAGTAATTCTTTTCTCCCTTCTCTATGTGGTGCATATTTTGGAAAATCATATACTTTATACTTTAGCAGAAAAGTACACGTAGGAAAATACTTCTGCCGTGCAGCATGCCAATTCCAATGATGACAGGCATATGGGATGGAGCTTCTGGACACTATAATTTCTCATGGTGTTGAATGAGACTATTGAAAGGAAAGTTAGGATAACTTTCAGCTGCTGTTCTCCAGTCTAATTATTTATGTGACCTTCTTTTGAAGACCAAAAGATAGATGTATAATGGAGCAGTATTTTCCTAAATATGGTCATGAGCATCTAGTGATCTTAGAGTTATATCTTAGAAGCACTCACTTTTAGTATTAATGTTTTTAATAAGACCAGATGTAAAAAAGTCACTTTACTTTTGCAAATTATATTTCATTGATTCTGGTTTTGAAGAAAGTATGATGAAATTTCTGACAAAGTCACTACATGCATGATAAGTAAGGAGATAAAGACTACCAAGAAAAATAATATGAGATCAAATTAATAGATTTTCTTTGGTTAAACAACTGTGACTAGAAAAATAAGGGGAAAACTAGGAACAGAGGCAAAAGGCAACTTGGTAGTTTTCTATTCTATTTTTGGTGGAAAAAAGTCTCAGGAACAAAAAGAAATTTTAAAAAATCACCTTTGAAATTGGGAGTTCATATCAGTTTGGAGCAGGTACTAAGAAATAAAGAAACTGGACCATTAAAACAGGAGGAAAAACAATCTCTAATCCATCATCACCTGTAAGAGGGAGGAAATAGTCCATCCTGATAACTTTTGTATCTAGTCAAGTAATTAATAAGTAAAGCTATGATTTTTATCTCCCAGCTTAAAGAAAGAACATGGCACCTATTAGGAATGTTGAAATCAGTGGCTGGATGATTGGTGAGGTGAAAACAGAAGACTTTCATTTGAGAGAGAGGGTGGGGAGAGAGAGAGAGAGAGAGAGAGAGAGAGAGAGAGAGAGAGAGAGAGAGACAGAGAGAGAGAGACAGAGAGACAGAGAGACAGAGACAGACAGACAGACAGAGACAGAGACACAGAGAGACAGAGAGAGACACACATAGACACAGAGACAGCGATAGAGACAGAGAGACAGAGACAGACAGAGAGATAGAGACATACAGAGACAGAGACAGAGAGAGACACAGAGAGTGACAGAGACACAGAGACAGACAGAGAAACAGACAGAGACAGAGACAGAGAGACAAAGAGACAGAGAATTTAGAATATTTAAGAAATCAGTAACTTTCGTTTTAAGTATATATATGTAAATTTGCTTGGCAGTTTGATAATTGATAATCTTTGGAACTAATAACTAATAAGAATTGGATAGAGACATTATATTTTGGTAATATAGACATCAGTGACTGACATATAAGGAGGCATTTAATAAATGTTTCTTGACTTGACAGCAATTTTCTTAGGAAGGCAACTCATATTGCTATTTGTTTTCTAGACTTTATTCACCAGAAGAAAAGCAGGCTATGATTCTCAGCTACCATGGCCTTAAGAATGTCTTCTTTTGTTGTTATTCAGTCATGTTTGACTATTTCTGACTTCACAGCCCACTGCATGTCAATGCTATCAATACTGTTTTCTTAACAAACATACTGGAGTGGTTTGCCATTTCTTTCTCTAGTAGGATTAAAACAAACAGAGGTTAAGTGACTTGCCCAGGGTCACATAGCTAGTAAGTGATGGAGGCCAGACTTGAAATCAGATCTTCCTGACTGCAAGTCCAGAGCCATAGCCACTGAGCTACCACTTATACTTTCTCTTGGAAACAATCAAATTCAAGCACATGACCTTTGCAAATGTCAGGAGATTAAAAAAAAGTATCGTAGTGACAAGAACTGTCATATTTAGTTTCTTGGTTTCTGTAATATATTAATGACTTATTTGGATTATCAGATAACAAGCAATTGAAAATATGAGGAATTAAAGAAATAAGAGAAGACATATAAACTGATGAAATGTGAAGAAAGAATAATTTTAGCAATGTGACATAAATAAAAACACTTAAAGGCTGCTGAACTCAGAAAATGACCATTCTTGGTCACAGAGGACAGACGCTGAAACATATTTCCCTCCTGTTGGTAGAGAGGTAGGTGATTGCCACTGTATACACTCTCAGACAAAGCAGCTTGGTTGTCTGAGGTTTATGGGGACCATAGTGAAAGAGGTATATATTATGAGGAACTATTGTGTAAAATGACAGTTGGCTGATGCAGTAAATAGCGTCCTGGGCTTGAAATTGGGGAGACTCTTCTTCATGAATACATATCTAGCCTCAGACTCTTACTAACTGTTTGATCTTGGGCAAGTCACTTAACTCTGTTTGCTTCAGTTATCTCATCTGTAAAATGAGCTAAAGAAGGAAATGGCAAATCACTCCAGTATCTTTGCCAAGAAAACTGCCTAAAAATGGTCACAAAAATTGGACACTAGCTGACGAACAGGAACAAAATTGTGTAAAAACCAAGAGGCATCAATAACACTTTATGAAATTATTTATTTAAGATGCCCCCTTAGTGAATTCTGAGGAAAAGTCATGTTCTTCTTATGCAAGTAGTTAAATCATGTGAGAAATTTTTTGTACCGTGGAAGTTCAGAGCAACAAAGAAAAAGTTTTGTGTTCACTGAAGATAAATAAGATACTGGGTCACTGCCCTCAAAGGACCTTATTACAATATAATAGATGAGAGAAAATGTACAAAAATGTCATAATACAAAACAAAGTTTGGAAAGTGCCTAGGAGAGGAATAAACAGTGTTCTAAGATAATTCAAAATATAGCAAGGTCACTTCCAAATTTTGAGCCATCATGGTGGGCTTTAATGAGGAGGTGGAATTTTAACTGAGCCATATAGCAAATAGAAAGGATTTCAAAGAGTGCAGACAAAGCACAATTGTTAGAGGTAGGTGAAGGAAAGTCAGTGGAGGCAGCAAAATCTATAACTTCTTCAGGGGAAAACAAAGATTCCACTGTGAATAGAATATAAAGAAATGGTCTCTGAACTTTTTTGATAGTGCCTCCTTATTAGAATGAGCATATTCCCAATATATGCATTTTAAAAATAATTTCTATACATTAATTTCTGTGATCATATGTGTAAATATATGACATATGCAAAATTTAAATTTAACATATGAAATAGAAATGAATTTAATATTTTAACATTCTAGGTTTATTTAAAAGTGCATGAATTATTAATGCTAATTTTTTTCATGTGAGCCATGTGATTTAACATACTTCATTTTTAAAAATCCTCATATTTTTCTGGTGATTTTGGATACAATGATAAATGATAATTATTTGTAATTAATGTGTCAACAAATTTGTTCAATGTACATAGTCAAGCAGATGACTTCTATTACTGAAAATTCAGTATCTTTTTTTTTTTTGGTTTTATTTAGTATTTTATTTTTCCCGTCTTACATGTAAAAGCAGTTTTTAACATATGTTTTTAAACTCTGAATTCCAAATTCTCTCCCCATTAAACTTTCAAACTGGAATGGGTTAAAGCTTTTTTTTTTTTTTTTTTTGCCACAGGCTTCTTACCTCTCACCACCACTTAATGATAGGGATAGAAAGGAGTAGAGGATTTATGGTGATGTTAGATGAGATAGACTGTGGGTTTTTATTTAAGATGTTCCAAGAAGTTAGCTCTATTGTAGTATGTATGGGATGTGACCCATCTTCTTGTTGGTTGGTGCCGCATCATGAATTAATACTGCTTAGTGTTCATGCGCCCCACAACAAAGACCACTGATATAGAGTATGTGAAGGGAAGTAGGATGAACAAGTCAAGATTGCAGCCAGATTGTGGAGATTTGGAAAGTCAGCTTGGTTTTCAAAAGCCAAATTAAAGCACTAGAATTTTTTGGGAGGGATTATGTGTTGTTTGTTTTGGTTATGGTTTTTTGTTTGTTGGTATAATTTTATTTGTTTGTTTCATTTTTACAGTGATGGCAGTGTATTGTAGCAGAAACGAGTCACTGGATTTGGTTTCAAAGGACCTATGCCCATATCCCAGCTCTGCCATGTACTCCATGTTTGACCTTAAGCAAATCACTTCATCTCTCTAACCTGAACTTCTCTGTAAAATGAAGAAGTGGTATTTTATGACCTCTACGCTCCATCTCTAAGCTTAAAAAGTTAGATACTTTAGTGTTAAGAATCGGGGCAGCTAGGTGGCGCAGTGAATAGAGCGCCGGCCCTGGAATCAGAAGGACCTGAGTTCGGAGCCGGCCTCCCACACTTAATCCGCACAAACAAAAACCTAGCCGTGTAACCTTGGGCAAGTTACTTAACCCCAATTGCCCTAAAGGGGCGGCTAGGTGGCGCAGTGAGTAAGAGCGTCGGCCTCGGAGTTGGGATGACCCGAGATCAGATCTGGCCTCAGAAAATGAGCAGCCACGCATAAATAATGACTAGCCGTGTAACCTTGAGCAAGTTACTTAACCCCAATTGCTTTAAAAAAAAAAAAGAATCTGATCAAGTTCAGTTTGAAGTGTTAATGGGACATTGAAATAATCGTAACTAGCAGGCAGCTATAGGGGTAGGGCCCATTACTGATTTTTTTATGGATTTTTTAAAAATTTTCTTACACTTCATATTAATATGAAATATTTTATAACATGTGAGAGAAAGCTAAAATAATAGAAAGAGAGCTGGCTGTGGAGAATAAGCAAACAAGGTTCAAGCCCTTCCTTTTTCACATATAGTGAAGTCATTCAGCCTCTCTATGTCTCAGGACACTTTAAGATTATGAATTAAATGTAGTCAGTCTTCCCCTGTATATGGATTTCCCTCACACAGAGTTCCCTACAGCAATAAAATCGTCTAATCAGACCAAAACAAGAAGAAGAAAGAAATTGTAGACCACTTTTGTGTGGTATAAGACCCTGGAGCAGAGTGGTGGCCCTCAAAAGGTGAGGGGAAAAAGACAAAACTCATGGAATAAATCGATGCTATTTTGTGGCTGATTGGAGTGGAGGGTGAAGAAAATGAAGTAACCACATGACTAAATTTTCAAAACTGGATCACTAGGAAAATTGCAGCCATTGAATGAAAGAGGGAACACTAGATGGAGTAGGAATTGAGAGAAAGCTACTGAGGGTGCTTTTAAGCATACCGAGAGATTGAGGTTGATTTGTCCAGTAGGCAGTTAACTATGCGACATCTCTAACTCAAAGGCAGTTTGACTCAGGACACAGAAATTTTGGAGACATCTGCATTGAGGTGATATATGAAGTGTGAAACATAAAAGTTTGTGTGTATGAAGTATGAAATAGAATATACATATAAGTCTATCTCTGTATATATGCATGTGATACATATTTGTATAGATACATATACACATGTGCATACATAATGCATGTTCATAAATGCTTATTACATTTCTATATATACACATATGTGTATATACATACATAATACACATGCAATTATGTGGGGATAATCATAACAATTACCATCTCATAGCAATTTAAAGTTTGCAAAAATATTTTATATATGTTTATCTCATGTGATATTCAGAACTACTAAATGGAGTGAGTGATATTATTATCCCCATTTTAAAAATGAGCAAAGTCAAGCTAAAAGAGTGTTAATGATTTAGTAAATATTTTTATATAGAGACTTAGTATTTGAAGTAGAATTCAAATTTAGGTCTTTCTGACACCAAGTACAGCATTCAGTCTACTTTGTCACCTATGATAAGAGCTGCCTATAATAATAGCTGAATAATAACAAGTATGAACTTTGGTTAATGACTCTTGTTACTCTAGGAGCAATATAGAGTAATAGAAATATTATCCTTGGGGCGGCTAGGTGGCGCAGTGAATAGAGCGCCGACCCTGGAGTCAGAAGGACCTGAGTTCGGAGCCGGCCTCAGACACTTAATCCACACAAACAAACAAAAAAAAATCCTAGCCATGTAACCTTGGGCAAAGTTACTTAACCCCAATTGCCCTAAAGGGGCGGCTAGGTGGCACAGTGAGTAAGAGTGCTGGCCTCGGAGTTGGGATGACCCGAGATCAAATCCGGCCTCAGAAAATGAGCACCCACACATAAACTAGCTGTGTAACCTTGAGCAAGTTACTTAACCCCAATTGCTTTAAAAAAAAAAAGAAATATTATCCTTTAATTTGACAAAGATGGATATGTTCCTTTAAACAAAAAAGGAGGTTAAAAAGGGGGATGCCTAGAAAAGGACCTTGAAAATGTTGTTTTGTAGCTTATTGCTGTAGTTCCCCAAATTAGTACACATTTGCTCTGAAAGGACAATTCTGAAAGTAACTCATTTCCAATCATTCTCCAAAGAGGCATCAAAACATAATGAACAGCTTTTCTTTTCCCCTTTCCCTCAATCACATTTCAATGGAAAGTCCCAGAGAGATTTCTCCCAGGGAGAAGGAGGGATCCCTGAAGTTCAGAAAGGCATATCAGAAATTCATTCTAGTAATCACTTTTTGCCAGGCACCACAAATACCCTAAAATTTGATGGTCCTATTCATGGAAGTTTGGCTCCTGAGCCTCTTTCCATAAGCAATGTCAAACGAGTCCCTGGGCATCTCCCTGCAATGTTCTCATCTAAAAGCATAATTGCAGTAAAGCCTATGAATCATTCAATGCCATGCAAACCAGCACCACATTCTACTGACTGTTAGGACTCCATTATTTGAAGTTAGAAAAAAAATGATATAAAATTGGTACCATTTTACTATTTCTACCACTTGGTTCTTTTTCCTTGTTATGTGTTTGAAAGCTTATTGATAATTTGTTGTATTGTCGTGAGGTTTGCTTCCCATCTTTTCCCCACCCCCAAAAATACATCTGACAATACAATGAAACTGGATTTAGGGTCTGAGGGCCTATGTCTGAGATCCTTGTTCTTTATTACTTGTGTGATGTTGGACTAATCATTTCACTTCTCAGGTCCCTAGTTTCCTGACCTATAAGATAAAGGGACTGGAATAAACGATTTTAAGGTCCCTTTGTAGTTCTAAATCTATGATCCTAACCCTTATTGTCTGAAAGTTGGGTACCCCATCCACTCCTTTGCTAATGCTCTAAATTAGTTCAGTATATTCTTTAAAATTCTACTTGTATATCATCATAGAAATCAACTTCAAAACTCTCTTCTTGTCACTTTAAAAAAAAGATCTTAAATCTTATTTCATGAAAATTTAAAATTCTTTGAAACAATTCAGTTGAATGGTCACCTACTAAATGCTTACTATGTGCAGGGAATTCTGCTAGGCAATGATGAAACAAAAAGATTAAACTAAAATATTCTTTACTTTCAAAGCGTTTGCAATAATTGTAAGTTAATTTGAGGGGGGACAAAAACAGAAATAGATGGGAGGAATAAAGTCACAAGACACAGCTGATGTGAGTTTCAAAGAAATTAAGGATTCTGAATATAAAGATGAAGAGAGAACACAGCCAAGATAGGGGGAGAAGTTTGTAGGAAGGAATGGATGTTGGAGAAGAAATTCCAACTTGGGGGAATTACAGAGCTCATGAAGAAGAATACGATGAAATAAGTTTGTAAAGGTAGGATGGAGGAATAGTATAGGGAGTTTAAACTAAGGTGTGGCTAGGTGGTGCAGTGAATAGAGTGAATAGAGCACCAGCCCTGGAGTCAGGAGGACCTGAGTTAAAATCTGGCCTGAGATACTTAACACTTATTAACAATGTGACCTTGGGCAAGTCACTTAGCCCCAGTTGCCTTGCCTTCCCTCCCCCCCCCCAAAAAAAAAGAAAAACAACAAACTGAAGAGATTGTATTTTATTTTTTAAAATAAGTTTTTATTGATATCTTTTTATATAATCATAGTTTTCCCCAGTATTCCTCCCTTTTCCTCTCCCTTGCATTTCATCCTAAAAAGTTATGGAGCCATTGGAGATCTGGAGGCAAACTTGTGGCTTAAGAAGATTGAATTGGCAGCAGTGCAGAACATAGACTAAAGGGAGTAGAGACTAAAAATAGGAATGCCAATTAGTATACACAAATACAGAAGGATTTTTAAAAAAATTCATTACCCTTGATTAATAAACATCACAACCTGTCCTTGGAGTTAGGAAGACATGAGTTTGAGTCCTGCCTCAGCATTTATTTAGTTGTGTAACCTTGGTCAAGTCACATTACTTCTCTGTACCTCTATTTCTTCATTGATAAAATAGAAATAATAATAGCACCAACATCCTAGAGTTCAAATACTAGGGTCAAGTGAGATAACATGTGTAGAGCACTTTGTTAACCTTAAAACACTATACAAATAATAGCTATTATTATTATCATTATTTGCTCATCTGTATATACATGGTATTCCTCCAGGACAATGTCAAGTCTTTGAGAGCAAA
This sequence comes from Gymnobelideus leadbeateri, assembly GCA_011680675.1. Lineage (NCBI taxonomy): Eukaryota > Metazoa > Chordata > Mammalia > Diprotodontia > Petauridae > Gymnobelideus > Gymnobelideus leadbeateri. The sequence continues at coordinate 417,585 of WOXC01003936.1, read as the reverse complement.
AGACAAATGCCAAATGCAATGGAGATAAGGGAATTATATTATTTTTGGATTCCTTCCCATGACTTCTAATCAAACCTCTCCTCCATCCCATAAGCTTAATAATACTGAGAAGCATGGGCAGCTGTAGCAAAAATAACATTGATTGAGATGGTGCACTCACCTTTGGTCAAAGTTGGAAAGGTGGGACCAATGATGCTATCATTTCAGTTTGGACATAATTCTATCCAAAGAAAAGATTCTTTTCTAGTCTTATGTTGTAGATTATTGTCATTATGTAGGTATATATTAATATGTAAATTATGTATATGTATATATGACATACAAATTGAACATAAATGAATTTATTATTGTAAGTATTTGGTAGAAATAATATGTACATATGTATATGTCTAAATATATATATATATAAAATTATATATGTGTGTGTTTATATGTTCACCTAAACATTTAAGTCTGACTTGGAATATGTAGCACCTATACTATAGTTTCTTGGTATTGTAAGTGATGAATAAAGGAAGACAATTGGTTTGCCAAGTTATTTTGGGCATCCTGAAGACTGGGTTCAACCAATCTTTCAAATTAGGATGAATTGTGGATATAATTTGAGGTAGAGGACAGATGGCCACTTCAGGCCTTCTAAAGGTTTACTTTGTATGATCACATCTTGCCTTTATGGTTGTCTATTGACTACTGATGTATTGAGCCTACAACCACACATTCTAGAATATGGGTGCATTTTAGGGTGCCCAGTTCTGAGCTTGCTGGACCTTCGTTTCCAATTCCCAGATTCCATATCCCATTACCTAAGAGGTGTCTTAGATTTGTTGGTGTCCCCTGTTGTCCCGACATTTCAGGGATAGCAATATATATTTTTCATTCTAAGACCACTGCCCTGGACCTTCTTTTGTTTGATCAGAGGAAAGGTAGATGAAAGAATAGGATTTATCAAGTGACTTTCAGCCTTTCTTTAATCCTTTGCCCCTTGTTGGCTGAGCTGCAAATCAACCACAGGTCAAACAGTATGGTATAATAGTTACTGATTTATTAATTATCTATTAGTAAATATAGTAAATCCTTAATAGTACATTAGCTTACATTTAAGGCATATAGTAAATTTCCATTTTACATATGAGGCAACTGAGGCATGAAGGATCTATGATTTTCCTGGATTCATACATTCAGTAAATTTCTGAGCTGGGATTCAAACCAAAGTTTTCAAACTTCATAACCACCACATCCCTAGCTGAATAGCCTAAAGCCAACAGCTCATATAACGAATAACATCACTGCAAAGTTGGACAGCAAGTGGCTTCCTTCCTATGTGTCAAGAGAACTTCTTTGAAGGCTTTCTACACTATGGGTTTAAGCTGCAATTTCATATTTAGCAATAGATGGCCTCATTTAACATCCCAGGCATCTGAACCTGGGTATTCCTGAAAATGGCATACAAGTCTGAAAAATAAATAAATGATTTATGAATTCTATATTCTACCAAAATATTTTAATTTTAAATAAGGGATGATTGTATATTTGAGTTGCACAATCATAGAATCTCAGAGGCAAAAGGGAACAGAGAGGTCTAATCCAACCCATTCCTGGAAAGAAATATACCATAACTGAAGTCATTGTACTTTTCTTTTTTTGGAGGGCAACTAGGGTTAAGTGACTTGCCCAAAGTCACATGGGTAGTAAGTGTCTCAAGTGTCTGAGACTGGATTTGAACTCAGGTCCTTCTGACTCCAGGGCTGGTGCTCTATTTACTGTGCCACCTAGCTACCCTGCACTTTTTTCTTTAAGTACTCTGAAAGGGGAATCTACTGTCTTCTTAGACCTCCCATTCCACTTCAGGCTACCTTGAATAATTTCCAAGGTTTTCCTTACATCTTCCAATGGCTGCTAGTCGTGATCTCTGAGGCTAAACTAAGCAAGTTCAATTCCTTTCCCATGAGGCAGTTCTTCAGATAACTAAATGTAGCTATAATGTCTTCCATTTTAACATAATGGAGGTTTCCTCTTCTCCAGGTTGTTTAACACCTCCCAATTCCTTCAAGAAATACTTCTTAATCATCGTTTTCACCTTCCTCTGTATGTTCTGCACCGCAAGGTGGTTTGATAGATACACCACTGGCTTCAGATACTTATAAGCTATGTGACCCGGGGCAAGTCACTTAACCCTGTTTCCTTATCTGTTAAATGAGATATAGAAGGAAATGGCACATTGATCCAAAGAGCTTAGTGCCAAGGAAAAATAATGTCTACTGGAGAGGAAAAGCCATCTAAATAAGAATTTGAAAAGAATATTTTTCTGCTTCTATTATGCAAGAGTTACTTTTATTTATTTTTTATTTTTGGAGAGAAGGAGAGAGAGAAATAGAGAGACAGAAAATGGAAAGGATATTGTTTAAAGCCTCAGGTTTCAAAGAGTGGCAAATTTTAATAGACTTCTTCCTGGCATCAGTCAGCAGAGACTACAAATTCAATAGAGTATTGTCTAATAGAATACATGTTGGAAGGAGAAAAGCAGGGAGCAGACCAAGTATAGATGACTGAACAAAAATGGTTAAGTAACCCTTCAATATCAAAAGAATGAGTAGACTTTTATTATTGTATGGCCTGATCACAAGGGTTCTCTATGTTTATTCTAATATATATATATACACACTTATACATACATGCACACACATCCTCTATCTATTTGTGTCCTCTAACTTAACTGATATTATGTGGATTGTAAGTGTAGTGTGCTCTAAATCTTGGGGGAAATATGTCATGCTTCTTTAAAAAACACCATTAAATGTTTTTGTTTTGAACTACTGATGTAGTTAAACTACTGACAAACAAAGATAAAAACACTGGTGGGGGCTCATGAGTTATAGATTTGAATAAATACTATGGATATGGAGTAGTCTTGTCTTAGGGACTCATTCTGCTACTTGAAGAATGGTACAAAAATTTCCCATAAATGAACAAAAATGCCTTAAGAGGAAAAAATAAAACATTATAAAATTAATTTATGAACCTTTTTCTTCTTTCATTTTGCATTGGTAACGTTCTTACATTAATAGAACATAAGAATTAGGTTGAAAAGAAAACATTTTATTTGCACATATAGTAGAGATGAGAGAGAAGGCAAGAGCTGAAAGTACGAACTAAAAAAAAAACAAAAAAAAATCACAAAAAAAATCCAGAAAAGCCACCATTCTTAGCCAATCACTTGGGAAAACTGATTTCTTAGAAGAGATTACATCTCAGATTGTGCTGTATGTACTACTGCTTCCCAGAAAATGCTCTTCTTCTGATTCTTTTAACTTTGTATTTGCAATTTCCCTTGCGGCTCTTCTTACAAACCCAGCAATGAATTTCATTTGTTCTCTTCTCAAATGCCTCCCATTTTTTCTTTGTCCTGCCATTGCTAATAAACTCATGTGTTGAGGTAGAAGGAATCTTTAAAGATGCTGAAAGTTATTCCTATCTGTCTGCTCTATAGACTGATTACAAATTTATCCTTTCTATTTTCTGCTAATATGTTCAGGTAATTCAGTTATATAGTAAATGATGCTGTGAATCTGATTAATCCATGTACATGACTCAAATGTTCTAGGAAATATTCCAATTCCACATGCTTTCTATTTCATGATAAATATTGATGTTCAGTTTCCAAACTGATGTATCTGTGACACAGAAATTCATGTGGGCCAAGAATTTTCTAGTTTATTTACAAGTTTCTCTTTTTTATGACAAGCTATACCGAAATCAGCTGCTGACCTCTAGAACATATATTCAAGTATACATCATTTTTATGCAATGTTTAAGACTGTGTGAACTTACAGTAATTTTTAAGGAGGGAGGCAAAATCTTCTTCCATTTTTCTTTTAGTTTTTTTTTTTTTATCCTTTATGGGCCATTAACTTAAGTTGTATTTATATCCAATGAAATATGATGAAGAAATACCTGAACTTCTAACACCCTTAAAGCAAAAATACTTACCTCTCTCTCTTTCTTCTACCCCCTCAAAAAAAAAAACTGTTGTTTTCCATTTAAGTGTCCACATAATTTAACTCTATAAACAATGCTTAGGAAAATCATGTAGGTCCAGTATTCTACCAGAAGCTTTTTGCTTCCTCACTACCATTGGTTCAGATGTTTGGAGCCCAGAGACCCTACTTTTTTCCCTGCATCAAGACAAGATACCCACATGAATAGAAAAGAAAAAAAAGCTTTCATAGTCATATATTATATCAGACATAGATTTGATCCACATTCTTGGATGGATTAACCACTTAAATTCCCTCTCAGTTAAGTTCAACCAAGGGAACATACCACAACAAACTTGCACCAACTCCTCAATCATGGTTATCTAGTCTCTTTGCCTTATGTTCAATAAACTTGTGCAATTTAGCTACTTAGTTTCCTCGTGGAACATCATCCCAATTGAAACTGTACTTTCTCCTCTCTGATTGTTTTGGTATATAGTATGAGATAAACAGGCAGCAGCCAGATAGTGAATAGGGTGCTGGACTTGAAGTCAGGATGATTTAAGTATGAATCCTTCCTCAGACACTTAACACCTATGTGATCCAGCACATATTATCCCTCTCTCAGCCTTAGTTTTTTATCTGTGAAATGGAGATATTATAGCACTTTTCTTGCCAGCTTGTTGTGAACAACAAAGGAGATAATATAGATAAAATACCTGCAAAACTTTAAAATGCTACACAAATATTACCTACCATTTATGCCCCCTTCAATCAACCTGTTTTAACTGGCTCTTAGCCCAATGGTTCTCATAATGGTTCAGAACCCCTGGGAGTTCCTAAGAAACTTTCAGGGGCTCTATGAAGCCAAAATTATTTTCATAATAAAACTACTACTACTACTACTACTACTACTACTACTACTACTACTACTGCTACTACTACTACTACCACCATCAACAGTACCACCACCACCACTACCAGTCCTGCTATTACTGCTACTGCTATTGCTACCACTACTACTACAACTACTATTATTACTATTAATACTACCAGTCCTACCACCACCACCAGTGCTACTGCTACTACTACTACATTGTTGTTGTTCAGTTGTGTCTGAGATTTTTGACCCCATGGACTTGTCCATGAGGTTTTCTTGGCAAAAACACTAGAGTGGTTTGCCATTTCATTTTTCAGTGTTCCCATTTTACAGAAGTTAACTGAGGCAAGTAGCAGTTAAGTGACTAGCCCAAGGTCACATAGCTAGTAACTGTGTCTGGATTTGAACTCAGGTTTTTCTGACTCCAGACTTAGCATTTTATCCACTGTTCCACTCCTCCTCCTCCTACCTACCATTTGTCTAGTCCTTGATATGTGATGGGCATTATGCCAGGACTTTACAAACATCGTATCTGATACTAAGATGCTCTAATTTCTAATACGGTAAATATAGATATAATCCACATAATTAAATATTTCTTGGTGGTCCTCAATTTTTAAGAGTATAACGTGGTACTGAAATCAAATACTTTGAGACCTACTGTCTTAGCTCATTCTATTGGGCCCTTTTGAACTTCTGCTCCACTGTCTCCAGTTTCTCTTAGATCCTTGAGCTAATCATCTCGTATTACTTAACATCTATAAAATGTAGGTACTATTTTCTTATGTTACCAACTTATGGGGGTTTTGTGATGAAATGATTTTAGAAGCATTAAAGTGCTACATAAAGGTAGGTTAAGTTGAAATTATTTCTGTCTGCTCCACCACTATGTACCCAGTCTCCTATGCTTGAGCATAGTTTGAGTTTTCTTTGCTGCTTCACTTGTCCTCACTTCTCACATACAATTAGATACCAGATCTTGATGATTCTGCATTTAAAACATATCTCAAGTCCATCTTTTCCCCCTCATTTATCACTTATAACAACCTAATGCAAGACATCATTGCTTTCCTTTTGAATTATTACAGGAGACTTTTTACAAGTTTTTTCATGCCCATTCTTTCCCTTATCTATGGGAATAATACATCATTGTCTTATGTTTCTATATTTGGTAATGTCTATTTATGAGTCTTTTGTGTTTTTAAATGTTTTCCAGGTGGAGGAAATAAAACATTTTCCTATACCAGATATTTATTTTCTATGTTTATTACTTTTCTTGGAAGGGACCTACATTTCAGGGAGACCAGAGATATAATCCATAATTAAACTTTGTTTTAGAACAGTGATTCTTGATCTTTGGTGTGGTGAATATTTATTTTAATACTTTGAAAATGGTATTTTGAAATAATTGCCTTCCTTTGTAATTCTACACATTTTATTGTTTGTATTGAAAAACATTTTTTTCAAGGAATGATTCATAATACTTTACCAATATGCCAAAGTAGTCTATGACACCCCCACCCCAATAGTTAAGAAATTTTATTTTATAGCATGAGTTCTACTCCAAGATGAGGGCAAGTGAGAAATGATAACTCTTGCTCCCTCATTAGGGGTAAGCACACTTAAGATGAATCTGTTCTATATTAATCCAAAGTGGACCACCTGGGGTGAGGGATAGGCTATAACAAAAATGATTAATAATCAAAATAAGCAAGTTTGGGAATAGATAACAGCTTCCTCTCATAAAGAAAGATTTAAATAACATATGTATATTGAAATGTTGGAGGCTGAGTGAGAGACCAAGTCTCTAGGATGAGACAGATTTATAAATTCTATGATATTTATAAATTCTATGATAAATTCTACAAATTCTATCAAAGAGTTAAAGAAGAACTACAAGTGGATGAACCAAGGATTCATTAGACTTGACAAGAAGGAAGAAAGACATCATTAGGAGATCAAAGGGAAGGAAAAGAGAAAGGTGTTAGGGGCGGGGATAGGCTTTGCCTTTACTGTGCTAATTTCCATATGAGGGCGTGGTTTAATGTATATAAGATGCTGTATGCGGAAGCATCTCTCTCTCTCGGGATGTGACCAGCCGTGAATAAACAACCCCTGAAACCTCGGGTGCTCTGTCTGGGTTAATTCCTCTTCGGAGGCTGGTGACGATCGAAGACTCGCCATGGGGATAGGTGAGTAGAGAGGACGGGGATATAATAGTTACAGATCAACCCGCCGCCGGTGCCGTAGATAAGGCCCCCGGCAAGTGGCGCCCGAACAGGGACTGAGATCTCTAGGGACCGTCTGAGTCCGCTGGACGGACTCCCCCCAGACAGCCTCATCTCATAAGAAGGACGAGATGGGAGGATTGAATAGCATACCTGAATTTCGACCCGAGGAGAAGGGGGTTGTAGCCACCCAGCTGTATAAGCTGTGCGCTAAGAGGGGGTATAAAATCCCCCTAAAAACCTGCCAAGCATTCATAGAAGGGTCGGGTGAAGAGGAGGAAAGTCACGGTGTGGGGCCACAAGAGGAGGATGAAGGGGAGGATGGGGGGGAGGATGAGGGCCCCCCTCCCGTGTACCCCTGGGAAGAGTTAAGGAAGGCTAGAGGGGAAAGCCGCGAAAAAGATGGCGGAGACACGACACTTCCGCGTTCTTCATGGGACACTGACCGGAAGGATAGTGGGTGTGACGCAGCTCAGATGCCGAGCGGGCCTAGACAGGAAAAGACAGGAGGATGGGGCGGGGCCTCTTCTAGACACCCGGAGGCCTGGGGCGGAGTTTCCCTGAGTTGCCCAGAAGCTTGGCTAGCCGCCCCAATGGCCATGGCTGAGCCTCCCCCATGCAGATTGGCAGCATTCAGGGACGGGGGGAGAGGACCCAGACCAGGGGCAACAGGTCTGGTCGCAGCCAGTGCCATCCGAGCCCTTGAGCAAGGAGAGATGGTAGATTGGGATGACTGGGGAATATATCCGCTGATCGCCGACCCCCTTACAGGGCAGCGGCAGTACACCCCAGTGCCATTTAAAATGCTGATGGATACTGGGGCGGATTGCTCCGTGATAAATGGAGGCCAGTGGAAGCCTGAATGGCCACTGTTGGCGGGAGGGCAGCCAGTAATGGGGGTAGGAGGGAGACAGACTGCCCCTAAGGCAGCAAGGGCCCTGAAGTGGGCCGTGAAAGGCAAGACAGGACTGTTTAAACCTCTCTTCCTACCAGGGCTCCCATACGCCCTCTGGGGGCGTGATCTCCTCTCCCAATTGAATCTTTCTTTGGCCACTCCAGACAGTCTGCTGGGAAATGAGTGGGGGCCACTGCCGAAGGGAGCTTCTCCCCGCAGATCACTTGGATTGATAAGAAACCAATATGGGTAGAACAGTGGCCCCTGTCCCAAGAGAAGCTCACAGCGCTTAGGATGATTGTAGATACTTTATTATTAGAGGGGAAAATAGAGAGATCTCTTAGCCCTTATAATTCCCCAGTATTTGTCATCAAAAAGAAAAGTGGAAAATGGAGGATGCTAGTTGACCTCAGAGCAGTTAACGCTGCCATGTTACCAATGGGAGCCCTCCAACCTGGACTACCCATGCCGGCAGCCATCCCAAGGAATTGGGAGATAATAGTGATTGATATTAAGGATTGTTTTTACAGTATCCCTCTTCACCCAAATGATAAAGAGAAGTTTGCCTTTTCTGTTCCCAGTGTTAACTTCCAGGCACCTTCCGAGAGATATCAGTTTAGGGTTTTGCCCCAGGGAATGGCAAATAGCCTAACCTTGTGTCAGTTATATGTGGCAGAGTTGTTAAGGCCAGCTAGGGAAAAATATAACAGTCTTATGATTATACATTATATGGATGATATATTGATCGCTGCACCACAGCTGCAGCTGGCAGAGAGTTGTTTGGCCCTAATAACCGAGTTGTTGCAAGGTAAAGGATTGCTGCTAGCCCCTGAGAAGGTGCAAAAGTCATATCCTTATGAATATTTAGGTCAAAAGGTTCTTCCCGAACAGGTTGTTGAAGATATTCCTGGCATTGATAAGTCCCAATATAGGACGTTGAATGATTTTCAAAGGTTGGTGGGAGCAATTCAGTGGATTCGCTCTGCAATCCCTATACCACAGTCACTTATGCAGCCATTATATGAGATTCTAAAAGGGGCGTCACAGTTGACCTCCCCTAGGACATGGACCCCCAAGGCAGAACAGGCATTGGAACAGATTTTGCAAAAAGCCTCTGTTTTGAGTTGCCAAGCCCCAGATGAACCTATATATTTTCAAATATTAAGAGATACAGGGCGATTTGGGGGATGCCTCTTTCAAAGACATGGATGTTTAGAATGGTTATATCCAAAAATTCCAAAAAAGATTATACAAGATAAATGGGAGACCCTAGCTTGGTTTTGTTTGCAAGCCTCTGAGCGCTGTCAACGTGCATTTGGGCGCAAACCTTTTCTTAATTTAGATCTATCAGGAGAGCTCAGTCATACACTTGCAGAAAATTCCCTGCTGTGGGCCACGGTGTTGACTAGTATGAATATTGCAAAAGTCACACCTCTCCCAGTGGTCCGGATGTATAGTGAATTCATTCTCAAACGCCACACGCCTGTAGTGGTATCCGATCCAGTGGCCGGACCAAATATATTTACAGATGCCACTAAGAATGGCCGTGCTGTAGTTCACAACCCGTCACAACCAGCCACGTGGGTATTGGATACCCCATATACCTCCACCCAGAAGAATGAGTTATTTGCCATTATTAAAGCTGTAGAGTTGTTTGATACTATACCCATAAATTTAATCACAGATAGTATGTATTGTGCACTATTGCTTCCCCGCTTGGAACATGCCTATGTGTCTCCAGGATCCACCATAGCCGATCTTTTATTACAACTTCAACATAGAATAAAGGGTAGGAGACATTCCATTTATGTCCTACATGTGCAGTCCCATATATCTATCTCGGGACCTATTTTTCAAGGCAATGATGAAGCCGATAGTGCCCTATATATAGCCCACCAAGATCCTGATCCGGCCCAGCAGGCACACGGTAAGTATCATATTTCAGCTAGATCCCTCAGACGCCTCTATGGCATTCCTAAGATAGAAGCACGCTCCATTGTACGCTCATGCACCGCTTGCGCACCCTTCCGGCCGCGCCCCCAGCCAGAAGGCATCAATCCCAGGGGCGACTTGCCTAATGCCCTCTGGCAAATGGATGTCACACATTTAGGACAGAAACATATACATGTATCAGTAGATACCTTTTCTTCCTTTACCTTTGCCACGTTGCAACCCGGCGAGACTGTAAGACATGTAATATCACATTTGTACACTCAAATGGCCACCTTAGGTGTGCCAGAAGCCCTAAAGACTGATAATGGGCCGGCATATACCTCTAGGGCCTTTACAGAATTCTGCCTAGAATTTTCTATCAATCATACTACGGGTATCCCCTATAACCCCACAGGCCAAGCCATGGTGGAGCGAGCAAATCGCAACCTGAAAACAACCCTCTATAAACAAAAAGGGGGAATATGCAGGGGAATAACCCAAAAGGAATTGGCACAAGCCATTTTTACCATGAACTTTCTCCAATTTAGAGATGATGGCACCTCGGCCGCACAGAGATTTTTTGGAAAAACTGCGACCAAACACATAGAGTTGCCACCCCCCACAAGGGCCCTCCCAGGAACTAAGATAATGTGGAGGGATGAAGAAGGAAAGTGGCATGGGCCGGTCACAGTGGTTGCAAGGAGACCAGGCCATTTATCCTTTTATCCAAATGAGAATTCTAGTCTCCCCGAAAAATGGATACCTGTACATAGAGCTAGAGATCTTGAATGAACCCAACCCGATTATCGGGATGAGGAGTTCCCTCTCTTTTCCTTTGCAGGGACATGGCCCACCATCCTGGGAATCCTGATGTGTGGAACGGCGATAGAACACCCCACCCCCGGACTCACGACGCCTCGATGGGGGCCTCTTGGGGCGGGTTGGGTGCCTCTCTGTGTCTCCTCTTATTACTTATTGGGCTTTTATTTTGGTGCATATGCCGTGCATCCACCTGGAATAAGGGCTATATGTTACTTACCCAACAAGCCATCTTTGCTATAAGAGAAGGACAAGATCCTTCAGTTTGGCTCGCCGCCATGGAAGACATGTAACACCTTGGGGTAAGACGGGGCAAGCCCCACGACGGGCAACTTCTCCCACCCAGCCACCTAAGACAGGGCCCGAAGGTGTTGGGTCCCTAGGACAGGTAAGGTTTCAGGGATTGAGGAGACGACCCAAGCCAGGGCACCCCGCTCCCGGCGAAGCTATAAGCTTAGATGATGCGTAATGTTTAGCAAGGCTGCACCAGGCACCACAGCCCTGATAAAACAAAAAGGGGGAGATGTTAGGGGCGGGGATAGGCTTTGCCTTTACTGTGCTAATTTCCATATGAGGGCGTGGTTTAATGTATATAAGATGCTATATGCGGAAGCATCTCTCTCTCTCGGGATGTGACCAGCCGTGAATAAACAACCCCTGAAACCTCGGGTGCTCTGTCTGGGTTAATTCCTCTTCGGAGGCCGGTGACGATCGAAGACTCGCCATGGGGATAGGTGAGTAGAGAGGACGGGGATATAATAGTTACAGATCAACCCACCGCCGGTGCCGTAGATAAGGCCCCCGGCAGAAAGGATGAAGATGTAGGGAAGGATTTGACCCTAAAAGAGGAGAGATGAAAGGTCCTAGTGGACGTCCACATCTCCTCAACAAAGTAGGAGGTGAGGTTAACTGCTGAGTTATTTTTGGGTGGGGTGTAGAGGTATATTTGGGAACTTGTCAAGAAACAAGTATGTTTGGAACTGATGAGGATAAGGTAGTCAGCTGGGGATATATTGAGAATATATTGACACTATTAAAGGATGAAAAAGGTAGTACATGATGTGTGTATTCAGTTTAGATTCTTTGGGGAGGGGACAAGATGTTCCATTTCCCAGTATAATTGCACCTGAAAACTTCTTTGCTTCCTCTATCATCAAAAAGAATTGTACCAGAAGCCAACATTCCCAGTTATATTGCTGCTTTTGGTTTAGATAATCATCCAAACAGTAGAGAATCTTACCTAGGCTTAGCTGAAGTGCCAGTCTTCAAGAAATTTTTACTGATATCCCCAGGTATCCAGATATTGCTAATTCCTCCCACTAGATATTATTAACATTTTCTCCATCACTTTCTTAAATCTAGATAAATAACAAAAATATAATTTAAGTCCTAATTTGTAGTATTTTTCAGTTTTGGAGGCATTGAGCCAATAGGAACTTTCTAGAATCCAGGAGACTAAAGGCTATACTGCAATAAAGTGAGTGCTTCTCAGGGTAAAAAATATCCAGAGAATCTAATAGAATGGACAACATAGAATAGGTAAGTTATCACTATGGAGAGGGTAGCAGAAAGTATAGAGGGGTAGTACAAGATAGTGCAAAGAGTATTAGATTTGAGTGAGAAGAACTGAATTCAAATCCTTAACTTTGTTAATTAAAAAATGCTAATCTCTCTGGCCCTTGCTTATTTTCCACTCTACAGACTACCATACTTGATATAAGTGAATGAGAGTTTATCCTACACAAAGTCTAAAGCTGAAATAGGATCCTTTTATTTCAGAGGCAAACTACTATCCCCTCTCTGACTCAGTTCTGAGCTACTTCACTATTCACTAAAAGACTGGGGAATTTGTATGTGGTCTTGCAATTTGCTAAAATCCAAAATAAAAATATTGGGAATTTCTACTTGTTATAAAGTACTTTCTTAAACTGAAGACACATTTGCTTCATTGGATCATAGATTTAGAACTGGAAGGTAGGGGCAGCTAGGTGACACAGTGAGTAGATCACTGGCCCTGGAGTCAGGAGGACTCTGAGGACTGAGTTCAAATCCAGTCTCAGACCCTTAACACTTACTATCTGTGTGACCTTGGGCAAGTCACTTAACCCCAATTGCCCTGCCTTCCCCCATCAAAAAACAAATAGGAATCTTATTAACACAAGAGTCCTATTTGAAATTTGGGGGGTAGGGAGCTAGGTGGCATAGTAGAGCACCAGCCCTGGAGTCAGGAGGACCTGAGTTCGAATACAGTCTCAGACACTTAACACACACACACAAACTAGCTACATGACCTTGGGCAAATCAACCCCAATTGCCTTACCTTCTCCCATCCAAAAAAGAAAAAAAAATAACTGGAAGGTAACTCAGAAGTTGTCAAAGTCCAACGCCCTCATTTCATTAGTTAAGGAAAGAGAAATTAGTCCAGCATGGTAAAGTGATTTGGCCAAGGTGACACATAGAACATAATTTGGAGACAGCACTTGAACTCAGTCTCTCTTACTTCAAATCCAGCCTACTCTTGTATGAATCTGACATGTACATGGGGGATATATTGTTAGAGGAAAGTCTTTAAGATGACAAGTTGAACTTAAAAAATTTATATGGAACAAAAGTCAGTGAGATATTATATTCTCTATGTCAATTCTGTAATGATAGAGATGTAGTCTACTGTGGGATATCATTTGTGCAAACCTACCTGTTTCCTTCTAATACCCTAAGCAAAGATGATCTCAATGCAGGTATAGATTATTCTCATAAATATACAAATTATATAAATAAGAGATGCAGAATGTGGATTGTGAGTTACTATTTTCAGGCAGTTTTCAGGTGGATGATGAAGCCCAATTCCCCACTTCCCCCCACAATATCTTATGTATTTTTACCTCTTTCAGAGGCCTTTACAATAAATTTGGTTTGCAATAATAAATTACTATCTCATGTTTGAGATGAGTTTCCTTACCTCTATTTTTTAATTTAATTCCAAATGAGAATTCTTTTGTGATAGATAACAGTCTTCCCTTCCCCCAAGATGGCCCCTCCCTCCCCCCTTCACCCCCTTCCCCAACATGGCTAAGAAGACAGAGTATAACTGGTTAGATGTTGGGACGCAGTTTCCATGTTCTGGGATCAGAAATGAATTGTTTGTGGCTCCGTGGATAAGGAATATTCATTAGGAGGGGTGGAGCCAAAATGGTGGCATAGAAGCAGGAAAACTCTGTGTGCTATCCCCATAACTACCTCAAATACATATAAATAAGATTCTAAACAAACTTTAGGCTATAGAACCCACAAAGTGACAGGGAGATACAAATCTCCCACTGAAGGCAGGCCAGCAGGCTGGTAGGAAGGGTCCATCTCACCACATTGGGAGCAGCACCCAGACCCACATGAGCCCAAGGTTTTAGCTCTAGGGCACCCTGAACAGCCCCAGCTGGAGGGACTTTGAGAGAATGGATCACTAGCAGCTGTGGCGGTTTCCAGATTTATCAAACCATAAATGACAAAGACAAAGTGAGAGGTCAGTATGGACTTTGTGGGAACAGGGGGTCCAGGAGTGCAGTCTGGTCTTTGCCCTTGGAGCGAGGAGTAGCTGAGGTGTGGCCTCTGCCACCATGTGGCTGCTTCAGAGCACCTGGCCTGCAGTTTGTAGGGGGACCAAGCAACCACCCTGAGGGGTAATCGCTCTTCCTTAAACTTGCTTGGATCTAGATCGCTGTCTAGGGTAGAGGTCCTGGGGTGCATGACCAGGTGTTAGAGCTGGTGGAGGTTTCAGAGAAGGCAGCCAACTAATAGCAGTGGCAGCTGTGAAAACCCCAGCTATTTGGGACAAAGCTCTCCTCTTTGGAAGCAGAGTCAAGGAGTTGAGTGGCAACATGAGCAAACAAAGGAAGTAAAGCAAAAAGAGCAAACATTAGATTCCTTTTTGGGGGATAAAAAGGATCAAAGCATGGAACAGGAAGAAGACAATGAAATCAGAACACCTGTACCAAAAGCTTCCAAAAATATGAACTGGTAACAGGCCATAGAAGAGCTTAAGAAGGATTTTAAAAACCAAATAAGAGAAATGGAAGAAAAATTGGGAAGAAAAATGAGAATGATGCAAGAAAATCATGAAAAGAGAGTCAACAACCTAACTGAAGAAAATAACACCTTAAACAATAGACTAACTCAAAAGGCAAAAGAGGCTCAAAAAGCCAGTGAGATAAAAATACCTTAAAAAGCCAAATTTGCCTGATGGAAAAACAATCTCAAAAGTTCACCAAAGAGAATCATTCCTTCAAAATTAGATTGGAGCAAATGGAAATGAATGATTTTATGAGACATCAATATACTATTAAACAGATTAAAGCAAATGAAAAAAAAATAGAAGGCAATGTGAAATATCTCACTGGAAAAAACACTGACCTGGAAAATAGATCCATGAGAGATAATTTAAAAATTATTGGAGTACCTAAAAGCCATGATCAAAAAAAGAGCTTAGAAATCATCCTTCAAGAAATTGTCAAGGAAAATTGCCCTGATGTTTTAGAACCAGAGGGCAAAATAGAGGTTGAAAGAATCCACCAATTACTTCTTGAAAAAGATCCCCAGAAGAAATCTCCTAGGAATATTATAGCCAGGTTCTGGAGTTTACAGATCAAGGAGAAAATATTATAAGCAGGCAAGAAGGAACAATTCGAATATTGCGGAAACACAATCGGGATAATACAAGATCTAGCAGCTTCTACATTAAGGGATCAAAGGGCCTGGATTATGATATTCCAGACAACAAAGGAGCTGGGATTAAAACCAAGAATCACCTACTTGGAAAAACTGAGTATCACATTTCAGGGGAAAATATGGTCATTCAATGAAAAAGAGGACTTTCAAGCATTCTTGATGAAAAAAAAAAACAGAGTTGAATAGAAAATTTGACATTTAGATACAAGAAGCAAGAGAAGCATGAGAAGGTAAACAGGGAAAAGAAATCATAAGGAACTTATCAAAGTTGAATTATTTACATCCCTATATGGAAAAATGATAATTGTAACTTATGAAACTTTTCTCAGTATTAGAATTGTTGCAGGGAATATAAATGTGTGTGTGTATATATATATATATATATATATATATATATATATATATGCATATGTTTCTATAGGAGGGTATATGGGCATATGAATACATATGTGATTGTGTGTATATATGTGTACAGGTATACATAGGGAGATGGCAGAGGACCAATTGAATAGGAAGGGATGGTACTTAAAACATGTAACTGAGAGGTGAGAGAGGAATATAATGAGAGGAGATGGGGAGAGACAGAAAGGGGGTAAGTTATCTCATATAGAAGCAAGGGAAAACTGTTACAATGGAGGGGAAGATCAGGAAGGCAAAAGGGAATGGGTCAACCTTACTCTTATTGAATTTGGCTTGGGGAGGGAATAACATACACACTCAATAGGGTATCTTGCCCTACAAGAGAGTAGGGGGGAAGGGGATGAGAGGGGGGATGATGGAGGGGAAGGTAAGTTGGGGAGCAGGGAAGTTAGGAGCATACACTTTTGAAAAGGGACAGGGTCAAAGTATAGAATAGAACATGTGGGGGTGGGATAGGATAGAGGGATATATAGTCAATCTTTCACAATAAATCCACTATGGAAATGTTTTGTATAGCTCTACATGTACAACCTATATTGAATTGCTAATCTTCCCAGTAAGGGTGGGTGATGAGGGAGGACAGGAAGGAATCTGGAATTCCAAGTTTTGAAATCAAATGTTTAAAAAACATTATTATCTTTTTTGCATGCAACTTTGAAGTAAGGTATACAGGCACTGAGGTATGGAGATCCATCCTGCCCTACTGGAAAGTTGGAGGGGGAATGAGGGAGGATATCATAGAGAGCAGATTGGAGGAAGAGGTGTACAGTGGGGTCGCTGGTTTGGGGTGGTAGGTAGGGGAGGGATGGGAAGAAAATTTGTAACCCCAAATCTTGTGAAAATGAATGATGTAAATGAAAAATAAAAATAAAATTTAATTTAAAAATAAATAAAGAAAAGAAAAAAACAATATTCATCAGGTTCTTACCAGTGGTCCTGCCATCTTTGCTCTTTGCTTCAAATGATTTTATTCCATAGTTCAACTAAACATAGCTCAATATTTGCTCAAACACAGGATGATGATATTCTCTTGTTTATATACTATTGCTTACTTGTAACTCCAATTCCACCTGCCCCCAATTCTATCTTCAGTAGCAACACATAACAAGACTACTTGTTTCAATTTGATCTCCAGAGCTCATGCTATCAGTGATATTTCTTATGAAAACGATGCCACAGCTTCATTGAATCCACACATCCCATTGTACCATATCTCCTTTTGAAGTACTATTTCTCTATTTTTTTTTTTGGAGCAGAAGGTAAGCCAATTGGGGTTAAGTGACTTGCCCAAAGTCAAACAGCCAGTGTCAAGTATCTGAGGTCAGATTTGTACTTAGGTTCTCCTGACTCCAGGACCAGGATTCTATTCACTGTGCAACCTAGCTATGCCTTCAGTATTTTTTCTAAGCAAAGTGTTCTAGGCATTCCAACCAAAGCTTAACTCTGGTGGTGTTAAGAAACGTTGCTAAGAAACAAACCAGGGTACCTCAAATCTTCTAAAAAGCCTTGGAAGTGCTGAAAGAATAAATTAGACAGGAAATTTAAATTACTTACCTCCTAAATAAATTTCTTCATAAGTGGTTTTAGGGAACAGATATTCATTCACTCATTGTTTCAACTTAATTTAATAGTTTCACTTCAATATTTCAAAGCCAACAACTCTTACTTCTGTGGGTATTGCTCAATGGATGTTTATTGAAAGAGACCCAGTCATTCATGATATATATTTTTTCCCTAAGCCAAGACTCTTGAACTTCTGGTCTAGTAATTCCCACTTGCTCTTTTGGAATGAGAAAATATTTCAAGCCTTTTATAGTAAGAAGGCTATTGCTAAAATACTCTTCAGGGGTCAGGGAAAAAGAGCTTTCAAAATGAACAATCTCTTTCTTTGGAATTCCTGCATCACAAGTGGAAACAATTGGGTACTTCAGTGTCCCAATCCACAACAGCATCCCAATCTAGCAGATGGGAAGAGAAGACAACCTAATTATCCACATTACAAATGAAGAAAACAACTTGTATTATTAGTAGTGACCCAGAATAGTGATGATGTTTCACTAGAATTAGCCATATGCCAAATATGATTGAAATACACTAAAAGAAGTTATGAGACAGTCATTATATCCAGGTTGATAGATTGTCAGTCTTGGAATCAAAAACATTAGGGTTTAAATTCTGCCTCTGATACATACTGGGTATGTTATCATGGACAAGTTATTTAATCTCATGATGGCCTGAGGTAACTGTCTGAGGCTACACATTACAAAAAGGTTGAAAATCTGTTGGAAGGTCCAGATCCTCAATGGATGAAAATACAGTTCCAGATGCATCCTCACCTCCACCCCCAACCGCACCCTCAAAAATAAAAGGAAAAGGAAACACACACACACACACACACACACAAGTTGCCCATTTGTAATCATTGGGATACTTCCTATTTGTTTCAAAGTAGTAGACTGCTTGATCTCGCTATTGGTTTATTAACACAGGGAATTCAGTCACATTCAATTAAAGTGATTTTGAAAACAGACAGGCAAATGTGAAATACAAAGGGTGAAGATCAGGCAGATACCTCACTATCTAGTCAATCTGAGTGCATCAAGGTAGTTATTAGTTCTCTCTGTGCCATTCTCTTTGGAGACCTTTAGAGATGGTAAAGCACTGTTTCTAGCAGAAGGCAAACAAACAAGCAAACAAAATTACCTGTTTCCATTTATACACATCGTAATAATCAGCCAGTTAACTCATCTTGGTCAGTCCCTTTGTATATGAGAGAAAGAAAGTGGTCAAGGCAATTTTCACACCTTTTTTCCTGTTTTAAACATTTTTAAAGAAGCTTTTTTATTATTAATAATTATTTAGGCCTGTTTCATGGCAAACAAAGTCAACCCTTTCACACCATGCCTACTAGAAGGCCGTTCCTGCGCCAAATTATGAGGAAGCTCAAGTTTCTCTTTTATTTACTTCCCATATCCAAACTCTTTTCCTTGGTTCAGCCATTGTTTCCCCAAATCACCACCCTCTAGGTATTCAAAGCTCTCAATTCTACTTGTCTTAATTATTAGGGAGAAAGCAATTAAAAAGTTATTAACTCCTTTGTGTATTAACATTCCCAGGAGCATTTTCTGTTTTAAAGAGGATTATTATTGGAAGAAAGAACTCTTTAGCAGAAAGAAATGAATTATGATGAAATTTAACACTTAATTGAAACAGACATATTCAAATTATGAAAAAAGCAACCATATTTTCCAACTTAGCTTCTGCACTGAGAAGGCTGCACCTGATATTCATTCTTCCAATTCATCAATCAATCATATATCAAATACATATAACATCTTTAAGACAGTATGTTGGGTGATATGGAGAATATAAAAATAACTGATACCAAGGAAACCATTGCTAGAAAAATCTTAGGTTTTCAAGGAGCAAGTCACCATATTTTTGGAAACTGAATCAAGAAAAGAACATTGAATGCACTGGAAATGTTTAGGCTGAATAAGGGTCCTATAAAGTACATATCAGAAATATTTAAGCTCAGAATGAGTCTAAGTTGGTGGAGGAAACAAAATCCTCTCAAAATGGCTTTTAAAAATCTTATATTAAGAGTAAAATGGGATCAAGGAAGAGATTGTTCTTTGGCTAGGAATACATGGGAAGATGGCAACCTATAGCAGAGAGAATGCAAAGCTGTTCAATTCTTTATTTCTGTTCTTTCTGTGAAGAGAATTCCTTTTATGACAGAAGTGCTTAAAAGGGATTTAATTCCTAAGGTAAGTAAGAAAGAACCTGGTCATATTTGGACTCAAATTACCCAGTCCAAATTAACTGATCCTTGTGTCCTAAAAGAAATGGCAACTGTGATCAATAAACCAGATATTTGAGATATTTGAAAGATTACTTAAGCAGGAGAGGTCCTACTAGATTTCAGAATGGCAAATGGCCTCATTAAAAAAAAAAGGAGGGGTAGGAACAGAACAATCTTTTGTTTGTTTCTTCTTTTTTATAATTTTTTGTTCTTTATTAATTTGTTTGTTTACTTTTAGTTTACAAGATTCAGTTCCACAATTCCTTGAGTTTCAAATTTTCTCTCCCTCCTCCCCCCCCCATGATGGCATACAATCAAGTATAGGATCTGCAAATATTTTCACATTAGTCATTAGTCAGGTTATAAAGAAGGATTGTATCAGATTGAATGAACAATGGAAAAGAGGAAATAAAACGAAACAAGAAAAAGAAAAAATCAGGTGGTTTGCTTCAGTCTGGATTCAAACTTAGTTCTTTCTAGTTCTTTCACTGGATGTAGACATATCTCTCCATCATGAGTCTTTTGTGGTTGACTTATAACCCTGCATTGCTGAGAAGAGTCCAGTCTATCAACGTTGGTCGTCAAACATATGTTGTGTCTGTAATTGCATATAAACAGAACAGTCTTTATACCAAAGGCTGGTGAGGTGTATGGGATTCCTGAAAAAAACAACAACAACAACAACAAAAAACCCAAAAAACAAATCATTAAGGAATTAACTGCCAAAAAAAAAAAAACCATAAAGAGAAGAGGTTACTGCAAAGAGTCTGTGTTCCTGACTTCATCAAGAACAAGTCTTGCTACATTTGTAGTGGACTAAACTGGGCTCCCTGGTTTATATCATCTTGCAGGTATTTTCTTTGCAAAATATTTTACATAAATTTAAAATGTAAGGAAGTGTAGATAAATGTTGCTTGACCTCTATTTCATTTAACAGAAATGTTTCACACATACGATAATCTTGGAGGACATGGAAAATAATTTACTTTCTAAATTATATTTAAAATTATGTTGCAACTGAAAACATACTATTTAGCTACAAGTACAATAATAATTCAATGATTCCTTACCAACTGATGTTGTAAATAAAAAAGGAGTTTTGTTAAACAAGCAAAAAGGAACAAATCATGCCAGTTTATATGCCTTTCTTTTTTTTTTTTTTGGCTATTAACTAGTAGCTGAAGGAAATTTATAGTTATAGTTTTCTTAGGTTTTAGATAAAGTTTTATAAAGTATCTCATATACTTTGAGAGAAAGTGGAACTTTCTCTTGTGGAGAAAGTGGAAAGATATGGTTTAGATGATATAAAAATATTCAAATGATACAATCATATAAATTCAAAACTGTTAGTATGGGAAGACACACTAGAAAGTTAATGGTGCAGTGTCAAGGTGGAGAAAAGTCTCTGTTGGAGAACCTCAAGTAACTGTACTTTGTCTTATCTGTTTAATCGTTTACTAGTGAGTTTGGTGAAAGCATAAATGGTATGCTCATCAAATTTGCAATGGTCCAAAATAGAGAGGGATAAGTACTACAGACCGTTCCAAGATCCAAAATGATCTTGACAGACAAAAGCATTGAGCTGAATTTAATAAGATGAAATTTCAAAAGGGGAAGTTTTTAATCTTACAACTCCAGTATACATACAAAAAAATCAATACCACAATTATGAGATAAGGAGGCATGGATAGAAAGTAGTAACTCTAAAAAGTATCTGAAGGCTTTAGTTGGACTGTGTGATACAGCAGCATGATGTAGCAGCCAAAACAGCTAAAGTCAAGTTGGGCCACATTAAGAAGGGCATAGCTTCCAGGAAAAAGATGCTAATTCTTTTGTATTATGATTTTGCCAGACTTCATCTAGGGTTTTATATTTATTCCCAGAAATAACAATTTAAGAAGATCATTAATAACGAAAGTATTGAGATGAAGGCAACCATGTTGGTGAAGAGGCATAAATTCATACTATCAGAATGTGTTTAAAGACGCAAGTACATTTATTTAGGAGAAAAGAAGACTTGAGGGGAACATATCTGTGTTTGGTGTATGAAGAATTGTCATGTAGAAGAGAGTTTCATTTTAATATATTTAGAGTTCAAATCCAGTCTCTGATGAGTGCACTCAGGGAAGTAACTTGATAAACTCAGCGAGAGAGAGAGAGAGAGAGAGAGAGACAGAGAGAGAGAGACAGAGAGAGAGAGACAGAGAGACAGACAGACAGAGAGAGAGAGAGAGAGAGAGAGAGAGAGAGAGAGAGAGAGAGAGAGAAAGTTAAAGACACAGAGAGAAAAGAATTGAGGCTTTGCAATGTATTTAAATTACATTTTAATATATTTAGAGCAATGTTTGGAAGCTGTAACCAAATATATTTATTATAGTGGGTAATGCTTTAGTATAGAGGTTGGACTAGATGGCCACTGACATCCTTTCTAACTCAGTGATTCTATGGCAGCAACTAAATAACTGTGCAGGGAGTTGATCATAGGAGTTTCCTAATAAATTTGATAAGCCGCTCTCTGTTGTTTCTTTTTAGACATTATTTTTTCCCAGTTAGACAATTTTTAGTATTCATTTTTACAGGATATTGAGTTCTAAATTTTTTCCCTCCCTCCTTCCCTCTGCTCCTCTCTTTTTAAAGTGATAGGCAATTTTATATAGGTTATACATGTGCTATCATATAAAACATATTTCCATGTTAATCACAGTTGGGAAAAAAGAAACAGATAAAAAAGAAAACAACACAATAAAGAATAAAGTAAAAAAATGCTTTTTTCTGCATTCAGAGTCCCTCATTTCTTTATATGGATGCAGATAGCATTTTCTTTCATGAGTCCTTGTACTTGTTTTGGATCATTGTGTTGCTGTGTACAATATTTTCCTTGTTACGCTCATTACATTTTACATAGCTTCATATAAGTCTTTCCAGGTTTTTCTGAGATCTGTCTGTTCATAATTTCTTATTGCACAGTAGTATTCCATTAAGTGCATATACCAAAGCTTGTTTAGTCATGCCTGAATTGATGGACATTCCCTCAATTTCTAATATTTGCCATTATGTAAAGGGCTGCTTTTAAATATTTTTGTCCATGTAGTTCCTTTTACCTTTTTTTTTTAATGATCTCTTTGGCATGCAGACCTAGTAGTGACATTGTTGGATTAAAATATTCTCTAGAATTTGCTCTTTAGAATGGTCAAATCAATTCACAACTCCATTCACAATGAATTAGTGTCCCAATTTTCATACATCCTCTCCAACATGTATTATGTTCCTTTTTTTTGTTATATTAGTTAATCAGATAGGTGTGACTTGGTATCTCAGAATTATTTTAATTTTCATTTCTCTAATCAATATAATTAGAGCACTTCTTCATATGCCTCCAGATAGCTTTTATTTCTTTATCTGGAAGCTGCCTGATCTTGCCTTTTGACTATTTATCAATTGAGAAATGGCTTCTATTCTCATAAATTTAATGCAGTTCTCTCTATATTTGAGAAATGAGGTCTTTATCAGAGACACTTGCTGTAAAGATTGTTTCCTTATTTTCTGCTTTCCTTCCAATCTTGCTTGTATTGGTTTTGTTTGTGCAAAAGCTTTTAAATTTAATATAATCAAAAGTATATATTTTATATTTTGTAAATGTGCTTTACTTCTTATTTGGTCATGAACCTGTAACTCACTTAACTTCTTTAAGAATTTTAATGCTATACCACATGGTAGGGATATGTGAGTGTTGATATTACTTCATTGTCTATGGTACATTTTAGCAAGATATAATTTCCTTTATCTCTTTTGATTAGCTCTATTTTTGCTTTTGCATTATCTGAGATCTGGATTGCCACCCATGTTTTTCTTTCCTTTTTTTAACTTCAGCTACAGCATGATAGATTCTACCCCAGCCCCCTTACAAAGGTACATGTCTATGCATGTCTCTCTGCTTCAAGTGAATTTCATTAAACACCATATTGTAAGATTCTGTTTCTTGATCCACTTTGTTTTCTTCTTTGGTTTTATGGGAGAGTTCATCTGATTCACTTTCACAGTCATGATTATCAACTGTATACTTGCCTCCATCCTATATTTCCTCTTCTGGTGCTCTTTTTCCTTTAACTCTTTGCCTCCTCAATAGTGTTTTGCTTCTGTCTACAGCCTCACTCACGTTGCCCTCCCTTCTTTCAGTCCCCCCAAAACATTATTTAATCTCATCCCCTCCTACTTTCCTATCAGGCAAGATAGATTTCTATATTCAATTGATTGTGTATATTATTCCCTCTTTGAACAACACTGATGAGAGTAAAGTTCAAGCAACATCCATCATCCACCCTCTCATCTTTCCCTTCAGGTGGAAGGATTTACCTCATTCTACCTCTCCGTTCCAGTGTGTTCCTCTTTCCCACCATCCCTTAATTATTCTTAATGTCATTCCCTCAAATTTACTCTATACTCCTACCTTCCATTGATGTATATTCCTTTCAGCTGTATTCTTAATGGTACAATTTTTAAGAATTAACATGTATTGTTGGGGCGGCTAGGTGGCACAGTGAGTAAGAGCGCTGGCCTCGGGGTTGGGATGACTGGAGATCAAATCCGGCCTCAGAAAATGAGCACCCACACATAAATAATGACTAGCCGTGTAACCTTGAGCAAGTTACTTAACCCCAATTGATTAAAAAAAAACATGTATCAAATCCGGCCTCAGAAAATGAGCACCCACGCATAAATAATGACTAGCCATGTAACCTTGAGCAAGTTACTTAACCCCAATTGATTAAAAAAAAAAAAAAATATATTGTCTTGCCACATAGGGATGTAAACCATTCATTTCCTTTGACTCCCTTATGTTTTCTTTTTATTTTTCTCATTTTTCCCTTTTGCCTTTTCCCCCTTTCTCCCCTTTTAGACTTCTGTTGGTCTAGATATTGGAGTTAAAAAAATTCAGCTCTGTTCTTCTCCTTAAGAAGATTTATGCTTAATTTTGTCAGCTAGCTGATTCTTCATTGTAGTCCTAGCTCCTCTCTCTTTCCAAATATCATATAATATTCCTAGGAGTTTTCTTTTTGGGATCTTTTACAGGAGGTGATCAGTGGATTCTTTCAACCTCTATTTTGCCCTCTTTGTCTAAAACATCAGGGCAATTTTCCTTGAGAATTTCTTGAAGGATGATTTCTATGTTTTTTCCTTTGATCATGGTTTTCAGGTAGTCCAATAATTTTTAAATGATCTGTCCTGCATCTATTTTCCAGATCAGTGGTTTTTCCCATAAGATATTTCACATTGCCTTCTATTCTTTCAGTTGCTTGTATCTGTTTAACAGCATGTTGATTTCTCATAAAGTCACTAGCTTCCATTTGCTCCAGTCTAATTCTGAAGGGATGGATCTCCTCAGTGAGCTTTTGAGATTCTTTTTCCATCTGGCAAATTTGGCTTTTTAAGCCATTCTTCTCCTCATTGCCTTTTTGAGCCTCTTTTGCCATTTGAGTTAGTCTATTTTTCAAGGTGTTATTTTTCTCAGTCATGCTGTTGACTCTCATGTCATACTTTTCTTGCATCTTTCTTATTTCTCTTCCCAATTTTTCCTCCACTTCTCTTATTTGGTTTTTAAAATCCTTCTTAAGGTCCTCTGTGGCCTGTAACCTGCTCGTATTTTCATCTGGGGCTTTTGGTGCAGGAGTTCTGACCTCCCAGTCCTCCTTCTGTTCCATGCTTCGATCCTCTTTGTCCCCAAAATAGGAGTTGAATGTTGCATTTTTCTGTTTATTTTGTTTCCTTTGCCTAGGCATGTTGCACTTAATTACTTGACTTTTGGACTTGTTGCCACAGTGGGCCTCTGCCACCAGATAGGTGAGCTTCCGTCCCAAATGTTGGGGTTTTCTCAACTTCCAAAGGTATTAGTTGGGTGTCCTCACTGAAGTCCCCACACAGTCTGGCAAGCTGGTCACACACCCCAAGACTTCCATCCCAGACTGCAATCCAGATACAAGAAGGTTAAAGCAAGGGCGATTACCCCCCAGACTGATTGCTGGATCCCCCTACAGTCTGCAGTCTAGGAGCTGAAGTTGCAACTGAAGCTGCAAAATGTTGGCTGTGCCATGGCTCTCCAGTGGCTTCTTGCCCCCAGGGGAAGAAGCTGATGCTCTCCCAAATACTGGTCCCAAAGTCCGTTGGGCACTAACCTCTCACTTTGTCCTAGGCCTCTATGTGTTGGTAATTCTGGAAATGCCACAGCTGCTGGTGTTCTGGCATCCCTCTAGCTGGCTGCTGGTCTGGCCACCCTGGGGCTAAAACTCTGACTCACAGGGTCCTGGGCTTGGCTCCCAGAGTGCTGTGCTGGCTGCCCTTTGCCAGCCTGCAAGGCTGTCCTCAGTGGGAGGTTAGCTTCTCTGTGTCGTTTTGTGAGTTCTGGAGCTTTAGAGGTTGTTCAAAGTACACTTTTACATAATTCTGAAGTGGTGTGGGCTGGAGTGCTGTGGAAGTGCTGTTACTACTCTTCCATCTTGGATCCGCCCCCAAGTCTAAACTCTATTACTTGTCATTTCTACCATGGTTAAATCATTTAATCTCTCTAGGTCTGTTTCCTTATATCTAAAGAAAGAATAGTGTTATGTGCCTGAGGTTGCATTTGAACTCAGCTTCTCCTGATTCCAGGGCCAGTGCTCTATTCACTGTGCTACCTAGCTGCCCCAGGATTGTCACTTTTTATTCAAGAAAAAGTTATAATATATCAGAGTACCATTTGTCTTATTTTTCTTGACTTTATTATTGTGGAATTTAGTAATCTATCTTTTCTTTCAAGCATATACTTTAAATATTTTTCTTAAATGCATTTATTAGGGATTCTAGAGTTAATAGAAAATGCTAGAAAAAAAGAGAAGGAAGGAAAAGAAAAGAAGGGAAGGAACAAAGGAAGAAAGAAGGAAGGGAGTGAGGAAAATATGGGAGAAGAAGGAGGTGCAGTGAGGGCTTAGAATATGTACAGAAAACCTGGGATTGTATCTTCTCTGGTAGAGAGACTTCAGAGCCTACTTTGAGAATTGTCATGATGACATGCAAGGAAAGTGACTTAGACTTTAGAGCATGCAAGGAACCACTGAGAAATAAAGAGAGGCAGACATATAGATAAACACACAGAGGCAGAATGAGACAGAGACAGAGAGAGAGATTGAGTCAGAAAGACAGTTACAGAAACAGAGACACAGAAATACAAAGTCAAAGAGAGAAAGACTGAAAACCTTTCCAGGTTAATGTGAAAGACAGTAACATATTAGGCTTACCATATTATCTTAATATTCCATATAAGTATCATAAGTATGTAGAATTAAATCCAGGAAGGTCCCTCTCATTTTACAGATGAGAAGGTCATGAAGGTTAAGTGATTTGAATTCATACAAGAAGTTGGCAAGAGAGGCAATGTTTGAACACAGGTCCTTTGAATCCACTGACATGCTATGTATAGTCACATTAATTTAGTATAGTTATTAAATAAGAAATGAAAACATGAGCTTTATGAACATCAGCTGTACTTTTCTGAGGTTATGAAAAGATCATAGCTAGTTTTTGGATATCTGGCATTGATGGAGTCATTTCTCCTTCTAGGCCCCATTTTCTCTTTTCTAAAACAAGAGGCTCAAAGCACATAATTTCTAAGACTTCTTCCAATTTCCAGCTTTTAAAGAATTGCTATTCTATCAAGAATTACCATCATCAGAATTTCCTTGAAAAAAATCAACTGTTTTCAGCAAATTCTTCAAGTGCAATAGATTTGGATTGACTGAGTCAACTTGGAGTGGTTGTTGCAGAAATTAAATATACTAATTTGAGAAGGGGGGGAAACTAGTGAGAACAATACACTTAATTAAATTTTATCTGAACATTATAAATGAGCTCCTAGTTTGGAACAGAGTTCGGGCTATCAATTTTCATAAACAAAAGTTGCAGTGAATTATTTTTTTTTGTTTCTTCTTTTCTTTAGTTTCTCAGTTATTATCCCCCTCTACTTTCCTCTCCTTATCTCTTTAGTTTATAATTTCTTTGTGAAGTTTTAAATTTTTTAGAAGGCATTTTTTTTCTGGAAGCCTTCCCTCATGAGCCTAGTTCTATCCTTAAAATTGTTACTATAGATAACAAAGACTTAAATTTGCATTAGTGATACCCAGCTACATTATGAACACTAATGACATTCTTTTAGATGACTGGAGCACACCATTTATATAGAACATTATGGGTTGAAAAGCACTTTACAACCATTATTTTATTTGAGCTTCATAACACAATTATGAGACAAATATTCATGGTATTATATCATTTTATAGGAAAAGAAACTGAGTTTGGAGAGGTGTTAGAGGTGTAATTAAATCCAGGTCTCTTCTGACTTGAAATCTAGTGCTTTTACTTTCTTTTTTTTTTCTTTTGCTATGTTGAGCTACATCCCTTAGAACAAAATCTCAATTCCATTAATGACTTATAATTTTATACAACTCACCTAAACATTTCATTTCAACCATCTGTTACAAGAAAACCCAAAATTTATGGTTCCATTCTGAAGCTCATTAGCATATTTAAGGCATAGTCTATAAATTAATCTCAGGACTTCATTCCCTTATTTCTTTTCTTTTCTTTTTTTGTTTTGTTTTTTGAGGGGGAAGGCAGGGCAATTGGGGCTAAGTGACTTGCCCAAGGTCATACAGCTAGTAAGTGTTAAGTGTCTGAGGTCAGATTTGAAATCAGGTCCTCTTGACTCCAGTGCTGATACTATATTCACTATACCACCTAGCTGTCCCCATTTTTATATTATTTTAGGGAAGGGGACTTACATATTTCAAGCTCTTCTTTTTGCACAATGCCAACCTAAAATCACATCCCTTAATTCTCCTTTGGTCAGTAAACCTCACTATTCTCTTCTATATTTCTTCCTTCTTTTGAGGTCACTGGTTCTGATATAGTCACTCCTAGTATCTTATTGACATCCTCCTTCCACAGAATGAACTGCAGACTTCCTTAACTGGACAACCACATGAGCCAAATCTCCTGTTTTCCTCATGCCATAGCTTCTATTGACCCACACAAATTGGCCCCTAAGCAATGGTCAGCAGAACTTTCTTTAGATTTTTGGCCATTAGGTAAGGACCAAATATCTGTTTCCTCCTTTTCAGTTCAATATATTCTTCCTTCCATTTCCTTAACTGTTAAGTGAAATCAAACCAAAATTGCCAATTGATTATAAATATATTTTGATTCATTGTATCACTGTGGTTTGTTACAAAAGAAATGCCAAGATATACCCTAAGTCTTAGAAATGGTATGTGAAATGGAAAGAAGGATGTTTTAGGAATCAGAAAATCTGAGCTCCAAATCTCACCATTAATGCCTACTACATGTGCTTTCCCAGGAACGTGACTTAATCCCTGAGTCTGTTTTCTCATCCAAGGGATTGGAATAAATTATCTCCAAGGTCCCCAGGAGTTCTCAATCAATAATCCTATGAGATTCTTTAATCTCGGTGTATTGTGGGAGCCAGTGGCTCTACTCAAAATAGATATGTTCCTTCAGACAAACAGTGATTGAAGAAAGCATCTAGGGAGCAAATATATATGGCAATCCATAGCTCTCTGTCACCAGTAAATGGACAATCACTGAACTGGACACGACACTGAGTTAAGGCATTGGTAATATAAAAATTGTTTTAAATAAAGATTATTCAGGCACATGGTCTCTGTCTTAATAGAATTTATAATTCAATAGTGGAGGGTTGTTTTTGTTCAGCTGTTTCAGCTGTGCCCAACTCTTCATTACTCCATTTTGGGTTTGCTTGGTAAAGATAATGAAGTAGTTTGCCACTGCTTTCTCCAGCTAATTTTACAGATGAGGAAACTGAGGCAAACAGGGTTAAGCAACTTATGCTGGATCACACAGCTACTAAGTGTGTGATGTCAGATATTAATTTATGTCTTCCTGACTCTGGACCTGGCACTCTATCCACTGTGCCACCTAGCTGCCTAATTGTGGAGGCAAAGAACTTCTATACAAAAAAGATAACTAGCAGTAGATGACAATATATACTAGAAATGCCTATTGGATGGAAGGAAGCAAGCATTTATTGAGTGCCTACTATGTGCTAAGCACTTTAAAAATGTTATGACATTTAACCTTCACAACCCTTTAACCAGGTACTGTTATTATGCCCATTTTACATATGAGGAAACTGAAACAAAGAGATGCTAAGTGATTTACTCAGGGCCATATAACTAGCAACTGGATGAGGTCAGATTTGAATTTGTCTTCCAGACTTAAAAACCAGTGCACTATCCACTACTCTAGCTAGCTGCCTTTTATAGTACAGATAATAAATACTATAGGAGTTTATATGAAAATGTTTTGGCCATAATTATATCTATTTTGTTCTATTCCCTAGATCTCTAAATGACAATAACGTGCATAATTTCCTAATTCAAGCTAATTTGCATAGTGAGATCACTCAAAATTCACCTTAAGTGGTCATAATCCCCTCAATGGAATATAAGCTGTTTGAGGGCAGAGACTATTTCAGTTTTGGTCTTCATATCCTTATTATCTAGCAAATGAGATTGAATGGGGGTGGGCTCAACTCAACAAATTATTGAATTCAATTGAATGATGTGGAAAAAGCTCATGAGAAATGCTACTTCAAGTTTTGGAGGTTCCTTCATAATAGGCAATGGAACATTATTATACCTTTGAAAACTGCTTGGTCTCCTCGAAATATTGTTATGAGCACAGGAGTTTATGAATCCATCTGGAGGATTTACAAAGCCACTTCTATTCAACACTATTTGACATTTCCCTGTAACTTCCCAAATGCACTTGGGAAGCAATTGGCATTCATGTAATCTCTGCAAAATGACTAGCCAGGTAGTCAGGCAGCTGACTCCACTAAATAATAACAATACCCAGTAAACTAAAGATTTCCACCTCCTTCAATCCTAGAGACTGAAATAAATGAGCAGTTACGTCTTACAAGATGGGACCAAGTAACCCATGCCACCATTCTCAAACTGGATAGGAAACAAGAATTATTCCATAAGCCTTTTATTTAAAAAAAAAAAGCCACTAGAAGTCACGAAAAGATCTGGCCCTTCTTTCTGATAAAATGAGTATTTCTGTAACAAAAACAAAAACAAATCAAAAAATGAAACCCAACCCTTTCAAAAAACTATATTAGTAATTCAAATGGAATAATAGCATAATAATACATTCTGCTCCATTGCTCTCATGGAAAATAAATAGTTTATTTGAATTATTTCAATCTACCTGCTTCTTTCCTTTCTAAATCAAACCCAATAATTTAAGTGAAAAGAAATTTACCTCCAGGATGTCTTTAAGACGGAGGTGATTTAGGCCTCTTAGGCTGAATGTTTTAGAAATAAAATGGTAATGGATATTTAGTTCTTTAACAATTTGCCTATTGTGATCTATAATTGTCCCAATTTGGTTAAGAAATTATCCATTATTCAAAAGGCCAGCTCAGATCACAAGCTTACATGATTTAAAAGACTTGGCATATTTTTATTAGCCATGTAAAACTTGTAGATTTGAATTGCAGTGATTAGTGGGCTCACTGATAGACACTTCTGATTCCATCTAGACTAGCTACGAATTTTCAATGTATTTTTAAAGATAATCAGAACTAGGACATACTTATGTATATATACATATATATGGGATTATTCTAACTGGATGTTGTTTGGATGAACAGTATAGCACTGATGAAAGACACCTCTGGAAGAAGGCTATTAGTTATCTAATCTTCCCATGACTGAGCAGAAGAAATTTTCAAATGAAGATGTCATCATTATAACAATGGACCTGTTGGACTGAAAAACATAGTCAGAAGACTTCCTGCAGTAGTCATATAAAAGGAAAAATGTGCAAAAAAAAATCTGTGGTTTTGTAACCTTATGGAACTTAGAGTGGCTAGGAGCAACCCATGGAAGGCTTAGTAAGGACATCTTAAGGAGTGGTCCAAGGCACACAAAGGTTAAGTGACAAGTCAGGAATCTCAAGGTTAATGAATATTCAGGGATGGGATTTGAATCCCAAACTTCCTGAATAAAAACCCAGTAGCTGTTACTAGGACAAATTATACTGTGTTGTCATAGATTAGCATAGTCAGTTATCAATGCTTTACCCTGAGAAAAATCTTCCTGAGCATGGTGTCTCCTCTGCCCAGTAGGTAAAAAAGTAACATCACTGAAAAATCTCTAGACATCTAATTTTCACTTAGGATTGAAAATAGAATTTCTGTTCATTTTAGCAATGCTGACTGGAAAATATTCGTCCCAAGGCTGGAGAAAAGTAAGATTTCATGCAAGGTGAATTGTAAATATAATCCAACTTGGTGTTGGCCTGCCTTTCAAGATAACATGTGGTAAACACCTTCAAAAAGTCTAAAGCTACATCTAGATGTTCCTCAAATGCAAAAATTCCATCTCCTTTTTCCCTGCTTTCAGTCAAGCTGGCTGCTATGACTGGTTCTTATAGCATTCATATATGTACATGTACATGTATATGTATACATACACACATATACACATGCATATATGTATACAGATAGATATATACATACACACATGTAAAATTATATGTATATACATCTACTTAGTGACCATAAAATGTAAACTCATGGAGGTCAAGTATTATTTGATACAATTGATGTTTGTTTTTATATCCCAAGTACCTAGCACTGTATATTATTCATAGGAGGTTCTTAATAAAAAATAATTGATTGGTGAATCTGAATTGATTCATGTCACTTTGATTACTTTAGCCTAATGAAAATATTTATGCCAACGCCACCCCACCCCCAGTTATTTTTGCAATCACAGATTGCATGGCTACATTAGTTAGAATATAATTATTTATAATTATAATTAGTTGCAGTGTATTATAATATTAAGTATTTATACCCTTCTTAAGTTTGCAAAACACTTTACATATGTTAACTCATTTGACTGTTTTTTTTAAATCCCCAAACAATAAAGTCTTTGCACTATTTCTAGTTTTAGTAGATAGTACTGTCTCCAAGGAAACCCTCTTCTTTTTTCAGCCTGAGACTTTTCCTCTGGAAGAGGAATTCCAGAGAAAAAAATCATCCTACTAAATTATGTTAAGTGTTCATTTGCTTATTTCTGCATCTGGAGAACAGACATTTTGTTTCCTGTGATTTGAAAGCTCAATAACCAAATGAAAGCCTTAATTGGCTTAGTGAATAACCTTTCCTCCCAAGGAAAAAAATAAAGTATTTTTTCACAAATTCATATTATATTAAGTCTCAAAAACACTATTTTGGGGAGGCATAAAGTGGAGGTGACTAGTGAAGATTTGTCACAAAATTTATAATATTATCTCCGAATGTTAGCCCAGGTCTTTTGTGGAGCTCCATATACTTACATACATACATACATACATACATACATACATATATATATATATCTGTACACACACACACACACATATGCATGCATAAACATGCAGGTGTTGGTAATCCTGAGTGTAATTCGCAATGAATTTTGGAAGTGTCAGAAACAACCCACCGATGAGTGATTAGTATTTCAAACCCAAGGTGGAGAGAACTATATGATGCAACAGCAAATTACTCCTTTTAATAAGTGCATTGTTCTGCTGAAAGAGATTATTGTACGCACTGACAACCAATTTTGTGATGATGAATTGTATAAAAGCCCTTCCTTCTGATATTTTTAGAACACAGCTAACAAATAACTGCTGAGCTAATTTTTATGTATGCCTTTACAAATGCCTGTTTTAATTGTATTTCACACCAGGTTAACTGATATATATGATCTAAAACACAGGTATCCTTTATTCGTCTCCTGTTGCTATCATTACTAATATACAGCAATCACCCACACTCTGATGGGGGAAAGGGGGGAGGAAATTCAGAACTAGGTTAGTGGCAAAGCCCCAAAGCTGGAAGGGACCTCAGAGACCATCTAGTACAGTCTGCTCATTTTAATGTTGAGGAAGACAAAGCTCACAGAGTTTAAATGACTTGTCCAAGGTCACACAGGTGATAAATGGCAAAGGTGGGATATGAAATCAGGCCTTCTTGAATTGCAGAGCCAACTCTTTCCATGACACCATAGAAAGCTTAGCAACCTATCCTACTATCCATTTCTCCTTTTCCATTATTCCTTTTACTCTGACTTAGAGCACTACTCACCTTTGTACTTAATCTTCAAATACTTTAAAGCTTTTGCCCTTGGCTTTCACACTGCCTTTCACCTAAGGCCTGCTACCAATCTCACCATGCCTCTCCCAAAGTCTGATTTCTCCACTGTCCTAGAAATCTTTCAGATTCAAAGGAGTTGTATAAATAAAGTGTATAGAGGTATTACAGAATTTTAACATTTTAGGGTGATAGATATAGAGCTGAATAGAGACACAGAGGCAACCTAGTCCAATACAATTATTTTACAAATGAGGAAATTGAGACCCAGAGTAATGACACAAAGTAAAGACACAGAGGTGGGGTTCTTATAATAGTACCTGCGTTGGGAAATATAGAAGTTTTAGATGTATGGGCAAGAAAAATAGAATATTCAATGTATTTTATCATTTTACTTTTAATCATACTATTTTTTTGTGAAAGACAGGATAATAATGGTTTAGATTTAGACAGCAACTTGAAGCCTGAAGACCTGAATTCGAATCCCACTTCTAATATTTATTGACTGAGTGACAAGTCATTTAAAATCTTAGTGTTCTTGGAAAATCTCCAAAGTTATAAATTCGAAGAGAAAATGCCTTAGAAGAGGAATTGAAATAAGAGAACCTTCTATAAATGAAATCATGAATTCAATACTTTTTCCTAATATTTTCATAAAATGTCACCTTATCCATAACCATAATGACCTTATAATAGCTCAAAAATGTATTTATTAAATTTATTTCAATAAGCATTTATTAAATACCTACTATATGCAATATACTGGGCTAGGTACTACAGATGAAAAAGACAAAAGTGAAAAACAGTTCCCATACTCCAGCCTCAAAAAGCTTACATTCTCTAGGGGGCAGCTAGGTGGCAGCTAGGTGGCATAGTGAACAGAGCACTGGCCCTGGAGTCAGCAGGACCCTAGTACAAATCCAACCTCAGACACAGAACACTTACTAGCTGTGTAACTTTGGACAAGTCGCTTAACCCCAATTGCCCTGCATTCCCATCTTCAAAAAGCAAAAAAAAAAAAAAAAAAGCTTACATTCTCTTAATGGATATAACACATAGAATACAAATCAATACACGACAATTTAAGAAGGAAGTCTGGAGGAATAGTTTCCTTTATGACAAAATACATTCATTTCCTGAGCCACTGCATATTTTTGGCATGGTGGGTAAATAGTAAGGCCTATATTTTAAGAGGATTTTTAAAATGTTGTATTTTTTTTTTTTTTTGGTTTTTGGAGGGCAATTGGGGTTAAGTAACTTGCCCAAGTCCACATGGCTAGGTTTTTATTTGTGTGTGCGTTAAGTGTCTGAGGCCAGATCCGAACTCAGGTCCTTCTGACTCCAAGGCCGACACTCTACTCACTGAGCCACCTAGCAGCCCCAAAATGTTGTATTTTTAAAAATATTTATTCAGCTTTTAATATTCATCATTTTCTCAATTCCTTCTGTTGCTTCTCTCCTTTGACTGCAGGTCTGGGAGGGGTGTGTGTGTGATAAACTCCTCCAAAAGCCATCCTTTATAGAGGATTTAGAACTTTGCAGGTAACTCTTCATTTTCCATCAATGACTCTGCTTGATTTTCCAGCTGGTGTCATAACCCTATTCCCGACACTTAGATTCCTTTTGTTTATTGTTCCCTCCTGTTAGACTGCAAGTTCCTTCAGGGCAGGGACTACCTTTCTTTTCTTTTTTCAGTTTATGTAGTCAATACTTTAGAAAATAATTAGCACACAGTAGGCCCTTAATAGATATTTGGATTGAATATATCACTTTCGTTTCTGAATATTCCTCCTATCCATAGAGAAGAATAAATGAAAAGAATACTAAAAACCAATTCAGCAAAACCAACTAATTTATCAACTGATTTTGATAATATATCACACTTAGAGTCTCTCACAGCTGTAAAGAAGAGAGAAATGTATGTTATTTTTTTAACATTATACTATGAACAAAATATTCAATTTCATGTTTTGTTTTGTTTTTTTGGTGGGGGAGAGATGAAATCTGGGTTACATGAGTTGCCCTGGGCAACATAGCTAGTAAGAGTCTGTCTTAGTTTGAGCTCAGGTCTTCCTGACTCCAGAACTGGTACTCTATTCACTGTGCCACCTAGCTGCACCAGGATTTAAAAAAAAAATGTTTTCCTATTTGCATTATTGAAGTTCCTGTGTATAATATTTTCCTAGTTTTAATCATTCTACATTATTTCATATAATTAAAAATACAAATGTTGATTGTTGTGAGGGACTTTGGGAGACACCTAGTTCAGCTCACTCAGAAAATAACATAATAGACAAGTGGTAGCCCAGTTGATGCTTGCAGACTTCCAAGAAGAGGGAACTCTTCAGAAAAAGCTTCTTATTCTTCTCTGAATCCTTTGTGTTCATGGTTAATCATGGGCCAGAAATATTATGCTGCATTTCTATAATCCATTTTTAACCATTTCTTATTAGATTGGTATCTACTTTGTTTCTAATCCTTTGGTGGTTACAAAAAGCAAATCTCTGAAAATATTGGTGCATGTAGGCTTTTACTTTGTGTTTTTCACCTTCTTGGGCATTTACCCACTAGTGGGATCTCAGGGTACTTTAAGGAGATTATTTTAGCAATTGTGTGGAAGATTGATTGGAAAGGAGTGAGAAATTGGGAAAGCAAATCAGGTTCTTGTAATGGTCAAGTTAAGAGCTGATAAAGGCCTGAACATGGGTGGTCATTATGAAGAGTCCGGAAAACCAGACAGATGCCAGAAATATGCAAGACTAATGACAAGTTTATTTATCATTATTGCTACAAAGTTTTCCACAATGAATTGTACTGTTTTAAAAACTACAAACTTGCAAGTATGTGAAGTAGGAAGGTAATTTTATGATGGCAATTGAGTGTGAGGAGAAAGACCTCAGCCTAAATATTTTCCCAATAGGTCTATTCTAGCAATATATCAAGATTTTTTATCAAAAAGGGCTCTTCCATCATTCAAAGTCAGATAATAAAATGCTATATCCAAGAGAAGGCTAAGAGCTCATCCTGCAGTCCAATCAAATTATCTTTTTGTCAGTGGCTTACAGATAAAACCCCTCGTCTCTTTGTTTTTTGTTTTTGTTTTTGTTTTTATAGTCAGTCCCCCATGACTGGAAATGTATTACCTCCCCACTTCTGCCTCAAAGATCCCTTCACTTGTATTACTTTCTTATATTTGGAAGCTTAGTGATCAGCATTGGACATAACAATGCTTTTTCATTCATTCATTCATTCATTCATTCATTCATTCATTCATTCATTCACTTCTTTAAAGTTGCAAACTGAAAACATAACCTTTCTCAGGATGCATTTGGTGATCCTCCAGTTTGCTAGTGCTTTCCCTTCCTAAGAAACTTGAATTTAACTACTTTGCATTTCTCTCTACTCATTCTGTAAATATTTGTGTATGTACATGTTGTCTGTGCTGATGGAATGTAAGATCTTGAGGAAAGGGACTGTTACTTTTTTTTTTAATTTCATGTCCCTAGTATCTGGTACATAAGGTAATAGTTATTTAATGCATATTTATTTATTTGTTGATTGATTGGTTAAATGTTAAACACCTATAGGTAAGCCCAGGAGGGAATAGTGCATATCACTGAATGACCAAGTATGGGGTCAGAGAGAAAACTTGTCTACTGTAATAGGAACTTCTATAGAGGCAATGGCAACAGTTTAAAAAAATTAGATTTGAAGCTGAAGCTAAAAAAGCAGCTCTATCAATTATTGTGTGGGATTTGAGTCAAGTCATTTAACATATTTAAGACTCAGTTTACTTGTATATAGTTTAGGTAGTGACAGCTTTATCAATGCTACCTTTCACAGCATCGCTATGAGAACCAAATGAAGCAGTATGTGCAAAAATAATTTGTAAACAGTAAAGTGCTTCATAAATATATCATTATAAATGTTGACCCAAGCTATGCTGGCAGTTCCACATACCTCTAAGTGTTCTCTACTGAAATGTGTCATTTCCTTATTCATACCTAGTTAGGCCAAAATTTTCTCAAAAGCATACATAGAAAATTTATGAACTTCCTAGTGGAGGGATGTAATAAACTGACTGAAAATCAGGACAACAGTTTTAAATCAAAGCTTGCCTTTTCTATGGTGTGGTTTTCGAACAATAAGAACTATCTAATGGGAAACTACTCAAAATTTTAAAAGACCATAGATATTGATATAGAATGAGAAGTGAACTCAGAGCTCAGCAAATCCAACCACTTCATTTTATAAATTAGTTAATTAAAACCCAGGGAAGTTATGTCCAGGTTATGTAGGTAGTAAACATCAGAGGTGGAAATTGATCCCCTGATTCCTGATTCCCAAAGCAAAGAACTTTTCACTGTCCCATTCTGAAACCTATAAATGATACGTCTATTGAAAAAGATGTGCTTGCCATTGGTCACCAATACAGACACACATACATACATATAAACATATATGTACATGGAGTGTTGTGGGGCTCAAATGAGATTCGTAAACCTTAAAGGACCTCAAAAATGTCAGCTATTATTTATTATTATTTTTATCCTAGAGTCATCAGACCTCCTGTCTTCTCATGCCCTGAGCCTTTTATTGTACCCCTCTTGAGATCAAGCAATAATTATAGAGCAACATGGAGTTGCATTGGTAAATATTTAACAACCAGGCTATTAAGGGGAAAAATTATAAACATACACTTTTAAGTTATTCTGAATTATTAACACTTTTTAAACATCTGGACAATCTAGAGAATAATAAATCAAGCCTTGCTTTGTAGAGGTTGCCAGTTTCTAAGGTATAAATGAAAATTTGATTATTGAAAATTGAAAATTTAATGATGGACTCTGGCAAAATCTAGAACCAACTCCAGCACCCTCCCGTCTCTATATAAAGGAAAATCACAGTTCTTTCTACAGGGAGAGGAGGTAAATATGGGTTTGTAGCTCAGAGCTATTCCCCAGCCTAAGGCTAAATTAATAGTCTCCTGAGGAAGTAGAAATAATGAAAAGATAGAAGCCTTTTGTTATCTACACACAGTCCAATTTTCCTTTAATATTCTTTTATTCACTTGTTCATTAAACCCAGTAAATTATCACCAACATTATTAAAAAGATGAAGAATTCAAGTACATTTAAACTTCCTTATAATATTCTGGTTTAGAGATATTTAATATATAATGGTGATTATCATTAAAAACCCCAGGTCAATATAAAGACATGATTATTTATTTATTTTTACATATGTCTTTTTTTTGGCTCTATAGAAAAGTGTATCTTAGTTGTTCACTGCACAGATAATTTTCACTAGTCTCTGTCTGGAGTCTTGGAAACTGTCGATCCCCTGCTTTGCCTGAATATCTTTTTCCTATCAAGGTTTACATGACTCCACCTTCTTCTGGTTTTCTTTGTATTTCATCTGTCCTCCCCTTAGTCTTTGCCTTTTGTATGCCTCTCATTGGAAATCCCACTGGTATCTCAAACTCAGCATGTCCAAAAAGGGACTATTAACATTCCCCTCACATCCTCTTCTTTTCCCAGTTTCCTTCTTATGATAGAGAACATTACTATTCACTGAATCACTTAGGTTCCCAACTTTGGGAGTCCTCATGCACACCTCCTGAAATATCCAATCTGTTGTAAGTTCTTTTCATTTCTACCTTCACAAAATCTCTCCTATACTCTTTACTTGATCACTGTGGCTCTCTAACTTCATTAGCAAGCTACAAATCTGGCACAAGTTTGAAATCAAGTGACTCCCTTACAAGTCTCTCAATAGAGTTTACCAGTCCAAGCCTGTTCCAAGTTTACCAGTCCAAGCCTCCTGAAGGAGGAATATAATTTTGTCTAAAAAATGAGGCAAGAAATATCCTTGTCTTATTTTGCCTTTGTATTTGCTCCAGGACTGTATCAACAATGCAGTATTCACAATGCCTATGGTAACTATAAACATGATGATATATTATAAATCACAAAATATACCAGGCTTTCTACATGGGGAATAAAATAGAACATTTATCCAAATACTAGAAAACTGAGTCCCCAAACCAGAAAGGCAAAGTCATCACAGTAGTTATGAAGTTGGCACACATAATTAAGGTAGTAAACACCCACATTCTCAAGCCTTCAAAACAGAACAGGCTACCTCAGGCAAAGGTCCTCCTCTTCCCACTCAGAAACTGCTCAGTATCCATGAAGCCTGCTCCCAGCAGCTCTGGCACTTGCAGTTCCCATCCCTGGCAGTCCTTAGAAGGAGTCCTCAGCAGAAATTCTGGCTGGCTCAAAAAAGGAGTTTGAGACTCTGCCTCAGTCTTGGCTGCTACCGCGGCCCCTGCTTTAGCTGCCCCTGCTGTCGCTGCCACTACCACTGCCTTAGCCGCTGCTGCCAGTCACCCCACACACTCTAGCTTACCTTCTGCTTCTTCTTGCCCCACCCCTTCCTGCTACTGCTACATCAGCAAGTCCAAGGGGGCTTAAGCTCTTTAAATATCATAACCCTTACAAGGACTTAACACATTGCTTAGTAAAACTTTAATAAATTCATGAATGAGATGGTGCACAATATCCTTTCCATACAAAAAATAAATGTAGAGCTTTATCACACACAGAAAACTAAAAAAAAAGAAAAGAAAAAGTCCTAAGACTTCTGCCCTTAATATCTGAAACTATTTTTCTCATATATGCCAAATATAATGAAAAATTTCATTTACAAGGTTAAAATGACACCTTGTTTTTTGCCCCCTGCAGAGATTAAGGGGTATTACCAAAAGGTGACAAATCAAGCTTACTCTTTTACATTCTTCAAAAGCCAAAATTCCTGTAGAGTTTGTTGTATTAGAAATAAATTCCATGATGGACATTTTTATTTCTTGTGTGGTAGTGGTAGTGATGTTGTTTCTACCTTGTACAATTCATTTGTCTTACAGAAGAGGAAATTAAAGCCAAAGGAGGTGAAGCAATATTGAAGGCAGAACCATAGCAAGAATAGAGCACCTCTGATTTTGTCCCAGAGCACGGAAATTTAGAGGAAAAATCTACCAGGTGACTTATCTAACCTGATCCCATCCTACCTAAGTAGTCTTCAGTGCAAGCCTTGGGTCTCTTGGTGCCTTTCTCTTTACACAGGCTTTCAAGTCTCCTTATGCTGCAAATACCAGGATTCCTTGATCAGTATAACTGACTTAGTGGTGTATTTCCAGTTGTGTTATCTGCTCAAG
The DNA here is from genome assembly GCA_011680675.1 of Gymnobelideus leadbeateri. NCBI lineage: Eukaryota > Metazoa > Chordata > Mammalia > Diprotodontia > Petauridae > Gymnobelideus > Gymnobelideus leadbeateri. Next base: position 376,482 of record WOXC01003936.1, on the reverse strand, counting down.
AGTAGGCAAGTATCCAGATTTAGGGGTATAGTTCCAAGTCAAAGTCAAGTGATAGAGCACAGTTACCACACAGGTTACCTAATTCCCAGGACATGAGCTCTTTATACAACTGAAGTCATGAAGATAAGCACAGATATACAACCCAAAAGGCAACTACAATATTGGCGCCTAAAATAAAGGAAAATGTGCTGCCAGGCACAGCAAGGATCCTAGTGTTGCCTTATTTCCCCCCTCATGATATGTTGTTCTCATCAAAGTTTGCACAGGAGTCTAAAATAAACTTTATGTAGAGGTCTATATCATTTTAGCCCCAGAATGTTTTTGTTCACCTCAAGTTTTTCCTTCATTAGGGCTAAACCAACACCTAACAAGCATAAACCTGGATAATAACGGTGCTGGAAAGCTTGGATATTTTTCTTGTTAGTGTATTGGTAGTAGAAGGACATGTTTTAGGACTAAACCTGTGGCTCTATTTCATACTTGGATTCTTTTGTGTGCTTTACCAGTAACTGGACAATCTTAGGCAACCTTTTGCTGTGGGAGAAAGGAAATGGATTCCATGTTGAAGAGACTGAAAAATGTCAGCATCTTTTTTTTCTCAAACAAGAATGCCCTGCAGGGACTTATTCTTTTCCTTTGCCTGTAGCTGTTCAGGCAGCTACATTACACTTAATGGATACATTCTGAGCTCATTATTTCTCCCCACAAACACTGGACTTTTTACTTCTATTGATGGATTGACAATGAGCAAAGGTTTAAAAAAAAGGAAGGGTAGTTGTAACTAAAAGTTCCACTTAGAAATATGAAGATGTCAGGTGGGGCTGAAGTGGAAACAAGCCTCCATGCTGAATCAATACCAATGAGACCAACTGTACTGGCTGCTGAGTGATTCCTAGGCAAATTCATTTCTTTGAGCTTTAGATTTTAAAAGAGAACTGTCTGTGATCAGAGACATGGGTTTTCATCTAAAGGAGGACAGACAAAGAGTGATAGAATTTGGTTAGGTAATGTGGGCACTTCAAGATTTCAGAGTCTTGTTCAGTCTTGGATTCTGAAAAACATGGATCTTATGAGAAATAGCATGTAAGTTTTGCCATAAATATAACTGGATAGCTGCTTAATTATCAGTTCATTTCATAATAATATTGAAGAGACAATAGAAAATGAAGTCTAGCTAAGAAGGGAATTTAAATTTACATGAGTCTTTTTTTGAACATTTATCCCTAACCCCAATATTTTACTTTCTCTCAAATTCACCTGGTTTACACTGGTGGTCATCCAGAAAGCTTTTCTCTTGGTGTTGGTGTCATAGGAAATTCGCTAGCTTCAAAGTCAATGAAGATTTTATATCTGTGTCATTGCAAAAGAATAGACCAAATGGCCCTTATACCACCATAAGAACTACATGACTCCTTGAATGAGTTCCCTAGAAAACAGACATATTTAAGCTCAAGAAAAGAACCCTGAATATGAAATAATATGAGATTCTATGTGAACTTTAATATGTACACCACGTACTACCACAGTGAAATAAATAAATTCATACATAAATATAGAAATGGATGGATGGAAAGAAATGAATGAACAAACAAATAAATGGTGCTAAAATGAAATTAGTTGTTTTGTTTATTTCTTTTTGGTTTTTGTTTTGACCTGGAATTTTACTTATGTAGAGAATTCCATGGTCTAAAAACTTATTTTACTGATACCAAGTTGCATTCAAGTCTTATAGAGTTGCCTGGAACACTGAGAGATTAAGGAAATTGTTAGTCATAACACAGAATGTGTGAGGGGCAGGAGTAAAGCCAGGTGTTCCTAACTACAAAGCTGGTGCTTTGCAGTTTTAATCACTCTTCTATGCTGCCTATTCAGGATGTATTATATGGTCAAATAAACAAAACTGCTCACCAATAACTCATTTAACTCATATAACATATGACATATGATGTAACATGTTACATAAAATTACATATTATGTGTCACATTAATTTATTTTAGTAATTTAATATAAATATACACTATATAATGTATATTATATAATATTTTTATATATTATAGAGGATAGATAGACAGACATATGATAACACTTTCCTCAAATTCATTGCTACATGTAAAGTAGTACCAATATTATTCTCCCCATTTTAGAGATGAAAGAAGAAGTTTGGAAAGCTCCAGTGTCATTCTGCATTACTTACAGAATTACATGATAGATCTAGGACCTGAAATCTCCTGGGTAGATTACAGGCTGGCAATGGTGCCACTCCCATCTCTTGAACTGAATTTGCCCCAATTCACTTATGGCCCTGTATATGATAAAAAACTGAGACCTGGAAGGTCAAGTAGTATCACATGGTCATTTTCCAGAAAAGAGTTTCCTCTTCTGTACTACTTGACTATTCCATGGACAGAATTAGCAGAACCTAAGTCCCTGAACTGAAATCCAGCCTACTTTCTACTTCACCACTGTGCAGCCATAATTTCATTTTGGGGTCATTATATTATTATTTTCCCCTAGAACCACTTGATTTCATAAGTTGAAGATAATATTTAATAGCTTCCCCTTAAAAGAAATAGCTATGGCTTAACCAGGCAATGTGAGTAACTATAAACTAGGAGGAAACTCCATGTGATAGTACCTCAAAGCAAAGGGAATTATAGACTTGTATTCACATTTTTAAGTAAGGCTGAAAGGAATACACACACACACTAAACATAAACTGTCATCTTCTTTAAATAAAAGAGAATTATTTTATCAATTGTTATTTCATTTAAAGCTATTTAAACTCAAATCTTTTGAGAGACGAGATTAAAACAGCTAAAAGAATGGCCAATACAAGAAAATAAAATGTGATAAATGTCTCAATCTCTTGCAGAAAGTGTCCTAATTAAGTATCTTCAAGGATATCAGTACTGGAATCCTGGGTGCTACCATCTGCCTTCTAGTGAACTTTTTAATAGAAATACTGGGAGAATATTCTTTATGTCAGTATTTCATTAATTTGTAACATGATGAAACCATATTATCTCTAGATTGCAATTTTCTCTATATTAGTATAAAAATTAAACTGGTATTTTATCTCATATGTCATTGTAAATCTTTCTGAACTGGAAGGTTATTGCTCTGGGTAAATACCCTTGTAAGGTTTGTTATGACTGCTTATAGTTGGATTCTCTCTCCAAACCCCAATAATGCTAGGGCAAGCACTGTGGATATTTAGATACCTCAATAGTATGTCTGTAATGCCCTCCACTACAATGGGAAGGCTTCAATCCCATTTTATGGTGCCACAATTTAGTTTTATTTGCACCTTGGCATTTTTCATTTGCAATATTGCTGGTCATGAGATATTGTTTTCATTAGGAAATACTGTACCAGGTTATCAGTTTTTACAAGCCTATGGAAAATTGCAAGTTTCTTCAAATGAGAGAACTTATTTGCCCTTTACTGAACTTCACAGTCTGGCTATATTCCTGGAAATCTCTCCTGGCTTGTATAGGATTTGAATCTCACTGCTCATGAAATTCTGTGACTGATATGAAGTTAACCAGTGTCAACCACTAGAACTAATCCATCACACACAGTTGTCATAGCACAAAGAATGTCAATTATCTCTCACAAAGTAACTGAGATGGCAAAATCGATCCAAGAAGGTACAGCAAATTATCTTCTAAATATAGCATGAAAAGCAAGATTCCGTAGCATTCTCAAAAGTCTCTTCCCTAAAGAAAAACCATATGACAGTCTGTTAAACTACGTACCAGAAACAAAGAATTAAGGTTTGAATCAAGGCCTTAGGGAAAAAAATAAAACCCAAACTAAATGTGAAAATCCAAGTATTCCTGAAAGTTGAAGAAGAATTAAAGGTATCATGTGAGCATTTAATTTGCCTGTTGCTTTTAAAGTACCTTGCCTTGTAATAGAAACTTAACAAATGTTTGTAGAATTAAGTTATATTATGTTGAAACTGGTTTTATATGCTTAGCAAAAAATAGGCAGTGTAGTAAAGTAGAATGTGAGGTTAGTGTCAGGAAAAGCCTGGGTTCAGATTTTAACTCTGATGCTATTTGTAGGATTCTGGGCAAATCATCAACCCATATGTGTTTCAGGAAACTTTCAAGGACTTACTACTATGTCACAAATGTGCCATAGCTCTTCATAAATGAAGGTTATTTCCTACCCTGAGGAAATCCTATATTGTAATATCCAAATAACTAGTTTCTGTTTTAGATGTTTTTTAATTAATAAGATACATTATGTTAACTTTAGGATGTAAACTGGTTGAAAAACCAGAGTATCTAGATTAATCATAAAAATAGCTAGCACTCAGCACAGCAAGATTTGTAAAGTTTTTTAAAAATGTTATATTAGATAATACTCAGAATAACCCCATGAGGGGGTGGCTAGGTGGTGGAGTGAATAGAGCACTGGCCCTGGAGTCAGGAGGACTTGAATTAAAATCCGGCCTCAGACACTTAACACAAAACTAGCTGTGTGACCTTGGGCAAGTTACTTAACCCGAATTGCCCTACCTTCCCCCCTCCAAAAGGCAAAAAGAAAAATCTTAACAAAAAGAATAACCCTGTGATGTAGTTGCTATTATTATGTTCATTTTCCAAATGGGGTTACTGAGGCAGGTGAAGGTTAAGGGACTTACTCAGAGTGACATAGCTACTAAGTGTTCGGTGTATTTGAACTCAGGTTTTCCTGATTCCAGGTCCAGAGCATATCTAATATGCTTCCTAACTGAAGAATGAAGAAAAATAATGCATGCCTCTAAAGTGTGTGTGCTTTCCTCTCCTCCATCCCCTTTATATAGATCCCTTAAATAAATGGCTGTTAGGGGTCCTAAACAAACTATCTTGATGATAGAGTAATCTTACCATTCATTATGTTGCATGACAGTATTGTTTCTTATATTATGACTATTTGCTATTCCAAAATCAAAGGAAAGAAGAGTCTAGGGAATTCAATGAAAGTCTTTATTTTGAGCAATGAAAACTGAAAGGTTTTGTTAACAATTTAGAGTGGAAGGCAAACTTGTGTTTAACTCTACTTAGAGTTTACGATCTTCACGGGAACTTTGCCAATTAAAACTAAGAACCTAAGAGATCCATCGTGGGTTACTGAATTGTACAAATTAGCAAGTCTCTGGATATACACAGTAAAATTCATGGGAACCCTTTTGCAAAATGTGCTTTAGTTATTTCTTCTGACAGGTGTAATTTAGTTACAATTAGTTAAGATAACATTCGATAGTATAGTATTAAATGTCCTGTGGTACATTTTAGAAAATTAGTGAATTAAATCTTCGCTAAGAAATGGATAACACTGCTCAGTAAGTTTATGAGAGTTATTGGGTTTGTGGATTAACGAAGTGAGAATTAGTAAGGTTCTACTGAACATCTATTGAATTTCTTGATCTGGCAATAAACGACTGAAAAAGGCATTGAAGAAATTGATTTTCCAGGCAGTGTATATTGCTGTTGAGTAAGGAAAGTGGCCAATATGAAACAGCACTATTTCTTATTAATGGGCCATGGATCTTTTTTCAAATAGTTTTTCCATCTTGGTAGTGTTGGCTTTTTTTTTCCCTAAGCATTCCTGAGATGATGATATTTGCCAAATTATTTCAGTGACTACTCATACAGATAACATTAGATCAGATATAATACCTTTGCACTTATATAGCATTTTAAAGATAAAAACAACTTTACATATATTGTCTCATTTGAGCCTCTGTGATGTTTAGTACTAATTATGCATCATTATGCAAATTTTACAATGAGATAATTGAGGTTCCTAGATAGTCATGAGACTTACCTACTCACATAGTCATTAGGTATCAGAATCAGGATAGACTCCTGACTCCATGGTCAATGCTCAATCTTCTATGTGATGATAGAGGTTTAGTTGATTTAATTCTATCTTTCAGATATAGTTTAATGATAAAGTCCTTGATAGTAGGGATTATTCCATTTATTGTATTGTATCCCTAGTAGCTAGAACAGTACCTCGTACATAATAGGCATATAATAAATTATTGTGGATAATTTGATTTCTTATCATGTGGTGCATAAAATGCAATGGTTTTCTTTTGATTGTTCCAAGGGGTGACAGTCTACCACTTAGACTGTATGCTGTTGAGGCCTTTGTTAGGAGATCCAACAGCACAAAACTTATTTATTTCAACTTGAAATTTTCTCACTGAATACACTGTTCTTCAGGGACACAGAAGAACAGAAGATGCTGAAGGAAGGTGCGGATTTGACCTTGCTATTCTGCATATTGCCAATAGCAATATCCTTGTTAGTAAATTCTATTTTTTCCTAATTAGTTCAAACTGCCTCTTAGTTTTGTCATTTCACGTTCAAGTGCAAAAAAAATCATAGACTATAGGAACAGGAGTCGAAAAGAAGAACAATTATATTTTGTTTCTTTCTTAGGTGCTAGCAAGGAAAAAAAAAGACATTCCTAAAAGTTTTGGGGAAGACGGAAGTGGATAAGCAACCTTTATTTTCCTTTACCAATGGCTAGCAATAAAAAGAAATAAATGGCATATAATTTACATCGATTGTATTTGAGGCAATATAATCTTTGCAATATTTTCCACCATGTTGCATGTAAATACATCTGAGCTTTTAGAGCTGTTATTGTACCAGAACATAATCAATGAGCATTCTTTTTCTGCTATCTAGCACCATCATGCCATCGACTCCAACAGCGATCTTCTCTTTCTTTTATTATCCCCTTGCTTCCAAAATAGGAAAAAATTGTCTTATCACTTCAAACTTTCATTGAAAACTTCATCTGTGTTTTAATGTCAAGTGAATTCCATAGCACTTTTTTTGTATTTGTCCTTTGTGAATTATCCTGGAGGTGTAATGCAGTGTAGTATGGCTATTGGATAAAGAGCTAGCTGCAACAGCAGAAAAAATTGGGTTCTCGGCCTATCTTTTAACACATACTGACTGGGAGATCCTGGATCTCATTTAACATCTCCATGATATAGGCAAATATCTAAGATAAGCAATTGCTAATAATGTGATCACTTGCATTGGTAAAGTAAATTTCCTGTACTAATGAAATTATATTTCTAGTAATCCTTCCCTCTATTTGCCATATGTGCCTCTAAAAAAAATTAGCAGTTGTCTGTAAATCCATATCAATCTTTTCAGATACTTCCCCAATTATTTCTCATCAGAATAATTTCTGTTCATGTTGTCAGAATTTTAATACAGAAAACATCCCATTCTTTCTGAGCCAAGTTCACCTATAGAACCTTGTTCATAAGATCCTACCTATTTTTTTCCTGAATTCTTAAATTAACTTTCCAGAATTTTAGCAAATACCTCTATGCTAAACATCCCTTGCCTTACTTCTCATGAAATTTAATACAGGAAGGTTTTTTTTGTTTCCAGAGATCCTATTAGTTTTACTTTTGAAAGCATTATCTTCAGATTAAATAGAATCACATCCAGAATAGCATCACCCTCCATAGCTTTTCCCACCCTCTGAGGATGAAGCTATCATGCTTCAACTTGCCAAGCTTGATCAGCTGATGTATGTAGACCAACACACATATGCATGAATAAGCAAACATGTATTGACATAATTGGACCATGCACTTCTTAGTGCTTGACAGATATAACTGTCATAACCAACCATCCATACATGCAAAGTTACATCTCAAAGAGAGCAGTATTAGATAGGTATAGAAAAGAGGGGATCTATTTTTTTAGAAATTATTCTTCAAGAAACAGTGATACAACTTTTCACTCCTCAGTAAGATACTGTGGATTATTATCTAGATGAATAAAACAAACTTAAAATGACCCACTGCAGGCCATTTAGATTAGTTTTTTCATATCGTCATGTATGCATATATGTAATTGTTAATACAAAACCTGCTAAATCACCCTTCCTGTTTTGATCTGTGATTTCATCAGTGGAGTGTACACTAAGGAATATTGCCTGGAATGGGGAGGGGGAAGTTAAATACTTTGCCTATTCTCATAAAGTTAGTATACATCAAAGGGGAGGACTTGTATCCAAGCCTTTTTTACCTGTCAGGTAGTAGTAGTGAGGTTTAGACATTTCAAGAAACAAAGTTTCACAGTTCAACTATCTGTGTGACCTTGGGCAAGTCACTTAACCTCTATTGCCCTACCTTCCCCCCTCCAAAAGAAAAGTTTCACAGTTCATTGATAAATCTCTGGAATGTATTGAGAATATGCCTGTACTGGTAGAATACTTATTCTTACACAAGTACTACAGAGTGCATGTGTTCTCCATTTCATTGTCTTCCCCAGCATTCTGTTTACCTCAACTGAATTTCATGGCTTGATGACTACCAGAAAGTGACTGAACTGGGATGTCATATAAGTGTTGTAATGTTTTATACCATGTTTCTAGTACATATAAACAAGAAGCCACAAATGTATAGCATTAATTTGAATATTTATTTATTTATTTTGGTTTTGGTTTTTGTTTTTGTTTTTTGGAGGGCAATTGGGGTTAAGTAACTTGCCCAAGGTCACATGGCTAGGTTTTTATTTGTGTGTGCATTAAGTGTCTGAGGCCAGATCCGAACTCAGGTCCTTCTGACTCCAGGGCTGACGATCTACTCACTGTGCCAACTAGCCGCCCCGTAATTTGAATATTTAAACCAAAGAAAATATACCAAGGAGATCTCTACACCATTTATCAATGTTGCTGACACCAAAGATTTTTTTTAATATCTTGATGCTTTCATGAGTGTCATCAATAAGAATGACTTAAAATGACAAAATTTATTGAGTAGAATAGATATTGATAAAGATTTTTTATGGAATGTTGAAGACTAGATTGTTTTTGCTTTCTATGAGACAAAGAAAATATGAATGGAGCAATATGATGAGAGCAGCATTCAGAATTTAACATACACATTCTTCTTTAACAAGAATCTTATTTGACAAGAGATGCTTAAATTTAAAAAAATACCAATTCACCAATTCTGCCCAATGACTCAATTATCATGACATAAGGATGTCATAATCTAAAATGTATAGGGCCATTTAATTTGAATCACTGAATTCCAGAACTGACTTCATTATTTATTGTTGTTGGCTTTCTTTTTTCTCTTAAAAACAAACAAGCAAAAGAAAACAAAACACCAATAGTTCATTTCTAAAGGATCAGCAAATATCTGGAATTCCTTAATTGTTTCAGTCATAAGTAGGCCAGATAAGCCAAAACACAGGGGTTGGTAGAATTCCTTTGGAATTAGGGCTTGTACTAATTAAGCAATTAATCTATGTGTTTCTTCTACTCTGTTTGAAGGAGTGATCCAACCATCTTGTATCAATTCTTGCATTATATATGACATTCTCTACTCCTTCCATTTCTGGAACTTTCTAACTATGTGACCTTGGACGAATCTCTTTAACCTCCCTGGGCCAAAGTTTTCTCATTCAGAAAAAAAAAAGGAAAAAGAAAATCTTTTTTAGATAGCCAGTGAAGTCACTTTAAAATATATGATCCTATGATTCCTATTTGTTTAATTCTTCCAAATCTGAACATTTATAACCTGCCCCATTCATTTTTACCAGCACACACTAGCATTCCCATTTCTGTGTCAATATTTAGTCATGGTAATCGCAGTAACTTTCTCTGTTCAATATCAGCATGTGCTACACCAACCTTAATATTTGCATTTCTTGACTTTCAAGTTTACATTTTCCATTTCAACACCTTAGTGCCTTAGGTATTTTCATTTTGTTTTTATGTGCATCTACATATGTATATAACATATATCATGTTCTGTGACTTAGCTCTTCCTTCAAGCTCATGAATATATACTTCCTTCTTCCCTAAGTCAAGTGTTTTCAACTACCTGGCTACTGCAAATATCTGGAAGAGCTATATTTTTAAAAATAATATACTGCCCTTTTAAAACCTGCTATGACAGCAGTAGGAAATATGCATTCCTTTGATAAATTTAGTTTATTTTACTTTTAGCAATTTTCTGGTAAGCACATTGCATTTGAAGCAAATGCCCATTACACTCAGTTCTTTCATTTACCAACCCAGTAAAACCATTAGTTTGGTAATGCCTTTTTTTATGATTGTGAATAATTAAAGTCCTTTTTGGATGCTCCTTTTAAAGTGTATTCATGTTCATCCAGCACAAAATGGAATGCTTATCTTTGTAAAAGTGCTAAATCACTAGCTTAAAACACATGGGTTTTACGTTACATTGACTCATTTTTCTTTCTTTATGGTTTTAGGAGAATCCAGTGTATCAATATTGTTCAACCATTTCTTAGAGGTTTCCTTGCCCTGTCAGAGATAATGAATTGCCCTTTTGGGTCAACTTCATTCTCACCCACAGTTTAGAATCCCCACAGGTCCAAGGATAATAAGAAAGAGAAAAATAGAACTTCTTTAATCCCTCTATATCACACAGAAATCTCAGTCCTGAGTTCAGGCATAACTAGGACATTTCCTCTGTAAAAAGCACTATTCACAGTGGCACATTGGATCTTCCTCAAGGAGAACAATGCATGTGGATGCATATTATTGCAAATCCCTGTTTTACATTTAGGCATCAGGCCCAAAGGTTCACCACAGCAGACATACTATTTACTTATAGAAGTAAGATATTGTACAAGAAATCTCTAGTTTTTTTCAACATATTTTGAACACATATACACATATATAATTTCATACACATAATACACATACACATATACACACATATATGCATATATACATACACACATAAGTATACATATAGATAGATATAGATATATGTAATGTGTATTACAAGTATACAAATGAACTGGAATTACTAAGCCTGATTAGTCAGAATTAATTAACCTTGCCTACATTGTTATGACTAGGAATGAGTGATCAGTATTTTGCTCCAGGGCACCAAAAGGATGCTGGCCACATATATACTTCCCACATTCTAGAAATAAAATGAACTTACTACGTGGTTATCATAAATAATTTGTTTGAAGAGGAAGCTGCTGTTTGACTTGCTTCCTTCATCCAGATATCCTCAGTGAAGTGACCTTTCCAAGCTCCCCCTGACCCCATACTACAGTAGAAGAGTGTATCTCAAGGTTTCCACTTATGTCTACTGATGTCTTAGGGGCCTATTTCTACCCTCAATTTCCCCCATTGACTTTATCTTTCAATTTTGATTAAATAATTATTTTTGAATGCTTGCTATCACAGTCTTTGAAGCTTCTCCTCTTTACATAGATACAGGATCCAAGTGACTTAGACCCAGAAAGACCAGTTTTAACATCCATGAACTTTTTAGACAGCTAAGGGGATATTCATATGAACCACAATTTTTGTTCCATTTCAGTTCATCATTATCTTATAGACAAAGCCTATAACATGCACACAGACACACATGCACGCATATGCACACACACATAGACATATATGCAAAGTTTATTTGTTTGGATGGAGAGGGAAGTTGTAGAGACATTCATATAAGACACCAATTTGACTGTCTACATTGATTAAATTAGCCAGATATCTAGCAATGCTCTAATTCATCGTATGTAATGTAAATATAACCTAGACCTTCACAATGCCCTCCTAGAACCTTCAAAAAGCATTCTGACCACTAATTCCCTTCATTGAGAGTACCTTTTGCTACTCTAACACCCAGTCCCTTTTGTAGAATCTACCATACTTTCTCTTCTGATAACCACCAGAAACTCTTACTACAAAAACCCTTTAAAGTATCCATATATGACACAAGGAATGTTGTCCTTCATGAAGTGAGTATGCAGTGCTGACATGGATAGGCAGCCAAAATGGGGATGCGATTTTCTTAAGGCACTGTGGTGCCACAAAAGGAACCCAGGAATGGAAGTGAGGGCATGAATATTATACCACATGGGGCAGTCTATGTCTGAGGAAGTTGAGTCAAATCCCTTCAACTATAGGATGAGGATGGTTAGTTTAGATGATCTCAAAGTTCTTTTCCAGCTATGCCATTCTATGACACTTTGAGGTAAAGGAGAAAGGGGAACTTGGAGGAATAGGCTTCTTTAGACCACCTGTAGAGTATACCAGAAGGCAACATCACAAAAGTCAAGGATTTAGGGAATTACTTTTTAGTAGCAGTGTGGCTGCACACAACACATATCTACTACAATAGTAGCAAACATCTACAGTTTTTTTCTCTCTCCATTGCTAAGTTGTAGAAGGTTTATACTACCCCTTGAAAATATTTAGGATGCCATCCAGTCCTGCTCATCTTGGGCTCTTAATGTGATTATCTCAACATCAGAGTACCTACTATAATTATAAAGCATTCCACCAAAATAAATCACTTCATTCTTCTGGTGTTTACAAGGGTAATACTTAAGACAAGAGAAGTCTGTGTTCAAGCTAATTACTCCTTAGTAATTAAATATTATCACCTTGAAGAAGGAAAACCCAGCATGAAATCTAACTAATGACTCTTACTAGTTTTGGATGAAAGAGTGTAATACAGTGGAATGAGAACTGATTTTGTAATCTACAAAACATTGGTTTGTCATACTTTTGATGTGTCCTGGTTGCTTGAACCACTGATCTGACAGGTCCCCAAGCAAGTCTATAAGCTGATTAATTGTGGAAAAGTAGATGATCTTCAATGGTTGAATGAGTATTATCACTGGGAATTCCTGACTTCCAATATCTTCCTCTTCCTCTTGCTCTTTCTTTTCCTCCTGTCTATCCTTCACCTTCTCCTCCTCCTCCTCTTCATCACTTGTTCTTCTCCAGGCAAAACATACCAAATAGAAAGTTATTAAGCTGTGTATGTTAAGACTTACTGGAATACTGAATCAAAGATGAGTGGAAAGGATAAATTTAGAGCAATTAACACTTTTGAAATATAAATTTAATGTATAGTATGGGAGCAGTAAAATGTACAACAATGAATTTAAGAATGATTCAAATGAAAACCCACATACTATTAAGGAAACAAAGGAAACTACGGAAAATGGATCACTTCATTGTCCAAAAAAGGGAAGAGATTACTAGGCATTCTCTGAGTATCTGATAAATAGGTTAGAAGCTGACAGAAATATTTTTGGAACATGAAGATATCAGTTTACAGTTCAGGACTGAGAATAGATGTACATGACTGAATTTGTTGAATGTAACTATTGATAGGTTATTTCCATCAGAATGTGTCTTCTCTCTACTTGTTCAACCTTTTGTGCTTTTTCATTCCATGCAATTCTTGCCAATTTTTTCACATCAGTCCTCAGTATATAATCCATCCAAGATACTTGAGGCCTTTCTTTCTTGTTGTTTTTATGATCTACTGAGCATGCCACTTGAATGGTCCATCATTTTATCTCTCACTCTTGCTCCCTGACCTGAAGCATAGCTCCATTTTTTCTGGTGCTTTTCCAGTTTTTCAAGGACTAATCATCACTTTCTTATGCCCTTTATTGCCATTTATATTAGATTTCATTTTAATTCAACTGGGAATGTGGTGTTATATGATTTACAGTCATATAGCATCACCAATGATATTAATGCTAAAAATGTGAACTTTGAGAAAATGGGAAATCTGCAGTCATTAAAAGCATAGAACTGTTTCCAAAATTCAATCCTTTCTGATCTTCTCCACTTCTTTAATTTTATCCCATGCTAATTGGCCCCTTGTAATCCCTATACAGTGTATACATGCTGATGGACTAACTTGCTATCTATCTAGCTATATGTCAATCTAGACAATATAAATTTTTATCCACTTTGTTTTTCATATGAATGACAAGATCAGACTATTTACCCTTCTTGGATTTCACCAAAGAGGCCTTGTAGTGTGATTATAATAACATAATTTTATAGTGTTAGGACAATAAAAGGACAACATGGCTATGCCATAAGTGTGATTATTAACATAGGATTGCAATAATGAGCTTCAGGTGGTATGTTAGAAGAAAAGAATTGTAGTGTTGGAAAAACAATAGAGAGACTTTAAAATTTTTGTATTTATTTTTAGTTTACAACATTCATTTCCACAAAATTTTGAGTTACAAATTTTCTCTCCTTCTTTCCCCTACCCACAATCCCAAAACAATGATCCCACTGAATATCCCCTCCCCCTATCTGCTCTCTCCTGCCCCCTCTGTCTTTCCAGTAGGGCAAGATGGCTCTCCATACCCCAGTGTCTGTATATCTTATTTCCCAGTTACATGTAGTAATAAGAAGAAGACTTTTTTTAAACATTTGATTTTAAAATTTTGAATTCCAAATTCTTTCCCTTCCTCCCAGACTTACTGGGAAGATAAGTAATTCAATATAGATTGTACACGTGTAGTTATGCAAAACATTTCCATGGTCAATATCTTGTAAAAGACTTCTATATGTCCCTCCATCCTATCCTGCCCTGCACTTGTACTATTTTCTCCTTTGACCCTGTCCCTTTTTAAAAATCTGAGCTTCTAACTACCCTCCCCTCCCTGATCTGTCCTCTCTTCTATCATTCCCCGCCCCCATCTTATCCCCCTTTCCCCTACTTTCCTGTAGGGTAAGATATCCAATTTAGTGTGTATGTTATTCCCTCCTTAAGCCAAATTAAATGAGAGTAAGGTTGCCCCAATCCCCTTTTGCTTTCCTCTTCTTCCCCTCCATTGTAACAGTTTTCCCTTGCCTCTTTTATGAGATAATTAACCCTATTCTGTCTCTCCCTATGTACTCTCATAATATTGCTCTCTCATCTCTTAATGCTGTTTTTTTATATATCAACCCTTCCTATTCAATTGATCCTTTGCCCTCTATGTATACCTCTATGTATGCATGTATGTATGTATATATATATATATATATATATATATATATTTATATATACATTTATATTCCCTTCAACTATCCTCAAACTGAGAAAATTTTCATAAGTTACAATTATCATTTTTTCTATGTAGGAATATAAATAGTTCAACTTTGATACATTCCTTATGATTTCTTTTACCTGTTTACCTTCTCATACTTCTCTTGCTTCTTGTATTTGAAGGTCAAATTTTCTATTCAACTATGGTTTTTTCATCAAGAATGCTTGAAAATGCTCTATTTCATGGAATGACCATATTATTCCCTGAAACATTATACTCAGTGTTGCAGAGTAAGTGATTCTTGGTTTTATTCCTAGCTCCTTTGACCTCTGGAATATCATATTCCAAGCCCTTCAATCCCTTAATGTAGACGCTGCTAGATCTTGTGTTATCCTGATTGTGTTTCCACAATATTCAAACTGTTTCTTCTTGGCTGCTTATAATATTTTCTTCTTGATCTAGGAACCTTCCTATAATATTCCTAGGAGTTTTCTTTTGGGGATCTTTTGCAAGAGGTGATTGGTGAATTCTTTCAATTTCTATTTTGAGCTCTGGTTCTAAAATATCAGGGCAATTTTCCTTGAGAATTTCTTGAAGTGTGATTTCTAGGTTCTTTTTTGGATCATGGCTTTCAGGTAGTCCAATAATTTTTAAATTATCTCAATAGAAAGACTTTTAATTCTGGTTCAATGAGGTTACATTGGGAAATTTTTCAACTAAAGCAACAAATAAATTGCATATAGTAATCATCTTCCTTTCTTGTTTACAGAATAGCACCACCTTAAGGATAACTCTATCTTTGGAAAGGAAATTAGATATTATTTTGGTAACTGAAGCAAAGGACAAGAAAGACTGAGGTGTTATCTATCTATGGTTGGAGTAGGGTGTTTGGTATTAAATAGGTCTCTGTAAAGAGGAATAAAGTTGACAAATTTTGGACTTTATGCTGACATTGTCTTTGTGTCTCACACCAAGTAGCCAATAAAGTTATTTTGAATGCTTGTATCATAAAACATTACACTTTCTCTGCATTCCCAAAGCCAAGACTACAGGAGTCAGAGGAATGAAAGAGCATTTAACACCTTCAGTTATACAAAGTCTTTTTTTTTCTTCTTCTTTCATGTAGCATTCCTTAGTAAATGGGGCACACATCTTACAGATGAAATAAACTCAAAGAGAATATATGGCTTGCCTAGCAACACACTTTCTACCCCCTCCCCCAGAAGAATACAAGTGATTTAAAGGAAGGTAATATCTTTCTTTTGCATTTGTATTTGTATCTTGAAGAGCCTAGCACTGTGTTTGGCAAAGGGTAGGTGGTGCCTGTGGGAGATTTGATGACACAGATCGCATAAGAGATAGGGTTGCAACCTAGATCTCTTCACTCCATTTCTAATTAGTAAAATCCTACTTATGAATAGTAATATCTAGAGTGATTACAATAAAATAGGGAAATGAGTAAGCAAAAAGCATTTATTAAGCATTCACAGTATGTCAGTCACTGATCTAAATATAGCAAATTTTTAAGAAAAGGTGAAAATAATCCTTAACCTCAAGGGACTTACCTTCTAATGGGTGAGAAAATGTTTGCAGGAATAGGTATATACAAGATAACAACAAAGTAGATGAAAAATAACCTTAAAAGTTTGAAGGTCAGAAAAAGTCAGAGAGAGAGAGAGAGAGAGAGAGAGAGAATCTGCTTTTTGCTAGGGATCTTGATGGCTTAGAGGCTAGAATGCTAAGACAGGAGTCAGGAAAATGAGTTCATATCCTATGTGACCCCAGGCAAGTCACTTAACCTCAGACTCAGTTTCCACAACTGCAAACCTGGGGAAAATAATAACATTTATTTCGTAGGGATAATGTGAGGATCAAATGAAATTATATTTGTGAAGTACTTAGCACAATGCCTGGAACATTTTTGTTATGTAATCATTTTAGTTTGGTCCTACTCTTTGTGACCCCATTTGGGGTTTTCTGGGCAGAGACGTTAGAGTGTCTAATTTCTCCAGCTCATTTTACAGATGAGGAAACTCAGGTAAACAGGGCTAATTGACTTGCCCATGGTCACACAGATAATAAGTATTGGAGGTGATATTTGAACTCAGGAAGATAAGTTTTCCTGACTCCAAGTCCAAAATACTATGCACTAGCTATCTATCTAGATATCTACCTGGCACATAAAAGGTGCTGTTTAAATGTGACTAATTATTTTTATTGTTTGAACTAAGGAGTCTTCTGTAAGATTGACAAATGTGTAGGTGATATATACATATATATATATATATATATATGTGTATATATATATGTATGTATATATATATATATATATATATATACACACACACTATGTTTAATACCTTGTCTGATGTAAATACTTAAGGACATAATGAACAGTTATCTTCACAGTAATATCTGTGTTATGAAAATTTATATGATTATAACATGTGTACAACTTTTCTGAGGATAACTTTTAGTATATGTTATTTTCTCTGTCAAGTCAAAAGCTTTCTTAAAATTAATAAAGCATATCCACATTAAGATCTTATATTGTCTAAGCCTCTCCATCTGTTGTATAATTTTGAAAATATGGTTTGCTGTAAAAAATAATGTACAAAACTGCTTATTTCTTTCTCATGTTTTCATCAATTGTAGCTATAATATACAAAGACTATTCTCAGAAATATTTAATAAAGATAAGAAAGATCCATAGATCTAAAATTGGAAGGGAATTTAACATAATTTCCATCCAAACTCCTTTTTTTTTTTTTTTTTTACTAATGAGGTAATTGTGGCCCAGAGAGATTAACTTATTTGTCCAAGGACATATGCATACTTGAATAGAAGCACCTGGTTTTTTAAACCAGGTTCACTTGCATTACACCATAGTTGACTCTTCACACTGAAGGTAGTAATTATTAAAGTATATGTGAATCATTTTAAAGGATTTTGTTCATTTCTTTATAAAAATTATCAGTTTCTAATCTCTTGTGATGACCATGCACACAAAAGTAGTCTGCTAATTTTCATCTTGAGGATGAGCATCACTGAGGAATGATGAGCAAAGAACCAATTAGATGAAATTTCTTACTGCTATCACTTGCCTTACAGAACCAACTCCATGAGCTTCTTTTGTTTCTCTTAAGAGAAACTGCAAGGAATCCTTTCCTTCTCCAATGACTTCATTACATTTCCTGAATTTACTTAGAGTAAAAATGTCAATGTTGCTGTAGTTCATTCCCTCTTAAGAGTTTGTCAATTAGGAGTTCCATCAATTAAATTAATGTTTGTGGTTGCTTTAAGAATAGTGATGCTCCTAGGATCCTTTTCCATTACTGTCCCTCGGTCACTTTTGTCACTTCCAAGTATTGCTTTCAGAAAAGACAAGATAGAGAAGAAGGAAGAGGAGGAATAGGAAGAAAGGAGGAAGACAGAGAAGAGGAAGAGGAGGATTTCTGTTTTGCTAGAACTTGGATAAAAGGGTTTTGTTATTATTCTCTACTTTTATTTATTGTGGAACTGGCATTTGGTGGGAAAGGGGTCAAGCCTTGTTTATAGAGCTTGTGGTCCTCTTTCCACTTCAAAAATGCAAAGCAATCAGCAGTTAGCCAAAACTCTAACATATCCCATAGATCAATAAAAAGTATAATTTTCTCTGAAGAGGGCAGAGTGGTTTCTGACCACAAGCTCCTGTTTTCCCTCCTGACAGGAATCAAAGTCTTCCTTATTGAAGTGTTGGGGAGGGCAGAAGGACAAGAGATATCTATTTTGCAACACTTCAAGCCACACAACCCCTCACCTTTACTGTCTCCTCATAGATAAGTAGCAGAACCTTAAGGGGCCATGGAAGTGAGCCAGTACAATTCCTTCATTTTACAATAGGGGAATCTAGGACCCAGAGAGATTAAGTGATTTGTCTAAGATCACACTCATAGCAAACAAAAAAGCTGGGATTTGAACCTAGTTCTTCTGACTTCAAATCTAACACTTTTTCTATAGTTTCATGTAGGGTATTAAAAGTAGAACAGAGAAAATATTCATTCCCTTAGGGAGTTTGCATGAAAGTGGAAAGTGGCTAAGAAAAAAAAAAGCACAGTCAAAACAAACCAAATAAACAAGCAAAAAAGCCAGAGTTGAAAGAAGTTTCCTTACTAATATGCAGATCTAAAAATACAAAGAAATTCACTTTTATTTTGGATGTGATTAGCTATTATATAGAAGCCTGCTTCGTCCACTTTCTTTCTTGGCATTAATGTGGTTATTTTTTACAAAGGAAAAAATGATATGTGTTGTAGCATTGAAGGGACACAGAAAAAAAAAAAACAATAAACAAAGCCTTACAAAATTCTATTGAAAACCAGAATTTCCTTTTGATCTTGCAAAATTCATCATTGTACTATTATAATACTTCTCAGCATGGCAAGAAAAAGTTTTAAGCAAATCTGTCAAGGAACCCCAAAGCTGATCTGACGTATTTCATAGATACTTGGAGGAATGCATGGGAAGAGGAGGGGAGATGACATGTAGCTGGTGATTAGACCAAAACAGGGAGATGGCATTCTATCCACAACTTAAACTCACAAATATAGCACTAGGAAGGTTCATAGGGGTCATTTACTCTAACCCCTTAATTTTAATGATGAGGAAGGAGACTGAGACCCGAGAAGTCTACTGATTTCGTCAGCATCACACAGGAAATAAGTGACAGTAGCAGGTTTTGAACCCAGGTCATTTGACTCTGGGGAGTTAGGTGACATAGTGGATAGAGTGTTCAGCATAGAGGCATGACTTCACCCTGTTTGCCTCAGTTTCCTTATTTGTAAAATAAGCTGGAGAAGGGAATGCCAAACCACAGCAGTATCTTTGCCAAAAAAACCCCAAATGGGGTCAGGAAGAGTCAGATACAACTGAAAAATGACTAAACAACAACCACCTTTGACTCCAAATACAGTGTTCTTTCTACTCTAATGTAAAAAATGATTAAATGTGAGATGAGGGAGAAAAGAAGTTTTTAATCTTAGTGACTATAAGGATAGCCATTTAGTCAATAAACATTTATTAAGTATTTGATATTTGCACTTACATCTAACTACACTGTGCTTAAGATTAGGTATACAAAACTAAAACATCCCTCGACCTTAAGGAGGTTGCGTGTAAATAAATATACACATATAAGCAATATTTCAAGTAGATAGAAGGTGGAAGGTAGATAGATGGTGGTGTCATCAAGAAAATTAGGGAAAGCTGGGAGGAAAGGCTGGAGTGCTTAGGAATGGTGATCATAAAATAATCTTCAGTTGCTGAGGTGATGTGCTATTTTTTTCATCTAAGTAGAAATAACTTTTCAGGCAACTGTAACTTTAGGACTGGAATTCAGGGAAGAGGTTAAGGCCTGATATATACATATACACACATATGCATATACATACATAGCTACTGACATACATTCACACACATATGTATGTATATACAAATTCTATTTTTACATATTTGTGAATCATACACATAGAGATAAATAAGATCACAACATAATGAGTAGGATGATAGAGAAAACAGGACCAGGGAACTTAGGGTAGAATTTTAGGTAGCAACTATACTTAGAGAGCAAAAGGAGGTAACAGACCAGTGAAGAAAACAACTACTGTTACTAGTACAAAGAAGTTCATTATAGGATTGTGGCCAACTATGTCAAATAATTCAGTGAGTTCAAAGACTATTAAAAATAAGGTAATTTAATTTAGCATTTCAGAGGTTACTCTTAACCTGAGATCAGAAGCTGAAAGCCAGGCTGCATGGCATGGAGAAGTATGAGGTTTGTGGGGAAGTGAGGTTAGTGGTTCTTTCTAGGAGTGCCATAGGGGCAGGGAGAGAAAATATAGGACAATAGCTTATGAATATGGCCAGATCAATGGACAATTTCCTGAGAATAAGGAAGACAGAAGTATGTTGGGAAGTTTATTGGGAAGAATGAACAACAAACTCACCAAAGTGAGGGGATGACATCAAGAGCAGGAAGAAAAAAAAAAGGAAGTCAGCCTCAGAAAATGGAATCAATGAGATGGATAGACAGAGAAGATTTGAAATGTGGAAATAATAAGGAGCATTTGTAGAGTGCTTTAAGGTATACAAGGGAAGGAGAGGAAGAGAATAAGCTTGATTTGAACTCATCTTTTTGACTTAAGGTCCAGATAACTATTCACTGGGCCATCTAACTTTCTGCAATGAGGGACCTCCTGGTAAACTCCTTCAATCTTCTCAAGAAAGCAAGAAGCAAAATTATTTCTAAGAGGATGAGACTGGAGTTAGGCACCTGAGGAGGGAGCCTCTGTTGTGAGATCATTTACTAATTGCAAGACTAGGCTTTTTAACTTCTCTGGGTCCGAGCTTATTTCCTCATCTGTATAATGAAAGGGTTGTATTAGAAGACCTCTGAAGACCCTCCCAGCTCTAAGTCATTTATGACCTCATTGATGTTCTGTCATTCCAATTGTGGCCAACTCTTCATGACCCCATTTCGAGTATTCTTGGTAAAGAAACTGGAGTAGTTTGCCAGTTCCTTCTCTAGCTCATTTCTACAGATGAGGAAATAGAGTTAAGTGACTTTGTCAGGGTCACACAGTCAGGAACTGTCTGAGGTCAGATTTGAACTCAAGTCCTCCCAACTCTACCTGGTACTCTATCCACTGAGCAACTTCCCCTGTCCTTTAATGATTTCATCTAACTTATTTCCAGAAACATTAAGTTGAAGTGGTCCCCTATACTTTCAGCAGTTTAATTAGTCAGATATAACCCTTAAATTGAGACTAATCATATATCCATCTCCATCAGCCACAGAATAGACCTAGATCCAATTCAACATAATTCAAAGCAATGTAATGATTTTAAAGTTATTAAAATCATAAATAAAATAAAATTTAAAATAAAAAGCTAGCACACACACATTCCTTTAAGTGTTGCAAAGCTGTTGAGTTACGTTCTTGTCTCTGATCCTCCCCAAAATCTTACAAAGCAGAAGATATTATTATCCCCATTTTACAGATGAATGGTATGAGGCAAAGAGGTTATGTGATTTGCCCAGGGTTACATGGCTAGCCTATAAATCCAGCACTTTATTCACTGGGCTATCCAACTTCCTCCAATTCACCAAACATTTATTCAGTCTTTGCTGCTTACAGAACTAGAAGATGCAAAGCTTAGTAGTTAGTCCTTGCCCTTAAAGAAATTCCATTTATATTTATGGTAATTAGACGTGGGCACCAAGAGCTAAATGCCTAATATTACATAGGTGCATTTGACACCTGCAAAACCAAGCAGCTGTGAAACTGGGGCAGGAAAGCTGCTAGAAGCAGTTGGTGGTACAGGGGGACAGAGAATAGGGACTGGAGTCAGGATGATTTGGGTTCAAAACTGACCTCAGACACTTTCTAGATGTGTGGCCTGGGGCAAGTAACTTCACCTCAGTCTCCTCGCCTATAGAAGAGAGATAATAATAGTGCCTACCCTGCAGGGTACTTGTGAGGATCAAATGAGATATCTGTAAAAATTGTTTATTACAGGGTCTGGTATGTAGTGAGAGCCTTATAAATGCTTGTTCTCTTCCCTACACTTACTGATGGATGGAATAAAGGGGCTCAATGGAACAGGTCACATTCGATCATTTCTTTTAGATATGTTTTTGGCCCTAATGTTTTTTTTTCTTTTGACATTTGTCTATGCATATTAATCTGGTTTCATCCCTTCCAATTTTGATTTCAAAAAATCTCATGTCAATAACATAGCTATAGAATTTTCCATTGTCAAATTGTGGATATTCGGGAGCACTTTCTTTTTCAGCACTGATTACTGACTGCCCATTAACTAGACCCTGGCCCTCATTGCTCACTTTTTGTCATCAGTAGTTAACGAAGACCTCAGTTTGACCTAAGAGTCAGCAGGTGTGCAGGTTTTTCTTTGCTACCACCTAATGGTCTTCAGGCAACCCAGTATAGCTTACTTTACGATGCTCATGGCAATGTTAATAAAATGCTTAACAACGATCAAACCAGATGGGGAATTGTTCAGTCCAGCTGTGAAATAGTTTATATCATCAGGATTTTTTTTCTTAAAACATAGTTGCATGGCCTAACATGAACCAAATCATCAGGGACACTCCAGAATTTGATAAGCCAATTATTCATTAAATTGCAATTTATTAGTGAGATAATATTCCTAAGCAAACTATGGTGGCCTAATTTATCAATGTACGATTCTTTTCCTTCATGTGTAATTCTTGAAGAATTGCATGATAGGATAATAGTATCACACTTTATTTTGTTGGATAAAGAAAGCTAATGCTTGATTTTCTGTTTCTCCAGCCAAAATGGTTGTAATGATTTCAACTGGCTCAGGTTTTGTTTAAACCACCTTTTTGTTTGTGATTTTTCTCCCCTTCATTATTGCGGTCATATTGCTAGGCTTTTGACTTAATATATCATTATTTCAAAGGTCAACTTTGAATTCAAGTTTTGGGGTAGAAGTTACAAGTTGTATGAAACTTATATGTTACAACTTATTGCTCTCCTCAGGACTATAACAGGTTATCATTAACATATGCACCTTTTGTTCTAGGTATGGACATTTTAAAAATACAAAAAAGCCTGTAAAAATCGAGATGCTTGGCAGATTGCCTTCCTACATCTTCTCCCATTCTAAAGTATTACAGAGCATCTGTTGCGAACATATTTGAGAAAGCAAATAGTCTTCATGACACCCCAGGGAGGGAAGGTAGAGAATTGAGAACTATTTGCTCAAGAGAAGACATTCATATACGTACAATCAGAGGACCATTTAATCTACACCATCTAGCCTTCCTGAATAAAATTATAGAGATGAGGTGGCATGCAAAAACGACAATGCTCATCTGAGCTTCTGTTTCTGGAAAAAAGGCTTCTGAGGGCTAAGGCAAACTGAGATTCAAGACTCCTAAATATCAGAGAAACAGGCTATATATGCCAGTATGAAAGTGCATGCAAGGTTCTGTCTCATCATCCGAATCTTATGCAATTCCATGTCTAGAAACCTATTATCTGTTGAGTCAGTGGTTAATTGTACAGTATTTATGACAAATTCATAGATTTGTTAAATTAAGACTTCTGATTTCATCAATGCAGAGATCTCCCTGTAAGGAACCTTCTTCCATCAGTTTAGACCTAGCACTGTTATACAACTTAAGGAACTCTCTGCACTCTGAGTAGTGATTTGCTGATGGTGATACAGTGAGCATTTGTCAGCTGGATCAATTGACCTGAGGTCTTCTCACTCAAATCAGTTTTCCACACACTATTCAGTGCTACCTTTCATGAATAATTAAGAAGTTATAATGAATTTATGCTTTAGCCTTCCTAGAGGTATCATTTCATTTTAATAGGAAAATTTAAATCTTTAACCCAAAGGAATGAGAAATGAGGACTTTTCTAGGGTTATAGATTTAGAGTTAGAATGGACATGTGAGGTCATTTACTTGAACCCCCTCATTTCACTTTTGAGGAAATTGAGCTCCAGGGAGATTAAATGACTTGCTCAAGGTCAAACATGTAATAAGTGGCAGAGTTTGGATTTAAAAGCAGGTCCTCTGACTCAAAATCCAGGGTTTCTTCTGTGGCATTTTGCTGCCTCTATCTAGGACCATAGAGAGGGAGAAAGAGGGAGGTGCTTCAGAATCCCTTGAAAAATAGAAAATTGGCAGCTACCTAATCTGACTACTTATAAGGACAGAACCTAAGGACTATCCTGTCTCTCATGGTGTTATGGACAATGTTCTGTCCTTCTCATGCAAACGTGTTTTCTGCATCTATAATGGCTGAAAGCTTGGAAGGTCATGAGATGTTAAGGCCTACCTATATCCTATGCTATGCCGCTGTACAGCTTTTAAGTACTGAAAACTTGGTAATGGAAAAGGAGTGCTTTTAGGGAGGTTTTTGAGGAAGCATACTAAATTTGAAATGTTACATGTCACAGGATTTGAGAAATACCTTCTTAAGGCCACTGTGACTTACCCTGGAATCAGTGCACAGGTAACATTAAGCATGAAACAAAACACACTATAATTAAAAGTTAAAAATGTGGGTTGAATTCTGACAGAAAATAATTGCAGGGTTATTGCAAATGTATTTAAGCTCTTATGGGTAAAATTTCAAAGCAGCACAAAGGGATTTAGCTGCCCAGCTCCCATAAATGCTTTGAAAATTTACTCCTTAGTGTAATTTTGTAACATCCAATAAATAACGACATTGAAGTTTACAGCTTCTGCAACTTTTTTTTTGTCCATTGCAGCCAGCTTTTTCAGCTGATGGGAATTAATTTATAGCAGAAACTCTCTGTCTTCAACATTTCTTGGTATGCCCTGCAGAGTGCTTTGATGTTAGGACCTTGACTTTTATTTTTTTCCATGTTCTTTACATTTATTTTATTTTTAAATTAAACAAATGCTTTATTAACTTCTGGTTTACATCATTCATTTCCGCCAGATTTTGAGTTACAATTTTTTCCCCATTTTTCCCCTACCCACCATCCCAGAATAGCAGTCCTAAAAGATATCCCTTCCTCCAATCTGCTCTCTCACATATCTTCTCCCATACCCACTTCGACTTTTCCATTAGAGCAATGTGAATCTCTGTGCCTCAATGCCTGCACATCTTATCTCCCAATTACATGCAAAAGACTATTGATAATAGTATTTATATATATTTGAAACATTTAATTTTAAGACCTCGAATTTCAGATCCATTTCCTTCCTCCCTTGTCACCCATTCCCTCTGGGAAGATAAGTAATTCAGTATATGTTGTACATGTCTAGCTATGCACAACATTATCATAGTAGATATATTGTACAAGGCTGCTTATAATTCCCTCCCACTCATCCAATCCTCCACCTGGTCCATTCCCTACTTGATCCTGTCCCTCTTCTATAGTGGGTATTTCCAACCTCCTCTCCCCCAAAGAATGCCCTCCAATCCATCATCCCTCCTCTCATCCCCCTTCCCCCTATTCTGCTGCAGATTGAGATATCCAATTTAGTATGTATGTCATTCTCTCCCTGAACCAAATTCAATGAGAATGTGGTTTTGCCTTTTTGCCTTCCTATTCTTCCCATCCTCTGCAGCCACTCCCCTTGCTTCTTCTACATGAGATAGTTTACCCTACCCTGTCTCTCCCCATCTCCTCTTGCCACTTTCCTCTCTCAACTCATAATTTCACCCCTTGAGTATCCTCCCTTCCCAACAAATTCAACCTATGCCCTCTCTCCATGTATAACTATAAACATAAATACACACATTCACATAGGTATTCATATGACCATACACCCTTCTTCCATTATTTTCATACTGAGAAAGGTTTCATCAGTCACAGTTATTGTTTTTCCATGTAGGAATGTAAATAGTTCAACTTTGATAAGTTCCTTTTGGTTTCTTTTCCCTGATTACCTTCTCAGGCATCTCTTGCTTCTTGTGTCTGGATGTCAAATTTTCTATTCAACTCTGTTTTTTTCCTCAAGAATGCTTGAAAGTCCTCTATTCCCTTGAATGACAATATTTTCCCCTGAAACAAAATACTCAGTTTTGCTGGGTAGGTGACCCTTGGGTTCAGTCCCAGTTCTTTTGCCCTCTGGAATATCATATTTCATTCCCTTCGATCCCTCAGTGTAGGAGCTGTCAGGTCCTGTGCTTTTCTGATTGTGTTTCCACAATACTGAAATTGTTTCTTCCTGGCTGCTTGTAATATTTTCTCCTTGATCTGGGGATTCTGGAACCTGACTATAATATTCCTGGGAGTTTTCTTTTTAGGACCTTTTTCAGGAGGTTATCTCTGGATTCTTTCAACCTCTATTTAGCCCTCTGGGTCTAACACATCAGGGCAATTTTCCTTGAGAATTTCTTGAAGGATGCTTTCTAGTTTCTTTCTCTGGTCATGGCTTTCAGGTAGTCCAATAATTTTTAAATTGTCTCTCCTGGATCTATTTTCCAGGTCAGTGGTTTTTGCCATGAGATATTTCACACTGCCTTCTATTCTTTCATTTGTTTGGATCTGCTTAACAGCGTCTTGCTTTCTCATAAAGTCATTAGCTTCCATTTGCTCCAGTCTAACTCTGAAGGAATGAATCTCCTCAGTGAGCTTTTGAGATTCTTTTTCCATCTGGCAAATTTGGCTTTTTAAGTCATTCTTCTCCTCATTGCCCTTTTGGGCCTCCTTTGCCATTTGAGTTAGTCTATTTTTAAGGTGTTGTTTTCCTCAGTTTTCCTTTTCCTGCTTCCTTCTCATTTCTCTTCCCAACTTTTCCTCCACTTCTCTTATTTGATTTTTAAAGTCCTTCTTAAGGTCCTCTATGGCCTGTAACCCGCTCATATTTTCCTTTGGGGATTTTGGAGGAGGATTTCTGACCTCACAATCCTCTTCCTGTTCTATGCTTTGATCCTCTTTGCCCCCAAAATAGGAGTCTAAGGTTGCATTTTTCTGTTTATTTTGTTTCCTTTGCCTTGACATGTTGCCACTTAATTACTTGACTTTTGGGCTTATTGCCACAGTATGACTCTGCCACCAGACAGGAGAGCTTTTGTCCCAAACGTTGGGGTCTTCACAGCTTTCTGGCAAGCTGGATACCCACCCCAGACCTCCCCCCCAGATCACAATCCAAATCCAGGGAGGTTATAGCAAGGATTAACCCCCAAGACTGATCGCTGCATCTCCCTACAGTTCACAGGCCAGGAGCTGGAGCTGCCACTGAAAACTACAGAATGGCATGTCTCCTCAGTGGCTTCTAGACCCCAGGGGAGGAAGCTGATGTGGTCCCCAAATACTGTTCCCAAAGTCCATAGGGCACTAACCTCTCACTTTGTCCTAGGCATATCTGAGTTGATAATTCTGGAATTGTTACAGCTGCTGGTGTTCTGGGGTCCCTCCAGCTGGCTGCTGGCCCTGCCGCCCTGCGGCTAAAACTGTGGCTCACTCGGACCCGGGCTCGGCTCTCCACCTGCTGCGCTGGGCTGCCAGCTCCCAGAGCGCTGGGCTGGTCCTTCCTGCAGGGCTGCTGGGCTCTCCTCAGTGGGAGGTTAGCTTCTCTGTGTTGTTCTGTGGGTGCTGGGGCTCCAGAAGTTGTTCAGAGTCCCCTTTTACATAGTTTGGAGGTGATCTGGGGGGAGAGTGCCTTGGACGCACTGTTTCTACTCCACCATTTTGGCTCCGCCCCCCATGTTCCAGGATCTCGACTTTTCAATGCTTTGGGCTTCTTTTCAGCTGGACCTTGCTTTGTTTGAAAGATGTATTCATTGATTTAATTTTATTTTGGTTTAATTTTTAATAATTTAATTTTAAATACAACATGGAAAATCATGTTATCAGTGTAAGAGCTCTGGATAGAGATCCCCTGATTTTTAGTTTCCAGATTAGGAACAAGTATATACTAATATAGACAGCAGTATTTGAAGAGAATGTTCCCATCTACCTGCTAAACTCCTCAAAGATAACTTTGTAGGCCTTGTCAACTCTAATATTTCTACCATCTGACTAGAAACAACTAGGCATTTAGTAGCTCTCTCATGTTGCCTAGATCCCAATATTCTAGTTCTGCAACAGATCAGATTTGGGATCTTGCTGAAGTGGGTATACCCTCCCATAATGTAGATGATGACTCATTCATCCAAGCCTAAAAAATCTGTGTGACTCTTACCCATATATCCCAATTAATTCACCTCAGTGAGTCCAAACAATGTAATGGTGGCCAACTGCAAAGTCTCTTGTCATTTTGTGTTTACTAATGGTGTATGAGAGGCCCACAAAGTATTTTTTATACTTGTTATTATGATTGACTGATTTTTGTTTAATTTTTATTCCTAGAAATTCTTTTTTTTCTCATGTTATCCTTTATAAAGCCTCTCCAATGCAATTCTGCATTTAGATTTGTTGTATGCAACTTACAAAACCAACTCTGCAATATGAATATTCAAATTTCCTTTTTTCTACCTACGCCCCCCTTTTTTTTCATATCCAGAATATAAAAATAGCACTTGGGTCCCCAACTTGGATCCAAAATTAACTCACAGTCAATATTTTCTGTTATAGTAATTACATGTGTAGACTGTTATGTTTGTGATTGCATGTATATCTATGATTGTGTGTGTGTATATATATATATATATATATATATATATATATATATATATATATATATGTGTGTGTGTGTGTGTGTGTGTGTGTGTGTGTGTGTGTGTGTGTGTGTCTCCCCAGTGCTTCTAAATGGAGAGCCTGATGCTACTTACATTTCTTCAATTTGGTCTTAGTGACAGTTTATTTATGGATAAACAAGGTCACATCTGCCCAGAAGACCCAACCACCAGGTCTAGTTGACTCTAGCTATTTCTCAGCTGTCTATTGATTTTTGCATTGCTTCTGGCATGCTTTCAGCAAATCACTTTAGTTCCTTGCTTGGTTGCCCTTTGACCCATTCAATGTAATATGGTTCTCTGGGACTAGATTCACTCATCCTTCCTGCTAAGCCAAGTTGCATTTCTATAGCTTTCTCATGGACTGAAACCTTGAGGAGTATGGAAAGATGTGTGATGGAAGATTCCATTAGATTAATTTACCAAATTTTCTTAGGATGGGCCTTTAAGTGGTATGATCAGTATTTATGGGTTCTTGCTATTCTCTGAGTGTAACAGATAGGGGCCACCAAAGAACGTATCTTTCAAGCTCAGTTTCAAACTGCTGTATGCATTGTATGTAGGTAATAAAGCTCTTAACCAAAATTTTCCTATTTTTCTATTATCTGTCCTAATGTAGTTTATCAGGTCCTAACTCTGACATTAAATGATCTAGGGTTGAAGTCTAGCTCTCTCACTTTCTGGCCATGTGAACTTGGTCAAGATACTTAAATTTTTTTAGCTTCAGTTTCCTCTTTTCTACTATTGAGGCAGGGCTTGCAACCACTTTGCCTCATGAGGTTTTAAGTGAAGAATATGCTTTTTAAATTATGCAGTATATTATTATTACTAATAATTATAATAATAAACACACACAAAACATTACACGCTTGACAAAATTATTTTCAGAGAAACTTTATTTGATGCTTGTTAAAATGTATCAGGTTATACATTATGAGCCTCATTAGCCCCCATTTTGCTGGTGAGCAAAAGTATGCTCAGAGATGTGAAGCAAATTGCCCAGCATGTCACAGCCAGAAAGAATTAATCTTTACTCCTCTGACTCATGCTTCACTGCGGTTCCTAGAAAAAAAGCTTCCAGCTCATCTATCCAAGTTCTTGACTAGTCTAATTCTAAGTATCCAGGATTGAAAGCTAGTAGGTAATACTATCTAATAGCATTGCCTTCTAGGAGAGACCTGAATTTCTTTGCCACCACACTTGTTCAGTATTTCCAAAATTAGTCTCCAAAAGCTAGGAATGTGCATATTCATTCAGTCAATTCAATACAGTTCAACAGTCATTTTAACTGCCTAGAATGTGCTGGGAATTGTATGCGTGTACACATGCATGTATGTGTATGTATGTATGCATACACATGTGTGTGTGTGTGTATATATATATATATATATATATATATATATATATACACACACACACACACATATCCATGTGTCTTCCTATTTAAAATTTTTTTTTTACCAGATCTATGATTTCATTGACATAAGCAGCTCCTGATAAAGAAACTCTATCAATGCAACTACCCGGAGTTTTATGGACTGAGAAAGACGCCTGAGTCCCTGAAGCTAAAGTTCTTGCCCAGAGTCACATGGTCAGGACATGTCCTTACAAGTAGGGATTATTCCATTCTTTGAACTAGCACCCAAAGGACCTAGCACAGTGTTTGGCACATAATAGATGCTAATACATGTTTATTGAGTGATTGATTGATGTAAGAAGTGGAAACTCCAACCCTATTCTTTTCTAGCTCTCAGGTTGGTTCTCTATTGACTATGCACCTCACATTTCTGTTTTGGGTATAGAAAGATACAATAAGATATATACCCTTCCTTCAAGGAACTGACATCATAATAGAGGGATGACATGTATGTAAATAATTGATAGAAAACAGAATGTGATAAATGCCAAAGAGAGATCCAGGGAAAATGCTATGAGTAATTTGAGACAAGAGAAATGAATTTTACATGGGTTTAATTCAGGGAGTTTTCATGGAGGAGGTAGGTAGGTAGGGCCTTAAAGTTAGGGAGAAATTTTTACAAGCAGAGTTGTAGTGAGGAAGAGGAGTCTATCCACTGGAGAAACATTTAATGAGCACCTTCTCTATCTAGGGTGTCCCAAAAGTCTTAGTAAAGTTTTCAGTTATTAAAATTAAAGGAGATACAAAGAAGAGGAAGAACTCAGGGTACATGACATATTTTCAGGAGACTCAGAGAACAATCTTACCCGGGCCAATGTTCCTGTGACCTATTGTCATTGAACTTGCCCCATTATTTGATTTTGAACAAAGAGAAAATTTGGAGCTCAGACTTTTCTAATTCATGCAGTAAGTGAATATGAAAAGAGGACAATGTCCCAGGCTCTAATCTTGAAAGGTAATTCAGCAGTTCTGTAGCTTCCTTGGCTTTGATTTTCCTGTCATACTGCTCTGCTAGCCTTCCAGCCATTCTTCTAAAAAAAGGTGCACTCACTTGGTTAATGTAGCCTGTCATCTCTTTATCAAATGATGCTTCAGTGAAGGGAGCCCCGCCAAGTTAGCAGAACAGAGTTACAGCTTTTAGGCCTGTGCCATTGAAGTACAAGTACCTGAATGCAGAGCAAAATAGCCTATCTGCAGCACTCAGAATAGCCTCTCTTCCTTTATAGCAGATATGCCTTTTGCATTTTAGTGAGCTTTTAGCAACAGTTACAGGAAAGTATCTAACTAGAGTAGCCTGAACTTTTCCTTAAGAGGTTCAAATACAGATCAGGGAAAATGATCAGAAATGGGTATAATTCATCAGGTCTACTTATATGAAAAAGGAAGTGTGGGATAGTGGAAAGAGCTCTGAATTAGGCATCAGAGGACATATGCTTCAATTTCAGCTCTGACACCACCTCTAGACAAGTTATAGTCTTTCTGGATCCCTATTTCCTCATCTGTAAAAGGAAAAGGATGAGGGGGAGTGGATTTTATAACTTTTTAGATCTCTTACAGCTTTAAGTTTATGGTCCAAAGCTAAATTGCTACTTCCAGTTTGTATCATATTAGAGAAATGGCAAGGGCAGTTAGGTGATGCAGTGGATAGAGCACCAGGCCTGGAGTCAGGAAGACCAGCGTTTAAATCTCTCCTCAGACACTTACTTGCTAGGTGACGATGGGCAAGTCATTTAACCCTATTTGTCTTGGTTTACTCATTTGTAAAATAATCTGGAGGAAGAAAGAGCAAACCTCTCCAATATATTTGTCAAGAAAACCCCAAAAGGGGTCACAAAGAGCTGGACACAAATGAAAGCACACTAAACAACACAGAGAAATAACTCTTTTCTTTGAGGATCATTCTGTATACCAGGCACAATCTGTGGGCATGCCAAAGGATTTCAAATGGCCCAATGTTATGGGAATGGGAATCTAAAGATCTTCCCTGCCCCTAGGCCCTCTGATAAGCTTAAGTGACTCTGAGAACCTTCCCTGATTTGGAAATACACTCTGCCCCATAATAGGCTGAATGTGGTCACTTGGAGCCTGTGGCAAGAGGCTTGTTTTTCAGGAATGCCCACACCTTATTACTTTGTGATTGGGCAATGGGTCAAGAGACTTGTTACTTTCTCTGAGCCAGGAGAAGGCTATATAAACCCTGATGTGAGGTTTTGCTGTGGGGCTCACTTTGGGAAGAGTTGTGTGATTTGTCCAGACTAGACTCTGGGTAGCCGTTGAGCCCCTGGCTTTGAATACCCAGATGTTGTTGCTTCCCTCTCTGGTAACTTAACTAGGTATGGATGCAATGGTCAGACAGCTGGAAGCCCTGTCTGCTTGTATGTTTCTCTGTCTGCTTGTAACTTCTGTTTGTATTCTCTTTGTATTCTCTGAAGTTCAGGGTGCTGACTTTTCCCCCTGAACTAGGTAAATGACATATGTTTGATTAAAGTAAGATTGTTAACCCATTTTAAGTTGTTTTCTTTTAGAAAAGCAGATCTAAGTAGCTGTGCCAGCAGCCATCCTGGGTATGCTAAGGTGCTTACTGCTACACCCATGAAAAATATCGAGGTCTTCTACAGTTTTTGCGGGCTGCCCAAAGTCTTTTAGTGTGTCACAAGCGGGCCACAGGTTGTATAGGTCTGCTCTATACATCCAATGGTGAAAAGCCCCTATAGGAATATATGAGCATATAAAAGGAGCAGTTAATAAGATGACCTATTATGGGAATAGTCCTGGTATCTCAAAAGGAAACTGCCAATATATTTCACTTGAGGATTTCCAAAAGGCTTTCAGGGAATGTTGTGAATGTATATGTTTGTACATGACAATGTGATATACATCACCTTCATTTCTTGGCTTTCTCATCAGCGTTTGGCCTCAATGATGCCATTGGGTTATGATATTCAAAGATGAGCCTTTATCCTCAAATATGTTAGTCCTCCTATTCTCTGTATGATTTGAAATGTCCAAGATGACCAGATTTTCGTAGACACCTCTGCTATGTGTACCTAGAGAATAAAGTTCGAAAGCTTATAATGGGCAAACACTGAGTGTTACAATTCTAATGATGAAAGGAATTAGTGCTGTTTGGTTCTGGTTTAGTTTTCCTCTTTGGAGCAGAAGGGGAGAAGAGAGTCCGTAGACACATCATTTATGGTTAATGGTACCATCATCTAATTCTGGACCTGACTTTTCTAACTTGCTCTGTTAGAACAAACAATTTCTAACTTGTTCTGTTAGAACAAACAATACCACCTTATGACAGACCATATCCCCAGTCCTCAACCATCATAACCCATAGAAAGACAAAGAGTGAATCACAGGGACAGTCAGGTGGCACCATGAATAGAGCACCAAACCTAGAGTTAGGAGGACCAGAATTCAAATCTAGCCCCAGATACTTAGTAGTTATATGACCCTGGATAAATCACAGTCCCAATTGCCTCAGGGGAAAAAGAATGAATAATTATATGGTTACTGATGACAAAGAAATGGGCAGAGGGTAAGAGATCTAATGTATATTTTCTCTTCATATTGTCAACCTAAATATATCATTAAACAAACAACAAATACCTATTATATCTCTATAATGTGCAAAACTATCTCCTAAAGGAATAATTTTGGTTTAAATTTCTGATTTCATTTATGTTAAGAAAAATTTTCACCCATATTCCACATGAGAAAATCCCTTTCTCCAAAGCAGATTAGTGTTACTCTATAACTTAGATACTGAGATAGCTGCTTGGGCCAGTTAGAGGTTAAATTCTTGCCCAGAGTAACAAAGTCAGTATGTGTCAGAAGGAAGACTTTTAATGCCAGTTAGATTCCAAACTATAACAATGTCAGAAATTTCTATGCTAGCTTCTTGGGGTCAGAATAAAATAATTGTTTTTCAATGATCCTCCTTTACCTGAAAAAGAATACCCTTCATCTAAAACCCAAGTGGTTTTCATAGAATAAGCAGTAGTGATCCACTTAATGGTTCTCAAGTTTTAGGTTTTTTTAGTGTTTTCATGTTTTTTTTAAGTTAACAACTGCAGATATAAATTCAATCAGATTATTTTCATACTTTGAGTTCATCTGGTGAACTCAGCTGTTGACTGGGCAATTTGCAGGTTAAATAAACTGCCAAAGTCCACAAGCTTTTGCATCTATTTGCTAATGAGGTCTACTTTATTCATTTCCTGGTCCAAAGTAGAAATGTAAGGGATTTCCTGTATTTCTATGGTGATTCCTCTCACAGAGATCTATTTCATCAGAAGGCTAACATAGCCTATGAATTTATAGAATTTCTTGATGGAGATCAGGTCAAGTTCTTCCCACCACACTTGTGTATGTGAAACTGAAACTTGCTCATCACCCAGCTTCATTGTTCCAGGCACAGACTATATTAGCTCTTGGAAGAGAAGAGCTCCTTATCTTTTTATCCTGTTGCCACTGGTGTCATATTCTACATTCTCCACAAGCTTTGGCCAGATCTTAATTTGTCATCAGTCTCTGGAAGACATCAAATGATAGTTCTGGATCAAGAGTACCTTTATAATTGGTCCTCACCTAGGAAACAACCAGTGGGCCAGTAAAGTCTTCTAAATAGAATTGTTATTCTAGTTCTCACTATATTCTAGTACTCACAGTACCATACCTTCTTCTAAGAAAAGAAGTAGGGCAAGGTGATCAGTGTTAACAGAATATCACACATAGCAGAATTTATAGGAGCTACAGGCACTCTGAACTCTGTTACCAGATACTGTCTGGACAATGAAAATCTTTAGAGAAATGCATCCAAGAAACAAGAGGAAGCATGGTATAGTAGATATTAATAGTAGGTATAGACAGTCTTTGGATCAAAAGTCATGTCTTTTCTCTGACACATACTAACAATATGACCACTGGCAAATCATATAACCTTCCAGTGTCCCCAGGCAATCCTCTAAAATAATAAATTGCAGACAACTTGCTAATCTGTATATATTGGTATATAGAATTGTATATATTTGTGTATAGAATTTCCACTATGAAAATTTTCCAGGCTAGATGATATTTACCCCTTTTCTGATTTCTAAAGTATACATACAATATGCATTTATGCATACATACACTTACAGTGTGTGTGTGCCTCATATACTAAATACTAATAAATTCCAGATGACCAGTCAATTTAAAGAAACAACTTGAGAATGTACATCTCCCTATTTACTATAAACTCAGTGAACATTTCCTCTTCTCTGTAAATATGTTGTTAGACAAGCCTACAGCCAGGTTCATTGGGTTGAATAAAGCTGCCTGGCCCATTGCTGTGAAGACAAGTTACCAACCCCTATTCACTGCTGATATTTAATAAGAAGTTTGTTTCTCTAGTATTTCCAATGTGACACTCTGCCAAAAAGATCTCCCTGCACTGGGTTTTCCCACAAGAATTTATACAGGAAAGATACATGCAGGTGAATATGAGCTGGCAGTCAATTAAAATCACACTTCGGCAGCCATGCTTCTCACTGCCTATCAGTACTCTCCTGCTCATTTTAGCTGGCAGACTGGGGGAGCTGGTAAAGTGTCAGGTTAAGCAAAGGTTTTCCTATGCCTCCTTCCCACTCTCCTCCCCCTAGCTACCCACTCTCCTGTGGTGCTCAAGAAGTATTGTGGACTGACATCTGCAGGACTTGTCACCTGTCTTTCACACAGACACCCAACCTGGAACTAGATTAAACAGGTTTTTAATAGAGAAACTCAAATAAACACAAAAAGAGCCACAATCTCATCAATGTGAATGTACCTGCTGATGATGTGCATAAATAACCCATTCATGTAGGTCACTTGCCCATCCTCTCCCATAAATTTACCTATTCACTATGCATAAATTCCTTGCCTTCTCTTTCTATTAAGAGAAGAGTAGTAGGACCAGACTCCACCTATGATGTCGGTTGCCCCTTATTACCATGTGACTCCTTCACTTTTATGTCACTTTTTTCCCTTAGTTTTTACCTTCTTATGACTCATCCACCTGTAGTGCCATTATTTAGGCTCATTTCCAAAACAAATGCCTGCCTAAATATTCCTAGGAGGAGGCCATTGGAGGGGAAAGGAAATACCATAAAATATGGAACTATATGAGTGACAACAAGGCATAATAGAGAGAAGCTCTCAGAGTTGTTCTGTCCCTATGACCCCTGGAAAATCACTTAAAAGTCTCTGCATCAAGAGTATTCTACAAGACTACATGTTGTACCGAAGGTGGAGTCACATTGTTAAAGACAATTTACTCATCCTGATACTCCTTCTGC
Organism: Gymnobelideus leadbeateri; assembly: GCA_011680675.1. Classification (NCBI taxonomy): domain Eukaryota; kingdom Metazoa; phylum Chordata; class Mammalia; order Diprotodontia; family Petauridae; genus Gymnobelideus; species Gymnobelideus leadbeateri. The sequence continues at coordinate 339,712 of WOXC01003936.1, read as the reverse complement.
CATCTAAATCTCATGTCAAGACCCTGGCTATATAGAATTTTAAGAATCACAATTCTAGACTAAGAATGAGAGTGGAAATTTTGACCTACTTTAGTCTATAGAACATTTGAATGCAGAGTAATATTCATCTAAATGTTTTCTTTTTCTTGTACAACACCAAATTCAAAAGGTATCTTTAAAAATATAGATTTGGGATGTTGTTTACTTGACTTGAATTTCCTCTGGGCACATAGTCTTCAATCAATATTGTCCATGACTTATTTGAGAACCAAAATTCATTGAGAGGCATAATATATCTCAAAAACTATGGCCTCTTTAGTAAGAGTAAACCTCTTACTAAAATTCTTAAAACTTTATAAAGTCTCAGTCTCAAAATCAGCTTTAACATCCTCTCTTCCTCTCTGTCTCTGTCTCCGTCTTTGTCTCTGTTTCTCTGCCTCTCTGTCTGTCTCTCTCTCTCTCTGTCTCTCTCTCTTTCTTGCTCTCTTTCCTTCCCTCCCTTTCTTCCTCCCTCATTCTCTCTCTCCTTCCCTCCTCCTCTCATCCACTGGTATGCTAAAATTTCAGTATAATCATTTATACCTATGAAGCTGTTAAACACTTACAAATTAGGCCTTGCTTTATTTTTGGTTGATTATCTAGACTAAAGAAAGTTATGAAGAAAATATGAATAAGGTGGATTAAAAATAAAAGTACATGTATGCATTTACATTTTCCCTGGAGAGTCAATTATTAATCATTTAGCAGCATATCTCTTGATACTTCACCCTTCCTTGGTTCATAGTTTAGGTACTCAACACTTCCCCCCCCAAAAAAAATAAAACCCTAAAGGATCCTACTTAGAAAACAAGAAGATACTGTTTTAGTAAGGCACTGAAATCTAATCTTTTAATGGTGAATTTCTTTTTAATGTTTTTATTTATAGCTATTTTTTCTTAAACATGAAAAATAAATTTTGGCATTGTCAAGAACCTGGGAGAAAACTGGAAAAAAATCAAAAGACTGCTTATATCCCTAAACTTTTTGATATAGCTGAGAACTAAGCTGGTATCTCTGTTTTCCCTCAAACCACTATATATTGAACTCCTCATCTTCAGATGCCTCCACCAAAGAACACTTGAAAATGTATAAATCTTGATCTTGCTCCCAGGTACTAACTGATGAGATGCTTAGCATCTGACACCACCTGCATGCTGATGGACAATAAGCCTTTGCAGTTCCTTTCTCTTTTTTCCTTTCTCCTCTTTAAGCTTCCCTTAGAGTTGAGGGGATAAGAGTCCTATTCCATCTTAGCATCTAGGACTGTCTCTTAGCCAAGCTGTCTCTTAGTCCTCCCTGTTAATGCAGTCTTGCTCTAGGGGAAACTACTACATTAGTTAGCCAGAGAATAGCATCCAAAGTGATCTTGAAGTAAGGGGCTGCAGACTGGTTAGTGCCTGTGGTGTTTCTGACAATTGTCTCAACTTTCTTTGTTAGGAATCATGAAGTGGTTGTTACTATGATAGCCAAAGATAACATGGAGCAAGTATAGCTCACCTGTGCCTGATATAGTCTATAGCTGTATTCTTTGTTCTCTGCTTGTTATCCTCTGGATCTGGAATTGGCATGCCATTAGTCAGTTGGATCCTTTCTGGATGTATCATCTGTACCAGAAGGGAATAGAGGGAGGCTTGAACATCTTTATCACAGGCCCAGTGGGATGCCTGTATCTCGTCCATGTCACATGCAAGATGTATGGTTTGTGTTTGGCACCCAAGAGAGTGTCAGAACAGGAATTTTTCAGTATAAAATGAAAGCCAGGCTTCAACATCCTCTCCAGTAATGGGTTTAGGCTGGTTGGCATTCTGCAGCATCTGTAACAAAATGTATGCTACATCTATATTGAATGTGATATGGAATATTCATTTGCTATGCAAAAAAAAGCATGTTATGCTAACTGCTGATACAAAATAAGGGGTTCTCGGGATTCAGAGAATCATTGAATCAAAGCTGCAAGGGAACTGAGGATATCTAAACTGCCCCCTACTCAATTTGAGAATCCTTTCTCAATGAACAAGGAGTTTAACTGTAATTTTGGAAGTCTGGTGGTTTATTTAAGAATGGGGATTTCTTAACATTAATTACAGAATAGTGGTTCTGAAAAATAAACTCATGTCTCATTAACCAGGACATCATTTTTTTCTCATCGGTTCCAAGGCCTGGCCACTTAACATTCATAAATAGTAGTGTAATCTCATGAGAGAGGCACCATGAAAGATAACTCAAGTTTTACAGTCAGAAACCCTAAATTTCTATCTGAGTTATTCCTCCTTCTTAGTTTTATAGAGAGATTTAGATCTGGGACCATACAGTCTCACTCCCTTCTTATACAGATAAAAGTTCAGAACTTATCCAATGTCACATTAGCTGGGTAAAATTTTGAACTCAAACCCTCTGACAACATATCTTGTATTCTTTCTAGCGTATCACATTAGTTACTGGATCTTGGGCATATTCCATAACTAACCCAAATCATCACTTCCTCATTTTTTTTCAAATAAAAACATGACTGCTTGTGACATTCATTTCATAGCAATGTTGTAAATAAAGTGTCTTATAAAATGGTAATCATTACATGAATGTGAGCTTATTATTGTTAGATGCTATGAATCTGTAAGTTTTACTTTTTGTCATAATTTGTTTCTGGTTGTCCTTGTGGAGAAAATCTCTGTACTGTCTCCTCCATCATTATCCACTTTGTCTTCCTGTACATTATATATAGGAAAGCTTCTGGGGATAATATGTCATTGCTTCAAATGTGGTCTTTCTATCTAGATTGCCATAAAAATGGAAAGGGTGCGAGCCATGAAGAATGAGAAGGGGCAGTTTTTGAAAGCAGAAGTGTCTGCCTCCTCTCATCTGTGCAGAGCAGGGACAGGTACAGCCTTTTGGTGAAAGCATGAACTGGGTATGCACATCCTGTCACATCATCTTAACTTAAGGCAGCCTTCACATTAGATCAAGTTGCTGATCGTCAACAAACTCAGTCAGCATGAACTTAATGAGTGCCCACGGGGTATATACAGTGCAGGACTGTTTTCCTACGCAAACATATATAGCAGAAAAGACCAGTATGAGTCCATATGTATTTCCCATATGTATTTATATTCTTCACCAAGGTTACACTTACACTTCATAGTTACCCAAACAACAACAACAACAAAATGGCTTGCTGCCTCAAAAAGCATTTTGAAAACATGAACTTTGGTCTGCCTCAGGTCAGATCCAGGGGCCACCCTGTTTAAGCATCTTCCCAGAGCTAGGTGTACCTATCAAATGGAAATACAATATAATCACTGATACCTGTAATCCAACAATATCAGTCTTCAAACTAATTCTTAAAGGTATTAATCCATAGAAAGTGTATATGTCTAGGTAAAGAAAGAACCCTGGAACAACAAGAATAAAAACAAAGCTTCACATTTTTTCAATACCTCAGTGTTCTTGGATTTTCTCTGTGTAGGCATTTCTAACCAGGTGTGCAGACTGAATTACCTTGAAGCCTTAATAAATGGTCATCATGAGTTGCTGTGACTGGTATCAACGTTTCTGGTGAGGAGACTCTACTTTTATAGAGGCAACTATGTAGTTCAGTGGATTGGATAGAGTGCTGAACTTGAAGTCGAATTCAAATATATCCTCCCATACTTACACGTTATGTGACCCTGGGCAAGACATTTCAATTTTTTCAACTGTAAAATGGGCATAACAATAGCACCTACAGTGCAGAGTCATTGTGAGGATAAAATTAGATAATATTTGTAGAATGCTTAGTGTCTGGCATATACTGTGTGCTTAATAAAGATATTTCCTTCCATAGTTATACTTAGCTAGTATGTTCCCAAAGGAGGGTGATGGACAGTTCATCACCATCACTGGCCCTGTTCTTGAAGTCTTTCCAGATCAGGAGGACCTGACAAAGGATGTATTTGTTTAAGGAGGACTAACACCTTTGGTGTGAAAAGTTGCAGAGTTTTTTTTCAAGGCAGCTCATCCACTTTTGGCGTTCCACATTCACCCAACTCTCATTTGTGGGTCTAAGAGACTATAGCTTATGCAATGGCCACACCCCAGCAAAACAACACTGCAGGTGGGCTAAACCAGGTAGATGATAACCTAAAGGCTTCAAACTTGTCAGTGAATTAGGGGGGATATCTACCGCGAACATGAAGATTTCCCTGGGTGAGGTGAGCCATTGTTCTAATGGCCATGAAAGTGCTTGAATGGGGTGCTATGGAGTGTTTAGACTTTAGTCAGACATTGAAGATGCCAAGGTCATCTACTGCATCTTAGATCATCACCAGCCATTTAGACTTGTCTTGCCACTGGACTTTGATAACTATGGAGGATTGTGTGAGATGGGTGACTGTGCAATTCTGCCTCACTTAAATCCAATTCACAAATGGGTCAAGATATCATCCATGATGCCACTGGTCTTCTGCAAAATGAAAGACAAATAATAATAAAGGACTTAACAGTTACAAAGCACTTTATATGCATTATGCCATTTGATCTTCATAATAGTTCTTTAATATAAAAGTCTTGGCTATAGACCTGAAGGGGCATCGGAGGTCATCTAGTCCAAAACTTAATTTCAAAAATGAGGAAACTGAGGAAAAGGGCTATTAATTAGATTCCCCAAAGACACATAATAAATGTCAGAGGTAGAATATTAACATAGCTCCTCTAATTACAGTACAGTTGAGAAAACTGAAACTCAGAGAATTAATCAAGGTCACACAAGTAGTACCTGGTTAAACCAGTTCTCCTGAACTTATTTTCAGTGAGCATAGATGTTATCTATAAGACAAATACCCTCAAACTATATTTTCTTAGAACCATATTTATTGCTTATGGAGTCTAATCAAAACCACAGTTAACAAATCTTGGTCACACTGCTCAAATCACGTCAAGTTAATTCAATGAGAAGAAATGTCCTAGAAACATTTAGAACTGAAGCATTTAAAGGTTGGATTGTCATTGAGGAACATTGAGACACATTTCAGTATGGAAGAAGCAAGAGTAAGGAGCAAGATGGGGAGAAAAATATAGAATGGGAGACCATTACTTTGTCTGGATTAAAAGATATTCAACTCAGGTTGGGGGGGGGAGCTGAATCAAGATGGTGGAGTAAAGGCAAGGACTCACATGAGTTCTCCCCCAAACCACTCAAAATATCTTTAAAAAATGATTCTCAACAAATTGTAAAGCAATAGAATGAACAAAAAGAGAGAAAAATTTCCAGCCCAAGGCAACTTTGAAGGTCATCATGAAAGGTCCATTGCACCTGGTGAGAGAGGAGAGCAGTCTAGTGCAGGCTGCACCCGTGAAGGCTGGCCCCAGGAAACCTAGAGCAGGTCTTGGGACTACTGAATCAATGGAAGCAGGATTGGTTTCAGACCTCTCAACCCACAGACTCCAAAGAAAACTTAGAAGGTTGGCAGGAAAGTTCTATTGCACCAAGGAGAGAGGGAAGTATAGTGCAGCACAGGTCACACCAGCATAGCCCTATCCACAACAAACCAGGAGCAGGCCTTGGGAATTATTGAATCAGTAGCAGCAGCTCTGGCAGCTCCAGCAGCTGTTTCCAAAGCTCTGATAGTAAAGGGATCAAACAACTGGTCAGAAGGAGATTATGGGGATCTTTTTCCTGGCACTGAGGCAGGACTCTATTTCTTTGACCATCCTCAGATCCAGGTCACAGCCCTGGGTGACAATCCCAGGACAGGAAGGAGCACTAGCATAGGAGACCTCATTGCCACAATGGAGAGGGGCTTCTCACAATTCCAGGACAGAAAAGAGAGCTTGTGGTTACTTTTAGACCAGAGCATAGGCCAGGAGAATAGTAAACAACTTTCCTTATATCATACCACTTGGAAGAACTGAAAACTTATAGATCCCTAGAAGTAGCTCTGAAAACAGCTGCACAAAGCCCCTGAAGCTTGGGGCAGTGTGCCCTCTACCATGTAAGCAGAACCATACTTTAACAAAAAGTTAAGTAATCTTGGAAAATGAGCAAGAAAAAAATGTGACTATAGAAAGTTATTATAATGACAAAGAAGATCAAAACAAATACATGGAAGTCAACAGAGTCAAAGCTGTTACATCCAAAGACTCCAAGAAAAGTATGAATTGGTCTCAGGTCATAGAAGAACTCAGAAAAGGATTTTGAAAATCAAGGAAAAGAAGTAGAAGAAAAATTGGGAAGAGAAATGAGAGTGATACAAGAAAATCAAGAAAAATGAGTCAACAGCTTGGTAAAGCAGGCACCAAAAATACTGTAGAAAATAAAACTTTAAAGAACAGGCTAGGCCAAATGGTAAAATAGTCCCATAAAGGCAATGAGAAGAATGACTTAAAAAGCAGAATTGACCAAATGGAAAAGGAGGTACAGAGGTTCACTAAAGAAAATGATTCCTTACAAATTAAAATTGGGCAAATGGAAGCTAATGACTTTATGAGAAACTAAAAAGCAATAAAACAAAAAGAAAACAATGAATAAATAGAAGATAATATGAATTATCTCATTGGAAAAACAACTGACCTGGTAAATAAATCCAGGAGAGAGAATTTAAAAATTATTGGACTACCTGAAAGTCATGATTAAGAAAAGAGCCTAGATATTATCTTTCAAGAAATTATCAAGAAAAACTGCCTTGAGATTCTGAAAACAGAGTGTAAAATAGAAATGGAAAGAATCCACTGATCACCTCCTAAATGGTCCCAAAATGAAAACTCCCAGGAATATTACAGCCAAATTCCAGAGTTCTCAGGTCAAGAGGAAAATATTGTAAACAGCCAAAAAAGAAATAATTGAAGTACCATGGAGCCACATTCAAGCTAACACAAGATTTAGCAGCTTCTACATGAAAGTATTGGAGTGCTTTGTATATGTTATCCCAGAGGGCAAAGCAGCTAGGATCACAGCCAAGAATAACCTATTTAGCAAAACTGAATATAATACTTCGTGGGGAAAAATGGATATTCAATGAGATAGAGGACTTTCAAGCATACTTGATGAAAAGATCAGCACTAAATAGAAAATCTGACATTCAAATACAAGACTCAAGAGAAGCATAAAAAGGTAAACAGGAAAGGGAAATTGTAAGGAGTTAATAAGGTTAAACTCTGTATATTCCTACATGGGAACATGACATTTGTAACTCATAAGACATTTCTTATTATTAGGATAGTTAGATGGAGTAGATATAGACTGAGGTCATGGGTGTGAGTTGAATATGAAGGGATAGCTAAAAAAATTAAGGGGTAAGAGTGGAATTTATTAAGACAAAAAGAGAGGTAAAGTAACATAAATTATCTCACATAAAAGAGGCAAGAAAAAGCTTTTACACTAGAGGGGAAGAGGGGGAATTTGAGGGGGAAATGAGTGAACTTTACTCTTATTAAAATTGGCTCCAAGATGGAATAACATACTCATGCAATTGGGTATAGATGTCTATCTTACCCTACAAGAAAGTAGGAAGTGAAGAGTATAAAAAAGTGGAGGGTGATTGAAGGGATGGCAGATTGGGGGAGGGGACAATCAGAAGCAAAACATTTCTCAGAAGGGATACGTTGAAAGGAGAGAGAATAGAAGAAATGGTGGGAGGATTATAATAAAATAGAGGAGAATACAATTATTAATGGTTACTGCAAAAAAATTGAAACAGGTTTCTCTGACAAAGTCCTCATTTTCCACACATAGAAAGCTGAGTCACATTTATAAAAATTGGAGCCATTACCCAATTGAAAAATGGCCAGACATATGATCAGCTTTCTGATGAAGTAAGCAAAGCTACTCACAATTATATGAAAAAATTTACTCTAACCCACCAATTATTGGAGAAATACAAATTAAAACAAAGCACTACTTCATACCTATTAAATTAGCATTAAATGACAAATGTTAAAGGTGATGTGGAAAAATGAGACATTAACTCACTGTTGGTGGAGTTGTGAACTGATTCAACTACCCTGTTGAGCAATTTGGACCTATGCCCAAATAGCTATGAAACTAGGCATATCTTTTGACCTACCAATACCACTACTAGGTCTATATCTCAAAAGAGGTTTTTAAAAAAGGCAAAGAACCTATATGTACAAAAATATTTATAGCAGCTCATTTCTAAGGGAAAAGAATTATAAATTGAGGGGATATCCATCAACTGAGGAATGGCTGAACAGGTTGTGGTATGTGATTATGATAGAATTACTACGGTACTATAAGAAATGATGAGCAGGATGCTCTCAGAAGAAAACTAGAAAGACTTGCAGGGACTGATACAAAGTGAAATGTATAAAGGAACAATGATATTTTAAGATGATTAGCTATGAATGACTTAGCTATTCTTAGAAACACAAAAATCCAGGATAGCTCTGAAAGAATTATAATGAGAAATTCTATCCTATCTTCAGAAAAAGAACCAATGGTGTCTGAATACAGATTGAAGCATACTTTTGTTTTTTACTTTATTTTTCTTGAGTTTTTTTTTTTTTTTGGTCTGTTTTCTTTTATAACTTGACTATTATGGCTATGTTTTGCATGACTATAAATGTATAACCTATATCAAATTGTTGCCCTCTCAGTGAGGGGAGGGGATAGTGAGGGAGGAAGGGAGAGAATTTTGAACTCAAATTTTTAAATATGAATGTTAAAAATTGGTTTTATATCTAACTGGAGGAAAAATAAATACCAAATAAAATGAAAAAAAATAAAAGAGAGTATATTACTTTCTATCCTACTTTACTAAAATTGTGATTTTTTTACTGATTCTGTAGCAGTTTTTAAATAAATCAACATATAATGTAAAGATTAAAAAATGATGTTCAACTTCGAAAGAAAGACGTATCAGAACAATGTTTTATCTATATTAATTATTCCTGTCCCATGACATCATTTTTCTTTCATTTCTTATTCTTCTACCTGTTTATTATTCCCCTAGTATCATTCTATCACCTTTTTCTTATCTTTCTATTCCTCACTTAACTGGGACAGATAACTAATATTAGAATAAAATTTTGACATATTCAAAAACTGCTAAAGAGTTGATTGCATGAAAATATACCTTCAATTTCTGCTCACCTCCCTGATGTATTCATACAAGTTCTTCTACTTGGAATGTAATCTAGGGGCCAAGATGATGAAGTAGAGAAAACAGTTGAGGTCTCCCAATATTCCATTCTATACAATTTAAAATAATACCTTATGTCACATCGTGGAGCAAAAGAACAAAAGGGGGGAAAAAGGTCACAGTGAGACATTTTTCTAAGTTAAGACATTGGAAAAGTTCAGAAGGAGATATCTGTGACACTTTGGTATAACACAGTATGGAGAGGTATGGAGTCCATAGGAGGGGATGGGGTAGCAGCTGTAAAAGCAAGGTTTGAAGGCAGCTGCTATAGTGGTAACAGCAGCTTTGGGAGATTTCAGTTAAGAAAGGGTAAGGGAGTTGGACAACTGGACACAAAGAAATTAGAGGCGTTTGCTGTTACTGGGTGCAGTTGTGCTAATTGGAAACTCTATTGTTCTTACACAGTTCTGGGTCGCAGTTCAAGGATGCAGACATGCACTTCTAGTGAATCACAAAGGAAGAGGAGCTCTGATCACAGTTCAAAGACACAGAGGAGCAGTAGGCATTATGGCTGCAAAAGAGCAGGTGACCCATATACAATTCTAGGGCCCAGAAAAGTGTTAGTGCTTGTAGGTATAAAGGAGCAGGAGCTCCTCCTGAGTAAAGGCCAGACCACAGATCAGAATAGCAGTATCCACACCTGTCCCAAGATAATGCACAATTGAAAAAATGAAAAACTTGCACAACACAAGAGCTAGCTCTGAAAACAGCAGCATGAAAAAGACTGAGGCTTAGCACAGTGTTTCCTCACCCTAGAAGAGGAGACCACAACATTAGCATAAAGTTCAAAGTTAAAAAAAAAAGATTGTAATGAGCAAACAACACCCCCTTCCCAACAAAAAACAAAACAAAACAAAAACAAAAAAAGCTATTATGATGGCAGGAAAGATAAAGACATAAACTCAGAAGGAGACAACAGTCTGAAAACAGTTGCAGCCACAACCCGAAAGAAAAATTCTAATTCAACATAAGCCCAACATGAATCCCTAGAAGTGTTAAAGAATTAGATAAAAGTGGTAGAAGAAAAATTTGGAAAAGAAATACAGTAAAGCAAGGAAATTATGAAAAGGGAATTAAAAGCTTGGTAAAAGAGGCACAATTTTTGTGCCTTAAAAAACAGATTGGTATAATGGAAAAAGAGGCACAAAACACATTGAATAAAATAATACCTTAAAATTAGAACTGGGAAACAGAAATTAATGACTCCATGAAGTTCAAGAAATGATAAAGTGGAAATAATGAAAAACATGGAAGAAATTGTCAAATATTTCACTTGGGATCTGGAAAATAGAACTAGAAGAGATGACTAAATAATTGTTAGACTGCCTAAAAGCCATGATAAAAAAGAGACTAGACATCATATTTGAAGAAATTATAAGAGGAAAACTGTCCAGATATCTGAGATCCCAGGGGTAAAACATAATTTGAAAGAAACCACCAATCAGCTCCTGAAAGAGATCGCAAACTGAAAACTCCTAGCAATATTATAGTCAAATGCCACAACTCCTAGAATATTTAAGAGGTCAGAAAGAAACAGCTCAAATATGGTGGTGCCATGGTCTGTATTATACAAGATTTAGGCACTTTCACATTAAAGGAACAGAGGGTTTGGAATATTTTATTCTAGATGGCAAAGAAGTTAAGATTACAAGCAAGAACAATCTACATGGTAAAATATGATCCTCCAGGGAGAAAAAAATAGACACTAAATAAAATAGCGTGCTTCCAAGCAGATTCCTGATAAAAAGTTTAAAGATAAATATAGAATTTGACATTAAAACAAAAGACTCTAGAAAATGGGAAAAAAAAGTAAACATAAAATAGTAATCATAAGACAATAAAATTAAACTCTTTACATTCCTATATAGGAAGATAATACATGAGATTCCTAAGAATTTAATCATTATTAAGGTAGTAAGGAGTTTGCATAGACAGATGACATGAATATAAATCAATTATGTTGTGGTCCTCTCAAAAATATGAAGGAGTGAACAGGGGGCATGCATAGGAAAATGGGAAAGAAAGAGGTAGTATAAGGAAGATTGTCTCATATAAGAGAAAGATGCAAAGAAGTGCTTTTGCAGTGAAGAGGAAAATGGGAGGTGGCAGGCAACACTTAAACATCACTCTCACTGGAATTGGTTCAAAGAGGGAAAAAATATCTACATAATCAATTGGGTATAGAAATCTCTCACTCAACAGGAAAATGAGAGGGGAAGGGAAAAAAGAGAAAGAAGGGTGACAAAAGAGATGGCAGATTAAGAGAAATGCTGGTCAGAAGCAAAACAATTTTAGGGGCAGAAAAAAAGGGAGAGAATAATGTGAAGAAAATAGGATGGAAGGAAATAAATAGCCATCATAACTGTGAATTTGAATGGGATGAACTTGCCCATAAAATAGAAGTGAATAGCAAAATGGATTAGAAACCAGAAACCAACAATACTCTGTTTGAAAGAGATATCCTTGAAACAGAAAGAGGCACACAGAGGTAAAATGATGGACTGGAGTAGAATCTATTGTATTTCAGGAGAAATAAGAACAGTAACAGTCAATATCTTAGACAATGAAAAACAAAAATAGAACTAATTAAAAGACACAATCAGGGAAATTATATTCTACTAAAAGGTACTATAGAAAATGTAGTAATAGCAAAATTTTATATCAATTTTTCTCAGATGAAGGGCTCTCTTCTCAAGTGCATAGGGAACTAAATCAAATTTATATATTTTTATAAAGTGACATTACCTGATTGATAAATAGTAAAAGGTTATGAATAGCTTTCAGAAGCTGAAATCAAAGCTATCTATAAGCATAAAAATGTTCTAAATCTCTATTGATTAGAGAAGTACAAATTTAAATAACTCTGAGGCACTATCCCACACATGTCAGATATAAGTACTGAGAGGGATGATCAAAATTAAGACATTAATGAACTATTAATGAAGTTATGGACTCTCCCTAGTAGTGTGGAAAATAATTAGGATCTATGTCCAAAGGTCTATAAAACTGTGCATAACTTTTGATCTACAAATACCAAATGAAGTCAGAATTCAAAATAAATGAAAGGAAAAGGACCTAAATATACAGAAATATTTATAGCAACTTTTCGTGGTTGCAAAGAATTCGAAATTTTAGAAATTTAGGGGATGTCCAGTAACTCAGGAATGACTGAACAGGTTGTAGTATATGATTTTTAAATGGTTTTGGTATTTATTAATTTGTTTGTTTACTTTTAGTTTACAAGGTTCAGTGCACAATTCCTTGAGTTTCAGATTTTCTCTCCCTCCCTCACCTCCCCCCACACTCCATGGTGGCATACAATCAAGTATAGGACCTGCAAATACTTTCAAATTAGACATTAGTCAAATTATAAAGAAGGATTGTTTCAGATGGAATGAACAATGGGAAAAAGGAGACAAAACCAAACAAGAAAAAGACAGAGAGCAAGGAGCTTGCTTCAATCTGCATTCAAACTCTCTTGCTTCTAGTTCTTTCTCTAAATGTAGATATCTCTCTCCATCATGAGGCATTTAGAGTTGACTTATAACCCTGCATTGCTGAGACGAGTCCGGTTTATCAAAGTTGGTCATCACACACATGTTGTATCTGTAATTGTGTACAAATTTCTCCTGATTCTGCTCTTCTCACTCAGCATCAGTCCATATAATCCCCTCCAGGTAAATATGAGGACTATCTACTCCTCGTTTCTTATGGCACGATAGTATTCCATTATAGTCACATACCACAACTTGTTTACCCATTCCACAATTGATGGGCATCCCCTTAATTTCCAATTCTTTGCCACCACAAAAAGAGCTGCTATAAATATTTTTGTACATATGGGTCTTCCTCCCAATTCTATGATCTCTTTGGGACACAACTCTAGAAGTGGTATTTCTGGGTCAAAGAGTATAAAATTACTTATAGCCCTTTGGCATAGTTCCAGATTGCTCTCCAGAATAGTTAAATCAGTTCACAACTCCACCAACAATGCATTAGTATTCTAATTTTTCCACTCCAGCATTTGTCATTATCCTGTTTAGTCATCTTAGCCAGTACCTCAGAGTTGTTTTGATTTGCAATTCTCTAATCAATAGTGATTTAGAGCATTTTTTCATATGCTTATAGATATCTTTAATCTCTTCCTTTAAGAACTGCCTGTACATATCTTTTGACCATTTATCAATTGGGGACTGACTTGTATTCTCATAGATTTGGCTCAATTCTCTGTATATTTTAGAAATGAGGCCTTTATCAGAGACATTGCTTGTAAAAATTCTTTCTCAGTATCCCACTTCCCTCTTAATCTTGGTTACATTGGCTTTGCTTGTACAGAAGTTTTTCAATTTCATGTAATTAAAATTATCCATTTTGTAATTTATAATGCTCTCTAATTCTTGTTTGGTTATAAAGTCTTCCCCTTTCCATAAATCTGACAGGTAAACTACTCCTTGCTTTCCCAGATTGCTTACAGTATCAGCCTAGATCATGCACCCATTTAGACTTGATTTTTTAATATGGTGTTATACGGTGTCTATGCCCAGTTTCTGCCATACTATATTCCAGTTTTCCCTGTAGTTTTTGTCAAATAGTGAATTCTTATCTGAAAAACTGGGGTATTTGGGTTTATTAAGCAGTAGATTACTATAGTCATTGACTGTTGAGTCTTGTGTGCCCACACTATTTCATTGATCTACTGCTCTATTCCTCAGGCAGTAGCGAGTAGTTTTGTTGACTGCTGCTTTATAATACAGATTAAATTTATAATACAGATTAAAATTTGGTATAGCTAGGCCACCTTCCCCAGCATTTCTTTTCAATTAATTCCCATGATATTCTTGACCTTTTGATGTTCCAAATGGATTTTGTTACTATTTTTTCTAGTTCTATAAAGTAATTTTTTAGTAAATTGATTGGTATGACACTAAATATATAATTTAATTTAGGTAAAATTTTCATTTATATTTTATTAGCTCGACCCAGCCATGAGCAATTTATGTCTTTCCAATTAGTTAGATCTGACTTTATTTGTGTGAAAAGTATTTTGTAGTTGTGTTCATATAGGTCCTAGGTTTGTTTTAGCAGGTAGATTCCCAAATATTTTATAATGTCTACAGTAACCTTAAATGGGATTTCTCTTTCTATCTCTTGCTGTTGGATTTCATTAGACATATACAGGTATGCTGAGGATTTATGTGGGTTTATTTTATATCCTGCCACTTTGCTAAATTTATTTATTGTCTCAAGTAGCTTTTTACTTGATTCTCTAGGATTCTCTAAGTATATCATTATATCATCTGCAAAGAGTGGTAGCTTGGTCTCTTCTTTGCCTAATTTGATTCCTTTGATTCCTTTTTCTTCTCAAATTGCTACTGCTAAAATTTCTAGTTCCAGAGTGCATAAGAGGGGTGATAGTGTTCCACCCTTGTTTCACCCCTGATTTTATTGGAAATGCTTCTAGCTTATCCCCATTATATATAATACTTGCTGATTTCTTTAAATAGATGCTACCTATTATTCTAAGAAAGACTCCGTTTGTTCTTATACTTTCTAGTGTTTTTAATAGGAATGCATGTTGTATTTTGACAAAAGTCTTTTTTGCATCTATTGAGATAATCATGTGGTTCTGCTAGTTTTCTTGTTGAAATGATCAATGATAATGATGGTTTTCCTAATATTATACAATCCTTGCATTCCTAGAATAAATCTTACCTGATCAAAGTGTACTATTTTTGTGATAAGTTGCTATATCCTTTTTGCTATTTAAAAAATATTTTCCATCTATATTCATAAGGGAAATTGGTCTGTAATTTTCTTCCTCCATTCTATGTCTTCCTGATTTAGGTATCAGTACTGTAACTGTGTCATAAAAATAATTTGGTAGGACCCCTTCTTCAGTAATTTTCCCAAATAGTTTTTAGCATACTGAAATGAATTGGTCTTTAAATGTTTGATAGAATTCCCTAGTAAATCCTTTAATGGCCCTGGAGATTTTTTCCTAGGGAGTTCACTGATGACTTGTTTTATTTCTTTTTCTGAAATGGGGTTATTTAAGTAATTTATTTCCTCTTCTAATTCAGTATTTAATTGGGGATTTTCAATTTGTTCTTTTTCTACCTTTTTCAATTGCATGCCCAATTCATTGACCTCCCTTTTCTCTCATTTACTCATGTATGCACTCAGAGATATAAAACTTCCCCTAAGAACTACCTTTGCTGCATCCCACAAATTTTGGTATGTTGTCTCATTATTGTCATTCTCTTTAATGAAGTTACTGATTGTTTCTATGATTTCTTGTTTGACCCACTCATTCTTTAGGATTCAATTGTTTAGTTTCCAATTAGTTTTTAGTCTATCTTTCCATGGCCCTTTATTGCATGTGATTTTCATTGCATCATGATATGAGAATGATGCATTTAATATCTCTGCCTTTCTGCACTGAATTGTGAGGTTGTTATGCCCTAGTACATGGTCAATTTTTGTATATGTGCCATGTACCACTGAGAAGAAGGCCCATTCCTTTTTATCCCCATTCAGTTTTATCCCCATTCTCCAGAGATCTATCATATTTAGCCTCTCTAAAATTCTATTCCCCTCCTTAACTTCTTTCTTGTTTATTTTGAGGTTAGATTTATCAAGTTCAGAGAGGGCAGGGTTAAGGTCCCACACTTGTATATCTATTTATTCCTCTAATTCCCTTAACTTCTCCTCTAGGAATTTGGATGTATACCACTTGGTACATATATGTTAAATAATGATATTGCTTCATTCTCTGTGGTGCCTTTTAGCAGGATATAGTTTCCTTCCTTATCCTTTTTAATTAGATCTATTTTTGCTTTTGCTTTATCTAAGATAAATTTGCTACCACTGCTTTTTTTTTACTCTGGCTGAAGCATAATATATTCCACTCCAGACTTTTACCTTTACCCTGTATGTATCCCCTTGTTTCAAATGTGTTTCTTGTAGACAGCATATTGTAGGATTATGGTTTTTAATCCTTTCTGCTCTCTGCCTCCATTTTATGGGAGAGTTCATCCCATTAACATTCCCAGTAATGATTACTATCTGCCTCTTTCCCTCCATCCTATTCCCTCCCCTGTTTATGCTTTTGTTTCTTCCTTCTCCCTTCTCCTCCTTAAGGGTTTTCCTTTTGACCAATACCTCTCTCAGTATGCCTTCCCTTTGACTCCCCCTCCTTTACCTACCCTTTCCCCTTACTACTATTTCCCTCCCTTTTAACCTCCTCTTCTTATCCTCTCTTACCCCTCCTACTGCCTATAGGGCACAGTGGATTTTTATACTTATGAGTATGTTATTCCCTCTTTGACCCCAAACTAATGAGAGTAAATTTCATATGGTGCTCCCCTCCCTCCCTCCTTTTACTCAATTATAATGAGTTTTTGCATCTTTTAACATTAGAATCTTAAACTTAATTGACTGTGTTAATCCCTCTTTGAACCAGAACCAATGAGAATAATGTTCAAGTGATGTTTATCTCCGTCTCTCCTTCCCCTCTACTATAGTGTGTGTTTATGCCTCTTTGTATGGCATAATTTACCTTTTTTCTGCCTCATCCTTTCCTTTTTTCCCATTACAATCCCTTCGAAACCCTTAATAAGTTGATTTTTAATCATCAGAGTAGCTCATTTATTGCCACACCCTCTATCTATGTATATCCCTTTTAAAGGTCGTGATAATCATATAAAATACAATATTGAGAGGTATCAGCTTCTCATATAGGGATGTAAACAGTTTGTTCTTATTGCATCACAAGTTATGTGCATGTGTGTGTGAGGGTGTGTGTGAGTGTCTATTTTCTTTGTTTACCTTTTTATGTCTTTCTTGAGTCTTGTGATTGGAGATCAAATTTACCATTGAGCTCTGACTTTTTCATGAGGAAAATCTGGAAATCCCTGATTTCATTACATTACTATCACCTTGTTCTCAAGATTATGCTCAGTTTGGCCAGGTGGTTGATCCTTGGTTGTCATCCTAGCTCTTTTGCCTTGAAAAATATCAAATTACAATCTTGCCAATATTTTAACATAGAAGATGCTAGGTCCCGTATAATCCTGACTGTACTTCCATGATATTTTAATTGGTCCTTCTTGGCTGTTGGCAGTATTTTTTCTTTTTTTGATATTTAAACAAATGCTTTATTAACTTCTGGTTTACATCATTCATTTCCACCAGATTTGAGTTACAATTTCTTCCCCGTTTTTCCCCTACCCACCATCCCAGAATAGCAGTCCCAAAAGATATCCCTTCCTCCAATCTGCTCTCTCACATATCTTCTCCCATACCCACTTCGACTTTTCCATTAGAGCAAGGTGAATCTCTGTGCCCCAATGCCTACACATCTTATCTCCCAAATACATGCAAAAGACTATTGATAATAGTATTTATATATATTTAAAACATTTAATTTTAAGACCTCGAATTTCAGATCCATTTCTTTCCTCCCTTGTCACCCATTCCCTCTGGGAAGATAAGAAATTCAGTATATGTTGTACATGTCTAGCTATGCACAACATTATCATAGTAGATATATTGTACAAAGCTGCTTATACTTCCCTCCCACTCATCCCCCCCCCCCACCTGGTTCATTCCCTACATGATCCTGTCCCTCTTCTATAGTGGGTACTTCCAACCTCCCTTCCCCCCAAGGATGCCCTCCCATCCATCATCCCTCCTCTCATCTGCCTTCCCCCTATTCTGCTATAGGTTGAGATATCCCACCTAGTATATATGTCATTCTCTCCCTGAACCAAATTCAATGAGAATGTGGTTTTGCCTTTTTGCCTTCCTATTCTCCCCCTCACTTTCAACCACTTCCCCTTGCTTCTTCTACATGAGATAGTTTACCCTACCCTGTCTCTCCCCATCACCTCTTGCCACTTTCCGCTCTCACCTCATAATTTCACCCCTTGAGTATCCTCCCTTCCCAACAAATTCAACCTATGCCCTCTATCCATATATAACTGTAACCATATACACACACATTCACATATGTATTCATATGACCATACACCCTTCTTCCATTATTTTCATACTGAGAAAGGTTTCATCACTCACAGTTATTGTTTTTCCATATAGGAATGTAAATAGTTCAACTTTGATAAGTTCCTTTTGATTTCTTTTCCCTGATTACCTTCTCAGGCATCTCTTGCTTCTTGTGTCTGGATGTCAAATTTTCTATTGTATTCTGGTTTTTTCCTCAAGAATGCTTGAAAGTCCTCTATTCCACTGAATGACCATTTTTTCCCTTGAAACAAAATACTCAGTTTTGCTGGGTAGGTGACCCTTGGGTTCAGTCCCAGCTCTTTTGCCCTCTGGTATATCATATTCCATTCCCTTCAATCCCTCAGTGTAGGAGCTGCCAGGTCCTGTGCTATTCTGATTGTGTTTCCACAATATTGAAATTGTTTCTTCCTGGCTGCTTGTAGTATTTTCTCCTTGATCTGGGGATTTTGGAACCTGGCTATAATATTCCTGGGAGTTTTCTTTTTGGGATATTTTTCAGGAGGTGATCGGTGGATTCTTTCTATTTTGCCCTCTGGATCTAAAACATCAGGGCAATTTTCCTTGAGAATTTCTTGAAGGGTGATTTCCAGGTTCTTTATTTGATCATGGCTTTCAGGTAGTACAATAATTTTTAAATTGTCTCTCCTGGATCTATTTTCCAAGTCAGTGGTTTTTCCCATGAGATATTTCACATTGCCTTCTAATCTTTCATTTGTTTGTATCTGCTTAACAGCATCTTGATTCCTCATAAAGTCATTAGCTTCCATTTGCTCCAGTCTAACTCTGAAGGAATGAATTTCCTCAGTGAACTTTTGAGATTCTTTTTCCATCTGGCAAATTCGACTTTTTAAGGCATTCTTCTCCTCATTGCCCTTTTGGGCCTCCTTTGCCATTTGAGTTAGTCTATTTTTTAAGGTGTTGTTTTCCTCAGTCAGACTGTTGACCCTCATTTCATACTTTTCCTGCATCCTTCTCATTTCTCTTTCCAATTTTTCTTCCACTTCTCTTATTTGATTTTTAAAGTCCTTCTTAAGGTCCTCTTTGGCCTGCAACACACTCATGTTTTCCCCTGGGGCTTTTGGAGCAGGACTTCTGACCTCACAGTCTTTGTCCCACTCTATGCCCCCAAAATAGGAGTCTAGGGTTTCATTTTTCTGTTTCATTTGTTTCCTTTGCCTTGGCATGTTGCCACTTAATTATTTGACTTTTGGGCTTGTTGCCACACTATGGCTCTGCTGCCAGACAGGAATTTTTGTCCCGAACATGTGGGGGACAAATTCCGTTTCTGGAAGCTGGAAGCCATCCACAACCTCCACCCCAGATCACAATCCAGATCCAGGGAGGTTAAAGCAAGAGCGATTAACCCCCAAGACTGATCGCTGGATCTCCCTACAGTTCGCAGGCCGGGAGCTGGAGCTGCCTCTGAAAACTACAAAATGGCATGTCTCCTCAGCAGCTTCTAGCCCCCAGGGGAGGAAGCTGATGCATTCCCCAAATACTGGTCCCAAAGTCCATAGGACACTAACCTCTCACTTTTTCCTAGGCATGTCTATGTTGATAATTCTGGAATCTCCACAGCTGCTGGTATTCTGGGGTCTCTCCAGCCGGCTGCTGGCCCAGCCTCCCTGGGGCTAAAACCGTTGTTCATAGGACCTGGGCTTGGCTCCTAGAGCACTGCGCTGGCCCTTCCTGCAGGGCTGCTGGGCTGTCCTCAGTGGGAGGTTAACTTTTCTGTGTCGTTCTGGGGGTGCTGGGGCTCCAGAAGTTGTTCAGAGTCCCCTTTTACATAGTTTGGAGGAAATCTGTGGGCAGAGTGGCTTGGGTGAGCTGTTTCTACTCCGCCATCTTGGCTTCGCCCCCAGTATTTCTTCTTTAACCCTGTAATGCTGGAATTTGGCTACTATATTTCTTGGAGTTTTCAATATGGGTTCTCTTTCAGGAGGAGTCCAGTGAATTCTTTGATAACTATTTTACCTTCTGATTCTAGGACTTCAGAACAGTTTTCTTTGACAATCTCTTAGAGGATGTTGTCCAGGCTGCTTTTTTCATCATGGATTTTCAGTAGACTAATAAATCTTAGGTTATGTCTCCTGGATCTTTTCTCTGGGTGAGTTGTTTTTTCCAGTGAGGTATTTTACACTTTCTTCTAATATTTCAATCTTCATGTTTTGCTTGATTGACTCTGGGTGCATCATAGAGTCCTGAGCTTCTATTTGACAGATTCTAATTTTTAGTGAATTATTTTCTTTGGATAGTTTTTGAAGGTCCTTTTCTAGGGAGATATTTGCTCAGTTACATTTTGAACCTCCTGTTTCAGTTCAGAATTTTTTCTTTTTAAGGGTTTGTTTTCTTTAGTGAGACTTTTTTTCCAATTTGATCACTGTAGATTTAAATTTATCTTCTACCTCTCTAATTTGGTTTTTAAAATCTTTCTTGAGCTCCTCCAAGAATGCTTTTTGAGCTTGAGACCAGTTCATATTTCCTTCTGTGGTCTCAGGTACAAGTACAGAGTATATGTTGTTCTTTGTGTTTGGTTCTTTTTTACAGTTTATACAATTAGTTTTTTTTTTTTTCATTCCAAATTGCTTTATTAAATTGTGGTTTACATCATTTATTTCTTCCAGATATTGAGTTACAACTTTTCCCCCCATTTTTCCCTATCCCCCACCCCAGAATAGCAGTCCCACAGGATATCTCCTCATTGTATCTGCTCTTTCCCATATCTTCTTTTATACTCCCCTCAACTCTCCCAGTAGGGCAAGGTGAATCTCTGTAATCCAATGCCTGTACAATTTATTTCCCAATTATATGCAAAATAGCATTAATAATAGTATTTATACATTTTTACACATTTGATTTAAAAACTTTGAATTCCACATTCATTCCCTTCCTCTCTTGTCACCCACCCTTACTGGGAAGATAAGCAGTTCAGTATATGTTGTGCATGTGTAGCTATGTGTAGCAACAAGCACCCGAACATCCCCAGGGTGGTTGCCAACACAGGTTCTTAGAACTGCTGTTCAAAAGGAAAGCAACTCAAAATAGGTTAATAAGCTTACTTTAATGAAACAATCATATATCAGTTACCTAGTTCTGGGGGGAAAAGGTCAGCACCCCGAACTTCACTGTATAGAGATAGATCAAACAGACAGGTTTCCAAACTGCCCAACCATTACATATGTCAATACCAAATCACAGTTGCCAGAGAGGGAAGCATCAACATCTGGGTTTTCAAAGCCAGGGGACTCTCAATGGCTTCCCAGAGTTTTATCTGGTCGAATCACACAACATTTCTCAAAGTGAGCCCCAAAGCAAAGCCTCACATCAGGAATTATATAGCCTTCTCCTGGGTCAAGGAATGTAACCATCCTCTTGACCCACTGCCCAATTACAGAGTATCAAGGTGTGGTCACTCCTGAAAACCAAGCCTCCTACCACAGGCTCCATATGACCACATTCAGCCTATTAGGGCGCAGAGTATATTTTCAAATTAAAGAAGGTTCTCAGAGTCACTTAAGCCAATCAAAGGGCCTAGGGGCAGGGAAGATCTTCAAATCTGCATTTCCATTCCACTATGCAAAACATTACCATAGTAGATATATTGTAAAAGACTGACTATATTTCCCTCCCTCCTATCCCACTTCCCACTTGGTCTATTCCCTACTTTAATCCTGTCCTTTTTCATAAGTGGTTGCTTCCAACTTCCCTCCCCCCTTCCATCCTTGCTTCCTTCTTGCCATCCCTTCCATCATCCCCCCTCTCATCTGCTTCCCCCCTACTCTCCTGTAGGGTGAGATATCCTATTTAGTATGTATGTCGTTCTCTCCCTGATCCAAATTCAATGAGGATAAGGTTTTGCCTTTTTGCCTTCCTGTTCTTCTCCTCCCTTGTAACCACTGTCCCTTGCCTCTTCTTCTTTTTTTTTTTAAAGCAATTGGGGTTAAGTAACTTGCTCAAGGTTACACGGCTAGTCATTATTTATGTGTGGGTGCTCATTTTCTGAGGCCAGATTTGATCTCGGGTCATCCCAACACCGAGGCTGGCGCTCTTACTCACTGTGCCACCTAGCCGCCCCTTTAGGGCAATTGGGGTTAAGTAACTTGCCCAAGGTTACACTGCTAGATTTTTGTTTGTGTGGATTAAGTGTCAGGAGTCCGGCTCCGAACTCAGGTCCTTCTGACTCCAGGGCCGGCACTCTATTCACTGCGCCACCTAGCCACCCCCTTGCCTCTTCTATATGAAATAGTTTACTGCATTGTCTCTCCTCATCTCATCTCATTATATTCCACTCTCACATCTTAATTTAACCTTTTAATTATCATCCCTTCCTATTACATTCGACCTGTGTCCTCTATGTATACCTGTAAACATATATACACACATTCACATATGTATTCATATGCCCATATACCCTTCTTCAACTATTTTCATACTGAGAAAAGCTTCATCAGTTATAGGTATTGTTTTTCCATATAGGCATGTAAACAGTTCAACTTTGATAAGTTCATGATGATTTCTTTTGCCTGTTTCCCTTCTCAAGCATCTCTTGCTTCTTGTATCTGAATGTCAAATTTTCTATTCAATTCTGGTTTTTTCACCAAGAATGCTTGAAAGTCCTCTATTCCAATGAATGATAATATTTTCCCCTTAAAGAGGATTCTCAGTTTTGCTGGATAGGTGATTCTTGGTTTTAATTCCAGGTCCTTTGCCCTGTGGAATATCATATTCCAATCCCTCAGTGTAGAAGCTGCCTGATCCTGTGCTATCCTGATTGCATTTCCACAGTATTCAAATTGTTTCTTCCTGGCTGCTTGTAATATTCTCTCCTTGATCTGGGAATTCTGGAAGAAGACACTGGTGAGAGGGCTGCATATAGCCCTTATGGTACTTGAGTCTACTTGCTGGGGCGCCTTTACACTCAGCAGTAGTTTGCTCTGTAGTCTGTGCTGGTGCAGCCCCAGTATGCTCTGCGCTCTCCTTGCCCTGACCCAAGTGGCAACTTTCCTGGGCTGGATTCTGCCACCCTCTGTCTCAGAGTGAATTCTGTCACCCTAAAATCCATTGAGATTCACTTTTTTAAAGTTCAGTGACAGCATTCAGAAAAGTTACTGCTTCCGTTCCACCATATTGGCTACACCCTGTGGTATATGATTTTGACTGAGCACAATTGTGCTATAAAAATGACAGAGAACTATGGTTTCAGGAAAAAAATAATCATGACAAGACTTATATAAAAATGAGCAGAATCAAGAGATACACAGTAACAGTTATGTAATAAAGATAAGCTATGAAAGACTATTCTACTGTGATTAAGACAATGATTCAAGAAAATTCAAAGGATTCATGAAGAAAAATGCCAGCTACCTCCAGAGAAAGGACTGATCAATTCTGAGTGTATATTGAAGGGTATTCTTCTCAGTTTCTTTATTTTTCTTACTTTTTTGTGGGATACAGCAAACGTGATATTAAAAAAAATATTTCATTAGGGTAATCAATATATTTCTAGCCTTCTCAGTAGGTGATGGAGGGAGAGAAAAGAGGGAGATAATTCAGGACTCATTCTTTGTACGTCAGAAATATATTAAATTGACCAATAGGTCATAAAAATATTACAACAAAATGAAGAAAACAAAGATACTAAATGCATGATTTTTATACCATTTTGCAATAAAATTATATGCAACACATGAGTATAAAACCATGGATTAAAAAATTAATTGGATAATAATCCAAACCTAAAGAATTACTGTTCAAAAGAACAAATTTATAGAAAAATTAATGATTTCATTAAAGGGAATGACAATAATGGGACAACATGCCAAATTTTGTGGGATGGAGCCCAAAAGGTATTCATGGGATACAACTGAAAAAGAAAACTAGAAATTCATATTTTTTTTTTAAAGCAATTGGGGTTAAGTAACTTGCTCAAGGTTACACGGCTAGTCATTATTTATCCGTGGGTGCTCATTTTCTGAGGCCGGATCTGATCTCGGGTCATCCAAACTCCGAGGCCGGGGCTCTTACTCACTGCGCCACCTAGCCGCCCCTTTAGGGCAATTGGGGTTAAGTAACTTGCCCAAGGTTACACGGCTAGGTTTTTGTTTGTGTGGATTAAGTGTCTGAGGCCGGCTCCGAACTCAAGTCCTTCTGATTCCAGGGCCGGCGCTCTATTCACTGCGCCACCTAGCCACCCCTTAGAAATTCATATTTAATTAAACTAAAATTTATATTTTAAAATGCTCAGCTTAATACCCAATTGGTAATCCAGAAATTCAAAGGAGAGTTTAATAAAATTGAAGGTTAAATAAAATCAAGTAAACTTTAAACTAGTAATAAAACTAGGAACTTTTTAAAGTTTTTTTTAATATATAAATCATTGGTTTATTTGATTAAAAAAAAAAGGAAGAGCTTGAACCTTACTACCATTGAAACTGACTAAAAGTGGTAATAATATACACACTCAGCTGGGTATAATAACCTATTTACAGGAAAGTAGGAAGGGAAGGGAATACAATGGGGAGGGGAGTGTGTTGATAGAACGAATGGTGAATGGGTAAGGTACTAGTCAGAAGCAAAAAAAAAAAAATTAAAGGTGATGGGAATATGGAAGGTGAGATAGGGAGAGAAGAGAATAGGATAAACAGAGAAAATAGGATAGGGAGAAATATCCAGTTAATCATATCTATGAAAAAAAACACTATAGTATGCTTCTTTGATAAAGTCCTCATTCCTCAAATATAGAAGGAATTGAGTCAAAACTATTTTTAATTAATTAATTAATTAATTTTTAGTTTTCAACATTCATTTCCACAAGATTTTGAGTTACATTTTTTCTCCCTGTCGTTCCCCTGTTCCACCCCAAAATAGCAAGCCTACTGAATACCCTCTTTCTCCAATATGTTCTCTCTTATACCCTCCCACATCACCCTGTAACTTTCTCTTTTTTTGCCTCCTTTAAACAAATGCTTTATTAACTTCTGGTTTACATCATTCATTTCTGCCAGATTTTGAGTTACAATTTTTCCCCATTTTCCCTTACCCACCACCACAGAATAGCAGTCCCACAAGATATCCCCTCATCCAATCTGCTCTCTCCTATATCTTCTCCCATATCCCCTTCGACTTTTCCATTAGAACAAGGTGAGTCTCTGTGCCCAAATGCCTGCACATCTTATCTCCCAATTACATGCAAAATAGCATTAATAATATATTTATATATATTTGAAACATTTGATTTTAAAACATCGAATTTCAGATCCATTCCCTTCCTCCCTTGTCACCCATCCCCTCTGGGAAGATAAGTAATTCAGTATATGTTGTACATGTCTAGCTATGCAAAACATTACCATAGTAGATATATTGTACAAGGCTGCTTATAATTCCCTCCCCCCATCCCACCCCACACCTGGTCCATTCCCTACTTTGATCCTGTCGCTCTTTGAAAGTGGGTACTTCCAACCCCCCTCCCCCCATAATGCCCTCCCCACCATCATCCCCCCTCCCATCCCCCTTCTCCCTACTCTGCTGGGTGAGATATCCCATTTAGTATGTATGTCATTCTCTCCCTGAGCCAAATTCAATGAGAATATGGTTTTGCGTTTTTGCCTTCCTGTGCTACGCGCCCCCCCCACCCCAGCAGAGACTTCCCCTTGCTTCTTCTACATGAGATAGTTTACCCTACCCTGTCTCTCCCCATCTCCTCTTGCCACTTTCCTCTCTCATCTCATAATTTCACCCCTTAAGTATAATCCTTTCCCATCAAATTCAAACTGTGCCCTCTATCCATGTATAACTGTACACATATATACACACATTCACATATGTATTCATATGCCCATATACCCTTCTTCCATTATTTTCATTCTGAGAAAGGTTTCATCAGTCACAGTTATTGTTTTTCCATGTAGGAATGTAAATAGGTCAACTTTGATGAGTTCCTTTTGATTTCTTTTCCCTGATTACCTTCTCAG
This sequence comes from Gymnobelideus leadbeateri, assembly GCA_011680675.1. NCBI lineage: Eukaryota > Metazoa > Chordata > Mammalia > Diprotodontia > Petauridae > Gymnobelideus > Gymnobelideus leadbeateri. Next base: position 313,548 of record WOXC01003936.1, on the reverse strand, counting down.
GCATCTCTTCCTTCTTGTGTCTGGATGTCAAATTTTCTATTCAACTCTGGTTTTTTCCTCAAGAATACTTGAATGTCCTCTATTCCACTGAATGACCATATTTTCCCCTGAAACAAGATACTCAGTTTTGCTGGGTAGTTGATTCTTGGTTTTAATCCCAGCTCCATTGCCCTCTGGAATATCATATTCCATGCCTTTTGGTCCCTCAGTGTAGAAGCTACCAGCTCCTGTGTTATTCTGATTGTGTTTCCACAATATTGAAATTGTTTCTTCCTCACTGCTTGGAGTATTTTCTCCTTGATCTGGGAATTCTGGAACCTGGCTATAATATTCCTAGTTTTCTTTTTGGGATCTTTTTCAGGAGGTGATCTCTGGATTCTTTCAACCTCTATTTAGCCCTCTGGGTCTAAAACATCAGGGCAATTTTCCTTGAGAATTTCTTGAAGTATGCTTTCTAGGTTCTTTCTTTGATCATGGCTTTCAGGTAGTCCAATAATTTTTAAATTATCTCTCCTGTATCTATATTCCAGGTCAGTGGTTTTTCCCATGAGATATTTCACCTTGCCTTCTATTCTTTCACTTGTTTGGATCTGTTTAACAGCATCTTTGCCATTTGAGTTAGTCTATTTTTAAGGTGTTATTATCCTCAGTCAGGCTGTTGACTGTCATTTCATACTTTTCCTGCATGCTTCTCATTTCTCTTCCCAATTTTTCCTCCACTTCTCTTATTTGATTTCTAAAGTCCTTCTTAAGGTCCTCTGTGGTCTATAACCTGCTCATATTTTCCTTTGGGGCTTTTGCAGCAGGATTTATGACCTCACAGTCCTCCTGTTCCATGCTTTGATCCTCTTTGCCCCCCAAATTGGAGTCTAATGTGGAATTTTTCTGTTTATTTTGTTTCTTTTGCCTAGGCATGTTGTCACTTAACTACTTGACTTTTGGGCTTTTTGCCACAGAAGGATTCTGCCACCAGACAGGGGAGCTTCCGTCCCGAATGTTGGAGTCTTCACAACTTCCAGTTCTGGCAAGTTGGATACCCACCCCAGACCTCCCCCCCAGATCATAATCCAGATCCAAGCATGTTAAAGCAAGAGTGATTAACCCCCAAGACTGATCGCTGTATCTCCCTACAGTCCCCAGGCCAGTGGCTGGAGCTGCCACTGAAACTGCAAAATGGCGTGTCTCCTGAGCAGCTTCTAGCCCCCAGGGGAGGAAGCCAATGCGTTCCCCAAACACTGGTCCCAAAGTCCATAGGGCACTATCCTCTCACTTTGTCCTAGGCATGTCTGTGTTGATAATTCTGGAATCAGCACAGTTGTTGGTTTTCTGGGGTCCCTCCACAGGCTGTTGGCCCAGCTACCCTGGGGCTAAAACCGGGGCTCACACAGGCATGGGCTTGGCTCCCAGAGCGCTGTGCTGTCGGTTCGCAGCGCACAGTGCCGTTGGCTCCCAGAGCACTGTGCTGGCCGCTCCCTTCAGGGCTGCTGGGCTGTCCTTAGCAGGTGGTTAGCTTCTCTGTGTTGTTCTGTGGGTGCTGGGGCTCCAGAAGTTGTTCAGAGTCCCCTTTTACATGGTTTGGAGGTGATCTGTGGGGAGAGCTCCTTGGACATGCTGTTTCTATTCTGCCATCTTGGCTCCACCCCACCCCGTAACTTTCTAGAAGGGCAAGATGGATTTCTATACCCTAGTGCCTGAATATCTTATTTCCCTGTTTCATGTAAAAAACAATTTTTTAAAATAATTGTTTTTAATTCTTTGAGTTCCAGATTTTTTCCTTCTTCCCTCCTCACCCACCCCCCACTGGGAAGATAAGCAATTCAATATAGGTTGTACTTGTCTAGTTACTCAATTATTTCCATAGTCATTATATTGCAAAGCCCAACTATTTTTCCCTCTATCCTATCCTGCCCCTCACTTATTTTATTTTCTCTTTTGACCCAATCCTTTTTCAAAAATGTTTACTTCTATCAACCTCTAACCCAATCTGCATTCCCTACTGTTTTCCCCCCTTTTATCCCCTTCCCCCTACATTCCTGTAGGGTAAGATACCCAACTGAATGTGTATGTTATTCCCTCCTTAAGCCTAATTCAATGAGAATAAGGTTTTTCCATTCCCTTTTACCTTCATGCTCTTCCCCTCCATTGTAACCGTTTTCTCTTGCCTCTTTAATTTACCCTAATCCACCTCTCACTTTCTCCTTCTCCCAAAAAATTCCTCTCTCACTTCTTAATTTTCGATATCATTCCTTCATATTCAACACATCCTGTGCCCTCTTTCTATGTATACATGAACATACATATGCCCACACTCACATGTATATTTATATACACATACACCCTCCTATATATACATATATATGTATATGTACATATGCGTATGTGTATGTTTTATATATACATACAAATATACATTTACATACATATGCATATACATATACTTATACATATAAATTCCCTTCAACTATCCTCATACTGAGAAAAGTGTTATGAGTTACAATTTTCATTTTTCCATGTAGGAATGTAAATATTTCAACTTTAACAAGTCCCTTATAATTTATTTTTCCTGTTTACTTTCTCATGCTTCTCTTGCTTCTTGTATTTGAAAGTAAAATTTTCTGTTCACCTTTGGTTTTTTCATCAAGAAATATTGAAAATCCTCTATATCATTGAATAACCATAATTTCCCCTGTAGCATTATACTCAGTTTTGCTGGGTAGATGATTCTTTGTTTTAATCCTAGCTCCTTTGACTTCCAGAATATCATATTCCAAGCCATTTTATCCCTTAATGTAGAAGCTGCTAAGTCTTGTGTTATTCTGATTATGTTTCCATAATACTCAAACTCTTTCCTGTCTACTTGCAGTATTTTCTCCTTGACCAGGGAACTCTGGAATCTGGATATGATATTCCAAGGAGTTTTCTTTTTGGGATCTTTTTAAAGAGGTGATCAGTGAATTCTTTCAATTTATATTTTGACATCTGTTTCTAGAATATCAGGGTAATTTTTCCTTGAGAATTTCTTGAAAGATGGTGTCTAGGCCTTTTTTTTATCATGGCTTTCAGGTAGTCCAATAATTTTTAAATTATCTCTCCTGGATCTATTTTCTAGGTCAGTGGTTTTTCCAATGAGATATTTCACATTGCCTTCTATTATTTCATTTGTTTGAATCTGTTTAATAATATCTTGATTTCTCATAAAGTCATTAGCTTCTAATTGCTCCAATCTAATTTTGAAAGAGTTATTCTCTTCAGTGAATTTTTGAAATTCCCTTTCCATATGGCAAATTTGGTTTTTTAAAGCTTTCTTCTCCTCAGTGGCTTTTTGGTCCTCTTTTGTCATTTTAATTATTTTATTTTATGAATGTGTTATTTTCTTCAGTCTATTTTTGTGCCTCCTTTGCCAGGCTATTGGCTTATTTTTCTTGATTTTCTTGCATCATTCTCCTTTCTCTTCCCAATTTTTCTTCCACTCCTCTTACTTGATTTTCAAAATCCTTCTTGAGATCCTCCTTGGCCTATAACCAGTTCATATTTTTCTTGGAAGCTTTTGATGCAAGCTGTCTGACTTTTCTGTCTTTCTCCCACTCCATGACTTTTTTTCTCCCAATAAGGATTCTATGGTCTGTTTGTGCTTCTTCTGCATGCTCACATTGACAGCCAATTACTTGACTTTTGAGCCCTTTGCCACAGTAGAACTCTGCTTCCAGAATGGAGAGAGCTTTGTCCCAAATCACTGGGGTTTTTTGCAGCTGCTGGAGCTATTTGGAGGGTGCCCTTTCTATAGCCCCCACAAGCTCTGGCTCCTTGGCCACACACCCCAGATCACCACCTGAGACCACAATCCAGATTGAAGAAGGTTACAGCAAAAGTGATTTCCCTCTGAATGGTCACTTGTCCCCCCTACTCTCTGCAGGCCAGAAGCTCCTGAGGCAGCCATGGGCTAAAAAGCTGCAGTTGCCTCCACTGCTTCTTGTCCTGGGGGCAGGGGCTGGACCACACTCTTCTTTCCCTGCCTCTTTCAACACAGTTCCACACCGACCTATTTATGGGTTGAGAAGTCTGGAAACCACAATAGCTCTGGTGATTCACTCTCCTGAGGTCTATCCTGGCCACTACTGGTTGGGGCTACACTGGAGCCCAAACCATGGCTCAGGTGCAACTGTGCTCATCTCCCAGTGTGCTGCAATAAACTCTTGCTGTTGGCCGGTTGGGCTACCTTCAGTGGGAGATTTGTTTCTCTCTGTCACTTTGTATTTTTTGTAGCTCTAAAGTTTGTTTAGAGTCATTTTAATACAAGTAATTGAAAATGATTGGACTTGGAGGTAATGCAAAATTTGTGCTTCTACTCCACCATCTTGGCTCTGCCCCTTAAGTCAAATTTATAAAAATGAAAGCCACTCTGCAACTGATATTCAATAGATATGGAGAGACAATTTTCAGAAGAAGAAATCAAAGCTATCAATATTTACATGAAAAAATAATCTAAATCACTATTGATTGGAAAAGTGAAATTTAAAATAGCTCTGAGTTATCGTCTCATACCTACTAGATTTGCTAACAAGAAAGAAAAGGGAAATGATAGTACAACTGAGCCTGCTTAAAAGTTGATTGGGGTAGGCCTGAGATAGAAAAGGTACCCTCCAACAGAAACCCACAAGGGTTCACAAGGGTTGGATTTTGAAAGTCAGTTATTGGTAAGGGGAGGAGAGAAGAGAATATAATATTTAAAATCTGTTTTTAACATTGATTATTTTTAATTTTTGAGGTCCAAATTCTCTCCATTCATTCCACTCCTCCATAACTAACTTCAGGGAATGTTATACTAAATCAGTGTTGGTGGATTTTCATTGCCCCTCTTTTTATGGTGGCAAAAATTTCAAAATTAAAGGAGTGATCATTAAGTGGGGATTGGCTGCACATGTTGTGGTATGTATTTGTGATGGAATATGAATGTGCTACAAGAAATGATGAGTAGGCTGGTCTCAGAAAAACCTGAGCAGACTTATATGAATTTGCACAAAATGAAGTGAGCACAACCAGGAGATGTGAACCCACTAACAACAGTATTGTATTATTAACTGTAAAAACTTAGCTACTCTGGTGATGACAGTCTAAGATAATTCCAAAGGACCCATAATGAAAAATGTTATTCACTTCAGGAGAGAGAATTGATATTGTCTGTGTGCAGATTGAAGCATCTTTAAGTATAAATATTTCAACATTTTTTTTGCAACATGGATAATAATTATATGACTTCAAAGGTGCAACTGATAATATATTGTGGAGGAGTGGGAAGGAGAGAGAGAATTTGAAACTCAAAAAATAAGTGAATATTAAAAATAAATTTAAAGGGTGGCTAGGTGGCGCAGTGAATAGAGCACTGGCCCTGGAGTCAGAAGGACCTGAGTTCGGAGCCGGCCTCAGACACTTAACACACACAAACAAAAACCTAGCCGTGTGACCTTGGGCAAGTTACTTAACCCCAATTGCCCTAAAAGGGGCGGCTAGGTGGCGCAGTGAGTAAGAGCACCGGCCTCGGAGTTGGGATGACCCGAGATCGAATCTGGCCTTAGAAAATGAGCACCCACACACAAATAATGACTAGCTGTGTAACCTTGAGCAAGTTACTTAACCCCAATTGCTTAAAAAATAAATTTAAAAATAATATTCTCCTCTTCCCTTATCAATAACTGATGATCAAAATCCTACTCTTATATATCTTTGCAGGAATCTGATGAAGGGGACCTTTTCTATCTCAGATTAACCTGACCAACTTTAAAGCAGGCTCAGATATAGTATGATTGCATTTAATTAGTAATACTAATGCTTTCATTAGCTTCTGAGCTATAGTGGATCTCAGGATCTAATAAAAGGCCAATCTTCTGCTCATAGATGTCTCCTTCCTTCTGATATTCAAGTGTAAAGATGGTTCTCTAAACTACAAAGGATAGGCAAGGAGTGTTTGTCTTTTCCTCCAACAGGGCATCCTAAGCAAGCTCTATGCCATAGCAAAGAAGATATAAATAGGAAATGGAAAGCCCCATCCTATACTCAAGCTTCAAAAATTCACATCACAGAGCATACAGTTGTGGAAAGAATCATTTTAGCAACTTTCAGATGTTCATACAGTCATCCTTACCCTTTGGGGCCAGCAGAAAAGACAGTTCTAAGAGACAAGGCTTATCTTTTGAGTATGAAGGCCCGGATTTCTGGCAAATCATATGTGTTAACATGGCTGATACAAATAATTACAGGATATCTCCACCTGCTCTGAAGTGGTAGGAAGGAAGGGGGAAGGTGTTCTCTATCATGTGGCCACTATAGGGTAATTTAAGCTCATTTCAAATTCCTTATCTTCTGTTTAGTTTTCCTGCAACTAGATGCCTTCTGTCCTACTGCTGTCCTTTGTCTGCACTTATCTAATGGATATTATATTCTTCATATATTATAATTCTTATAATTAAAATTCTTTGCATGTTCTTGTGCTCCATAGGCTTGACTTTCTACCCATTGCAACATTAATTTTTGTTTGTCTAAGTTATTTTTTGTCACATATGGGGCCCAAATGTTTTACATGTAGTTAATACTTAGCAAATGTATGCTTAATTCAATAGGAATTGTAAAAATTATGCTGTTTCCATTTTTTATTTTGTGAAACTACATTCTTTTGCTACAAAATTTCAATGATAAAAGAATAGACTCATTTTCATGGTATGCTTCATTTTAATGTCTTGCTAGATTCAGCAGATTTTTCTCTCTCAGCAGCTCAAAAAATGGAACATTGGAAAAAGAAGATAATCTAATAGTCTCCTAGGGATATATCTATTGTGTGTCAGGGGACTTTCAGCTATAAATCTATCACTGACATTATATAATCAGCCAGAAACCATATATGGAAAGGGAAAGCTCTGGACAAAGCTCAGGTGGAATGTTTTGAGTAAAGGGAGGTGATAAAGAAGCCTAGAAATGGGTTTGATGAAGCCACATCCAGTGTAAATATTGAACTGACATATTATGTAATTAAATCAGTAGGTTTGTAGAAACCCAATACCTGAATTTATGGAGCCATGCACATGAAAAGATTACTTTCTTGGAAGAGGGAAGGAGGGACAACAGGAAAATTTAGGTGATGTATGAAGAAAAGCATCAATAAAATATATATTTAAAAGAAATATCCTTACATAGACTATCTGAAAGGGAAAAGATGAAATAGACTATAAAATTGGAAGTGAAAACACAATGAAATGACTTTGGATATATGTAGAGGAGTATCGTTTTTATCTAGTATCCAATTTCAGACTGAGGGGAAGTAGAGAGGCCTAAATGCTTTTGATCATTTTATCAGTTACTTGGAAATCAAATGTTATGTATGCTTGCAGTAAGGTTGAGATTTGGGTTTAAAAAGAAAGCCCCAAATTAAATTTCATACTTCTAGAGTCCACTCCTGTTTTGGAGAGATAAGTAAGAAACTTTATGGATTATAGATAGACCTTGATTTAGAATCCAAAGCTCTGAATTTGAATCTTAATTGTTCCCCTTACTGGGTGACCTTGGATAAATCACTTAAAGACTCTGAGTCTTAGATTCCTCTTCTGCAAAATGGAAAAATAGTATTTTCTCTGTTCACTTTAGATGATAGTTGGGAGATCACATATGCTTTGTAAGGTGTGAATATATTGCAACTACCATTACTGTTAGAGAAAGACTAAATCTTGGAGGTAATGGAATCAAACCAGTGAGAGATTATAAATATGTCCTTACCTGCATGCTATAGTTCCAGATATCTTGTATAGCACAGTAATAGTGAAGTTGAAAAGAAATTTCTATAGATTAGATTAAGTGCTAGATCTATTATTTTATTGGTATAGGTAAGACCTACTGAGGAATTTCCTCCAGTAAAGTACTACAGATTCTCTTCTTCTTCTTCTTCTTCTTCTTCTTCTTCTTCTTCTTCTTCTTCTTCTTCTTCTTCTCCTTCTCCTCCTTCTCCTTCTCCTTCTTCTCCTTCTCCTTCTTCTTCTTCTTCTTCTTCTTCTTCTTCTTCTTCTTTCTCTTCTTCTTCTTCTTCTTCTTCTTCCTTCTTCTTCTTCTTCTTCTTCTTCTTCTTCTTCTTCTTCTTCTTCTCTTTCTCCTCCTCCTCCTCCTCCTCCTCCTCCTCCTCCTCCTCCTCTTTTTTGAGGGCAATTGGGGTTAAGTGACTTGCCCAAGGTCACACAGCTAGTTTTTGTGTTAAGTGTCTGAGGTCAGATTTGAACTCAGGTCCTCCTGACTCCAGGGCCAGTGCTCTATTCACTGCACCACCTAGCTGCCCCTATTCTCTTCTTTTCTATAAGTTATAGACTTAGAAAATTGCCTAGATCATTGAATTGTTAAATGATTTGCCCAGGGTCACCCAGCCAGGATGTGTAAGAGGTGATTGGTGAATTCATAAACTCCCAGGTGTTAAATTATCATCTCTAGGCAGATGGTTCCCAGATCTTTTATTCAGCCATAATACCTCTCCCTGAAAGGGGAGGTATTATTCTGTCTATGAGTCTTCTTGATTTTTTTTCCTTTTCTGAAATAAGAAAATCTCACACTTGTCCTTGATTGAGTGAAAGAGAACAAAAGCATTTCACACTGTATGTGTGAAATCACTAAGAATATGACTATATAGTAGCATTTTAATTCCAGTTTACTGGGGCAGCTAGGTGACTCAGTGAATAGAGCACTAGCAGTGGAGTCAGAAGTACCTGAGCTCAAATCTATTCTCAGACACTTGACACTTAACTAGACGTGTGATGTTGGGCAAGTCATGTAACTCCAATTGCCTTGCCTTACTCAAAAATAATAAAAAAATAATAGTCTCCTATTTATTGAGAAAATTTTTAGCATCTGAAAATATTTTATTGATATCAAAAGTTAGTGTCCAGGATATAAAAAAATAATTAGCCCTTTATATTAAAAATTTATCATGGAATCTTGTCATTGCCAAAGTTTGATGTGGGAATGGTTCAGTCATCATCACACATAATAATGCTGCTCAAGAATTTGGAGGAAAGTTGGGGAAGAGGAGTCTCATTCTAATGTAACTGATTGTATTCACATCTGCAGTATCACAGGTAGTTAGAAACCATTTAGCAATCTTGGCTGGGAAAATGGAATTTTTGATCACTTCAAGAGATTTCAGATATAGAAATTTCCACAGAAAGGATAGGGAAGAGTACAAACAAAACAAAACAAAAAAAAACAAACACACAAAAAACAGAGTGTGTAGATAGATAGATAGATAGATAGATAGATAGATAGATAATTTACTATCACAGTTTCTTATCTTCCATTAGGTTGTTTCAGAATCTCAGGGTTTAAAGCGACTTTAGATATCCTCCAATATAATTCAAAGATAAATTAGAATCTCCTTATACTACATATTTCACATATGATCCAGACTTTTCTTAAAGATTTCCAGAAAGAGAGTACAGACTACTTCTTGATGTATCCCATTCCTCTGTGGAATAGTTCCAACTATTTAGAAATTTTACTTGTAACATATCTTAACTTATTTCTTTGTTATTTATACTCCTTTTCCAAGAAAAAAAAGTCTAATCTCTCTTCCACTTCATAGTCACCAAACTATTTTTTCTGTCTTGAGCCTCATCTTCTCCAGTCTAAACATCCTCAGTTTTTTTCTTTAATTGATTCTTTGGTGGTATGGTACCAAACTGGTTAGAGTCAACCCTGGACTCATGAGTTTATGTTTTTGCAAGACTGTTATAAGTTGGCTGCCATACCAGCATGGCCCAGTTGACTTGATGAAAGGGAAGTGATGGAGAATATCAGAAAGTAAACAAGTGACTATGTGGAGGTAGGGGGCAACTCAAGTCAATTTGCTTAATGTAAAACTCCCATCTTCTGCTGTCTAGGAAGGAGGCAAGATATAGTTACTTATGGCATTACCTAGAGAAGAAAATAACCAAATATATGTATAGGGAATGATCACAATTGGCAGGCATCATGAGCATAGGTTTGACTTAGAAACTACAGGAATTTTCACCATTGCTCACGATGTTGGCTGTTATTGTTCTGTTCAACATGACAGGAAAGATGAACACATATGAAAATGTGTTCTGTTTAACATGACAGGAAATATCATTCATACATGAAAGAGGACCAGATATGAAGACCATGAACATGAGTATGGACATTTCAGTCCCATTCTCCCCATTGCTATCTTGTCTCCTTATACTTTTGTCCTTTCTTCTCATAATCTTGATACACTAGGCATACTAAAATCCTTTATTCCTTCCCTTTTACTTGACTCATCAATTCAATCAACTGTCACTAAATTCAACTTAAATATTCCATTTCCTGGAGAAAAAAAAAACCAACTAGATATACTAGAATTCTTACCTAAAGATGGACCTTTCTATGAGCAACCTGTTTGCCCTCATCTAAACACTCCACAGCATATAATTGTCCTTCTTAAAACATGATATCTAAAGCTATACACATTACTCCAAATATAGTCTGATCAGAGAAGAGGATACCTAGTCAGGCACAAAATCAGCACATGATATTGTCTTGTTCAGATAAGTGAATGCTATGCAAATGAGCTGTGTAGAGAAAATGTATGTCTTAATTCACCATTGTGAAAAATGAATTCCCTACACTGAATTTAGACTGTAACACATATAGAAGCAAAAGAATGGTCATCCTTTGGAATCAGGAGTTTAACTATGTTTACCTAGGCATCTAGCCATATGTCTTATAAGGAGATTAAGGGGACTGTGTTTGAAAATGTGTTCTCTATTTTTCAGAGGCTCACCTGCTAATGAAATGAGAATTGTTAAAGTAGCTTTCACTGTCACCTCTTACTGAATAATGCACATATACCTGAAATTGATAGCTGTAGGATGTATCTCTACCTAAGAAAGCATGCTTTTAGAATCATTCTATCAATTTTAGGATTTTTAGTAAAGTATTTGAAACACAAAGAAGCATTTCCTGCCATTGGAGACATCTGTAATACACTTGTCAGTTCATCTTCCTAGAAACAGAAGAAATGTTTATGGAAAAATATATGTCAATAATAGCAACAACCTTTCTGCTGTCTGGCATAGATGTAGCATCTTTCATCCATGTGCCTCAAATCACTTTAATATAGATGGATTTAATCAGTTTAGGGAATGATCTTTAAAATGTGTGCGTTGGAATTACACTTTTATTTCTTTGTGACTCCAAATCATTAAAGATCATAGGTTAGTACAAAATAAAATCCCCATTTGGAATATAGATGATTCTCCCTCTACCTCATAGTAGATATTCTACACAAAGTTAGACAAACAGATTGATTTTTGAGGGGGAAGAGGGTAGGGAAAAAAGCATAAATATTTATTAGGAATGGTATTTATAATTTTGTAGGTATAGGGAACTCTCATGAGAGAAAACTACTGCTACCAATATTAGTCAAACTTCTTTGCAGATTAAAGGGTTACCAAGGGAACTCAGATTAAGTAACTTGCTCAGGGTCATACAGCATTTGTAAGTGTTTAGACTTGAGCACAGGCCTCCCTTATTTCAAAACTAGTTTCCTAGTTACTATGCTATAGTATATTTATTATATGCACAATAAATTCCCTCAACAAAATATTTGCAGATAAATTGGGAAGAATGTAGAAGGATTTATTACCACCCTTTTGCATGGAATATTTTTGAGTACTGAAACAAAATGACTTTCAGATATAAGTATTTCAATCCATCAGCTTAGATTCAATCCATCATTGTTTTCTCAATTTAAGAGTCAGCTAAGTGGCGCAGTGGTCTGGAGTCAAGAAGACCTGAATGCAAATCTGGCTATGCAACCTTGGGTAAGTCCCTTTAGCTCTGTTTGCCTTAGTTTTCTTAAGTGAAGAGAAAAAGGATGATAATGGCACTTTCCTCCCAGGAATATTTGTATAGCAATATGTATATAAGAGCTGTTATATAAATGCTTAAAGTTTGTGTACTTTTGTCTACTTTTCTCTAGAGATTCTTCATAGACAATCTATGGAAAGCATTGGTAGTCTTCTGTAATGGCATGCACAGAAACTTTCCAGAAGAATGCTACTGTGAACAACTTTTAAGGTTCTGATTACACAGTATAGTGAACACTCTATTTATTCCAATACAAATCAAAGCAAAACATTCACAGAAAATCAAGGTAAAATATTACAACTTATCACAGAAAATCACAATGTATAGTATTGACAAAAACTTATCATTAAAATGGCCACATAGTTTTCACCAAAGTAGTCACAATATTTAGAACAAAAAACAATCATCTCAAAGGACAACAGTCAAAGTCTTCCATTTATGGGGCCACTAGGTTAACTCAATCAGTCACTTATTCAGCAATCAATTACTAAGTATCATACACAAACCCTCCACCCCTAGGTCACTAGCAAACTACAATTTTATCATTACGCAGTATCCAGGGAGAGGTCTTTTCATCTTGACTTGGGGCCAGTTCTCAGATTCCCTGGATCCCATTTCATAGTCCCAGATTCTACCTGAATTCACCAGATTGTCACCTGGGTTCAAGGACAGACAGCTCTCAGTTCCTTGTCCAGCTCTCTGTGTTGGTCCTGCTCCACACAGAAGTTCACAGGGTCTGGTCCATGTCAGATCCTTCACAATTTCTGCTCCTGGGAATTCAAGTCTCAACCAAGCCACAAACAAACAAAGTCTCAGCATCCTAGCCATGCTTTCTCAGTCACCTGAGCTCAGGGCTCCTGGGCTCTTGTTCAAAAGAAGCGCCACCACCACAAGTTCTGAGGAAATTCTGGCTCAGTTCTCCAATCTCTCTTCTGTAGCTGCTCTGCCACCAGATTCTGGTCCCCAGAAATTCTGACTGTGCCTCTCTGGGCCTTTTCCTTATATAAACACAGCATTAGTTTCCTGTTTCAGCCAACCCCTTCCTGTTATGTCAGTTACAGGAGACAGGGGTTCATATCATCTGTTTCCCCAACAGAGGCTTGATCAGTTACTAAGTGCTAAGTGCCTGCTACCTTTGCCGACACAATGGGATCTTCAAATTCAAATTACATTACCATAACATCTTCCTTTTGGCATTTTTTTTTTGCTTTTAAACCTATTGGTTGAAGCCATATTTGAATCAGGCTGGCAAGCTCTCAATTTTGATATGACCATTCCACCTCCTTTTCTGATCAATGTCATTATTGAAAATGTGCTGCAGATAATTTGTGTTCATCATGTGCCACTCTGTTAATCTCTGGTTATTGTATTGCTTTGATATTTTGGAGATTGTGATATTCCAACTGTTATTTCTACATTTATGAACACACACATTGCTCAGAAATAGACATATCATGCAATGTCAATTGATGTATCTTTGTCAGTCCAAAGTCTTGCTTTCAAAACTAGAAAATATAAATCAGGGCCAACAAATGTGATCAGTAAGTAATGATTCTCACAGACTATAGAATTTGAATGTCAAAAATTTGATGCAAAACTTAAATTACAGTTATGGCTTTAAGCAGAATACCAATATTCATACTATTAATTTATCAGATATTAGATAATATATAATAATAACATGGGATTAACTAGCATAGATGAATTACAAATGATATCATTAGAAGGAATAGTTGTCTTTGATGATACAATAAATCAACTGGATTATTGGTGATATATTCAAATACTTTTCCCTCCCAGCATGTTTAAATATTCCATCCTGATTTGAAAAGACCAACAACAGTCCCTTTACTACTTAATTATGAACAGTAACTACTCAGTAACAGTAACTACTCAGTACTCTTACTGAAGTAATACAAAGGTTTCAGCAGTCAATGAATAAATCTCTATTTATCTTAAAGAAATCAGAGTGAACAGAAAATGCATCTCTATCTAAGTGTCCCCTAGGTCAAAAGTAGCTGATACAGTGTATTCAAAAAGAAAAAAAAAACTTTATAGGTTGGAACATATTTTAATTTAGACATAAGGAAGAAAGTCAACTATTTTGTAGGAAAAGATAAAGATGAGACTCAACAGATGATACTTAACAATAAATTTTCTCTGTAATTAAAATTATAATGCAATATGCACACTGTCCAATATAACAACATATCATAGATTTCAACTGGCCATTATTCACAAAGCAATTTTTTTTTTTTGGATTTTTGGAGGGGAGGATGCAGGGCAATTGGTTTTAAGTGATTTGCCCAAGGTCACACAGCTAGTAAGTGTTAAGTGTCTGAGGTCAGATTTGAACTCAGGTCCTCCTGACTCCAGGGCCAGTGCTCTATTCCCTGTGCCACCTAACTGCCCCTTATCAAGCAAATTTTAATTATCATTAATCAAGCACTTTCTATGTGAAACATATTATTCTAGATAGAACAAATGTTTTGCACTCATGCTCAAAGCTGTGAGCAAGATGATACAAGGAGGAGAAAATGATGCATACAATATTCCAATTGCCCTTGGGGAAGGACTTTCCCCCCATGTTTCTGTTTCTATACATATTTAGGAACAGTACAGATCAGATTGACATTTAAATGATCATAATCACCATCATAAACTTCAACTATGACTTGTACATAAGAAATTCAAAGTGAAACATAAAATAAATAAAATAAAAATAAATACAAGGTCCAGGAGAATTCTGCCTCAGCAGTAGTTACATATACTTGAGGAAACTGAGGCTGAGAGATCTCAAATGAATTGCTCATGGTCATGATTTGGAAATAAACCAAGATATGACTAAAGTCAAATATCTTCTAATCTAAGTCCATAAGACACCTTCTATTTCTTCACACTACTCATAAAGATATCTATATTATAGCATCAGAGGCATGAGCACTGCATTGCTTTGTTTTCAATAAACCCTGCCATTAATGATGATGACTTAATGAAGCAGACTTTATGAGAATAGTGAACTAGCTATTTGGTTTTCTCTTGAGTATAGAAAAGTTATTGCGAAAATCTTTAGATCCTAAATTTTGCCTTTCTCACCACTTTACTCCCAGACTGCCTGACAATCAAACAACAAATTAATCTCTCAGAATGAAATCACAGTAGGGATGAGAGAGGTGAGAGTACAATCAAACTAAGGGGAATTTTCAGGGAGAAATAGATGCCTTCATTGAGTGTTGCTTCTATTCTTCCACATAACAACAATCCACATGAGTTACATTTACTGTAAACAGGTATTTTGCTGCCCACTTACCCTTAGAAGCTGCCTTTCCTGGAATAGACTGGATTAAACCCAATTGCACTGTTTTCTGCATGATCAGATAGTGGAGATCAATACCAAAGAAGTTCTGAAATGTCACTGGGCTAACTGCTAAATGTAGTCTATTGTGAAATTAATCTGGAATGGAACCACTTAAGATATTGTTCTCTTGTTATTGTAGATTGTGCTATGAAGAAGGATAGGCAAAGATGGAGGGGCCAGGTTATTTTTTTTCTAAAATATAGCTAAAGGGCCAGCCAAAGATGACATATGGAAGAAAAATAAATCACCTGTGCTTTATAAAGTCCATTGGCATACTCTGCCTTCTCTGCTTGTTATTCACTAAGGATCAAGTTGACATGTAGATAATCAGACATAAGTTGAAGTGAGAGGTGTGAATTTCCAGTCTATCAGTGAGAAAGTGAAAATTAAAATCCAGGTAGGGAATCTTCACCAGAAAATATTTTCAGGTTTCATCTTCCAGAAAGAAAGAAGGAAAGAAGAAAAAAAAAGAAAGAGAAAAAAGAAAAATGCAAAGATGAATGCAAAGAAGAAAGAATGCAAAGGAAGGAAAGAGGAAAAAGGGATTGAGAAAGGAAGAAGAAAGGAAAGAAAAAAGGAAGGGAAGAATAGAAGCAGAGATTAGGAAGGAAGGAGGAAAGCAAGAAAGAAAACAAAAAAGGAAAACATACTCTGAACAAAATCAATCCCTTTTAAAACATTTGTTAGAGGTGAATTTTTTTTATCTCCTTCCTTTCTCACAAATATCATAGAGTTCAAATGGATTGTAGAAGATTCTAATTTTGTAACTATTCCTAACCAAGAGCGTCACTTGCTTGTTGCAAGCATTTTTCCCTTATAAGGAGTCATAGTAGACATAAGTGAGAATTGATTTTTCTTCTTCTTGATAAGATTAATTACAATTAATTCAAAAGAAGCCTCCATGTCCATGCCAAGAACCTTTCACATCTAACCCCTTTGTTTTGGTTCTTCTCTATCCCTTATCTTCTGCAAGGATAACCAAAAGACAAAAATAATCTGCTTCTGTCTTTTATCCCCGAGTGACAGCATAATAGACAGTCTGTATCATCAACAGTGAAACTCAATAGAATGTCCACAAGAGCTAACCAGAATTATTATGTATTTCCTTATAATACTACAAGTAACTTGGAAAAATGACTCATGTTCTGAAACTTGCTTGTCATGTAGAAACTCTCCTTCATGATAAGCTAGATATGCTATGGCTTGTAAAGATGTATGGATAGATAGACAGATGGGTAGATAACCTAATGAATGAACAACTAATGAATTTTGCTGACCTATACCATGAATTGTAAACAGTAAGTCTTCTTTACACTACAAAGGTCTTAAGTAGAAACCTATCTCCCAAAAAGTCAATTGCAAATAAGTATGATCAGTAGGCCAGTCCTTGCCTGTTTTTTTTTTTTATACCACAACTAAGAATGGTTCTACATTTTTCAATACAATAAAACTATTTACACATATAAAAATCATTTTAGCCCTATAGGCTGGATTTGACCCTCTTAATGTGGTTTGCTGACCCCTGATGAAGAGCTGTCCTTCAATTATTATTCCAGACTATTCCAAGAATAGGCCTTATAAGTGTCTCCCAAGAAAAAGTCATATTGTTATTGAAAAAAAGCTACTCATCCTTCTCTATGAACAAAAATAAGTGAAAAACTGCCATGATGGAATTTTATTTTTTAGCTACAGCCATAATTTAAAATAATAGACACACAAAGTAAAACTTAAACTCTGATAACAAACTATTATTTAGGGTATATGAGTATAAAAGTTTTACATATAAATACATACATATATGTAAATGTACATATATATATGTATGTGAATATAACATATTTCCAAAAGTTTAAGGATCAGAATGTTATAGGTGTTCTTATTCCTTCTGCTGACACATGTTGCAACCTTTCCCTATGTAAAGTCAATCACAAGTAGCTCTCCTGAGGACTGCTGTTGTGAATAACTTTAAGAATTTAATTGTATAGTGTAGTGAGCTCTCTATTTTTTTCATCAATAAACTAAAGCAAAACATTCAAGAAACTAAAGCACAACATGTATAACGAAATACCATAACATATTACTAAGGTGGCCATACAGTCTTAAACAAAACATAGCATTTAGTAAGTCAAAATCTTTTCAGTCAATATAGAGTACGCAAGTAAAGTCTTCTTTCATCTTGACTTGAGACTGGCTTCCAATCATCCTAAACCCAATCATACTTAAGGGGTAGCAGAAAGTACAAACACCATCCACCCCTAGACCATAGTAAGTCAGCACTGAGTACCCAAGTAAAATCTTTCATCTTAACTCAAGGCTGACTTCCAAACCCCATGACTCTTCTTCCATGCTCCCAGATTTTGCCTGGATTCACTTGACTATTTTCTAAAGTTCTTCACGGTTTCTGTTTCTAGGAAAACAAAGCTTAACAGGGTGACAACAATATTTACACACATTGCCAGCATTATCATCTCAATTCATTTTCTGTCTATGAAATCAACACAAATCAACAGACAGAGCACTTCTGTCTGACAAAGTAACACTAACACACAACAGACAGAACAACAGAGTGCCAAAAACACAAGCATTCTCTCTCTTCTTTCTGCTTAGTCTCAGCTCATGCTCAAGCTTTTATCTGCTCTACTCTGTCTTGTTCCACCCTTCCTGCTCCACTCTTTCAGCAAGCTCCTCCCACTTTGGATTCCATATGATGCCCTTAGGCCTATTAAAGGCAGGAAAGGTCTCCAAATTCCCTTAGGCCTGTTAAGGGCAATATAATATATATTGTTTCCAACAAAGCCTTGACGCAATCAAAGGGTCAAAGGCACTTAAATAGCTAAAACAAGCAGCAAAGTAATATTTTGCTTGCCATTACACCCCAATAACTTAGCAATTATCTTTGAAAAGTTACTGTTCTTTTTCTTCCATGTGATTTTCATGCTACCAATTTAGTTATGTACTTCTTTAAAATTATTTAGATAGATCCTCAGAAGACAGAAATGAATCCATTACTGGATCCGTATTAAAAAGTATTGTTGCCTTAGTAGAACCTGCCAGAGATTCAAACCACTGATATCTGAGAACTCTATGTTAGCATTGTGCTACCATTGAATATTGGGTTAGGATTTTGGTGGAGGGTATGATAAATCTATGGACTGCTGGTCTAATCATGTGCAAAAGAGAGTGAGAGATAGAGAGAAAGAGAGAGAGAGAGAGAGAGAGAGAGAGAGAGAGAGAGAGAGAGAGAGAGAAAGAGAGAGAGAGAGAGATGCATTTCAACCACTTTGCTTTTTCAACTTCTTGTAACATAAAAAGTATATTCACTATATTATGCCAATTCACTCTAAAATATAAAAATAGTATAGCATGCTAGAATGGCAACATAACTGGATTTTGGATTTGACATCAGAGTATATCGTGATGATGGTACTACTTAGGAGTATGAGTTCAGAGCCTGGCTCTTTCATTTGTTGTCTGTGGGCCTTTGAATAAGTCACTTTACAACTTTCTTGATCTCAAATCCTTATCTATAAAAAAGATGGTAGTACTAGAAAACCCACATTGTACTGTCAAGTTTAAATCTATGATCTCATTACCTTGGTTTCAGGACACCTCCTAGTCATGTTTTTTCATATGGGAAGATAATTCTTAGAAAGGATACCTATAGAATTGCGTTTATTTTTCACTGTTACCATTATGTCTTTAAATATTTTAATTTCACAAATATATCCTTAGCACTCACATTATATATTCACAATACCAGGCTCCAATTAAGCAAAGCCAAATTCAACAAAACAATTCCACTAAGTCATATTACAGTAACTAATTATAAAACATAATCCATATTCCTCACCATACACATTATCGGCATTGACTAAGTTTTACCAACATTTGTGTGATTTATTAAGGTCATTGCAATGATATGTAATCATCATATGTCAAATTAGGCTTCCATGCATTCATACAAAAATGTCCCTAAGTAAAATATCCCTATCGACATTTTGACCCTTTGAGAATTATGACCTCTATTATTTTTCCATAGTAAGATCACAGAGTGTTCTATGCTGCTAAATAGCAACAGTAATATCAATTGCTGTAATTAATTATATTACCAGGCTTGAGAGACTGAATTGCTGTGGCTAGAATTATGCGAAACATACGTGAGTAAAATTAAGAAGGATAGAGAACTTTTAGGGAAGATCATAAGGTGTCAGAAGATCAGTGTTTCAACCCTACCTCAAATATTTATAACTCCATCAATTAAATGAGCAATTCATTTAACCTCTTTGGGCCTCAGTTTATCTGCAAAGTGAAGCTGCACTCAATGATCTCAAAGACCCTTTTCTTTTCTAAATCCCTGATGTTATAATAAAATAAAAAAGAATAGGTATCCAGTATTGATAATCTTTAAAATCAACATTTAATATTCATTCACTCACAAATGCATATTAAACATGTACAGAACGTTGCATTAGAGTTGGATGAACTCGAATGTTTAAATAGCTCCCCTCTCATTGAATTTATAGTCTCAAGAGGGTCTGAGATACAAATACAGATGACTATAATATGAAATCATATATATATATATATATGTATATATAAAACAAATACAGTAGAGACAAGGAAATCAAAGTGCCATATGAAACTTGAGGGAAAAGCCATTATTGAATGAAAATTCTTATGCAAAGGAGAGTTTATGATAGATTTTAAAGAAGTGATAGGAATTCAGCAAGCAAAAAGAGGAAGGGATATATTTCTAGGATAAATAATGGTATGATTCATGACATGGAGATAGAAAAAAACAAAGTGTTTGGGAAACAAAAAATCATCCATTTTGGTTGGGGCTCACCATACATTGAGTATTATGTGATAAAGGAGAAAATCTAGGGTTGTATCAGATTGTGGCAGGCCTTGAATGCCTGGCAAATAATTTTAGTTTTTATTTAATATACAATAGCAAGCTACTCAAGGTTTTTGAGTTAGGAGGTAACATGTTTTTATTTCTGCATAAGGATGATAATTCTGGCAACATTATGAAAAATGATGCAGAAGGGGGAGATAATAGAGATTGGGGACCCAATTCATGGTTCTGTCATGTAGTGATAAAGATCTGCACCATTGTTGAACTGTAAGCACTTGAAAACCATGACTGTTATTTGCCTTTATTTTACCCTACGAGTTTCACAGAGTGGCTGACACATGATAGGTCCTTAATAAATATTAATTGATTGCAGGTATTGAGCTGGTTGCCATACGAATAAGGTGGAGTCAGGGATGTGCCACAATTAGCTTTTCTTTTTTAATTCAGTTTTATTTTATTTTCAGTTACTGATTCTCTCACTCCCTCTCTCTCTCCTCCACACATTTGGTGTCAGCTTGAACAAGCTTGTGACCCAATTGGGGAATTTTCAGTGTGCACATTTATATCTCAGAAATTTGCTGATGTTAGAAACCAAGATTATATTGATTGTCTAAACATAAGAAAGGGATGGAAAACATTAATAATGAAATTTAAACTTTTAAGTTGTGTGTAAATTGTTTTTCTTTTTGGAGAGCCTGCTATTAAACATTTACAAGCATTCTATTAGGTAGAAAGGATATATGAATACGATATTCAGGAAACAACTTCTCTGAGCCTCAATTTCATCATGTGTAAGACAAGTCTGCAGATGAACTTTCCTTGGAAAAAACATAGTACAATGAAAAATGTGCTGAATTTGGAGACCATCCAGAATCCAGAAGACTGGACTCTGTTTCTTACTGCCTGTGTGACTTCAGATAAGTTACTTAACCATTTTAGGCCTCAGTTTTCTCATCTGAAAAATGAAGAGATGGTGTGGCTAGGTGGCACAATGAATAGAGCATGGGCCCTGGAGTCAGGAGGAACTGAGTTCAAATCTGGCCTCAGACACTTAATCCAAAAAGTAGCCATGTGACCTTGGGCAAGTCACTTAACCCCAATTGCCATGCTTTCCCCCCTTGAAAAAAAAAAGCAAAATGAAAAAAGAGAGTGACTTTGTATATATGGCTTATAAGTTGCCTTGGAGCTCTAGAACACAATCTATTATTCTGGGATCCTTCTTAATTTTCTTCTAATTAAATGCTAATTTTGAATGGAATGATTTCAAATGATGTCAACAAAAACTTGTGAATATAGAAACTGAGAGAAAAGTAAAAAATAACATGTCATTGGGTCAAAAGACAATATAAGTGTAATAATGCTGAAAAGATGACCCATGATCTTTTTGCCATGTGTGTTGGGTAACATGATTAACTTCCTATACTTGCTTCCTTGTCGATCTCATGAATTCAAGATACATACAAAGCACTAAAATAAACCCAGTGTAATTTTTCCTATATAGTTTGAAAGTAAAATTTTCTGTTCAGCTCTGTTTTTTCCATCAAGAATGCTTGAAAGTCCTCTATTTCACCAAATGACCATATTGCCCCCTAAGCATTATACAGTTTTTTAGATGTAATTTTATGTTTATTTTTAGTTTACAACATTTGTTTCCACAAGATTTTGAGTTACAAATTTTCTCTGTCTTTACTCTACCCACCACTCCAGAAGAGCAATTGCACTGAATATACCCTCTCCCAATCTGCTCTCTCCTATATCCTCTCTCATTCCACTTCCAACTTTCCAGTAGGGCAAGATGAATCTGCCTACCCCAGTGCCTGTATATCTTATTTCCCAGTGCATGTAACATATACATAATTTTTTAAACACTTGATTTTTAAACTTTTCATTCCAGATTCTTTCCCTGCTTTCCTCATCACCCACCCTTATGAAGATAAGCAATTCAATATAGGTTGTATATGTGTAGTTATGCAAAACTTTCTATATATAAAATTTCTATAGTGGATATATTGTGAAAGACTGACTATATTTCCCTCCATTCTATCCCACTTACCACCTGTTCTATTTTCTACTTTTACCTTGTCCCTTTTCAAAAGTGTGTGCTTCTAGCTACATTCTACCCACATTCTGCCCTCCCTTCTATCATCCCCCTTCTTATCCCTTTCCCTCTACTTTCCTGTAAGGTTTAGTATCAATTTAGTGTGTATGTTATTCCCTCATTAAGCCAAATTCAGTGAGAATAAGGTTGCTCCTTTCCCTTTTGCTTTCCTGTTCTTCCCCTCCATTGTATCAATTTTCCCTCGCCTCTTTTATATAAGACAATTTACCCTGCTCTGTCTCTCCCTATCTCCTCCTATTATATTCCTCTCTCACCTCTTAATTTTGTTTTTTTTTAAATATCATCCCCTCCTATTCAATTGATCATGTTCCCTCTATGAGTACATCTATCTATTTATATATCCATATATACATTTCAATTCCCTTTAACTATTCTCATACTGAGAAAAGTTTCATAAGTCACAATTATCATTTCTCCATGTAGGAATATAAAGTGTTCAACTTTGATAAGTTCCTTATGATTTATTATCCCTGTTTACCTTCTCATGCTTCTCTTGCTTCCTGTATTTGAATGTCGAATTTTCTGTTCAACTCTGCGTTTTTCATCAAGAATGCTTGAAAGTTCTTTATTTCATTGAATGATCATATTTTCCCTGAAACATAATACTCAGTTTTTGTGGGTAGATGATTCTTGGTTTTAATCCTAGCTCTTTGACCTTCAGAATATCATATTCCAAACACTTTGATCCCTTAATGTAGAAGCAGCTAGATCTTGTATTATCCTGACCATTTCCACGATACTCAAATTATTTCTTTCTCACTGCTTCTAATATTATCTCCTTGACCTGGGAACTCTGGAAGTTGTCTATAATATTCCTAGGAGTTTTCTCTTTGGGATCTTTTTCAAGAGGTGATCAGTGAATTCTTTCAATTTTTTTTTTTTTGCTTTTTGGAGGGAAATTGGGGTTAAGTAACTTGCCCAAGGTCACACAGCTAGGTTTTTGTTTGTGTGTGCATTAAGCGTCTGAGGCCGGATCCGAACTCAGGTCCTTCTGACTCCAGGGCCGACACTCTACTCACTGTGCCACCTAGCCGCCCCCTTTTTTGTTTTGTTTTGTTTTGTTTTTAATTCTTTCAATTTTTATTTTTCCCTCTGGTTCTAGAATATCAGGGCAATTTTCGTTGACAATTTCTTGAAGGATCATTTCTAGGCTCCTTTTTTGATCATGGCTTTCAGGTAATCCAATAATTTTTAAATTATCTCTCCTGGATCTATTTTCAAGGTTAGTGGTTTTTCTAATGAGCTATTTCACATTGCCTTCTATTTTTTCATTTGTTTGGATCTGTTTTAAAGTATCTTCATTTCTCATAAATCATTAGCTTCCATTTACTCCATTTTAATTTTGAAGAAATTCTTCAGTGAGTTTTTGAATTTCCTTTCCCATATGACTGAATTGACTTTTTAAGGCATTCTTCTCCTCATTGGCTTTTTGGACCTCTTTTGCCATTTGAAGTCTATTTTTAAGGTGTTAATTTCTTCAGTACTTTTTAGGGGTCTCCTTTAGCAGGTTGTGACTCTCTGTTCATGATTTCTTGCATCATTCTCATTTCTCTTAACAATTTTTCTCCACTTCTCTTACTTGATTTTCAAAATCCTTCTTGAGCTCCTCCATGGCCTGTAACCAGTTTATATTTTTCTTGGAAGCTGTTGATGCAGGAGTTTTGACTTTGTCTTCTTCTGGTTCCATATTTTAATCCTTTTTATCCCCAGAAAAAGGATTGTATGGTCTGATTGCACTTCCTCTTCCTGATTGTGCTTGCTCATCTTGCCAGCCAATTACTTGACTTTATGGCTCTTTGTCAAGAGAGAGCTCTGCTTCCAGAGTAGAAAGAGCTCTGTCCCAAATGGCTGGCTTTTTTTTTTCATTTTCCAGAGATATGAGGATGATGCCCTCTTTACAGTCACCACAAGCTCTGGCACACTGGTGTTTCTTACCCCAGGACTACTGTCCAAGACTGTGACCCAGATCCAAGCAAGTGAAAGTAAGAGCAATTACTATCTGAAGTGTCACTTGATCCCCCTACAACCTGTAGGCCAGGAGCTGCAGAGGCAGCCACAGGGCAGCAGCTGTAGGCCCCACCATCTACCACCTCTCTCCCCAGGGGCACAGACTGTCCTCTTCTGTCACCCAGTTCCAAAAGAATTTCCTACTGACCTTTTACATTTTCTTTGGTGTTTATCAATTTAAAAGTCTGGAAACCACCACAGCTGCCAGTGAGTCACTCTCCTGAAATCTACTCCAGCCAGTCTATGTCCCCAGATCTCAGCTGCCCTGTGTTTGGGCCACACTGAACTGCTCAGCTCTCAGCCTGGTGCGATAGACCCTTCCTGTCAGCCTGCTAAGCTGCCTTCAGCAGATTTGTTTCTCTCTGCCACTTTGTGGTTTCTGTAGCTCTAAACTTTGTTTGAGTCATATTTTACAGGTATTGGAGGTGGTTGGAGTGGGTGCTTAAGCAAATTCCTGCTTTTACTCTGCCATCTTGGTTATGCCCCCTATAGTTTTAAGTTCTTAACCCTTGAAAGAAGTTGAGAACTATTTTCAAGGTCCTCAGCCAAGACTCTGAGGTAATAAAAAAATTCTCCCTAATTTAACAACTTTTCTTCCTTCTTCAGGTTATACCATCTCTCAAAATAACCCCCTCTCCTCATATTCCAAATAAACATAGCCATATCTATTGCACTGTCTTTTTCCCCCCTTAAGATAAACTGTACTTTCCCCTCCTCTTGCTTTCATTGTAAGTTTTCAGTTCCCTTCAATAGTCTGATAATCACCTGTGAAAGTTATAGTTAGTGGCCCTTCTCCCCTCTAAGACAATTAAATGAAGGAGGGCTTGGTATATCTGAGAGTCTAAGAATAGTTTCTCCTTAGTAAAAGAATAGAGTTTTTTAATTTTTAAAATATATTAGCATTGGGAGTAGAAACAGCTCGTCCAAGCCTCTCTGCCCCCAGATTCTCCACAAACTATGTAAAAAAGGACTCTGAAAAACTTCTGGAGCCCCAGCACCCACAGAACGACACAGAGAAGCTAACCTCCCGCTGAGGACAGCCCAGCAGCCCTGCAGGAAGGACCAGCGCAGTGGTCTGGGAGCCGGCAGCGCACAGAGCGCAGAGCGCAGGAGCCGAGCCGAGCCCAGGTCCGCGTGAGCCGAGGTTTTAGCCCCAGGGCGGCAGGGCCAGCAGCCGGCTGGAGGAACCCCAGAACACCAGGAGCTGTGGAGACGCCAGAATTATCAACATAGACTTGCCTAGGACAAAGTAAGAGGTTAGTGTCCTATGGACTTTGGGACCTGTATTTGGGGAATGCGTCAGCTCCCTCCCCTGGGGGCTAGAAGCCACTGAGGAGACACGCCATTTTGTAGTTTTCAGAGGCATTTCCGGCTCCCAGCCTACAAATCGTGGGGAGATCCAGCGATCAGTCTTGGGGGTAATCGCTCTTGCTTTAACCTCCCTGGATCTGGATTGTGATCTAGGGTGGAAGTTGTGGGTGGGTTTACAGCTTGCCAGAAACGGAAGTTGCCCCCCACACGTTCGGACGAAAATTCCTCTATCTGGCCTTAAAGCCATAGTGTGGCAACAAGCCCAAAAGTTAAGCAATTAAGTGGCAACATGCCAAGGCAAAGGAAACAGAAAAATGCAACCTAGACTCCTATTTTGGGGGCATAGAGCGGGAAAAGGACTGTGAGGTCAGAAGTCCTGCTCCAAAAGCCCCAGGGGAAAACATGAGCGGGTTGCAGGCCATAGAGGACCTTAAGAAGGACTTTAAAAATCAAATAAGAGAAGTGGAGGAAAAATTGGAAAGAGAAATGAGAAGGATGCAGGAAAAGTATGAAATGAGGGTCAACAGCCTGACTGAGGAAAACAACACCTTAAAAATAGACTAACTCAAATGGCAAAGGAGGCCCAAAGGGGCAATGAGGAGAAGAATGCCTTAAAAAGTCGAATTTGCCAGATGGAAAAAGAATCTCAAAAGTTCACTGAGGAGATTCATTCCTTCAGAGTTAGACTGGAGCAAATGGAAGCTAATGACTTTATGAGAAATCAAGATGCTGTTAAGCAGATCCAAACAAATGAAAGATTAGAAGGCAATGTGAAATATCTCATGGGAAAAACCACTGACCTGGAAAATAGATCCAGGAGAGACAATTTAAAAATTGGACTACCTGAAAGCCATGATCAAAGAAAGAACCTAGAAATCACCCTTCAAGAAATTCTCAAGGAAAACTGCCCTGATGTTCTAGATCCAGAGGGCAAAATAGAGGTTGAAAGAATCCACCGATCACCTCCTGAAAAAGATCCCAAAAAGAAAACTCCCAGAAATATTATAGCCAGGTTCCAGAATCCCCAGATCAAGGAGAAAATACTACAAGCAGCCAGGAAGAAACAATTTCAATATTGTGGACACACAGTCAGAATAGCCCAGGACCTGGCAGCTTCTACACTGAGGGATCGAAGGGCATGGAATATGATATTCCAGAGGGCAAAAGAACTGGGAATAACCCAAGGGTCACCTACCCAGCAAAACTGAGTATTTTGTTTCAGGGGAAAATATGGTCATTCAGTGGAATAGAGGACTTTCAAGCATTCTTGAGGAAAAAACCAGAATTGAATAGAAAATTTGACACCCAGACACAAGAAGGAAGAGATGCCTGAGAAGATAATCAGGGAAAAGAAATCAAAAGGAACTTATCAAAGTTGAACTATTTACATTCCTATATGGAAAAGCAATAACTGTGACTGATGATATCTTTCTCACTATGAAAATAATGGAAGAAGGGGTGTGGTCATATGAATACATATGTGAATGTGTGTGTATATGGTTACAGTTATATATGGATAGTGGGCATAGGTTGATTTTGTTGGGAAGGGAGAGTACTCAAGGGATGAAATTATGAGGTGAGAGAGGAAAGTGGCAAGAGGAGATGGGGAGAGACATGGTAGGGTAAACTATCTCATGTAGGGAAGTGGTTGCAAAGGAGGGGGAGAATAAGGAAGGCTAAAAAGGCAAAACCACATTCACATTGAATTTGGTTCAGGGAGAAAATGACATACATAGTAAATGGGATATCTCAACCTGCAGCAGGATAGGGGAAGGGGGATGAGAGGAGGGATGATGGATGGGAGGGCATCCTTGGGGTTAGGGGAGGTTGAAGTACCCACTATAGAAGAGGGACAGGATCATGTAGGGAATGGACCAGGTGGGGGGTGGGATGAGTGGGAGGGAATTATAAGCAGCCTTGTACAATATATCTACTATGATAATGTTTTGCATAGCTAGACATGTACAACATATACTGAATTACTTATCTCCCCAGAGGGAATGGGTGACAAGGGAGGAAGGAAATGGATCTGAAATTCGAGGTCTTAAGATTAAATGTTTCAAATATATATAAATACTATTATTAATAGTCTTTTGCTTGTAATTGGGAGATAAGATGTGCAGGCATTGGGACACAAAGATTCATCTTCCTCTAATGGAAAAGTCGATGGGGGTATGGGAGAAGGTATGGGAGAGAACAGATTGGAGGAAGCGATATCTAGTGGGACTGCTATTCTGGGAGGTTGGGTAGGGGAATAATGGGGGGAAAATGATTGTAACTCAAAATCTGGCGGAAATGAATGATGTAAAACAGAAGTTAATAAAGTATTTGTTAAAAAAAATATATTAGCATTATTATAGTTTTTCTAAAGTTCTCTCTCTGTCTCTAGTATTTGTATGGTGATTGACGATTTCTATAGAACTTTACAAATATTCTTTTTTAATCCTTACAACCACCCTGTGAGATAGGTTCTATTACTGTTCCCCTTTGACAGATATGGAAACCAAGGCTAAGAGTCTAACACACTTGCCCAGGGCCATGTAGCTAATAAATTTCTAAGGTAAAATTTGAACTTAGATCTTTCCATCTTTAAGTTCAGCACATGATCCACTGGGCTACTTGGCTGCTTCTGTCTATATGTGTATAAAAAGATATGTTCACTAGTGTCATAAAGAGCTTCACAAGGTCAAAATTAGAGAGGTGAGGTCACCTAGAGGAGTTCTCTCTACTGGTGGCAAGGTTCTCTAAATGCTGCTCTTTGGAGATGATATTATGTCAATTGTATCAAGCCACAGAACATCATGGGTTTTCCTTAATATTTGATTGCCTAAAAGAGTTAGATCTAACAACCCACTCATATGTTAAAAAGCCTGTTGTTTAGAAAGCTTCCCTTTATAATGAAAAAAGGCTCCAGAATTTGAATTCCTAAGACAAAAGTTACATTTCTGTCTCTGAAAGTTACTACCTATATGACTTCTGAGTAGTAAATTCCTTATCTGTAATATGAGGGATCAGATTAAATGATCAATGAAATCCTTTCTAACTTTAAATCTCTGATCCTGTGAATCCTTATACCACTACCCAACTCACAGAATTCCTCTGAGGAAGATATTTTGTAAACCTGAATGCCTAAGGAAGCATGA
This sequence comes from Gymnobelideus leadbeateri, assembly GCA_011680675.1. Taxonomy (NCBI): domain Eukaryota; kingdom Metazoa; phylum Chordata; class Mammalia; order Diprotodontia; family Petauridae; genus Gymnobelideus; species Gymnobelideus leadbeateri. The sequence continues at coordinate 284,860 of WOXC01003936.1, read as the reverse complement.
ACTAGTCTGAACAATCCTCTGATGTTTCAGTGAATGGTAATGTGGTGAAATTCTAAATACATCCATATAAATTTCATATGATTTTCATTTTCTGTAGAGACCTTCACCCAGTCAATATCTTAACCTACTGGCTTTTGGAAGTTCTTCTAAATTTAAAGGTGTTAACCCTTCTCAACAGAAATAAAACAGAGTGAATAGTAATAGAATCAGTTTCTAGCAAATTTATAAAGAAGCCAGTGTTGTAAGAGAGAAGATGAGCTATCAAGAAAAGAGTAAATATGTTCACTACCCTATATTATAGAAGACAGAACCATGTAAGCCATGTTAGATTTATTTGGCTCACAAATTATTGTAATTTAAAAAAATACTTTAGTACTTAGAAGGATATACTTCAATTTTCTTGTAAAATATCTTTTGCAGAATACCTTATTCCCCACTAATGCTAGATAATGAGAAATTTATCACTATATTTTTAAAGTCAATTAATAAATTGTGCATTGTAAGGATAAAGACAAAATAAATTTTTCCTTATGTCCCTGAGATGCACATGAAGGCACAAAGTCCCAAGAGTCAGTTCAAGAGAAAATAGTGTTTATGACTCTATCCCATATCCTGTATGTCCTCAGTTACATCATTTGATTTCTTTAGACTATATATTCCTCTTCTGTAAAATGAGGGGATTTATTTTAATGACCTCTGAGATCCCAAAAGGATGGAATTGATTGTATGAGGAATTAATGGAAGGGAAGGAGCAGAAGCATATTTTGGGAAGATTCACAAGGATTGGAGGGACACCATTTTTTAGAAATCTTCTTTTCTTTCTCAGTCCTATGTTGGAAGATATAGGAAGCCTTGAGAAGACTGCAGTTTCTAGCCATGGCCTTTTCCTGGAGTACTTCCCCCCCTCCCCATCTACCAGTGCTCTACCCCCAAGCCCTTATATTCCCAGCAACAGACAGTACTTTAGCAGCCCAGAAGTGTAGCAAAATAGGATAAAAAGATTTAGAGATAGAAAAGACCTTATCAAATCCAGCTCCATCATTTTACAGATGAGGAAACTGATAATCTAGTTAAAGAAAGTTTAAAAAAAGTATGCATCAATCAGTATTCAGACTCCATCAGTTCCTTCTCTAGACATGGATAACATTTTTCATCATAAATTTTCAGAGTTTTATATTTAGCATTACTAAGAATAGCTAAATCATTCACAGTTCATCATCTTTTTTTCTTTGTTTTCCTGATTCTACTCATTTCACTTTGCATCAGTTCATGTAAGCCTTGCCAGGTTTTTCTGAGAGTATCCACTTCATTATTTAATATAATACAAATATTTTTCATCACAATCATATACCATAACTTGTGCAGTCATTTCCCAATTGATAGGTATCCCCTCAATTTCCAAATTTTTTTACCACTAGAAAAGAGTTATTATCAATATTTTTGTACATTTAGGTCCTTTTTTTTGTCTCTTTTTGGATACAAACCTAGTAGTGGTATTTCTAGGTACATATTGTTTTGTAGGCCTTTGGCTTAGTTCCAGGTTGCTCTATGTAATGGCTGAATCAGTTCTCAGATCCGTCAAGAGTAGACTAATGGTAGTCAGAACCAAGATGGCAGCATAGAAGCAGGAAAACTCTGTGAGATCCCCCCATAACCACCTCAAGTACTTATAAAATATGACTCTAAACAAATTTTAGAGCTACAGAACCCACAAAGTACAAGAGAGAAATAACATCTCCCACTGAAGGCAACCTGGCAGGCTGACAGGAAAGGTGCATTTCAGCATGCTGGGAGCCTAGGCCAGCCCTGTGTAAACCCACAGTTTTAGCCCCAGGGTGGTTCTGACCAGAAGCAACTAGAGCAGATTTTGGGAGAGTGGATCACCAGCAGCTGTGGCAGTTTCCAGAGTTATCAACCTATAAATGCCAAAGACAAAGTAAAAGGTCAGTGTAGAACTCTGTTGGAATTGGGGGGGGAGGGGTCAGAGGAGTGGGTCCACCCTCTCCAGCAGGACAGGAAGCAGTGGATGCACAGCAGCTGTGCAGCCACCTCGCTGTGGCTGCTTCCAGAGCTCCTGGCCTGCAGATTGTAGGGGGACCAAGTGACCATTATGAGGGTAATTGCTCTTGCTTTAACCTACTTGGATCTGGATGGCTGTCTTGAATGGAGGTCCTGGGGTGTGTGGTCAGTGAGACAGAATTTGTGGAGGCTATAGAGACAGCACCCTCTTAATAGCTCCAGAAGCTATGAAAAGCCCAGCAATTTGGGACAAAGCTCTCCTCTCTAGAAGCAGAGTTCTTCTGTGGCAATGAGTTCAAAAGTTAAGTAATTGAGTAGCAACATGAGCAAACAAAGTAAACAAAGCAACACAGCAGTCAAACCTTAGATTCTTTTTTGGGGGGGATGAAAAGGATCAAAGCATGGAACAGGAGGAAAACAATGAAGTCAGAACTCCTGCACCAAAAGCTTCCAAGAAAAATATGAATTGGTTGCAGGCCATGGAGGACCTCAAGAAGGATTTTGAAAATGACATAAAAGAAAAGTGAAGGAAAAATTGGGAAGAGAAGTGAGAATGATGCAAGAAAATCATGAAAAACAAGTAAACAGCTTGCTAAAGGAGAACTCAAAAATACTGAAGAAAATAACAGCTCAAAAATAGACTAATTCAAATGGCAAAAGAGGTCTAAAAAGCCAATGAGAAGAAAAATGTCTTAAAAAGCCAAATTTGCCAGATGGAAAAGGAATTTCAAAAGTTCAGCGAAGAGAATAATTCCTTCAGAATTAGATTAGAGCAAATAGAAGCTAATGACTTTATGAGAAATCAAGATACTTTTAAATGGATCAAAACAAATGAAAAAAAAAATAAAAGGCAATGTGAAATATCTCAATGGAAAACCACTGACCTAGATAATAGATCCAGGAGAGATAATTTAAAAATTATTAGACTAGCTGAAAACCATGATAAAAAAAGAACCTAGAAGTCATCCTTTGAGAAATTCTCAAGGAAAATTACCCTGATATTTTAGAACCAGAGTGCAAAATAGAAATTGAAAGAATTCACCAATCACCTCTTGAAAAAGATACCCAAAAGAAAACTCCTAGGAATATTACAGCCAGGTTCTGGAGTTCCCAGGTCAAGTAGAAAATATTAGCAGCCAAGGAGAAACAATTTGAATATTGGAGAAACACAACCAGGATAACACAAGATCTACCTGCTTCCACAATAAGGAATCAAAGGGCTTGGAATATAATATTCCAGAAGTCAAAGGAGCTAAGATTAAAACCAAGAATCACCTACCCAGCAAAACTGAGTATCATGCCTCAGGGGAAAATATGGTCATTCAATGAAAGAGAGGACTTTCAAGCATTCCTGATGAAAAAACCAGAGTTGAATAGAAAATCTGACATTCAGATGAAAGAAGCAAAAGAAGCCTGAGAAGGCAAACAGGGAAAAGAAAAAAGAATCATATGGAACTTATCAAAGTTGAACTATTTACATCCCTACATGGAAAAACAATAGTTGTAACTTATTTTTTTATTTTATGTTATTTTATCTTATTTTAATTAAACAAATGCTTTATTAACTTCTGGTTTACATCATTCATTTCCACCAGATTTTGAGTTACAATTTTTTCCCCCGTCTTTCCCCCACCCATCATCCCAGAATAGCAGTCCTAAAAGATATCCCTTCCTCCAATCTGCTCTCTCCCATATCTTCTCCCATACCCTCTTTGACTTTTCCATTAGAGCAAGGTGAGTCTCTGTGCCCCAATGTCTGCACATCTTATCTCCCAATTACATGCAAAAGAGTATTGATAATAGTATTTATATATATTTGAAACATTTAATTTTAAGACCTTGAATTTCAGGTCCATTTCCTTCCTCCCTTGCCACCCATTCCCTCTGGGAAGATAAGTAATTCAGTATGTGTTGTATATATATAGCTATGCAAAATATTACCATAGTAGATATATTGGACAAGGCTGCTTATAATTCCCTCCCACCCATCCCACCCCTCACCCGGTCCATTCCCTACTTGATCCTGTCCCTTTTCTAAAATGGTTACTTCCAACCTCCCTTCCCCCCAAGAATGCCCTCCCATCCATCATCCCTCCTCTCATCCCCCTTCCCCCTATTCTGCTGCAGGTTGAGATATCCCATTTAGTATGTATGTCATTCTCTCCCTGAACCAAATTCAGTGAGAATGTGGTTTTGCCTTTTTGTCTTCTTATTCTTCCCCTCCCCTGCAGCCACTTCCCCTTGCTTTTTCTACATGAGATAGTTTACCCTATCCTGTTTCTCCCCATTTCCTCTTTCCACTTTCCTCTCTCACCTCATAATTTCACCCCTTAAGTATCATTCCTTCCCAACAAATTCAACCTATGCCCTCTCTCCATGTATAACTGTAAACATATACACCCACATTCATATATGTATTCATATGACCATACACCCTTCTTCCATTATTTTCATACTGAGAAAGGTTTTATCAGTCACAGTTATTGTTTTTCCATGTAAGAATGTAAATAGGTCAACTTTGATAAGTTCCTTTTGATTTCTTTTACTTGATTACCTTCTCAGGCATCTCTTGCTTCTCATATCTGGATGTCAAATTTTCTATTCTATTCTGGCTTTTTCCTCAAGAATGCTTGAAAGTCCTCTATTCCACTGAATGACCATATTTTCCCCTGAAACAAAATACTCAGTTTTGCTGGGTAGGTGACCCTTGGGTTCAGTCCCAGCTCTTTTGCCCTCTGGAATATCATATTCTATTCCCTTCGATCCCTCAGTGTAGGAACTGCCAGGTCCTGTGCTATTCTGATTGTGTTTCCACAATATTGAAATTGTTTCTTCCTGGCTGCTTGAAGTATTTTCTCCTTGATCTGGGGATTCTGGAATCTGGCTATAACATTCCTGGGAGTTTTCTTTTTAGGATCTTTTTCAGGAGGTTCTCTCTGGATTCTTTCAACCTCTATTTTGCCCTCTGGATCTAAAACATCAGGGCAATTTTCCTTGAGAATTTCTTGAAGGGTGATTTCTAGGTTCTTTCTTTGATCATGGCTTTCAGGTAGTCCAATAATTTTTAAATTGTCTCTCCTGGATCTATTTTCCAGGTCAGTGATTTTTCCCATGAGATATTTCACATTGCCTTCTAATCTTTCATTTGTTTGGATCTGCTTAACAGCATCCTGATTTCTCACAAAATCATTAGCTTCCATTCACTCCAGTCTAACTCTGAAAGAATGAATCTCCTCAGTGAGCTTTTGAGATTCTTTTTCCATCTGCAAAATCGACTTTTTAAGGCATTCTTTTCCTCATTGCCCTTTTGGGCCTACTTTGCCATTTAAGTTAGTCTATTTTTTAAGGTGTTTTTTTCCTCAGTCAGGCTGTTGACCCTCATTTCATACTTTTCCTGCATCCTTCTCATTTGTCTTCCCAATTTTTCCTCCACTTCTCTTATTTGATTTTTAAAGTCCTTCTTAAGCTCCTCTATGGCCTGTAATCGACTCATATTTTCCTTTGGGGCTTTTGGAGGAGGATTTCTGACCTCACAATCCTCTTCCTGTTCTATGCTTCAATCCTCTTTGCCCCCAAAATAGGAGTCTAAGGTTGCATTTTTCTGTTTATTTTGTTTCCTTTGCCTTGACATGTTGCCACTTAATTACTTGATTTGGGGGCTTATTGCCACAGTATGACTCTGCCACCAGACAGGAGAGCTTTTGTCCCAAACGTTGGGGTCTTCACAGCTTTCTGGCAAGCTGATTACCCACCCCAGACCTCCCCCCAGATCACAATCCAGATCCAGGGAGGTTAAAGCAAGAGCAATTAACCCCCAAGACTGATCACTGGATCTCCCTACAGTTCACAGACCAAGAGCTGGAGCTGCCACTGAAAACTACAGAATGGCGTGTCTCCTCAGTGGCTTCTAGACCCCAGGGGAGGAAGCTGATGTGGTCCCCAAATACTGGTCCCAAAGTCCATAGGACACTAACCCCTCACTTTGTCCTAGGCATATCTGAGTTGATAATTCTGGAATTGCTACAGCTGCTGGTGTTCTGGGGTCCCTCCAGCTGGCTGCTGGCCCAGCCGCCCTGGAGCTAAAACCGAGGCTCAGACCTGGGCTCAGCTCTCCACACTCTGTGCTCTGCACTGCCGGCTCCCAGAGTGCTGCACTGGTCCTTCCTACAGGGGTGCTGGGCTGTCCTCAGTGGGAGGTTAGCTTTTCTGTGTTGTTCTGTGGGTGCTGGGGCTCCAGAAGTTGTTCAGAGTCCCCTTTTGCATAGTTTGGAGGTGATCTGGGGGGAGAGTGCCTTGGACACACTGTTTCTACTCCGCCATCTTGGCTCCCAAGAGTTGTAATTTATGAAAGTTTTCTCAGTATGATAATATTGAGGAGAATATATATATATATACACATATATATATATATATATATGTATATATATATACATATATATATGTCTATATAGGAGGGTATATGGGCATATATGAGTGTGTGTATATATGTGTACAAGTATACATAGAAAGAGGGCACAGGACCAATTGAATAGGAAGTGATTATACTTAAAAGTTTAAATTGACAGGTGAGAGAGGAATATGATGAGAGGAGATGGGGAAAGACAGAATGGGGTTATCTCATATAGAAAAGGTAAAGGAAAACTGTTACAAAGGAGGGAAGAACAGGAAGGCAAAATGGAATGTGTCAACCTTACTCTCATTTAATTTGGCTTAGGGGGGGAATGATATACACACTAAATAGGGTATCTCACCCTACAGGGTAGTAGTGAGGAAGGGGATGAGACAGGGTATGATGGAAGGGAGGGCAGTTTTTGTGGGAGGGAAGTTAGAAGCACACACTTTTGAAAAGTAACAGGGTCAAAGTAGAGAACAGGACAAGTGGGGGGCGGGATAGGATGGAGGGAAATATAGTCAGTCTTTCGCAATATATCTACTATGGAAATGTTTTGTGTAGCTACATGTGTACTACCTATATTGAATTCCCTATCTTCCCAGTAAGGGTGCATGATGAGGGAGGAAGGGAAAGAATTTGAAATTTAAAGTTTTAAAATCAAATGTTTAATATACATACACACACATACACACACACATTTTTTTTTCCTTTTGGAGGGCAATTGGGGTTAAGTAACTTGCCCGAGGTCACACGGCTAGGTTTTTGTTTGTGTGGGTTAAGTGTCTGAGGCCGGATCTGAACTCAGGTCCTTCTGATTCCAAGGCCGGCGCTCTACTCACTGCGCCACCTAGCTGCCCCCCACACACATATTTTTAAATGCAACTGGGAAATGTTATATAGGCACTGGGGTATAGAGATCCATCTTGCCCTACTGGATAGTCCGGGGGGGGATGGGACGGGATATAGAAGAAAGCGGATTGGGGGAGGGGGTGTATAATGGAATTGCTGTTTTGGGGCGGTAGGTAGGGGGAACATGGGGGAAAATCTGTAGCTCAAAATCTTGTGGAAATTAATGATGTAAACTAAAAATAAACATAAATTTTAACTTAAAAAATACAGCCTATAAAGTGTGTACAGGGGAGATCAATTGTGTAAGGATCCTGAGAAGTTATGAAGACGAGATTTAAATGCCAGAAAAAGTAATTAATATTTCATCCTAGTAGTTAAAGGGACCCATTGGAATCTATTGAGTAGTGCAGTTATTTGGTTAGACTTATGCTTTAGTAAAATCATTTTTGCTTATGTGTAGAGTATGGAATATGGAGTCTTTGTGCAGGGCAATACATTTCAAAGCTCATGGTTTATTCCAGGTAAAAGGTGATGAGTGCTTGAATTACAGTGGCAGATGTGTGAAAAAAATATAGGAGGACTTATACTAGACCCTATAGAACAAATAAGAAATGCAAGAGAGCAAAGGGAAAGAGTAATCATGTAGAAGTTAATGAATGAATATCAAGTATTTCTGAGGTCACTATTTTTTCTTATTATTAATTAAATATATTGGTAAATATTTTTGGTTAACTGGTAAATTGGTAAATATAAATGTATAGCTATTGGTAAAGTTCAAACTGATCAGGGCCTGGATTAATTTGCAACCTGGATTTGAAAGATTTTCATGTGCCCTAAATTTGAAAGCTTAATAGTCAGCTCTTAAGCTATTGTAATCCCTAGAGTGTGTCAGATGGAACAGAAAATCTTATAAAGATAGACTTTTGACATTTTCTTTCTTTATAAGACAAAAGGAAAAATCGCAATAGCCTTGATCACAGTATTTTATCATTTCCCAACCTGAGAGCCCAGGGAGCATCTTTTCCAAAATGAAAAGTAACAGGTTAGAGGCAAACCTGTTGAATGGCTTTGCAAAATCACCAAATCACAGTGCCTAAAAAAAGGAGGAAAGGAAAGTTGGGCTATTTTTCCCCACTTAAATAAGTCCAGTGCTAAGATGTTTTGTGTGAGGGGAAGTATCAAAAATAGAGTGTAAGGACCTTAGCTCCTTTCAGTAACATGTTGGGAGAAAAGTTCACTTCTCTGACTACTTATGGATCTCAATCACAAAAATGTCTGCACAGGGAGAACTATACCATCAAGCAGCAGGCCTGTATTCAAGTACTAAACTTCTAATTATTAGTCATGTGACTTTGGACACTTTAACTTTCTAGGTCCCAATATCCTCCACTCTAAAATAAGCAAGTGAACAAGATGCTGTCTCCTGTTTCTTTCAGTTCTAAAAATTTATAGAAATACTTTATTGTTATATTGACTTATTTATGCTCGATGAAAATAATAACAATGAATGCAGATTATCTAAAGCATCCCTAGATTTAATGTCCTGAGGTTAACCATGATGCAGTAAAAGCAAAACTATCATTTATGCATTCATTATTAACAGGCCTCCAAGTATATATTTATAAATTTCTCTACACAACAGGATCTTTATAAATATTGTATATCAGGGTTGTGAATTTGGACTCAGAACACTTCAGTTCAGACATTTCCTTACTGCTTAGTAGCCATGAGAACTTCAGCTCTCTTAGACAATTTTTTCTCCTGTAAAATGAAGCAGATGAACCTGATAACACCTAAAATTGCTTTCATCCCTAAATCTATGATCTTAAGAATTTGACCAAACTCATAATCACATAAGTTATCCTCTCATTATCAGAGTGAGATTTTGTCTTCAGTACAATTTTTAAAATGTTTTGGACACTCTTGATTCTTAGTTCTTCAATTTGCAGACGTTGCTCTATGTATTTAATGCTTTATCCATTGTTGTTATCCAGTCATTTAGTTGTGTCCAGCTCCTTGTGACATCGTGGACCATAGAACACCAGGCCCTTTCATTCTCCACTATCAAAGTCTGTCCAAGTACATGTTGATTATTTCCTTGAAACTATTTATTCATGTCATTTTCTGACATTCTCTTCTCCTTTTGTCTTCAATCTTTCCCAACATTACTATCTTTTCTGATGAGTGCTGTCTCTTCTTTTTGTGGCCAAAGAATTTAAGTTCAGCTTCAAAATAAAATATACATGATGTAAAGGCAAGATAATGTTAGAGGTCCTGGGCTAGTGGCAGTGGGGAAAAGGTAGGATGAAGTCAGAAACACTTGCTTCAAAAGGTGGGACTCGAGGTGAGTCTTAAAGAAAGCTAGAGAAGCTTAGAAAGAAAACTAGGAAACAGATGCAGGCCTAGCTAGTGCATCCTGGGAGCTTGCACATTGAGTGAGCCTGCTTCTAGTAGAGGCATTGTAAATTTAAAATGGTCAAAAGAGCAAATGCCATTTTTCTGAGAACCAGAGTTTAGGTTACAGTTTATAGTATGCCAGCATATCTTTGGAGTGTGGGGCAGCAAGAGATTGACCTCAAAGTTAACATGTAGGACTCTACAACAGGGAAGGATAAATAAATTGGTAGTACACATTCAGAAATTAATTTGGGGAGGAAAGAGGTGCTCTGAATAAACTTCTTTAAGTTTAACATCACTCTACCCATTTACCAAGATGGTATAGGAGAGAGTGTATGTACCCAGGTGCTTCAGGGGCAAAATTTTAATTTTGTTCTTGCTGTATCTTCTCAGAAAATCTTCTTTGGTAAGAGCTAATTGATTGGATAACTGAAACTGGGGTGCTAATTACTAGCAGTGGACATTGGAGAAAATAGCCTGGAATAGAAGAGAGCTGTGCCTCTCAGAATTCCAGCATGAACTCCAGCTCCCTGACCTGGTAAAGATCACAAGAGGTGCCCAACTCCAATACTTCTTTATCTAAAAGTTGGAAAGAATAGAAATAGCAGAGAAAGAAGGAAAAAGTAAACCACAGGTTTCATGCGACAGATCAAAAGAACTGAGCTAAAAGCCTAAGCTTATTATTTCATTGAAGGCTTATAATCATTTTTGCCTCCTCATTTGAACATAACTTGAAAGGAAAAAAAAAAACTAGCTGGTTGGTAATTTTTGTATATGGTACAGGGGACTGGTACATGTGTTGGGGACCAGTGATTCAACTTCCCACTTGGAAGAGTGAGAAACCAGTTTCTAGAAGAGTGATAATGAGGAAATTGGGGGGGGGGGGAGCATAAAAAGACCTCCTCTCCTTCCTCTTAACCATGTGATGCACAAGAGCCTCTTTAAAAGGCTGAAGTTGAAGAATCAAAACTGTTATCACCTTTAAGAATGCTTGCTTAGTTAGTAACGTGGAAATATGTTTAATATGATTGCACATGTATAGCCTGTATCAGAGTGCATGCCACCTTGGGCAGCAGAAGGAAGGAGAAAAAATTGCAATTCAAAATCTTGTAAAAATGAATATTGAAAATTATCTTTGCATGTAATTGGAAAAAATACTTTTAAGTGGGAGAAATGGTCCCAAAGAAGAGATTTATTTTTTTTTAAAGCAATTGGGGTTAAGTAACTTGCTCAAGGTTACACGGCTAGTCATTATTTATGCGTGGGTGCTCATTTTCTGAGGCCAGATCTGATCTCGGGTCACCCCAACTCCGAGGCCGGTGCTCTTACTCACTGCACCACCTAGCCGCCCCTTTAGGGCAATTGGGGTTAAGTAACTTGCCCAAGGTCACACGGCTAGGTTTTTGTTTGTGTGGATTAAGTGTCAGAGGCCGGCTCCGAACTCAGGTCCTTCTGACTCCAGGGCCGGCGCTCTATTCACTGCGCCATCTAGCCGCCCCCAAAGAAGAGATTTATGAAGATACCATAATCTACTCCTTGCAGAGGAAATTCAGTGTGGGGATTACTGCAAATATTTTCAGAAATTTTTGATAAAATGACCGGTTTTGGTGACTTTTCCTTTTCTTTTTTCCCTTTGCAATATTATTTGTTATATGAGAAGTTGCTGTGTGAGGAGAAGGGGAAGGATACTGGGAGAAATTTTTGTGGTATAAAAAAAAGATATATCAACAAAATGTATTTTAAAAAGACTTAGTCAGTCTTGGCTGCTTCCTACCTCTTGTTCTTACCTCCTTTCTAGATTTGCCTTCTTCAATGATGATGTGTGGTAACAAATTATGAATTAAGGGAAAAAAACATTAGACCTTTTACTTGGAGGCCAATATGTGATCCTATGAATAAATTCCTCGTTTCAGGTAAAGGAGATTAATGTGGTGGTTCTGATCTTGTGATTTTCAAAAGTTCAAGAGAGCTAAATTCCTCTAAGAACCTGTGCCATCAAGTTTGTGAAGGATTGAGACAGTTATCCAGAAGAGGTAGTTAATTTCCATGTGAATATTTTGGGACTAATTTTAGGTAGAAATTGTCTTAAATGTAAGTCCTCTCTCCCCAGTTACTATGCTAGTATAAAGGCAATATTCTTTCCAAGTAATTGGGAGGAAAATTTGTATTTCCGTACTTGTTGTATATTCAAAGTAAATATCCCTTTTGCTGATTGGTATTAATTTGTTATTGTTGGTCTTTAATGGAAACTCCCTAAAGAAGGCCCAAACTAATAGTGTTAGGAAAAACACAAAGACCTAGATCAGCAGCCAAATCCAAAGACTACTTTTCTTAATGTGGTAAGTGCACCAGAAACTGGAAGAATACCAACACAAGTTCTGAATTGAGAAAATTTAATTCAGGGTCATCAGGTACCTTTTACGAGCAAGCTCAAATGCCTAGACACTCAAAGCTCCTTGTCCAGGTATCCATTACACTGGAAATCAGTGGTGAATAAGGAGAGCATTTCAAGCATAGGAGACAGTCAGTGAAAATGCACATTTGGGAGATGGAATACTGTGTGAAATAGCAAATATACCAGTGTTGCTGAATGGTAGTTTGTGGAGGGGATTAAGGCACAAGAAACCTAGAAAGAAATGAAGGAGATAGGCTTTGAAAATCTTTCAGTGCCAAACAGTGTTTTATATTTGATCCTAGAGTTTATCAGGTAGGTCATTTTCCTGCTCTGGATTTTTTTTAACATTTGTTAAGACAAGCAGAGCAGAAGGATAAATATACTTCTGGTCAAACACTGTGATACAACTCAGGAAATACTTTTCTCATATAGACATAAAATATTATAGTTACAGGGGACTTTAGAGATGTTTTAGTTCAATGCTTTTAATTTAAAAAATAAGGAAACTGAAGCCCAGAAAGATTATATAACTTATTAAGGATAGCACAGCTATTTATTCTATCTATGGCTAATATTCAGATATCCTGATCTAGCTATAAGAACTTCATAATGGAGAAAGACAATAGATAGACCTTCAGATAAGCAGGCAGACAGAAAAGGAAAAAAAAAGATATTTGAATAGTCTTTGATGACTAATTCATAGATTATCATTACCTTGACTAGAAAAAGAACAAAGAATTCTAAGTCTGAATCTACTCCATAGATTCTAAGAAAGGTAATAAATAGGCACCTAGAATGGATGCATATCCTTAACTTAAAGATCTCACATTATATCAAGTTCTAGGGTACATATTTGAGAGATTTCTCAATTTTACTGCTCATTACTCACTCATGCACATATCCCTATCCCCACACACTATGGGAAATTTGTCGACACATCTTGGGAACTTGTGGTTCACAATGCATGAAGAAGGAATTAGTTTATTTATAGGATAAAGAAAGAAAAGATGTAATACTCAGCTGTAAAAGACTTGGGTACTCTAATCAATACAATGATCCAAGAGAACTTCAAAAAACTCATGATGAAAAAATTGCTATCCACCTCCAAAGACAGAACTGTGAAAACTGAAAGAGAATTTTCTCACTTTGTTTTTATTTTTTAAAAATGTGGAAAATTTGGAAATATGTTTTGTGTGATTTTAAATGTGTAATTGATATAATTATTGCTTGCTGTCTCAGTGGATTTGGGAAATAATTTGAAATCCAAAAGGAAAGAATGTTTAAAGTAAATAAACAATATAATTCTAAAAATAAACCACCACTTGGAGGAAATAGGGGAAAGGGATACAGTTGGCAATGAAGGTGGTGTTCTTAAAAGTATCTCTAAAAGTAAGACAAAATCCTTTTTTAAAAAAAAAAAAGGGGGGGGGGTAGTAACAGCTCATCCAAGCCACTCTGCCCCCAGATTCCCCCCAAACTATGTAAAAGGGGACTCTGAACAACTTCTGGAGCCCCAGCACCCACAGAACGACACAGAGAAGCTAACCTCCCACTGAGAACAGCCCAGCAGCCCTGCAGGAAGGACCAGCACAGTGGTCTGGGAACCGGCAGCTCACAGCATGCAGAGCCCGGGGAGTCGAGCCGAGCCGAGCCGAGCCCAGGTCCGCGTGAGCTGAGGTTTTAGCCCCAGGGTGGCAGGGCCAGCAGCCAGCTGGAGAGACCCCAGAACACCAGCAGCTGTGGCGACTCCAGAATTATCAACATAGACATGCCTAGGACAAAGTGAGAGGTTAGTGTCCCATGGACTTTGGGACCAGGATTTGGGGAAGGCATCGGCTCCCTCCCCTGGGGGCTGGAAGCTGCTGAGGAGACATGCCATTTTGTAGTTTTCAGAGGCAGCTCCAGCTCCCGGCCTGCAAATTGTCGGGAGATCCAGTGATCAGTCTTGGGGGGTAATCGCTCTTGCTTTAACCTCCCTGGATCTGGATTGTGATCTAGGGTGGAAGTCGTGGGTGGGTTTACAGCTTGCCAGAAATGGAAGTTGCCCCCCCCCACATGTTCAGGACGAAAATTCCTCTATCTGGCCTTAAAGCCATAGTGTGGCAACAAGCCCAAAAGTCAAGTAATTAAGTGGCAACATGCCAAGGAAAAGGAAACAGAAAAATGCAACCCTAGACTCCTATTTTGGGGGCATAGAGCGGGAAACAGACTGTGAGGTCAGAAGTCCTGCTCCAAAAGCCCCAGGGGAAAACAAGAGTGGGTTGCAGGCCAAAGAGGACCTTAAGAAGGACTTTAAAAATCAAATAAGAGAAGTGGAGGAAAAATTGGGAAGACAAATGAGAAGGATGCAGGAAAAATATGAAATGAGGGTCAACAGACTGACTGAGGAAAAAAACACCTTAAAAAATAGACTAACTCAAATGGCAAAGGAGGCCCAAAAGGGCAATGAGGAGAAGAATGCCTTAAAAAGACGAATTTGCCAGATGGAAAAAAGAATCTCTACTACTGACTTTATGAGAAATCAAGATGCTGTTAAGCAGATCCAAACAAATGAAAGATTAGAAGGCAATATGAAATATCTCATGGGAAAAACCACTGACCTGGAGAATAGATCCAGGAGAGACAATTTAAAAATTATTGGACTACCTGAAAGCCATTATCAAAGAAAGAACCTAGAAATCACCCTTCAAGAAATTCTCAAGGAAAACTGCCCTGATGTTTTAGATCCAGAGGGCAAAATAGAGGTTGAAAGAATCCACCGATCACCTCCTGAAAAAGACCCCAAAAAGAAAACTCCCAGGAATATTATAACCAGGCTCCAGAATCCCCAGATCAAGGAGAAAATACCTCAAGCAGCCAGGAAGAAACAATTTCAATATTGTGGAAACACAATCAGAATAGCACAGGACCTGGCAGCTCCTACACTGAGGGATCGAAGGGAATAGAATATGATATTCCAGAGGGCAAAAGAGCTGGGACTGAACCCAAGGGTCACCTACCCAGCAAAACTGAGTATTTTGTTTCAGGGGAAAATATGGTCATTCAGTGGAATAGAGGACTTTCAAGCATTCTTGAGGAAAAAACCAGAATTGAATAGAAAATTTGACATCCAGACACAAAAAGGAAGAGATGCCTGAGAAGGTAGTCAAGGAAAAGAAATCAAAAGGAACTTATCAAAGTTGAACTATTCACATTCCTATATGGAAAAGCAATAACTGTGACTGATGATATCTTCCTCACTATGAAAATAATGGAAGAAGGGTGTGTGGTCATATGAACACATATGTGAATGTGTGTGTATATGCTTACAGTTATATATGGATAGACAACGTAGGTTGAATCTGTTGGGAAGGGAGAATACTCAAGGGGTGAAATTATGAGGTGAGAGAGGAAAGTGGCAAGAGGAGATGGGGAGAGACAGGGTAGGGTAAACTATCTCATGTAGAAGAAGCAAGGGGAAGTGGTTGCAAGGGAGGGGGAGATTCGGAAGGCAAAAAAGGCAAAACCACATTCTCATTGAATTTCTTTCAGGGAGAGAATGACATACATACTAAATGGGATATCTCAACCTGCAGCAGAATAGGGGGAAAGGGGATGAGAAGAGGGATGATGGATTGGAGGGCATCCTTGGGGGGAGGGGAGATTGGAAGTACCCACTATAGAAGAGGGGCAGGATCATGTAAGGAATGGACCAGGTGGGGGGTGGGATGAGTGGGAGGGAATTATAAGCAGCCTGGTAAAATATATCTACTATGATAATGTTTTTCATAGCTATACATGTACAACACATACTGAATTGCTTATCTCCCAAG
Source organism: Gymnobelideus leadbeateri (assembly GCA_011680675.1). Classification (NCBI taxonomy): domain Eukaryota; kingdom Metazoa; phylum Chordata; class Mammalia; order Diprotodontia; family Petauridae; genus Gymnobelideus; species Gymnobelideus leadbeateri. Next base: position 268,995 of record WOXC01003936.1, on the reverse strand, counting down.
AGGGAATGGGTGACAAGGGAGGAAGGAAATGGATCTGAAATTCGAGGTCTTAACATTAAATGTTTCAAATATATATAAATACTATTATTAATACTCTTTTGCTTATAATTGGGAGATAAGATGTACAGGCATTGGGGCACACAGATTCACCTTCCTCTAATGGAAAAGTCGAAGGGGGTATGGGAGAAGGTATGGGAGAGAGGAGATTGGAGGAAGGGATATCTTGTGGGACTGCTATTCTGGGAGGTTGGGTAGGGGAATAACGGGAGGGAAATGGTTGTAACTCAAAATCTGGCAGAAGTGGATGATGTAAAACAGAAGTTAATAAAGCATTTGTTTAAAAAAAAATAAAAAATAAAAAGGACCCAAACTATTTTGAAGACCTTAAGTGCTCTCATCAACCCACTGATCAAAGATGATTTCAGAAGTCCAGTAATGAAGAAATATATTCCATCTGCTGAAATGGAAATAATGGACTAAATCAGAAGTGGGGAAACTATGGCTTCAAGGCCACATGTGGCCCTCTAGGTTTTCAAGTGTGGCCCTTTGACTGAATCCAAACAGTATGGCCATGTCATTATACATAATCAACATACATTTTTGGACATTGCCAATATGGGAATTTTCATTTATTTATTTATTTTTACAAATATTTGTTATAAAGTTTTTTTCTCTTTTGAAATGATGGCTAGATGTGGGAGAGAGAAAATAAATAACTAAAGAGTAAGTCCACATTTTCTAAAACTTATGGCAAATACATTTGTATGGTTAACATCAAGTTTTTTTAAAGTAAGGCGTTTTTTGTTTTATTTTATTTATTTATTTATTTATTGCTTTTTGGAGGGCTATTGGGGTTAAGTAACTTGCCCAAGGTTACACAGCTAGGTTTTTGTTTGTGTGTGTTAAGTGTCTGAGGCTGGATCTGAACTCAGGTCCTTCTGACTCCAGGGCCAGCACTCTACTCACTGCACCACCTAGCCGACTCGTTAACATCAATTATATACAGAATTTTGTATATATACCCATATATAAAATATACAGTAATCCCACATAGTCAAGTAATATAAAATCGATGTTATCTACATGCTGTTATGTTTATTTAATCACCCTCAAAATACAATATGCTGACCTATGGCAGAAGAAAATCCCTTCCAATACGGGTGATATCCTTTATTACCCTTGGGGAATCACATGCCAGCCTAGTAACTGACAAGATGTTCTGGCTACCTTTTCTGTGACTTGAAGTCATGTCTGAATACTAATCAGAAAATTTAGGTTTTACCATCTTCTTTAGATCAGCTTATTATTATCTGCAATCATTCTTACAAAACAAAATCAGAGGATTAGGAAAGTGCAATACTGGAAGAACCTTAGAGGAAATATGCTTCACTATCCAACCCACTGAAAAATATCCTTTCTTCAGCAATGCTATGCATAGATACCTATTTTACTTGCCCATGCAATGCTTGATCAATATGATGAAAATCTCCCTTTCTCAAATAGCAGCCTATTTTTTTTAGTTATTCAGATGATCAAAAATTCTTAAATAGATGCATATGTATAAATTTACATTTTGTGTTCTAGAAAAGGTTGCTTTCTTCCATAGTGTATGCACACATGCATACATAAATGTATGTATATATAGCTATTTCTAGATATATATCTGAACACATACATACATATGCACATGCATTTTGTGTGTATATATGTGTGTGTATCTTCTTGATAAAATCTATCTCCATCTGCTTGACAATTTTTATAGAACTTATGTATTAAAATTATAATTTTATATGTATATTTATAGCATATAATTTATATTATATAATACATATATAATTTCTCAAACAGACAGAAAAGGGATAAGATCATTCATACACACAAAATAATAAGGTTATAAAAGGACACATAAAAGACTTTATGTCTAGGATGACATTTCAATATATAAAATTAACCCATTTTGGAAAATCTATAGTCATGGGATGTATGAAGCAAGAATTACAATGTCTTGAACATCAAATTTAATTTTCCATTAGCTTATGTTGATGATTAAATTATGCTGATGTGAGGGTTATTGTGCCCTTGAGCCAAAGTTTAACAGTCCACTTACAATCTTGTAATAGAGACTTCAAAGGAATGATGATTCCATCATTTTGCAATAGCAGTAATAGATTTACTTGGATGACTCTTCACATACCAATATATTTAAATCAAATACATATGGCATTAATCTTCTTTTATAATGCTCATATTTAAGTTAGAAGAAAATCTTGATATGGTTAATTTGTCTTTAAATTGTGAATATTGTTAAGTATCAACATTTAAATCAATATTAGGAGAACAAGGGTGATGGCAGAAATATTTTTTCTTCATAGTAACCTGTAGCAGATCAATCAATTTCACTGGAATTTCTGTGCACTATGCATTTTTCATTGAATGGTGGCTTCTTAAATATCTCTGTCAAATTCCATGATCAATCCTAAACATAACCAAAGACAGAATGTGAGCTCTGATCAGAATAGCATCTTATCCTTTCTCCTATTAAATAAAATTCTACTTTCATGCTCATTTAGAATGGAGATAACTCTGTGCTCTTGAAGGCACAAGGGAGTGGGGCCCAAGTTTTGCTAAATGTGACTAATTTGGAAAACAGAATCATTGTAACAAAATATATAGAACTGGGATGGCTAGGTGGCACAGTGAAGAGAATACCAGCCCTGGAGTCAGTTGGACCTGGGCCTCAGACACTTAAAACAAAAACTAGTTTGTGACCTTGGGCAAGTCACTTAACCCCAATTGCCTTTCAAAAAAGCAAAAAAAAAAAAAAAGATATAGAACTGAAATCACATTAATGGTAGTCTGATCAAACTCCATCAGTTTGTCTGTGAGGAAACTGGGTTTCAAAGATGTTAAGTGATGACATGTTACATGTAGGATTTGAACTCAGGGCTTCCTGACTCCAAGTGCAGCACTTTTTAAAATCATATCATGCTGTCTGTATAAGGATTCTGGTATAGGGTCACTGATAAGCTAGAAATACATAATTTGAGGACAAACCTCCTAAGTTGTGAGGGACTTCTAATAGGAAAGTTGATTTTTTTTTTCATTATGATAAGGTACAAGATAAACTATTTGAGTCAGGATGAGTTGTGGTCTGTAAATAGCGCACATTTTCACATGGTTACAAAGCATATTCTTTGAAGAACTGGAATGATTTCATTAAGAGGTTGTAAGATTTTATTATTTTACTAAGGTTATGATTTCATGAATGAATGTAAAAAATATTTAATGCTTATTCTGTGTCACTTGCTAGGTTTTTAAACTAAATGATAAGACAGCTACTGTACTCAAGGGACTTGCATTCTAATGGTAGAGAGAGGTTATTCCTCTGGAAGATAAATATGCAAGGCCTGGACTGGAAACAGTACTGATGGATTCATAGTCTGAGAGACATTGCTATTCCTGGAGATCTGGGTCTAACCATCCCATTAGTGGTAGTTGTTCAGTGATTCGTTCTGGGGGTGGGGGAAGGGGGGTGATCTGTCGTTCTCCACTGGTATGATCTGGGCTCAATACTACATCCAGAGTTCTTGGCCTCAGGATCCTGGGCTAACTCTATTGGTGAGTGAAGGAAAGTGGTAGCAATGGTTTCATTCATCTTTTGTCAGTATAGGTGGTTACTCATAAGAGATTTCTTCTACAGTTTCAGATTGGTACTACCTCTGCAATTTATAATCTTAAAAAAAAAAATTCCCCCCACGGGCAGGGTTAGAAGAAGGGGAACTGGGAAATTGTATAACTTCTCAGGGGCCACACACATAGAACATTTTAGAAAAGACTAGAAAATATATTTTCCTGATTGAGATCAGAAGTCTGTCCATTATTTCACTTTTTCACTCATAATGAGCTTTAGTACTTATATTTTAAATAGTTTTAGAGAATTTAAGAACATATTAGCAACTGAGAATGGGCAAAGGTCATCACAAATATTTAATTCTTACATTCTAAAGTCCAGAATACATGACCTTACAAGTCACTTGTATCCGTCTAAAACACACGTTTTCAGATCAGCTTAGCCCCATTAATAATCAAAGAGTAGGTATGCTTCAGTGTATTAATATGCGTTTCACATTACCTATTTTTGGGATAACAAGAGGAGGAAACAACCTGGGAACTTAATAGGATTTTTATTCCATTTCCAAATAAAGAAATCAGATATGTCACAATTCCTTCTTTATTCTATTTTTACAGAATTAAATTCAAATAAAAAAATCCTTCCTTGATTCCTAGACCTTCCTAGTTAGTGACTTCAAGGGGAGACTTTGGAACGAGTATAAACAGATCACTGACAAAGAGATTTCTTGCCAGATAGCTGGAGTGAGGTGAAATCACATGACAAACACACAAAGAGCTATAAAGATTAAACCTTCACATCCAGTGTCCCCTGACTAAATCCTGTGGGCAGCTTCACACACCCCTTTCTATTTTATCAATCCATAAATTTCACCTCTCTTAAGATATCACAGTCTTTATGTCTTTATCTTCATCTCATCCTCAGTTCTTTTCTCTGGTCCCTGACTGTGGCTAACAAACCAAAGAGAAAAAAAATATGATTTATAGGTTAATTTCTATTAATGCTATCACTTAAACTGATTTCCAGGCAGGAAGAAAAAAAGAGAGAAAGAAAGAAAAGAAAAAGAAACTTTAGATATCATTTCTGAAAAGATTATATGAAAGAGAAATGAGAAATCATCCCCCGCGACCAACCGGCTCAACTAAGAGGTGCTGAGAAGAATCTAAAATAAAACCAGTGCTATGCAATACTTTTTAAGCTGAGTTGAAATAGTGGAAAGTTTGGACTGTGTTCCTGGAAAATAAAAGTTCATTCGTTTCACCTGGCCTTCTTTCAAACATCTCTTTTGTTGCAGTTGTGTTCTCTCTTTTACCAAACCTCCTGATGATAAGAATCATTGCTTTATTCTCTGCCATTACGTTCATTTGGCATTGGAATTTCATGTTGATGTAGGCTTATGAGGCTTACTTTTAGCACATAACATACATGTGCCTGCACACACGTGAGTCTTACACAATGTATTTAGACTAAGTATTCTTCCATTAATTCCTCTTTATTTCATTCTGAATCAAAAACAATTGTGATAAGCACTTTTGAATTCTACAGACTACTTAGAAAATCAGTTAAGACCATGGTATTAGAAGAATCATTCCTTCCATGAAAATCAGGGTCAAGAGTAGCATAATACAACTCTATAGGGCGTATGACCAAATTTAAAGGAGCAGTGAGCTGTTTAGTGGATATTGGACCCTGGAGAATAATTAAACTCCTGCAAACTTCCTTGAGTAGGCTCAACACCTAATGGGAAACGTAGAAAGAGAGAATGAAAGAGCTTTTAGAGATTTTAATTTAATTAGATTACCTCTTAATGTTTGCCATTATCACTCATCCAAATTGTTACAGATAAAAACAAATTACTCTAATCCTTCTTATGGCATTTTATTTCATTTGTTTGTCTTCTACCTGTTTAAGTCCACTTTTTTTTTCTTTTGTAGATTTTTCAACATTGATTTTTATTTCATTATCCTCTGTTTCAAAATTTTAAATAAAATAAGACGTTGAAATTTCATTTTCTCCTACCCTCATGCATCATTCCTTTGTAGTAGATCATTAAAAAATTCAAAATAAGAGTTCTTTTTTAGTGAAAGATAGTATGCATTAAAATTATTCAGAAGGTCAGTTGGAAAATGGGGGGCATCAATAATCAAGTGGTCTACAAAAGCAAACAGCAGTTTCAGAAATCTGAAGAAAGTTTTGAGATTAAAACTACGATTAAAATCCCACTTGAAAGCCTGCCATTTTCCCCTCCCAGTATGACTTCTTACACTGACTATTATTTTGAAGCTGAAAGCAAAATATGAGGGTGGAGACCGAAATCACTGCTAAACTTGGTACCATTAACACTAATGGTCATTGGAACAATTGCTATGGAGAAAGAAGAGAGTTTTCAGAATCCTGGAAAAATTTAATTAGCCAAAGAGCTTGACATCCTTACATTGTTTTAAAAAAAAATAGTAACTTTCAAATTTATCTTTTTTAGAATTCCAGATATTGCTAAGAGAGATGGCTTTATTCATAAACCCCAAGGGGATAAGGGCATAATTCATGGAACACAAAAGAAAAGTCTGACATGAGACATGAAAAACCTAGCTTTCAATTCAAACCTACTTGTTGGAAATGTTAAATCTTCACAGTCCTTGATCCTTTCTATATCAGATTACTTTCTATCTCAATTGTTTCCTCCACTCAAAAGGACATAATTTTGTCCTTTTAAATCAGGTGTTGGGTGAACTAAAAGACAGAGTAAAAAGAGGTCAATTAAAGAAAGGTGGCATGGTCAAATTTGTTCTCTGTTAAGTGTGTGCCCTCATCTTAAACTTTATTAAACCACATGCAATTAATACTAAAGCCTGGAGGTACATGCATGAAAAAGATAATGGGCTGATAATTTAAACTATATAAAGTTTTCAATCTGAAGAGACTCCCCTGTTTTTTTGATGTAGGTTAACACTTAAATGATTAATCTCATGATAATGGAGGGTGTGTCTCCTTGCTGATACCCATTTGACTGACAGAATTCTATTTTTAGTCATTTTAAACTCTCTTCCATTGATCAGTTGAATTGACCACAGCATTCTAAATCTAAAAATTGCAGACAGTTCCAGACTGACAATTCTTAAATCAGTAATTGTCAAAGACAGATATTTTTAGTTTTTCTCTTTAAAAAATCATCTAAAATCATCTTATTAGAGCATAAACATTTTTGTTTTTATATAATATTCATTATTGCATATATTCTTCCCCACACCCATATCTTAGAACAATGATTAAAAAAAGAAAGAAAAATTTCAGGGAAATGAATACATTAATCATATCTAAAAGTATGTGGAATATTCAATAACCATAGTCCCTCATTCTTTGAAGAAGGAAAGGAGATGCATTTTTTTCAAATTTTCTATAGGACCAATTTTGTCATTAGTCAATTTTGTCACTACTTGATTCACTTTTCTTTTCTCCTTCCCTCCCTCCTACTTTCCTTCTTTCCTTCCTTCCTTCCTTCTTTCCTTCCCTCCTGCCATCCTTCCATTCTTTTTATGTTTTCACGGTTGTAGTTATTATATTATTTGTTTGACTCTTTTTAATTTTGCTGCACTCTAGATTTGTTCATGTATTCCCATTTTTCTCTTTTCTATAAAGTTATAATTTTAGTGGAATAATAATAATTTATAATTATTTAGTCATTCACCAACTGATAGACAATTACTCTATTTCCAGTTTTTTTGTGTGATAATATAAAGTCCTAAAAATGTTTTGATTTATGTGATACTTTCTTGTAGTCATTATTCATTTAGACTATGACATGTTTATTTGTTTTTCTTAGAGGGAAAGTAAGTTCCTTCCACATAAAGGCAGCAGGACCCAGAAGATAGCAGCATGTTCAGAATTAAGACACTTCATTTCTGTATGCCTTAAGTAAATGGCTATCATGTCATACTCAGATTGTAAATTCCACTGATAGAGAGAATTCTCTTGTCAAAGCTGGCTCCCTCCTACCTTCTTATACAAAATATCCTCATGTATTCTCTGACATGGTGACAGTGGTCTCCTTTTCATTTCTTTCACAAAATACTCCATTTCCAAATTCTAGATATTTTCACTGGCTATCTCTCATGCCTAACATTTTGTCACTTCTTAGCTCTGCCTCCTGGACTCACTGGTTCCTTCAAGTCCCATTTAAAATTCTACCTTCTACAAGAAGTCTTTCCTGATGAACCTTAGTTCTAGTGTCTTCCCTCTGTTGATTTACTTCCATTTATCAAACACACATTCACACACACACATTCATACACACGCATTCACCCACACATGCATATAATCTTGTTATATTATTTGTGTGGTTTTGTGTGTTATCTCCTGCATTATACAGTGAGTTCTTGAAAGCAGGATAGTCTTTTGCTTTCCTTTTTTTATCCCAGAACTTAGCAAAATGCCCAGTACATATTAAATACTTAATAAATGCTTGTTGACTCATTACTTGGGAAGAGAGGGAAGAAAAGGGAATATGCATTTATATAATACCTATTACATGTCAGGTTAAAGCATACATGCACACATACATACACACTATATCTATCTATCTATCTATCTGTCTGTCTGTCTGTCTGTCTATCTATCTATCAACACATACATACATAAAATCTCATTTGATTAAAAAAGCTATTTTCAGTTCCAAATAAATTTGGCTCTTAGAACAAAGCCCCAGTGCTCCTACCCTAGTTATAGCTCTGGGAAATAATTAGCAGAAGTGCAAGGAGGGGTGATACATGCTACATAGTCTATTACAGCACATATGAATGAATAAATGTCTAGGTTTTTAAGGGAGCATGAATAGAACAATGCACCACAATTCTTGTCTAGAAAAAAGACAACATGATCATTTTCAGTAGCTGTGGTCATAAATAACTGTATTATGTAATCATATATTACATACATTAATGTGTATTACATTATATTACATTACACATGTTAATGTGTAATACATTATACAGAAACATTATGTAATCATCCATTAATAGCAACTCTACTAAAGCATTTTTACTGCTGAAGTCTATTCTTGCAGCTTTAATAAAGTGCGTGACAACTAGAGACCCAAGCAATGCTTGCTGCCTCTGAATACTCAAAGGAAATAAAATTTAATAGTGAAAATCAAGATAATTAATTAATTTAACAATGTATTTCATATAAATATCAATGTGATTTAATATTTAGTACCTACTTAATCTAAATATTTCCTAATACCCTTGATTCAGATATGTTGAAAAGTCCTCCTATCTAAAAACAAGGAGAATGATGAGGAAGATGTAGAGTATGAAATAGAACTGGGTTCGCTGCTTATGTTAGATACATTTCTAGAGATTGAGTGGGACACTAATTGGAACAACATTAAATGAGAAGGCATGGTCTTACATATATCAATAGTCTGTTTTCTTTCAGGTTGACAAAACGAACAATTCCAAGAATCGTGCTGAACATTGTAATCTGATAATTAAGGAAGGACTCAGTGGACCATGGAAAGGAAGCAAGAAAATTAAATTTAGAAAGAAGTCGATGGAGTGCTAGACATTAGGTGACACAAAAACATCAAATTAAGATGCTCTCAAGACAGAGTATTTAACAAATTGTTCTTGATAAATGTGATTTCCTGGGATTATCAAAGAAACACTGTATTTGATCATCATAGGATGGCATAGATTTTGAACCTCCATACCCTGAACATTACTTTTGTTTCACCTATTACCTTAGTTTTGACTAAGGTAGAATAGCAATATGATAATTTAACTAAATAAAACCTCATTTGAGTGTGCAGCTGGTGTACAGTTTAAAGTTCCTTTTTTTTTTAATGCAGTTGTAAGAAGACTGCATGAAACAGAGCCAGAGAAGTTTTGAAATCTTTGTCCTGTTATTACCTATGTGACCTTAGAAAAGTCATATAACCTAGGTGACTTCTAAAGTTTTTCCCAGCTAGAAATCTATTATGACTGTATTCCTTCACAAATATATTCATTTCTTCTTTTTTCATAACAGGAGAAAGAAAACTAAGCTAGTATGCACTCAGACATATATAATATCTGTTGCATACAACACTGGGCTAGAATACTGGAATTCGAGTCAGGAAAACTCTGACTAATATTACCTCTGATATTTAGAAATTGTGTGACTCTGACCAAGTAATATAATCTCTTTGATCCAATGTCTATAATTGAATGTAGTAAGAGTGTTAATCTTCTAGCATTATGGGTGGTGGATGGAGATATCAAATGAGATCTACATATTTGTAGTCTTGGATATAAAAACACATGTTTTGTTCAGGGTTTGATCTTGAATTGGAAGCAATTTCAAAGGAAAACCAGTTTAACTCCCTCATTTTACAGTTGAGTAAATTGAGGTCTACAAAAATAATTGCTGAAGACCACAAAGACAGTAAGCATCAGAATTAGAACTTGAAACAAAGTCCTCCATACTACCTGTATATAAAACCATTTAATACACTTTAAAGATCTGCATAAATAAGACTATCATCCTCCATCACCAATACCTCTACCATTGCTATCATGATCATTTATTCATTCACGGTCAATTTCCTTTTCATTGCATATCATTCTCCATTTCAGAGCTTAGACACCTAGGTGATGCTATGGTTAGAGTTCTGTTCCTGGAGGGAGGAAAACATCAGTTCATATACAGTCTCAGATATTTGCTGTGTAACCTTGGGCAAGTCACTGTTATAGCTATGTAAAGGAAACCAGTTGTGAACAAAGGTCTTTTGCAATATTCATCAAATCAAATTGTACCACCCAGGTAATTTTCTTTTTTGCTACCTTGAAAGGCTGGTTCTGTTTTACACTTATGTAGATAAAGTAGACTGTAACAGCAAGCACCCTAGTATACCCAGAATGGCTGCTAACACAGGTTCTTTGATCTGCTTTTCTAAAGGAAAGCAACTCAAAAAGGGTTAACAACCTTACTTTAATCAAACATATGTCATTAACTTAGTTCAGGGGGAAAAGTCAGCACCCTGAACTTCAGAAAATACAAACAGAAATTACGAGCAGACAAAAATACAGACAGAAAAAATAATGCAATTCAACAGACCAACAGATAGGGCTTCTAGCTATCTGACAATCTCTTACCTACATAGTTAGTTACTAGAGAGAGAAGCACCAATATTAGCGATTTCAAATCCGGGGGTGGGAGGGCTCAATGACTGTCCAGAGTCTCATCTGGTCAAATCACACAACTTTTCCCATAAGTGAGCCTCAAAGCAAAATCTCACTTCAGGGGTTATATATTGCCTTCTCCAGCATCAGAGAACATCACAACCTTCAGGATCCATTGCTTAATTACAAAGTAACAAGGTTCAGGCCTTTCTGAAAAACAAACCTCCCCTAAGCAAGCTTCTCTTGTTTTGCTACTAGTAAGGCCCATTAAGGGGTAGGCAAGATCTTCAAATTCCCTAGGCCTGTTAAGGGCCAGGGAAAATCTTCAAATTTACTCACCATTACAGAAGCTTACTATATAGAGGACTGGCTTTTTGGTAAGAAAGACTTAGTTTCCAGTCTTTACTCTGATATTTATTGTGTGACAGTAGACCAGATAAACCTCCCAGTGAGCCCATGAAATCATTTGATTATGTTAAAGACAATTTATCTGAAGGATTGAACTAAATTTCCTTACTAGTATTTCTTTCCAACAACAAAATCACAGATCCCCCAAAACAAATAAAATTTTGAATAGCCATTTTTAAAACAGCCAATAACTCACTGATGTATCCAAGAAATACTGCACCTACTAAATGTGCTAGTTGAGATTATACAGATTATAATACTTCCATCATTTAGTTGCTGCAGTCAAGAAATTCAACATGCTGAAGCTGGACTAAGATTCTCTGAAGCTAACATCAGAGCTAATTTTCTATGACAGATATATTTTTGTGTAAAGGGACTATATTTAAAGTCATTCCTGCTTGGTATATAAATTCTGAGAATATATATTCATCTCTATTCCTCGATAAGGCAGAATAGTGGGATGATGGTAGAGATATGATATGTGCTCATATAAATAAAATTAAACAGAATGTACTATGAGCACAAGAGTACAAGTACTATGAGATCAAATGAAGAAGAGATTACTTCCTACTTCATGAGGGAGGAAACAGAGAAGTTTTCATGGAGGAGTTGGTATGCAACCTGGATGTTACAATAACAATAATAACAAAATCTACTTATATAGAGTCTATTATGTACCAGGCACTTTCCTTAGGGCTTGACAAATATTTTCTCATCTGATGCTGAGAGCCAGGTCCTAAAATTCCCATTTTATAAATATGGAAAATGAAGAAAATAGAGATTGTTAAATGACTTGCCCAGGGCCACATAGCTGCATTTGAAGTTAACTCTTCCTCCCTCATATTAGAGCTCTATCCACAGCATCAACTAGCTGTCAACTTTGAAATAGAGGAGACTACTCAATGAAAACAGATACTGACCCATGAATGAGTGGATGTTTGTGATGGTGGTGGTGATGGATGATGATAGCCTCATTCATACAGATATTCAAGGTTTACAAAATGTCTTCATATACAAGCAGCATGTGATAGCATAAAGGAGTGCTCATTTTGGAGGGTTTTGTTTCAAGTTCTAATTCTAATGCTTACTGTCTGTGAGGTCTTAGGCAATTTATTTGCCTAGACTTCAGTTTCCTCAACTACTAAATCTTGTGTGATCTTGACTATGGCTCCATAATATATGAATTCTTTGTTTCTGACTCCTTGAAGTTTTTCTTCTTTGATCGGCGAGCTCTGGAATTTGGCTATATTATTACTGGAAATTTTCATTTTTAGATCTTCTTCAGGAAGTTACTGGTAGATTCTTTCAATTTCTATTTTGCTCTATGGATCTAAAATATCAGGACAGCTTTCCTTGAAAGCTTCTTGAAAGATCATATCTAAACTCTTTTTTTAAATCATAGTTTTCATGTAGTCCAATAATTCTTAAATTTTATTTCCTGTAGCTATATTCCAGTTCAGTTGTTTTTTCAATTGAGATACTTCATATTTTTTTTACATTCTTTTGACTTTGCTTTATTGCTTCTTGATGTCTCATGGAGTCATTAGCTTCCACTTACCTAATTCAGATTTTTGAGAAATGATTTTCTTGAGTGAGCTTTCATATCTCTTCTTCCATTTGGCCAATTCTACCTTTGAAAGAGGTGTTTTCTTCCATGAATTTTTGTTTATTTTTTTACCATTTGGCCAATTCTGTTTTTGAAGATATCATTTTCTTCATAATTTTTTGTGCCTCTTCAAAGGAACTGTTGATTCCCTTTTCAAAATTTTCTTATATTGCTCTCATTTCTTTTTCTAATTTTCCCTTTACCCCTTATGTGATTTTAAAAAATTCTCTTTAATGACTTCTGATAATTTTTGTTGGTATTATGCTCAATTCACATTGTTTTTTGAGGCATTACTTGTAGCTATTTTGACATAGCTGTAGAGAACTATGAACACTGGTGAAGGGACACTGTTCCAATCTTCAAGTTTATTTTTGTGCTGCCATTTCAGAGGTAGTTCTAGGGACCTGGAAGGTTTTGTGATTCCAAGGTGGTATGCTCCGAGGAGAGGTGTGGTCACAGCTCTCCTAGCCTATGCTCCAGTCCTTACTTTGCTCCCTTGCAGCCACAAGTGTTAGCACTCCTTTTGGCCTTCAAAATCTAGCTAGATGCCTCACTATCCTGTGATCACAAGTACTAGTGGCAAAGTTGTGGTCTGCTGTAGAATATCTTTTGGAGAAATCTCATCTATTGACTGCTAATATTCATCAAGGATACTCTCAATGTTTGTGTAAATGAATCTAATGTTAACTCTGTGAGATGACCAAATGTCTGGTGATGTTTTTCTTTAATTTTCTTTTGGTTTATGATAAAACCAACTCCACCAACTTCTTTTGTTGCCTTTCAAAGGAATACTTCTAAGATATTCTTCTAATTAACTTCAGTTGGTCTTATGAATATCAACATAAATGTGATTCAGCTTTTCCAAAAGGGTAGCAACTGGTTGGTCATTGGGCAAACATTTAGAGTACAAATTTCCAAGCTAAAGTTTATAAATCATCTAAAAACTAAGTGATTCTTAAAACTTTCTGACCCTTTTTGGTAAAGTTCCCACAATGAATAGAGTAGAAAGGGAACTTATAGCTCTGAGGAAAAGCATTCTGTATTTATCTATTTTTTCATGTGTCTCCATGACCAAAAGAATTTATGAGCAATTTGCTATATTAGTTATTTTTAAAAAAGTTCTTTATATATAGTCCTCAGAAACAGACTCAGAACATTGTTCTGACCATATTCAATACCTTTTCCAATATGTTAGAACTTTTCAGAATTTCTACTTAGCTGACATAGACTTTTACATTATATGAGGTTTTTTATGTTAAATTTTTATAAGGTATATATTAAAGCAGAAGTCACTGTCCTATTATTTTTTAGAAGAAAGTACTTCTCATTTTCCCAAAGCTAGTATATCACTTTAGGGTTTGTTTGAGGATGTGGTAATAGGATGTTTGTGAAAATTTTATCTAGGAGAGAATAAGAGCACTGCTAAAAAAGAAAATCATCATAGTATTCATTGGATATAAACCTGGAAGAACTGTGATCTAAACTGTTCATTTTTACTTAATATTAATCAGAGACCCAAAGAAGTTAAATGACTTGCCCCATGGTGCATTGAAAGTATATATCAGAATGAGAGTTTCATCTGTATCTAAATCTAATGATCATTCCTATCTACCTCTCTGAATTCTCCATGGAGGTGTGGGGTACCACTGAATGTGGTCTTCTTCCTGGTAATTATGGATCAGACTGCTTATAGGGATGTATCAGTTGTAAAACAATTGAACATTTAATCTGGATCAGGTCAATAGTAGGGATTAGTGACTGATTTGCTACTTAGGTACCCTGTATAATAGGATATCAAGCTCAAGGGGATGAAGATATTGAAGGATGAGAAATGAAAAGGAGTGAATGTTTGGGATTTAGTTATTAAGAACAACTTACCTAGCAAAATTAAGCATAATACTTCAAGGGGAAAAATGATCATTCATGAAATTAAAAAAAAAATCAAGCTTTCATAAGAAGACCAGAATTGAACAAAAAAATTGATCCCCAATATTAAACCCAAAAAAATTCAAAGAGAAGGGAAAAGGGAAGAGAAAACATAGGGGATTCAATGGAGTTAAACTGTTTACATCCCTACATGGGAAGATGATGCTACTAATAGAAAAACAAGAAGCAATATAAATAGACAGAGGGCAAATGTATAAGATGAATTTGAGGGAATTACATTAAAAATAATTAAGGGATTAGAAAGAGAAGGTGCAGAAGGGAGAGCTAGAATGAGATAAATTATTTTACATGAATAGGTATGAAAAACATATTACAGTGTAGAAAAGGAGGGGAGAGTGGGTGACAGGCACCGCTTGAACCTTGCTCTCATCAGTTGGCTCAAAGAGAGAATATACAAATCAGTTTAGTATAGAAAAATATCTTAGTAAAGGGGTGGGGAGGAACAGACAGAAGAGAGGACAGAGAGGGGAGGCAGTAGACAGAAGTAAAACACTGTTAAGGAGAGACAGGGCTAAGGTGAGAAAGGTCAAATAGGAAGAAATATAAGATGGAGGGAAGTAT
Organism: Gymnobelideus leadbeateri; assembly: GCA_011680675.1. Classification (NCBI taxonomy): domain Eukaryota; kingdom Metazoa; phylum Chordata; class Mammalia; order Diprotodontia; family Petauridae; genus Gymnobelideus; species Gymnobelideus leadbeateri. The sequence goes on along the minus strand of WOXC01003936.1, from coordinate 253,685 downwards.
ACAGAAATCATACTTGAATGTGAATAGAATGAACTCTCCCATAAAACAGAACTGGATAGCACTGAGGATCAAAAATCAGAATCCTACAATATGTAGTCTACAAGAAGCACAGTTGAAGAAGAGAGACAGATAGAGCAATGGTAAAGGGCTGGACCAGAAACTATTATGCTTCAACTGAAGTAAAAAAAAATCTATTATGCTTAACCTTAAGAATCTATTATGCTGGGGCAGAGTCAAGATGGTGGAGTAGAAACAGGACTCCCTTGCATCTCCAGCTCCTACCTTCCCCAATACATGTAAAAAATTATTCTAGACAAATTTTGGAGCTCCAGAATCCACAAAATGACACAGAGAAGCTAATATCCCACTGAGGACAGCCTAGCAGGCCAGCAGCAAGTGGCCAGCACAGTATTCTGGGAGCCAAACCCAGCTCCACTCAAGCCAGAGGTCTTAGCTCCAGGGCGGCCTGACCAGCCACTGTCTGGGGGGACTTCAGATCACCAGCAGCTGTGGCAGTTTCAAGAATTATCAACCCACAGAGGCCAAGGACAAAGTGAGAGGTCAGTGCAGTGTGGACTTTGGTACCTGGGAATTCAGAGTGAAATGGACCTTTGTCCCCCAGGCAAGAAGCATCTGAGGCACAACAGCAGTGCAGCCACTGGCACGTGGCAGCATCACCTCCTGGACTGCAGTTTGTAGGGGGCCAAGTGAGCAGTGTGAGGGGTAAATGCTTTTGCTTTAACCTGCTTGGATCTGGATTGCTGTCTAGGGTAGAGGTCCTTGGGTGTGTGACCAGCATGCCAGAGTGGGTGGAGGCCTCAGAGAGGGCCCCCAAATAATACTTTAGCAGCTGTGAAAACCCTAGTGTTTGGGATAAAGCCCCCATTTCTGGAAGCAGAATTCTAATGTGGCACAAAGCCCAAAAGTCAAGCAATTGAGGGGCAACATGAGCAGGCAAAGGAAGCAAAGCACACATAGCAACCCAACTTTACATTCATATTTTGGGGATAAAAAGGATCAAAGCATGGAAAAGGAGGAAGACATCTAAAGTCGGAACTCCTGCACCAAAAGCTTCCAAAAAAAATACAAGCTGGGTACAGGCCATAGAGGAACTTAAAAAGGATTTTGAAAAGCAAATAAGAGAAGGGTAGGAAAAATTGGGAAGAAAAATGAGAACCATGCAAGAAAATTATGAAATGAGAGTCAACAGCCTGACTGAAAAAATATTACCTTAAAAATAGACTAACTCAGATAGCAAAAGAGGTTCAAAAAGGCAATGAGTCTTAAAAAGTCGAATTTGCAAGATGGAAAAAGAATCGCAAAAGCTCAGTGAAGAGAATCATTCCTTCAGAAGTAGACTGGAGCAAATGGAAGCTAGGGACTACATGAGAAATCAAAATACTATTAAACAGATCCAAACAAATGCAAAAAATAAAAGGCAATGTGAAATATCTCCTTGGAGAAACCACTGACCTGGAAAATAGATCCAGGAAAGGTAATTTAAAAATTATTGGACTACCTGAAAGCCATGATAAAAAAGAACCTAAAAAGTATCCTTCAAGAAATTCTCAAGGAAAACTGCCCTGATGTTTTAGAACCATAGAGTAAAAGAGAGGTTGAAAGAATCCACCAATCATCTCCTGAAAAAGATCCCCAAAATAAAACTCCTAGGAATATTATAGTCAGGTTCCAGAGTTCCCAAATCAAGGAGAGAATATTACAAGCAGCCAGGAAGAAACAATTTCCATATTGTTGAAATACGATCTAGATAACTCAGGACCTGGCAGCTTCCACATTGAGGGATGGAAGGGCTTTTTAATATGATATTCCAGAGGTCAAAGGAGCTGGAATTAAAACCAAGAATCACCTACCCAGCAAAACTGAGTATCATGTTCCAGGTGAAAATATTGTCATTCAGTGGAATAGAGGCCTTTCAAACATTCTTTTTTTTTTTTTTTAAAGAAATTGGGGTTAAGTAACTTGCTCAAGGTTACACGGCTAGTCATTATTTATGCATGGGTGCTCATTTTCTGAGGCTGGATCTGATCTCGGGTCATCCCAACTCCGAGGCCAGCGCTCTTACTCACTGCGCCACCTAGCCACCCCTTTAGGGCAATTGGGTTTAAGTAACTTGCCCAAGGTTACATGGCTAGGTTTTTTGTTTGTGTGGATTAAGTGTCAGGAGGCCGGCTCTGAACTCAGGTCCTTCTGACTCCAGGGCCGGCGCTCTATTCACTGCGCCACCTAGCCGCCCCCTTTCAAACATTCTTGATGAAAAAAAAAAAAAATTGAATAGAAAAAAAAAATTGAATAGAAATTGAATTAAAAAATTGAATAGAAAAAAAAATTGAATAGAAAAAAAAAAGTTGAATAGAAAACCTGACATTCAGATACAAGAAGCAAGAGAAGCTTGAAAAGGTAAGCAGGGAAAAGAAGCCATAAGGAACTTATCAAAGCTGAACCACTTATATTCCTACATGATAATTCCTAAAATGATAACTGTAACTTATTAAACTTTTCTCAGTGTGAGAATAGCTAAAGGGAACAGAAATGTATGTATGTGTGTATGTATATGTATATGTATGTATATGTGTCTATATGCATACATACGTATACATGTCTATACAAGAGGGTATATGGGCGTATGAATACATATGTGAGTGTTTGTGTATATATGTCTACAAGTATACATAGATAGAGGGCACAGGACCAATTGAATAGGAAGGGATCATACTTAAAATGTGAAAATATGAGGTGAGAGAGGAACATAATGAGAGGGGATGGGGAGAGACAGAATGGGGTAAATTATCTCATATAGAAGAGGCAAGGGAAAATTGTTACAATGGAGGGGAGGAACAGGAAGGCAAAAGGGAATGAGTCAACCTTATTCTCATTGAATTGGGCTTAGGGAGAGAATGACATAGACCCTAAATAGTGTATCTCACCCTATAGGAGAGTAGAGGGGAAGGGGAAGGGAGGGGAGACAATGGAAGGGAGGGCAGGCTGGGGGGAGGGAAGTTGGAAGCACCCACTTTTGAAAAGGGACAGGATCAAAGTAGAGAATAGAACAAGTGGGGGTGGGATAGGATAGAGGGAAATATAGTCAGTCTTCCACAATATTTCCACTATGGAAATATTTTGCATAGCTACTCACGTACAACCTATATTGAATTGCTTATCTTTCCAGTGAAGGTTGGGTGACAAGGGAGGAAGGAAAAGAATCTGGAATCCAAAGTTTTAAAATCAAATGTTTAAAAATATATATACATATTATTATTAATATTTTACATGTAACTAGGATTAGAGATCCCCCATGCCCTACTGGAAAGTCAAAGGGAGAGTGCGGGAAGATATGGGAGAGAACAGATTTGGGGAGGGGTTATTCAGTGGGAACGCTGTTTTGGGGTGGTGGGTAGGAAAATTGTGGAGAAAATTTGCAACTCAAAATCTTGTGGAAATGAATGATGTAAACTAAAAAAGAAAAAAGATAAAAAGAAAAAATAAGAATCTATTATGCTTCAGGAGGAATAGTAATCCTGAACTCAGACAAAAAAAAAGGAAAATGAACCTAATTAAAAGAGATAAAGAAGGAAATTACATGCTGCTAAAAGGTACCATAGACAATGAAGTAATATCAATACTAAACCTATATGCACTGACATAGCATCCAAATTCTTAAAGGAGAAATTAAATGAGTTACAGATTTATAACCAAACAAGAGATAGAGAGCATTACCAAATATAAAATAGGTCATTTTGACTATATTAAACTAAAAAGCTTTTGCACAAACAAAACCAGACTAACCAAGATTAAAAGGAAAGCAGAAACCTGGGAAGCAATCTTTATAACAATTATCTCAGATAGAGGCCTCATTTCTCAAATACATAGAGAACTGAGTCAAATAGGTAAGGATATAAGACATTTCCCAATTGGTAAATAGTCAAAAGATATAAATAGGCAGTGTTCAGATAAGGGAATCAAACTTATCTATAGGTGTAGTAAGAAGTGCTCCAAATCACTTCTGATGAGAGAAATGCCAATTGAAACAACTCTGAGTTACCACTTCACACCTATCAGATGCCCTGATATGAAAAAAAAAATAAAAGAAAAATAAAAACAAGCAAAGTGATAAATCTTGGAGCAAATGTGTGGAAATTGGGACACTGATGCACTGTTAGTGAAATTGCCCAAGGTCACATGGCTAGGTTTTTGTTTGTGTAGGTTAAGTGTCTGAGCCGAACTCAGGTCCTTCTGACTCCAGGGCCGGCGCTCTACTCACTGCGCCACCTAGCCACCCCTTATGCATTCCTTTTGATCCAGCAATAGCACCACTATGTCTGTATCCCAAAGAGATCATAAAACTAGGAAAAAGACTTAGATGTACAAAAATATTTATCCCAGCCCTTTTGTTGGTGACAAAATATTGGAAACTGAGGGGATACTTATCAAGTGGGTAATGGGTGAACAACTTATGATACATGACTGTAATGGAATACTATTGTGCAGTAAGAAATGACAAACAGGGAGATCTCAGAAAAACCTGCTAAGACTTCTACAAACTGGGAAATGAGCAGAACCAGAAAAATATTTTACACAGTAACAGCAGCAATGTGGGATGATCACTTATAAATGACTTATTCTTCTGAGCCACACAATGATCTGAGACAAGTGCAAAGTACTCAAAAAGGAAAATGCTATCCACATCAAGATAAAGAACTGATGGACTCTGAATTCATATTGAAGTACATTTTTTCACTTTATTCTTATATATTATTTTTTCCTTTTGTTCTGTTTATTCTTTCACAACTGTGACTAATGTGGAAATATGTTTTACATGTGTAACCTATATCAATTTGCCTACTATTTTTGGTAGAGGGGATATAAGGGAGGGAGGGAAAATTGTAACTTAAAATCTTGCAAAAATGAATACTAAATATTGTCTTGATATATAATTGGGGAGAAAATAAAATACTATTTAAATAAAAAAGAAAGGATGGGCAGGGTGGTTTCATAAAGTCCTGCAAAGTCTTATATGAATCAATACAAAGTGAAGTGAGCAGAACCTGGGGAACTTGGTACATGATAAAAGCAATATTATGTGATGAAGAACTGTGAATGGTTTAGCAATTCTCAGCAATACAATTATCAAAGATAATCCTGAAGGACTTATGATGAAACATGCTAGCTGCTTACAGAGAAAGAACTTATATTGTCTGAATACAGACTGAAGCGTACAATTTTATTTTTCCTTCCTTCCTTCCTTCCTTCCTTCCTTCCTTCCTTCCTTCCTTCCTTCCTTCCTTTCTTCCTTCCTTCCTTCCTTCTTTCCTTCCTTTCTTTCTTTCAAAATTAGCAGATCAAGCATTTAAATAATACTTTTGGAATAAATTAATATCATTTTACTAAAGATAAAAATGTGATAATAGATACGTGCTAACTGATTTTTAAAATTCCATAATTGACCTTTCTCCAGATGAAGTCCATGAAATGACCAAGACGCAAATGTGCATTTTAAAAGACCCATGGATGACAATCATATAATGCAATTCAAGAATATATGAGTAAATGAGTTGAGAAGCAAATAATTCAGTCATTTGGATTTATTTTGGGAAACAGAGGTGTTTATGATAAAACTTCAGTATTAAATCATTGCCATCAAAGCCTAAAGTATAACTATCCTTAAGAATCCCAGACTGGGGGCGGCTAGGTGGCACAGTGAATAGAGTGTCGGCCCTGGAGTCAGAAGGACCTGAGTTCGGATCCGGCCTCAGACACTTAACCCACACAAACAAAAAAAACCTAGCCGTGTGACCTTGGGCAAGTTACTTAACCCCAATTGCCCTAAAGGGGCAGCTGGGTGGCACAGTGAGTAAGAGTGCCGGCCTCGGAGTTGGGATGACCCAAGATCAAATCCGGCCTCAGAAAATGAGCACCCACACATAAATAATGACTAGCCCTGTAACCTTGAGCAAGTTACTTAACCCCAACTGCTTTAAAAAAAAAAAAGAATCCCAGACTTTTATTTACCAGGTGATAGATGATGAAAAGATATGAATAGGCATATTTAAGAAAAAGAAAGCAAAGCTATCTATAGTAATGCAAAAAACTGTTTCACATCACTATCAATTAGAGAAATGCAAATTAAAACATCTTTGAGCCACCATCTCATACCTATAAGATTGGGTAATATGTCAGAAAAGGAATATGATAAATGCTGGAGGGGATGTGGAAAAACAGAGACAGTAATGTACTATTTGTGGAGTGAACTAATACAACCATTCTGGAGAGCAATTTGGAACTATGCTCAAAGGGTTATAAAACCATGCATACCTTTTGACTGAGCAACACCCCTACTAGGTTTGTATTCCAAAGATATTAAAAGATGTGGGGGGGCAGGGAGGGACCTATATGTACAAAAATATTTATAGCAGCTTTTTGTTGTTATTGTGTCAAAGAACTGGAAATTGAGGGGATGTCCATCAATTGGGAAATGACTGAACAAGTCATGGCATATGATTTTAATGGAAAATTATTGTGCTGTATGAAAGGATGAACTGGATGATTTCAGAAAGACCTGGAAAGACTTACATGAAATGATACAGAGTGAAGTGATCAGGATGAGGAGAACATTGCATATGTTAACTGCTATCTTGTACAATGAAAAACTGTAAATAATTTAGCTATTCTCAGCAATACAATGATCTAAGACAATACTAAAAGACTCATGACAAAAAGTACTTTAATCCTCCAGAGAAAAGAACTGATGACATCTGAATACAGACCAAATTATATTTTTTCACTTTCTTTTATTCTTGGTTCATTTTTTTCTTTCACAAAATGATTGATATAGAAATATTTTGCGCATGATCACACAGGTATAACCTATATCAGTTTGCTTACTATCTGAGAAAGCAAGGAGCGAAGGAAAGGAGGGAAATGATTTGGAACTCAAAACTTTAAAAAATGTTAAAATTGTTTTACATGTAATTGGGGGGGGGGGAATAAAATATCATTTAAAAAGGAAGAATACCTTTTTTTAAAAAACCCTTATGGGGGCAGAGCCAAGATTGCGGAGTAGAAACAGCCCTTCCACTGCTCTCCAGCCAATACCACTTCAAAATTATGTAAAAGGAGGAATCTGAGCAACCTCTGGAGCTCCAGCACCCACAGAATGACACAGAGAAGCTAACCTCCCACTGAGGACAGTCTGGCAGCCCGTCAGGGAGAGGCCAGCGCAGTGCTCTGGGAGCCCACAGCTCAATGCTCTGGGAGCCAAGCCCAGGACCACATGAGTTGTAGGTTTTAGCCCCAGGGCAGCCAGGCCAGCAGCCTGCAGGAGGAACCCCAGAACACTAGCAGCTGTGGCTTTTCCAGAATTTCCAACACAAAGTGGGAGGTTAGTGCCCTACGGACTTTGGGACCAGTATTTGGGAGCACATCAGCTTCTTCCCCTGGGGGCTAGAAGTGTCTGAAGAAATGTGGCACAGCCACCATTTTGCAGCTTCAGTTGCAGCTTCAGCTCCTGGCCTGCGAACTATAGGGGGATCTGGCGATCAGTCTGGGGGGGTAGTTGCTCTTGCTTTAACCTCCCTGGATTGGGATTGTGGTCTGGGGTGGAGGTCTTGGGATGTATGTCCAGCTTGCCAGTGTGTGTGGGGGGCTTCAGGGAGGGCACCCAACTAATACCTCTGGAAATTGAGAAGACCACAACGTTTTGGACAGAAGCTCCCCTGTCTGGTGGCAAAGTCCTACTGTGGCAACAAGCGCAAAAGTCAAGTAATTAATTGGCAACATGCCTAGCCAAAGGAAACAAAATAAACAGAAAAATTCAATATTAGACTCCTATTTTGGGGGCAAAGAGGATCAAGACATAGAACAGGAGGAGGACTGTGAGGTCAGAAATCCTGCACCAAGAGCCCCAAATGAAAATACGAGTGGGTTACAGGCAATAGAGGACCTTAAGAAGGATTTTAAAAACCAAATAAGAGAAGTGGAGGAAAAATTGGGAAGAGAAATGAGAATGATGCAAGAAAATTATGAAATGAGAGTCAACAGCCTGACTGAGGAAAATAACATCTTAAAAAATAGACTAACTCAAGTGACAAAAGAGGCTCAAAAAGGCAATGAGGAGAAGAATGCTCTAAAAAGCTGACGTTGCCAGATGGAAAAAGAATCTGAAAATCTCATTGAGGAGATTCATTCCTTCAGAATTAGATTGGAGAAAATGGAAGCTAGTGACTTTATGAGAATCAAAATGCTATTAAACAGAGCCAAGCAATTGAAAGAATAGAAGGCAATGTGAAATATCTCATGGGAAAAACCACTGACCTGGAAAATAGATGCAGGAGAGATAATTTAAAAATTATTGGACTACCTAAAAACTATGATCAAAGAAAGAACCTAAAAAGCATCCTTCAAGAAATTCTCAAGGTAAATTGCCCTGATGTTTTAGACCCAGAGTGCTAAATAGAGTTTGAAAGAATCCAGAGATCACCTCCTAAAAAAGATCCCAAAAAGAAAACTCCTAGGAATATTATAGCCAGGTTCCAGAATTCCCAGATCAAGGAGAAAATACTACAAGCAGCCAGGAAGAAACAATTTCAATATTGTGGAAACACAATCAGAATAGCACAGGACCTGGCAGCTTCTACATTGAGGGATCGAAGGGCACAGAATATGATATTCCAGAGGGAAAAACTGAGTATCTTGTTTCAGGGGAAAATATGGTCATTCAGTGGAATAGAGGATTTTCAAGCATTCTTGAGGAAAAAAACCAGAGTTGAACAGAAAAATTGACATTCAGACACAAGAAGCAAGAGATACTTGAGAAAGTAAACAGGGAAAAGAGATAAAAAAGAACTTATCAAAGCTGAACTATTTACATTCCTACATGGAAAAACAATAACTGTGATTGATGAAACCTTTCTCAGTATGAAAATAATTGAAGAAGGTTATATGGGCATATGAATACATATGTGAATGTGTGTATATATGTTTACAGGTATACATGGATAGAGGGCACAGGTCAAATTTGGTGAGAAGAGATCATACCTAAGGGGTGAAGTTAAGAGGTGAGAGAGGAATGTGGCAAGAGGAGATGGGGAGAGTTGGGGGCAGGGGGTAAACTATCTCGTGTAGAAGAGGCAAGGGGAAGGAGTCACAGGGGAGGGGAAGAAGAGGTAGGCAAAAAGCCAAAACCATATTCTCGTTGAATTTGGCTCAGGAAGAGAATGACATACATACTAAGTGGGATATCTCACCCTGCAGATGAGTAGGGAGGAGGGAGATGAGAGTGGGGATGATGGAGGGGAGGGCATGCTGTGTGGAGGGGAGGTTGGAGTTACCCAGTTTTGAAGAGGAACAAGATCAAAGTAGGGAATGGACGAGGTGGGGGGGTGCGATGGGTGGGAGGGAAATATAGTCCATCTTTTACAATATATCTAGTAGGATAATATTTTGCATAGCTATACATGTACAACATATACTGAATTGCTTATCTTCCCAGCGGGAGTGGGTGACAAGGGACTAAGGGAATGGATCTGGGATTCGAAGTTTTAAAATTAAATGTTTCAAATATATATAAATATTATTATTAATACTATTTTGCATGTAACTGGGAGATAAGATGTGCAGGTATTGGGGCACAGAGATTCACCTTGCCCTAATGGAAAAGTCAAAGGAGGTATGGGAGAAGATATGGGAGAGAGCACATTGGATGAGGGTATATCCTGTGAGACTGCTATTCTAGGGTGGTGGGTAGGGGAAAAACAGGGAAAAATTGTAACTCAAAATCTGGAGGAAATGAATGATATAAACCAGAAGTTAATAAATCATTCATTTGGGAAAAAAAAGTCCTTATGAAATGCTTAACAAAATTAAACAATAATACAACATACGGGGAAAAAGATTCACAGACTTAGATATCAATATAGATTTTGTAAGAAATGGTAAAGGAAAGGTTTATCCTTTATTTTATACCTAAAAAGCATGACCTAGTTTCCATAATCACACAGCAGAAGCTTTCTAACATCAGCTCAGAAATGTTGAATGCTACAAATACAAAACAAACAAACAAACAAAAAAACTATCCTAGAAAACACCCAATAAATTTTACTGGAACTAGAAAATTACTGATAAACAAAGTATTTCCTTCAGTTGGCTGGATAAAACATTGATCTGTAAAAACTAAGGAACAATGTTTTTAATAGATTTTAGCATGCCAAATAATCTGCAAAATATATTAATCAAATGTTTATTAAATATAGAAACATAGTTTAAGAAGTAAAAATCACATGAGAATGGAATTACATATATTGTAAGTTATTTTATCCTGTCTCCTATTGGAGTTGTTCAAGATTGCTTAAAGCATGTCTCAAAGGATAACATTCCATACTAATATTTTTATTCAGTTATAATTAAAAATTTATTTTATCTACTAGCAAAATAATCTGCAGAACAGTAAAACTAAAAGAATAATAACAGTATAGCAATATTTCCCACTTGTACCCCAATTTTGTGAAAAATTTAAAAAATATAAGAAAAATGTGATGCTAATAAGAATAATAATATCTTAGATATGGAGACCTTTAGGTTTTACTCCAGCACATTCTAAGACTAGGTATGATGGACAAATGTTATCTGTCTCTTATACTAATAATATCAATGGTGTTATTGGAGGTGGTTATACACAACTTTTCTTTTTCTTATAGGTATTAAGGTTTTGGGGTTCACAGGAAAATGTTTAATTATGTACTGCATAGGTAATGATACCTACCTTGTTTTATGCAAGTTGTGATTTCAGTGACAGAATGCTGAGATAAGCCATCCCCCTAAGCTTTACAGAAGAACAATTGAGCGCAGATGGACAAGCCTATTAATGCCTTAATGACACTGCAGTACTACATGGTTTACCACTAAGGAGAGGGCTTCCAAATTCATTCCATATTACCTGATGTACAATTCATCTGGTGATGGGATCCATCATCAGATTTTATCAGCATGAAAAACAGGACTTCAAAGATATGATAATTTTAAAGAGTGCACAGAGAGAATGGGAAACATATCCAAGAAAGATAATTACAGTCAACTGTTGTTCAGAAAATGAACAAAGTGGGGGAAGGCATTTTAAGAAAAAAAAGATATATCAACTTGATTAACCATAAAAAAAACAGAGAATAGAAAATGACATAAAATAGAACAAATACTAGATTAATGAAAAATGTAAATGCCTTTGGAAAAATGTAAATGTAAAATCCAATGTTTGAAAAAACTTTATTAACCCCATAGAATTATATATATTGTGGCCAAATGTGAATAGGACACAGCATATTGAATGTAGTTAAAATTAACTGACCTTGTTAAGTTCAAGTGTCTCATTTGATGCTTTAAAAAGATTTGAAAAGACAGAAGTTGTTTTCCCCTATTTTTCAGTTGATCAGTAAGTGAAATATTAATGCTATGCTAAATACTGTACCAGATACTGGGGACTAACAGGGGGAAAAGAAACAGTTCTTGAATTCAAGGTGCTTATATTCTGTGAAGGAGACGTATAATAACATGAGTATTTTCAAAAGATATACAAATACAAGGTAATTTTAGTGAAGTAGAATTAACAGCAACTAAAGGAATCAGGAAAGGCACCATGTAGGAGTCAATGTTTGAACTTAACTATGAAGGAAACTAATTATTCTAAGAGCATGAGATGAAAGGGAAGCACATTCCAGATTGTGGAAAACTAATTATTCTAAGAGCATGAGATGAAAGGGAAGCACATTCCAGATTGTGGAAAATATCATATAATTGAGCCTGTGTCTGAGTTATTTATTAAAAAATCAAAAAGACATGATCAGAAAATGAGTTAACATTTGGGATTTCATTTTTAAAAAGTATATTCCAAAAATATGCCTGGACACGGTATCAAGTCAATTCAATAAAATGAGAATGGATATTCAGTATATTGATGCAAAGGCAATGAATGAACTTCAATCATCAAAGAAAAATTTGGTTTTGTTCAAAATATTCTACTTAACTTAAGTGAGCAGCAGAATATATTTGAGAACTGTTTTCAGCAAGAGGGTTTCAAAGAAAGAGTTTTTACCTGACTGTGCTAACCAGAAACTTCATCCACCATACTCCTCTAATATTCATGTTAATGTGATTTTTCAATGACATAAAGTAGTAGCATTTATAATTTATGTTATAAAACAGCTAAGCTAGCTGACTGATGTGGCTCTTTAAAATTAATAAATAAATAAGATGGAATAACCCAACATTACTGAGTGAGGGTGGGTTGTTCCAGTTTATATCAATCAGAGCTTTGGAATGATCTGCTTTAGGTGTTTTCATTTCTCTACAAATCTGTTTTGCTTAATGAGATGACTGAGGAACAACAGTGACAAAATACCCCATCCCCCACAAAAAAAGAGTGGAGAAAAAGAAAAAAAAAGAGTAAAGAAATACAGAGACAAGAGAAGAAGGAAGAAAAGTAGGAGGAAAAGAAGAATGAAGAAGGGAAGGAAGGCAGGTAGGCAAGAAATATGGAACAAAGGAAGGAAGGAAGAAGGGAAAAAGGAAGAGGAGTGAAGGATGGAGGAAGGGAGAGAGGAAATGGAGGAAGAAAGGAAGGTGAGGGAGGAACAGACAGAGAGAGAGTCAGAAACAGAGAGACAGAGAGTTTTTCAATGTCTACTTCAGAAAACTTTAAGGAGCTATTATTTTAGTTGCTTATTAACTATAAGGGGAAAAAATCTGCTTTTCACTATACTCAGAAAATTCAGTGGATTTATGCAGATCACAACCTGTCGAAGTTAAGTATTCTTTTCTGCTCCTATCTTGTTCCTCCCTGAAATCCTAGCCAGGGTATCTATATAACAGTTAAAGCTAAGAATGTTTTGTTGTTTTCCCCAGATTTCTTCATGCAGTATTGTGTCATTAGAATGTTAGCTCCCTGTGCGTATCAGAGTTCCTGGCTCTAAGTAAGTGTTTAATATTTTGTTTTTCACTTTACTGACTGACTGTCTGGGTACCAGTTGAGCTCATCAGTTTTACCTTGATCAAGTCCCAGAGCTAGTTCATCTCCTTCCCTGGTTATACATGTCTCTGATGGCATCTTTTACACAGTTTCTCTTCATTAATAATTCATTATAATTCATTAGTCACATGCTGCAGCCTGTTAATGTCATTCATATGCATCTCCTTTTCTAGAGAAAAAGAGAGGGCTTTTCATTTCTTACTATCCTTCACTCATGTTGCTTCTAAGGGAAAAACAACCCAAAATTTTTCCTATAGACTTATCAGCTTTGCAAGATGCCTCTTTTCTCCAACATATATGTGTGTGCCCCTAAAGATATACAGAAGAGACAGACGTTTGTTGTTTCTATGTTTCCTATTTCTTATTTTAAACAGCATTCTATGAAAACATGGCAGCTTTCCTATGGGCTATGATTTGTTCATAAATTGGTCATCCCTTTCTTACCTCATCAGCTGTTACATGAGAAACAAAACAAACAAAATGTTTTTTTTTTTTTTAAGCAGGGCTTTTTAGAATTGTTTAGGGGGCATACATATGAACTAGAGTTTTATAACCTGATTATACAAATATATTTCTCTAATGAAGTTAGATTGATGGAATCCAAGTATTTAATATGATTATTTGGAATAGGGAGGAGAAACTATCTTCAACTAATGCAGCCCCCAGATGGGTCTAGAGTTAGTACTCTGTATTATTCAGTTCTTCTTTATGCAAAAATTGCTCAGAGTTAACTAATGCAAAAGAACAATGGTATTCACAATTATGAGTGTGGGGTATGTAAAAAAATTAATATAGTCTGATTTCCTTAGAAGAAATAGCTCTTTTATTACAGCTCATTGCATAATGATGTTCTTGGCGCTGAACTAAAACAAAACAGAAAAGCACCCTATTCTTGCTCTAAAGATTTACAAATGCATTTTTCCTACATTTTAAGATTCATTAAAAAAATAGACAGATGAGTGCTTGAAATTATCCATAATTAAATGATAATCCATAATCACTCACCAGTAAGTAAAACATATGTTAATTAGGGAGTCTAAACTAATTACAGGCTGTCAAATACATATGTGTAATAAAAAATTCTTATTTTCATAATAATCTATAATTACTATTTCAGAATAGGCTAATGGCTTTTCAGAAGCCATACTATTGTATAGTGTTAACTCCCATTAAACAACATGATGGCTAATTTTGGGAGAGGCTACTTCTATCCTCTATACCATTGAAAATCAATTAAAACAAAAAATGAATTAAAACCAAATGCAATTAAATTGTGGAAACCATGTCCTAGCTATATTAATAGCATACTTGAAAAAGGAAAATATATGTTTGGACCAAGATTTTGTATGATGATTATGGTGTTATTTTTTTAAGTATGATATTAGTGTGGCTATGCAGCAGATTTAGCTTAAGGCAAGTCCATCTTGGCCTCCTTGTAATATCTATTTACCAAAGAGCTAAGATACAAAGTGAAACTAATGTGAGACAGTGGAAAGAGTGCTGCATTTGGATTCAGAAAACAAGGATTCAAATCCTGACATTGCCACTTAATGATCTGTTTGACCTTGGACAAATTATTTAACTTCATTGGGTCTCAATTCTTTTTTTTTTATAAGGATTGGATTAGATATCTTCTAAGGTTCCTTCTGGTTCTGAATCTTTGAAACTTTGCTTCATTATAAAAGCAACCCAATACACGGGCATCTATCCCCTTCCCAGGACATCTTTACATGAAGGGGCTGGTGTATTTATTGAACATGCTAAAAATTAGACAAATTTATTAAAATCTTGTCAATGTACATTATATACTAGGAGACAGTGAAATAAAGGGAAAGACTCATCTGAAATCTTCCCCAAGTCACTCCAAAATACTTTTAAAAATAATTCTAAACAAATTCTATGGTAACAGAAACCACTAAAAGACAAAGTGAGAAAAATGTCCAGGTCAAAAAACTTAGAAGATCATCAGGAAATGTCTGTTGCATTGGGGTAAGAGAGGAGTGTAGTCTAGTATAGCAAAGCAGGAGCAGGCCTGCAAGCAACTGAATCAGTGGCAGCACTGGCATTTTCCAGACCTCTCAGCCCAGATAGGGTAAAGGAATTGGACAATGGGTCAGAAAGAGATTGACAGGGGTCCCTTTGCTGGCATCAAGGGCAGGATTCTGTTATATTACCTCTACTTGGATAATGGTTGTGTCCCTGGTTCTTAGTTCCAGTGCAAAGATGAGCATTAACACAGAAGAGATTGTGGCTACAGGGGAGCAAAGACCCTGGTCACAGTTGCTGGGTTGAAAAGAGTGCTTGTGGTCAATCATAAATCAGTGCACAGTACAGGAGAATAGTAAACACACCTCTCTCTAGATCATACTACCTTGGAAGAGCCAAAAATTTACAGGTCCCCAGAATCATCTCTGAAAACAATTGCAAAAAAACAAAACAAAAACAAAAACTAAAGTTTGGGACACTGTCCTGTCCTCTTGGGAAGCAGAGCCCCACTTAATCATAGAGATAAAAGACAAAAAAATAGGATGAAAATGGGAAAAGAATAGAAAAAATTCTGACCACAGAAAGTGACTATGGTGGCGAGAAAGATCAAAACACAAACTCATAAAAAGACAACAAAATCAAAATTCCTGCATTCAGCACCTCAAAGGAAAAAAAATGAATTGGTCTCAGGCCAAGGAAGAGCTCAAAAAGGATTTTGAAAACCAAGTAAGAGAGGTAAAGGAAAAATTGGAATGAGAAATAAGAGTGATGCAAGAAAATCATGAATAAAAAGTCAACAGCTTGATAAAGAAGACACAAAAAATACTAAAGGAAATAACATCCTATAAACAGAATTGTCCAATGGTAAAAGAGGCACACAAATTTTTAAAAAAAGAGAGAGAAATGCCTTGAAAAATATAATTGACCAAGTGGAAAAGATATACAAAAATTAACTGAAGAGAAGAGCTCCTTAAAAAGTAGTTTGCCAAATGGAAATAGAGGTACAAAAGCTCACTGAAGAAAATACTTCCTTAATAGTTATAATTGAGCAAGCAGAATCTAATGACTTGATGAGACATCAAGAAACAACAAAACCAAAAGAATGGAAAATATAGAAGACAATAGAAAATATATAGTTGGCAAAATAAATGACTTGGAAAAATAGATTTAGGAAAGAAAATTTGAAAATCGTTGGGCTACCTGAAAGCCATGATCCAAAAAAGGAGTCTAGACATTATCTTTCAAGAAATTATCAAGGGAAAGTACCCTGATATTATAGAATCAAAGGGTAAAATAAACATTAAAAGAACCCTCTGATCACCTTCTGAAAGAGATCCCAAAATAAAAACTCTCAGGAATATTGTGGCCAAATTCCAAGCCTCCCAGATCAAGTAGAAAATACTGCAAGCAGTCAAAAAGAAACAACTCAAATATTGTGGAGCCACACAAGATTTACCAGTTTTTGTATTAAAGGACAGGAAGCCTTGGAATATAATATTCTAAGGGCAAAGTAGCTAGGATCACAAGCAGGAATCATTTACCCAGTGAAAGTAAGTATAATTTTAAGAGGAAAAAAATGGATAGTCAATAGAATAGAGGATTTTCAATCATTCCTGATGAATAGACCAGAGTTGACTAGAAAATTTGTTTTTCAAATACAAGACTGAAGAGAAGCATAGACAGGTAAACAGGATAGAGAAATCACAAGGAATTCAGTAAGGTTAAACTATTTATATTCCTACATAAGAACATGATATTTATAACTCCTAAAACTTTTTTCTATTGTTATTATTATTAAGATTGTTAGAAGGAGTATTCTTAGACAGAAAGCAGAGGCATTAGTTGAATGTGATGTTATGACTATCTTAAAAAAATAAAACTAAGATATGAGAAAGAAGAATGGCCTGGGAGGAGAATGGGAGATGTAGAATGGCATAAATTATCTGACATAAATGAATCATGAAAGAAATTTTACAGTGCAGTGGCAAATCAGGGAAGCTGTGAAGGGGTCACATGAATTTAGTCTCATCAGAATTTCCTCAAAGAGGGAATAATATACACACTCTGGTGTAGAAATCTATCTTGTCGTACAGGAAAGTAGGAAGGAAAAGGGATGAGAGAAGATGACAGGGAGCTGATAGGAGGAATAACATTTTAGGGAAAGGTAAAAGTCAGAAGTAAAATGCTTTTGGCAATGGACAGGTTAAAGCAGAGAGAGAGTAGAATATATGGGGAAATAGGATGGGGGAAATAGCTGCTAATCATTACGGTAAAAAAAATGTGTGAGTTCCTCTTATAAAGATTTCATTTCTCAAACACAGAAAACAAAGTCAAATTTAGAAAAAATAAAAGCTATCCTTCAATTGATAAATTGTCAAATGAGGTGAACAGGCAATTTTCAGGAAAAGTAACCAAAGTTATCTAGAGTCACATAAAAATGCTCTAAATCTAAATATTGATTACAGAAATAAAAATTAAAAAACTCTGAGCTACAACCTCACATCTCTCAGATTGGCTAATATGACAGAAAAGGAAAATGAAAAATGTGGGAGGGGATGTTGGAAAATTAAAACACTGATGTAGGAGTGGCTAGGTGGTAGAGTGAATAGAGCAGTGGCCCTGGAGTCAGAAGGACCTCTGTTCAAATCCGACCTCAGACACTTAACACAAAACTAGCTGTGTGACCTTGGGTAAGTCACTTAACCCCAATTGCCCTACCTTCCCCTCTCCAAAAAGCAAAAACAAAAACAAAACCACAGATGTAATATGGGTAAAGTTGTATACTGATGCAACTGGAGAGCAATGCATCCTGGACAGCAATTTGAAACTATGCACAAAGGACTAGAAAATCATGCATATCCTTCCACTGAACAATATCACTACTAGGTCTATATCCCAAAAAGAAAAAATCAAGGAAACGGTCCTATGGGTACAAAACATATTTATAGTAGCTCTTTTAGTGGTTGCAAAGAAATGGAAATTGAAGGGATGTGCATCAACTGGGAAATGGCTGAACAAACTGTCATATACGATTGTGACTGAATACTATTAGGCTTCAAAAAATAAGCAGGATGCTCTCAGAAAAACCTGGAAAGACTTACATGAACTGATGCAAAGTAAAATGAGTATAACCAGGAGAACATTGTACACAATAACACAAGTATTATATGTCGATCTACTATGAATAACAGCTATTCTTAGTGGTACAATGATCCAAGACTGTTTTGTAGGACTTACGATGAAAGGTGCTGTTCTTCTCTAGAGAAAAAAAAGATGGTGGAGTGTGAATTCAGATCAAAGATGCTTTTTTCTTTACTTTATTTTTCTTTTTTTGTCCATGTTTTCTTTCATAGAATGACTCATATGGAAATGACTTACATGGAAAAATTGTTTTGCATGACTACACAAGAATAAGCAATGTGAAATTGCTTGCATTCTCAATGGGGGGAGGGGAAGGACAGGAAATGATTTGGAACTCAAAATTTAAAAAGAAAAGTATGCTAAAATTATTTTTACATGTAATTAGAGAAAAGTAAAATGTTAAATCAGAAAATTAAAAAAGGTATACTATAAACCAGTATTTTGTATTCTCATCATAACCCTAATTTTGACAGTGCTAAACTTAGTATAAGATGACTGCTCTTATATGCTTTAAAGGGTCAACCAGTTCCACAATATGAAAGAGACTTCATAATAAAGTGATAATATACATAACAAACAACTATGTAAACAGAAGTAGGCCAGATAAGTATAAACTATTAATATATTATTTCAGGGATGCAGAAATTCACTCACATACACACTTTCTTAGATGATACATATTGCAGCTTATCCACACCTTGTCATCCTTTGAGATTCATGCCTCCTGGTACATTTTCTACAGAGCATCTCCTCAATATGACTACCACAAAATTTTATTTTTTTTTAATATTTTGAAGTTATCACAACAATCAGGCTCCTCATCTTTACTCTTCCTGCCCTTCCCAATTACTTTTATTTATACCACTGTAAACATAACAACCATTTCCTAATGTACACATTGAATTATCAGACAAATTACAGACAAATACACATTGAATTATCCCTTATAAAATAGAACAATTTGAGGAAAACCGAACTGAGAAAGAAACTACATCTCAATATGTATAGATATGTATGGATAGGTAGATAGATGATAAATAGATATTTAGATAGATAGATAAATAGACAGATAAACAGATAATCCATATCAGTAGCCTTCTCCCCCACTTCACTACTCAGAGAAAGGTTTTCTATTTACTCCTTTTTTTTTTTCTCTCCAGACCAGGATTTTCTAATTGTAGATTTCCTGGTCAGTATCTCTAGTAGGAATTCTTAAACATAATACATTGCCAGCAATATGCTGCAATATATTTACTCCTACTATCTGTTTCCTACAATTTTGATTTTTTGGTATTTGTAGTGTTTTGTGATTCATAGCCACATAGCATCAACAAAAAAACTGTTGGTGTTAAATAAAGATGGGCTTTGGCAGCAAGGAGCAGCTTGGGATCTTTTAAAGTGCCAGGCAGTTTCTCAAATTAAGTCTGCTATTTTCCTTCTTTTCAATTCTGGGCCCAGGTTTTTGTCCATTTGTAGAAACTTTCCAATACACTTTCTAGTCCACTGTACATAGCCATAAGGATTCCATACACATATGCATACATAAATATATACATATACAATATACATTCACATACATATGCACATATACATACACACATACATACATACATATCTAGATCCAGATAAATATAAAATTTACTGGTGTGGATTATAGACTCATCTCTTTTGAAGAGACATAAATCTCACAATGGTGGTCATGAAGTAAATTGTGGCTTGACGCATTCACCATAATTTGTAACAGAAGGAACTCCAAGTATTCTTCAGGAAGTTAGGTAGCACAGTGGTTGGAGTGGAAGACCTGAAGTGAGGAAGACCCATATTTCTGAGTTCAAATCTGACCTCAGACACTTCCTAGTTCTGTAATCCTGGACAAGTGACTTAACTTTGTGTGACTCAGTTCCCCATCTTTAAAATGAGCTAGAGAAACAAATGGGAAACCACCTCAATATTTTTTGCCAAGAAAATTCTAAATGGGGTCACAAAGAGTCAGACATGACTTAAGCACCTGTATAGTAATGCTAATACTCTTGTCCAGTTCCCTCATTTTACAAATGAGGAAATTGAGTCCAAGAGAAATGATGCCATTTGTCCAAGATTTCCCAAGTATTAAGTTGAAGAATTAGTATTTTAACCCAGTTCCCACTATTCAAAATGTAACCCTATTTCCACTATATCATCCTTAAAGTTACAAGGACAATAATCCTTATTTGTTTGGACTTCACACATCATCTGGCTTATCACTATGAGGGCAGAGGCATTTTCTCATTTAGTTTTTCTTTTTCTTTTAATCTATTCAGGAGCAAATTTTACATTTTCAACAATTCCAATAAAGAAAACATTTTCTTTTCTCCCAGACCTCTCCCCCTTTTCCTAACATATGTGTTCCATCAAGAGCACCATAATCTTTCAAGTACCCATATCTGGAACCTCATAGTAATCCTCAACTCTTTATTGTCCCTCATCCCACTGTAACTGATTAGTTGCCATATCTTGTTGATTCCACCTCCACATTTTTGATGTCTACTCTTTCCTTTCCATTCATACACATACCCTCCTACCTCAGGTTTTCACCACCTCTCACCAAGACTCAAAATAGTTTCCTAATAAGGTCTCTGCTTTAAAGTCCCTCTACTTTCCAAATCATTCTGCTGATCAGTGCCACAAAGCTGATATTTCTAAAGCACAATACAGGCAATTTCACTATCCAGCTCAAAAAAAAAAATCCACTAAGGAATAAATGAAATAAAGGGAAGGAAGGAAAAGGGTAGGGAGGAAGAAAAGAAGGAAGGAAAAGATGAATAAATCTTTATTAAATCTTATCTGCAATCCCCATTCTATAGACTGGAGATACTAATATAAGAAGAAAGATACCCCCTCCCCTTATCCTTTAAAAGGTTGTTGTTTTGTTTCGTTATTTTTAATTCTAGTAGGGGCAATGAAAACAAACAAGAGAATAGTGGCAGGGGGGCAGATTTTTGGTCTGAACATTCACAGGGAATTCCCATGGTTCATATAGCAATTAATTTATGTGCTCATTCCAGGAATGGCCCAATTGATTTGATTATGGCCAAAGAATCATAGGATAGTGGGGAAAGCATTGGATTTGTAGTAAGAAGTCCTGTATTTTAACAATGTGACTGCCTATTTTCAGCTATTTGACTTTGGACAACTCATTTAGCCTTTCTGGGCTTTAGAACTCTCCTTTAAAAAATGAAAAGAGATGGGGCTAAATGGCTTCCAAGGTCATGACAAGCTAAACATCTGAGTCCCTTTGACCTATGATATTCTGATCCCATGACTTTCTCAGCAAGAGCTGGAAAGCAACAAAAGATATCTACAAGGCAGATGGTAGGCCTGAGGTTGGCTAGATAAGGTGTAATCACACTCATCAGGAGAGCATTAGCCTTCTTGATTATTATCTACATCCTCTTTTCAAGGAAAAAATATGAACTCCTTTGTTTAGTATTTAAAGTTCTTTGCAATCTGGTTTTAGTCTCCATTTCCAAAATTATTATTTGGAGTCTCTCTCATAGGACACTCTATATCCCTACATTGGTACTTTGGCATAAGTTGACTTATCACTCCATATCTATACTTGAATATCCCTTAGCTTCTAATTCTTAGAAATCATGACTGAAGCACTACATCCTATACGAAACCTTTCCTGATTCCCCTGGTGCAACAACTTCCTTCAGCAAAATTATTTTCGATTTACTTTTTGTATATGAATAAATACATCTATACATATATAGATATATACACATATACACATACATATATGGTCACATGCATGCTTGTATGTATGATATATACATTACATATGTGTATATACACATATATATATACATACACACATATATACATACATCCACAGACATATAAAGAGATAGAGAGAAAAAGAGAGAGAGATGTTTCCCTTGTCTCCTTGACATAAGTGACTGTTTCTCATTTTTTTTTCTTTATTTTCCTGGCACCTAGTAAAAAGTCAAGTCCTGAAATATCATTACCCTCCAAGAAGTTTAAATTGAGGATAAACCGGAGGGCATTAGAGAGTTATGTACATGGAGCATGTGAGTAGGCTACAATGCATTGCTAAGTGAAGAATCATGCAAAATAAATGTTGTAATTATATAAGAGGAATATAACTGGAAAGGAAGTTGGACTAGCCCTATAGTAAGAGCAAGAGATTACTGATGGACACCCTTTGCTATCTATTAGCATGCAAGCAATCTCAAGGGAGTTAAAGATAGGCCCTCCAAATAATGGGTCGAACCACTGTGGATAATTAATGGGAAAAATTTAATAAGGGCTATTTATGATGAGAAATCACAGGTAGATTAAAATTTCTATTTTGTGGCAAAGAGAGCATTCAAATTATTGAAACCATAGATGCACACAAGTATAGAGAAGAGGGTTTCAAGTATATTTCAAGCATCATAGGATCATAGTTTTAGAGCTGATTCTTTAGAGTTCAATGCCTTCATGTTACAGATGAGGAAACAGGTTCTTGTCACACAGGGAGTATCAGAAGTGGAATTTAAATCTAAATTCTTTTGTGTGTGCTATTGACCTGGGTTCTTTTTGCTGCCCCTGATTCAGTTTTTAAATTTCTCCCAGCTTCTAGCAAATAGAGTCAATCCTTTACCTGTCCATCTAAGGGAGGGCTGCCATCTCTCTGACAAAATCACTATTCAAAATAAAGAATTTTTAGGACTTCACAGTCCTGAAAACTCAAAAATGTATGTAACTTACAATATTCCAACTGGCCTGAGAAATACTGTTAGATCGTGTTGACAGGCCTGAGAATTATAGTCAGGTCATTAGCAAGGACTTTGAACTGCAGGGAAGGAAATCAGCCCTCATTATAGATCTACCTGTAGAGCATTGCCACTCATTAGGAAGAGATGATTGTGTTTGTCCTGTATACTAAGGCAAACCTTGACAGCCTGCCCTCTGCTACAAATCCAAGGCTCCCTCCCTTGCTCATCATTATCAGCAAGGTATCTTATGGTTTTCTGTTCCTTAAGCAGGTGTGTAAACTAACAGGAGAGTATGCCCTGTCAAAATGACAATGTACATCGATTTCTCATATCTTGATGTCTTTGGAAGGACAGCTTATCTCAAATTTACAAAGGAAGGAAGTCAGTATTGGTATTCCTTCATCAATAAATGACAATGCCTGACCTGATTTATATTTAATTGTCTGTTTGTCAATCAATTCTGTCATTAAAGACATGCTTTAAACTTCAATAATTTTATGATGGAGTTGATTTACTTTTAAAAATAACAATAAGTGCTTATTGATTGTTCAATTAAAAAATTGTATCTGGAGTGAGAACACTGGGTTCAAATTTGGGAGCCTTTACTTACCAATTGCATTATCCTTAAGTAGGTCAAGTTATCCCTCATACTCACTTTTCTCATCTGGGCCTATCATTAGGCTATGTGTAATCAGGGAATTTTTTTTGTGGAGGTGGGGGTCAGGAAAGGTCCATCACAATCCATGGAGACTACTCCAGAAACCAAACATTGTGTAAAAGAAATATCTAGCCCATGCTGATGAAATTAGAGATCTTTTTAATATATTGAATTACTCTTTAAGTAATGGCTATTAATGACTCCTCACTACTACCTCCACCCCAGGTAGAAAAATATTGATAAAATAAATTTATGGACTGAATATTCAAATAAAAATTCATAATACACAAAATATAATTAATGTAAGACTTGAATCCAATAAACCATGAGTTCACAAAAATGATCAAGGTCTTGAAAACTAAGTTACATCCATGAAGGCATGTCATATGGTTAAAAGAACAGTATACCAGTCATTAGAACACTTGATTTTGAGTCATAGCTCTACAAAAGATTACCTGACTGACCATGAAGAAATGATTTGATCACTAGAAAGCAAAACTGTTGTAAGAAAAAGAAGAGATATGTGACTCTAGCATCAGTGAATAGGTTCACACTCACTCTCCAACACTAATCTTTTGGTGAGTAATTTATCATGCTGTTTCTTAAGTTTCCTCATCTAAGAAGAACTAAGTTGTACTACATAGCCTCTTCCCTTCTCTTCCACTTCTCTATCTTATTTTGTGAACATTAGTTTTCTCATTTGTAAAACAGAGGTTCTGATATGCTTCCCTTCCTCACAGGGTGGTTATAAAGGTCAAGTTAGATAATTTATACATAATGTTTCATAATTTATAAATAATCCATTATTAATTTAAAAGAAGATAAACTGTTTGAAATCAGGAATTGACTTTCTTTTTTTATTACCTAGCACTGTTATGTTTTCAATGAAAACTCCCATTATATGTTTTATATAATTGACACACACTTAATCAATTCCCTATTCACTTTTAGATTCTTATGATTCTAAGGGAGGTAGCATAGAACATAGATTACTGGACTAGGGGTCAGGAAAATATGAGTTCAAATACTACTTCAGACTCTGGAGAAGTCTTTTAACCCTTGTCTGTCTCAATTTCTTCATCTGACTAGGGATAATGAAAACAAGTAAGGCCCAGGTTGTTTTGAGGATCCAATGAGATAATTTTAAAAGAGATTTGCAAAACTTAAAGGGCTCTATAAATGCAAGTTTTTATTATTAGCTATTGTTATTTTTAGATTTTTGTTTTGCGTTTTAAAGTAACTTGATGTGAGAGAAATAATTACTTTGAGTTACTTTAAAATTTTAGAAGTTGAATAAATATATGACTCAGTTTTACTGTGGTGTTAGTTTTAGTAAATATTCATTTGCACCCAGCAACCATGTTTTACACATAGTTACTATAAATGCTTGCACATAAGTACTTGTTAGATTAAATTGGATCACTCTATCAGCAAGAAACCATAGCTCTTCATCCATAGATTCTTTTTTTTTTCTTTTTGGAGGGCAGTTGTGGTTAAGTGACTTGCCCAAGGTCACATGGCTAGGTTTTGTGTTAAGTGTCTGAGGCCAGATTTGAACTCAGTTCCTCCTGACTTCAGGGTCGGTGCTCTATTCACTGCATCACCTAAGACACCATAGGTTCTTTAGACTCAGAAGTTCTCTCCATACCTTTTGCCCTTTTTTTATAATGGCAGAAGCCATTCCTTTTTTGAGTGCAAGGAATTGAATGGTGACATATCAGAAAACTTAGCTAGAGATTAAATAAAGAATATAAGGGAAGATCAGAGAAGATTCACTGGGGCATTAGAGGACCACAAACCCAAAAGAGGTAACTGCTTATTGAATGGCCACCATGCTGGTGATTTCAACACTAATAGTAGGACTGATATGATTCAACCATCATGCAATTTCCTGGCATAGGGTTATGCTCAAAAGTTACCTTGCTACGTAGCAAAAGTTGGTCTTTCAAGTTTCCTATTTCCCATGCCCGTGCTCTCTTCCTCTTCCCTGTTCATTGACTCTTCTTCCCAGAAGCTGAACTAATCCATCAGTTAAGCAAGCAAGAAATTTACTTATAACATATCAAAAAATAGAATTTCAGATATTGCCAGTTACAATTTTGGGGGGTGGTCTTCTTTTTCAGAGAATTATGACTCCTAGGTCTTTGGACTCTAAATTAGCATGGGCAGGATCTTGTCTGCAAGGGACTATCACTCCTGCAGTATCAGTTGAAAAGCACACACCCTTCATGGATAGTGCAATGAGATGCATACATCCCAGTTCTTGGTTACTGGCGTTGTCTCAATGCAGACTGAAGCATACTATTTTTCACTTTCTTTTTACTTTCTTTCTTCCTCTCCTCTTTTTTCTTCCTTCCTTCCTTCCTTCCTTCTTTCCTTCCTTCCTTTCTTTCTTTTTTTCTTTCTTTTTCCTCCTTCCTTCCTTCCTTCCTTTCTTTCTCTTTCCTTCTTCCTTCCTTCCTCCCTTCCTTCCTCCCTTTCTTTTTCTTTGCCTTTCTGCACAAAATAATTAATATGGAAATGTTTTATGTGACTGTACATGTATAATCTATATTCATTTCCTTATTGTCTCAGGGAGAGAAGGAGGGATAGAATATGAAACACAAAACTTTTAAAAAAGAGTGTTAAAATGGTTTTTATGTGTAATTGGGGAAAATATGATATAAAAAGAAACCATAAATTAACAACAGTGATATTGTATTTTATTTTATCTATTTTGTTAAATATTTCCCAATTTTATTTTAATTTGGCTTAACCTGTTACAGGGAGTTTGATACCCTCTCATCCTTGAGACTGGAATGCTCTATGGGGTGGTGTCATTTGTCTCTTTTTTCTACTTGAGGTTGGAAGATGCCAAGAATTTATCTTAGGTAAACGGTTATTTGTAAGTTGGTAGTCTGGGTAGAAAGCTGGCTTATATTGGAGTTAAAATTAACATGCTGGAATGATAGCGTTTTTGATTCAAGGTGCTGAAATTTAGATAGGTACTGACAGCATTTTTTCAGAATAGAAAGAATAGAAGTCATACTTATAAGAGAATTAGTTAAAACAGAGAATTAACTGAAAGGATAGAAACATTTTTCTCTTGTTATACATGTAAACACTGTCAAAAAGCTGCTTGTTATGGTACTCTCCTCCTTATTGGAAGAGATGAGGAACCTGTCCTCCATGGGAGGTAGGGTAGAGTTGGTAAAAGATGAGAGAACTCCAGTTTTCACCAGTTCCTGAGAGTACCTTTTGAGTCCCTGATGCGGACACATAAAGCTTTGAGTCTTTTACTTGACTCTCCAAGCATCACGTTGCTTTGGGTATGCCTAGCTTCCAATATCCAAAGAGAAGATAGAAAGGGCCTACTCTGCTTCTGACAGCTAAAGAGGGAAAGGCCCTGGGAAGACATTAGAGGAGCTGCAAGTCTCTATCATGTCCCTGTTTCCAGTTCATATGTTAGAGACTGGAAGGGTTTCCTCTGGGGTGATACCCAGAATCCTCTCTCTTACTTGAGCTGAGTTACCTTGCTCACAATGGGAGAGCTACTTTACATTTATTCTATGTGACTAGTATATACTCTTTTATATAGACCTTCTTTGATTTCTGTGTTGCTACAATTTGGATAAAAGGGCTTCTTTGCTATATGTTATGTGTATTCATTGAGGAACTGGTATTAGGTGGGAAAAGGATCAAGTCCTTCTCTGCAAATGGGATTTACCTACTTCTCTTTCTTATGTCTACATCTCAGGTAAAATCTTTCCCTATCTGACTCCATAATGCTCCCCATTTCTCAATAGTAGCATCCATGGTATCCCAGGTTCTTTGTCCCTTTACCCCTCCAAATGAACTGAGGATATATTTTCTTGCTGCTTGTCACAGGTAAAAGCATGGCTAGTTATGGCTCTGGCTCACAGAGTACTTGTCTTATAGAATGGCAAGATATAACGCTCTGAGACCCCATCTTTATGCCCTAGTAGAGGTGATAGAGGAAACAGGAAAAAGGAGCTGTCACATAACCCAGTGTTACTACTAGAAAAAATGGTGTGTCCTTGAAAGTACAGCTACCAAAACAGAGATATTTCTAAGTGGTTAGCCTTTCCCACAGCACTTCTAATTGGATTACTTAATGCAGGGGGAGAGTATAGAACAGCTCACTTTGAAAAACTGTCTCTTGCTTTGTGCCTAATTTTGTTGTTGATGTTGTTGCTGCTGCTGCTGTCACTGTTTTTCCCTAAATATAGATTATGCTCAAAGTTTCAAAATCTAAGCCTTCTACACCTAAGTGGAAAAAATGGTAATTTCACCTGGGAGCACTGGGTAAATAGAGCTGGATTATCCCTCTGACTGGTATTAACCTCGATTAACACCCTGAGAGAAGGGCCCTAAATGATTCATGTCCAAAACAGCAATATCGTTTTCAAGACTACCAGAAAGAGAAGGCGGAATAGGCAAACCCAGTACTATACAAGGACATTTTTTCAAGTCTCAACTCTGACATTTTCCCTATGTGAAAATTTAGATACATAGATAGATAGACGGACAAAGTTATACTAAGTGCTATGTGTCATGCACTGTGCTGGGTTTGGGATACAAATACAAGGAGACATGATAGTCCCAACTTGAATGGGATTTTGTTAAAATAAGAAATACAAAAACACATAAAAGGGAGCTTAAAGATCAGGGAGGGGGAGGTATGAAGTAGTCAGGCAAATAAGTCAAAGGCCAGAGCCCTAGAAAGATTAGACAAAAGCTGACTTTTAGAGCTGAGGGACTGGAGGGACAGAGTTTGGTGACTGGGGAAGATATAGATATTGAAGCAAACCGGGTATCAGTTCAATTGTGTGAGGGAACACTATTTGAGGGACTCTAAGGTAAGACACTAAAACTCCCAAAAAGCAAATCACCATTCTCTGCAAGTCTATCTTATTATTCTCAATCATTTGTGTTTTGAACACTTTCCCTTCTGAAAAGCACACTTAAAAAATACCAGAGTCTGGGAAAGAATAAGAGATTTATTTAGAAATAGAAGGGTCCTTAGAGACGCCCTGACTCTATAAATAAGGGAGTGGAAGTCTAAAGAGGTCAAGTGACTTGCCCAGGGACTTGCAGTTGGTAGATATGTCACACCTGTCCAAAGCTGTTCCGAATGGGATTCTCTCTCCATTGGTGGAGATGACAGCCTTGCCATGTGGGTGGGGCAGGCTGAAGTCAGTAAGAGCAGAAGAGCTCCAGTCTTCTTATATACTCTTTGGGACTCCTCAAACTTCGGATCTCATTGGGTGCTTCTGGCTTCTAGCTTCAAGAGGAAAGATAGAAGAGGCCAACCCTACTTTACATTGCTGAAGAAAAAGATTTTGGGAAGATATGGAAGGGTTTGTCAATCTCCATCATGTTCCCAGATTGCTCCCTAGAGACTGAGTAGTTTCCCCTTGGGTGAGATCTAGGACTCTGTCGTGATTGAGTTGTTATCTCACTCTTGATGGGAGAGTTCCTTCACCCTGTCTAGTCAGCGAAAGAGACTCCTATGTATACTTTCTCTGGTTTCTGTTTTGCTAATTTGGAAAAATGAGTTTTCTCAGCCATGTATTGTGTGTTCACTGTAGAACTGGTATTTGTAGGGAAAAGGATCAAGCCTTAGATTTAGAACTCGGGGTCCTGTTCTTCCTAGTAATGACAAAAAGATAAGAAGTTGGATTGAATGTGATCACATAAGGGATATATAGATAGATAGATAGATATGCATACAGTTATCCATTCCACATCACAACTTTCCCCACCGTGGTTTTGATATATCACAGGTTGGCATAAGAAACTGAATGGGATATGGGGGTGAGTTTTATAGAAAATGCAGATGGCACACAAAGGACAGCAGACAAGACAAAGTTTTTTTTATCAAATACTAACCCCGATTTTACAATGAGGTACTGTAAACATCCCATAAAAGAAAAGAAAAAATTTCAGACTTCTCTTTTAGAAATGAAAGTCAAAAATTTTTATGTGGATTTTCTTGGTTGCAGGGGCATTGTGCCTCTAACCACCATAATAGGGGAGGGATAATTGGAGATGTAGATACATCTCTCTTTCTGTGTGTGCTACACACAAACATGTATATAAATATATGTATGATGTATATGTCTACATACATATGAATATCTGTATTCTAATATATAATGGAACAGATAGATATAGTCTATTTCCACATTCTCTCACTTTAAGGAAAGCATAATGGTAGCCTCTGGCCCTCATTTCTTTCTTTTTCTTTTTTTTTGTGCTTTTTGGAGGGGGAAGGCAGGGAAATTGATGTTAAGTGACTTGCCCAACACCACATGGCTAGTAAGTGTTAAGTGTCTGAGGCCGGGTTTGAAATCAGGTTCTCCTGACTCCAGGGTTGGTACTCTATTCACTGTGCCACCTAGCCAGCCCCTGGCCCTCATTTCTTGCTTCTCCTCCTTGTAGTAAGGAGAATCTCCCTTTTAGGAGAGTGAGGGGGGGAAGAAGCTAGAAATGTCTTTTCTGCTTCCCTTTCAGCCACACAAGGACAGCCTTGGCTACATTCAGGCCTCTCTCTACAGGTGGTAGAGATAGGATTCAAATTCCTCTTTTACATCTATTTCTTCCATAACACAATGACTTTCAAAAGCTGGCACTTAAAGCACTTTTTTTTAGTCAGCACTTTAATTGTCAGTTAAAACTTTGACCATAGGATTAATCAAAGTTCACTGAAAGCTCAAGTGAGATATGAATGTATACCTCTGTGAGAGTGGTGCTTCAGGAATGGAAAGCAGTATCAAGAAAGAGAAAGATAAGAAAACCAAGGGATAAGGGTTAGAGGATAGATACTAGGGATCCACTCTTCCCACCTTACAGTTTTTCACAAAACAGCCCTTGTTGTTCTTCATATCCTGACAACAAACACACACAACAAACGTATTAATGGTAATAAAGGCAACAGTTCACTTGAAAAAGACCAGTGGGCTTTTAATTGACCACAAACTCAGACATGAGAAATAACATGACAAAACTATTTAAACAATTTGCATGAACTTTAGGGCCAGATGGCAATAGCAGTTTACATTAATAGAAGCATTAGAGAGGCAATATGGAAGAGTGAGTAGACAGCTCAACTCATTGCCAGGAAGATGTGTTTTCTAACCCTGCTGCAAGGGAGACTTGGGAAAAGACATTTTAGTTAATAACCTATTGAGACAATGTTTTAAGTCTATAATCTACAAAACTTCTGTGGATCTGAACCAGGAGAGGATGGCCAAGAATTTCTTATCCTTTTGAACTCATAGGGCATTTGGTTAAAAAAAGTATTAAGTATCTAAATATTAGTAGTCCCACTGTACTCTGGACTGGGTAGATCACTTCTGTACTATGTCCAATTCTGGGTGCTACAGTTTGAGTGATTGAAAATTTACACTACAAAAAATTACTTTGGTGTATGATTTGGACTAGATGGCTTCCAAGACTCCTTCAAATGCTGAAATTCAGTGATCATGTGAAATCAAGCATGAAGGTAAAGGATCACAAACTAATCATATGAACAGTTGAGAGAGCTAGGTCTTTAAAACTGCAGAACAAAGAAGACTCATTAGAGGCATATGCCCACTAACCAATGGTATACTGTTAAGTATTTAACAGATGTTTAACAAATGACTCAAAGAATGCACATAGAACATATTTTTTTAGTTTAATTTCCATCACTAACATTCTCTCCATCACTTTACTAAGAGTAAAAAGTCAGCAAAACAATAAAGAAAGATTTGATCTGTAGTTAATTTCTATGGTAAAAATACTCATAGTGAAAGTTTACCTATTGGCACTCCCAAGTCATTTTGACCTCTAGCCAACCATTGCCACTACCCCAGTGACAACTTTATACTCCTTTAAAGATAACCAAACCACATAATATGTTTTTCTTAAAGTATTCTCTGGAAATTCCTGGTGGATGACAACCCTCTCTCTATAAACCCATTAATCTTAAAGAAATCACACTCTAAAGAGGCATATTTCAATTTTTTTTTTCATTTCCAGTGAGCTCTAGGGTTAGACCATTGTTATTTGCTTTAGGGGGAACTTGAAGCTTTTCCCTTAAGAAATATATTGAACAAGGCTGCTAATAGCTATCAGTCTTTCTTTGGCTTGGCTTCACTCAAGGGAAAGAATGTGAGAAATCCAGGAGGAGTAGAGAAGATGGGGTGGAGGCAAGGATGCATCCAGATTATAGTCACTAAAGCAGAGGTTCTCAACCATTTTTTCTTTGTTTCATTAATCTGTTTGGAAGTCTGGTGAAGCCTAATGTTCCCTTCTCAGAAAAACAAAATAATTTAAAATTGATAATATAAAGGTGAAGTCAAAATAACAAATTAGGGGCAACCACCTAGTTGAACATTCCCAACATTCCTCCCAAAACAACGTCAAAATAACACTTCAAATCAAGTTTTAGAGAATCAAGGCCAACAAAAGATGAAGGTGAGGCAGTTTGCTGGCCTAAGAAAACATAAGAAGTCTGTAAGAGAAGACTCTGATGCATGATGAATCCATGTCTGGAGCTCACACACAATATGGTGTGAACAGTAGATGCAGTAGTAGCAGTAGCACCTTTGGGATCTCTCAGCCTAGAAATTGTAATGGGGTTGGAAAACTGGTCATAAAGAGGTTATGGTGAAACCTTTGCTCACAACAGGTAGAGCTAACACTGACTGGCAACCCTATTGCCTATATGCAGATCTGGGTTGCTCTTTTTAGGGCAGAGAGGAGTGCTTGAAATCCGTAATAAGGAGGCAGAGGCTCTGGTCACAGTTTCAAGTCAATAAGAGTGTTGGCACTTGTGGCAGCATGGAATCAGGGACCTTCCTGGGTAAAGATTATACCACAGAAAGGAGAGCAGTGGCCATACCCCTCCAAGGATCACACAGCCTTGGAAGTACCAAAAACTTGCAGAACCCTAGAACTCGCTCTGAAAACATCAGCAGGAACAAACCTGAAGCTTAGGACAATAGCTCGCCAAACCTAGGTCCCCAGATCCCAACTTTAATATAAAGGTCAAAGTCAAGAAATAGGTTTAAAAAATGAGCAAAACAAAACAGAATTTGACTATAAAAAGCTACTATTGTGTCAGGGAAAACTAAGACATGAACTCAAAAGAAGATGACAGTGTGAAAATAGCTACAAATAAAGAGAGAGAGAGAGAGAGAGAGAGAGAGAGAGAGAGAGAGAGAGAGAGAATGCTAATTGTCTCAAACACAACAAGAATTCCTGGAAGCTGAAGGAAAGATAAAAGAGTCTTAGAAGGAAAAATACCTTTACCAGAGAAACATGATTGTTTTGAATTTTCTGTTTGAATGTCATTAAAAAAAATCAATGAATTGTTGGTGCAGTTGTGAACTGGTCTAAATATTTTGGAAAACAATTTGGAACTATGCCCTGCAGAATCACTACTAGGTCTGTATCCCAAAGAGATCAAAGGAAAACAAAAAGTGTACAAAGACATTTACAGCAGTTATTTTTTGTGGTGACAAAGAATTGGATATCAAGGTGATGATGCTCTTTAATTGGGGAATGATTGAAGAAGTCATGGAATATGATTGTGATGAAGTACTATTGTTCTATGGAATATGATGTGGGGGTGGTGTCAGGAAAAAAAAAGACAAGACCTATATGAACTAATACAAATTGACATGAGCAAAATTGAGTGAACATTGAGAACAGGAACAGCAATGTTGTAATGATGATCAACTGTGCAAGATTTGGCTACTTGATCAATAAAATGATACAACACAATTCTCAAGGACTCATGATGAAAAAAATTGGTATCAACTCCAGAGAGAGAACAGATGAATTCTGAGTGCAAATTGAAGTATAATTTTCTCACTTTCTTTACTTTTCTTTTTTTAAAATATGACCATTGTGGAAATGTGATTTGCATAATTTTTCATATATAACTATTATCATATTGCTTGCTTTCTCAATGCATTGTGGGGGGGGAGGTGGTTGGAGGAAGAGATAACTTGGAACTCAAAATATAAAAAGAAAAGAATGTTTTAAATAAATAAATAATAAATTCTGATTTTAGTTAAATAAATTTGATAAGCTAAAATATGTAGATTTACAAAATTAATTAAATTGAAATAGTTATTAAAGATTAAAGAATCATGTACTCTAGGTTAAAAATAAATACAGAGACACAAGGATTCAATAAATGTACAAAATTTATTTAGCAGGGACACCAGAAGTCTCAGCAGAAAAAACAATGGACCTATGCCTCACTGAGTTTCTTTTTCTGACCTAGGATCCAGGTCATATCATGTTCCTATCATTATTTTCAACTTATTGTTCTCCCACACATATTCCAGCGTGACCTCAAGATGGCCAAGTGTTTTACAGGGAGGTGAAAAATCTCACCTTTGTGCAACAAATTAGTTTTCCACCTCTGATCCAAGGTGAGTAGGCATGAATTATCTAAGAAGCCAGAATGTAATTTCTACATAGATAAAATTACAGAAAAAGGGAAGAGAAAATGGAGTAGGTGTTTTCCAAGCATGAACACCCTGTTGAAATAAAGGCTACTGTCTAATTGCTTGAGGTTTTTCAGTCTACCATCCCCCTATTACTTAAGGTATTGAACTAGAAGTTTCTGCATTGAGAAAGAGACTGTAATAGATGATTTTAGATGCCCCATACCTTTCTAAGCCTTTTATTCTATAAAGGGGAAGAAGGGGGAATCAGTAATAAATATATAATAAGCCACCACCTAACAAAATAAGAGAAAAAATCTTAGGTACTAACTTCAACCTTTTCCTTACAAGATGCCTTTAACCAGATTCTCTAAGAGGTTAAACTGATTGATTGGCATAAAAAAATCTCTCTTCCCATCTCTTCCTGAAGTTGTTAATTAGCAGGGAGCAGTTCAAAATTAGAATGTTTTATTTGAGGGACAGAAAGTAGACAGGAAATAATATGGGGAAAGAGGCAATGAAGGAAGAAAGAACAGCTCTAGATAATCCACAAGTTGGTTAATAAATAATTCCCTGAATACTTGTGAGGGTCTGTGTAGGGCCTGGCTCAAAACTATCATGATATATATTTTATATAAGGTATAGAAGACTGAGAAAATTGGACATTGCCTAGAGAACATTATTTCCAAATTGACACCACTTATAATGGCCTTCAAAAATCCATCACAATGATAACTGTCACAGAACTGTAGGAAACTTAAAAGAATGAAAAATCTTTACTCAATATTTCAAGGAATGTCTAAATTGTTTGAGCAATCTTAAATCAGTTAGCTTATATGTGAATATCTCTCCCAAATGTAGATTAGAAGAAAAAAACCTTCTAAAGATCATGGATTAATATCCTAGGATAGCACATTGATACATTGGTATTACATACATAATTCTCAATGGACCTTTCAAAGGAAAGCATTTAATGCAAATATATAAGCAGGAATCCCTTCATAAATGCACTGTCAAATTAAGTTCTTTGCCTTTAACCACTCTAGCTTCAGGCTTGTACAACTTGTATAACCTGTTATTAGACTGATTTTACAAAGAGAATAGAGAACTTTCTGTCATTTGAAATTTTTTTTATCTTTTGCATGTGATGAATTTTTTTTTTAAAGAAAGCAATTTTTGTACCTGGAATGTATAATTATACATGTTTGAAGAAAGTTATTTGAAGGACAAGCCATATAATCATAGGTTGAGAGATAGAAGGCACTTTATAGTCCAAGTCCTACCCCCTCATTTTAGAAATAAGGAAACTGAAACCCACAGAAGTTATGTACCTAAGGCCACACAGTCTAAGGTAGTATTTGAAACCAGATCTTCTTGACTCCAAGGTTAATTTTATAAATCAATACATCCTTCCCCAATGGGGAGCCGAATAACAAGGTCAAACCAATTGTTTCACTGCACTCAGTTAACATGCTGAATTCAAATCTCTCAGACAGAGGAGTAGGGCAAGGCTTTAAATCTGGAGCACCTGGGTTAATGCCCTACCTCTTACACTTTCTATGTTTCTCTGGGTAAATCATTTAATCTCAATCACCAAACAACCCTTGAGTACTTCAGGCTGCAAAACAATAGATAATCTGCATTAATAGTGGAATTTTGCCCAATGGGAATTCATTATAGTATTGAAATACTGATCTAGACATGACAAGAGGTAAAGAGGTGGGTAGGTTAGCAGGTATGTAGGTAGCTAGGTAGATAGTAAGATGGTAAGGTGGATTTTTGTTATTCTTTCTTAAAGTTTAGTTTCCTAGGACCCATGGCCATAACAATCTATAGTTCCCAGGCTCATGACTTACTTTTGCAATATTATATAATGATAAATAATATAAACATTTTGTGCTTAAATTGTAAATATCCACTGTGACTCTAAAGTAAATATAACAGTGCAGTAATGTAAACATGTGAGGCTATTGCTGGAAATATGCCTTCTTTGTCTATTGCCCTATAAAGCACGTAGGCACGGGTCAAGGAGTAGGGAACCCTTAGGGCAGAATGCATGAGCTGGAATTCTGTGGTGCTTTGATTGGCCCCCATCAAGGCTTGGGGGAGGGATCTGTGTTTTCAGCAACTGGCCCAGATTGAGGCATCTGGGGATTTAGGGGAGTGCACAGGCTATGCCTACCTTGATTGACCCCACCAAGACGTTGGGGTCATTGTCCCCCCTTGTTTTTGACCACTGCAAGAAGGGTTATTAGGGAATGCGGTAGGAGTTGGTGCTCTCATTATCAAAAACTCACTCTGAAAAGACTAGACTAGAATATAGTAAGATTATTCAATCCCTTGAAGCTGTCTCCCTGCCTTTCTTGTCTGATCAAATTAAGAGTGAAACTGTGCTAGCAGCCCTCCTGTATGCTAGTCTTTATCTGCTTAAGATAGATGGATGGATAGATAGATAGACAGATAGATAGATGGATAGACAGATTTATAGGAAGCAGAGAGAAAATAAAAAGAACAAGAGAGAAGGGAAAATCACTTATTAAGTATCTAATATGTGCCTGGCAATGTGCTAAGTGCTTTAAAAATCTTATTTAATTTCATCCTCACAACAACCCTATGTGATAGATATTTTATTCCCATTAGGTAAACCAAAAAGAGGCCAACTAAAGTTAAGTAACTTGCCCATATAACTAGTAAGTTTCTGAGGCCATATTTGAACTCAGGTCTTCTTGACCTTAAGCTCAACATTCTATTCACTGTGCTACCTATGAGCCTAGGATAGGTAGATGAGTGGATGGCATAAATAAAAATAATATTTCTTCTGTAGCACTCTAATATATCTCAGTCACCTCTCTAAAAGTTGAACACATTTGTTGCTACAGAACTCCTACTTTCCAAGCTATATGTAATTACCTATTTTTTTAAATATCATATATTCAATCAATTGACCAGAATTTCTTAAGCACTTAACTGTGCTAAACAGTGGGAATATGAATAAAAAAGGAAAAACAATCCCTTACTCCTGTTGAGTTTATATTCTAATGGGGAATACAACATGCATATACATGAGTGTATAAAAGATACATACAAGCTAATGTTACAGGAGAATATCTTAGCATTTAGGTGTGTGTGGGAGGATGGAGAATGGCCTTCTACAGAAATGTGTCCATGTGTTGAGTTATAAAGAAATCCAGGCATTTCAAGAGATGAGGGAAGGGAGAAAACATTCCAGCATGGAGGACAGCAAGTACAAAGGCACAGAGATGGGAGATGGACTCTCGGAACAGTAAGTTAGTATAGAAGAACCATAAAGTGTGTAGAAGAGAGTGAAGTTTCAGAAGACTGAAAAATAGACAGGATGCAAATTGTCAACTTTAGATGGCAAACAGAAAAGATTATTTTTAATTTTAGATGTAATAGGGAGAGGAGTAAAGTATAAGAATAGAAATATAGGAAGGTCCTAGGTTGCAAAGAAATTTAAATAACAAAAGATTATATTTGGTCTTAAAGGTAATAGGGAGACCCTGGAATTTTTTGAGAAGGCAGATGACAGTCAGACATGTCCTTCAGTAAAATCACTTTGGCCTGTTTGTGGAAGATGAACTATAGAGGAAAGATACTTGAGGCAAGGGAAATTATTTCATTAGGCCAGTGAGAGGTAAAGGGTGCCTGAATTATGCTGGTGGTTATGTGGCTGGAGAGAAGAGAGTGTATTAAAGGACTATCATGACACTAGAAATAAGATTAATACCTGATTGGAAACGTGAGATGAGTATTACTGATGATATAATGGTTACAAATCTAGGTAAAGGGAAAAATGGTGGCTTTATCAATAGGAAAGTTGTGAATAGGGGTGGGCTCAGGGTGTTAACCTTGGGATGCTTGTGAAATGCCACTTTGACATTTAGAAGGCAGTTGGTGATACAAAATTGGAATGTATGAAAGAGAAAAGGACTGGATGTATGGGTCTTGGAATCATTGGCATATAAATGTAAATTGACACAAAGTGAAAGAGTATAAAAATAAAAAACAAAAACAAGGGAAAGCAGGACAGATTTGTGTACTTACTGTGATATTTATGAAGATCCAGCATGGGAGACTAGTCAGATAGGTAGGAAGAGAACCAGAAGAGAATTTCTTTTTAACCCAGGGAAGAGAGTCTGCTGGGAGAGAAAGTGATCAGTAGTGTCAAATGCTATAGAGAGTGGTAGAGAAAAATCATTAGATTGTGCAATTAAGAGATTATTGGTGATTTTGAAGAAATTTCAGTTGAATGATGAAATGAGCAAGGATTTAAAAGAGAATGAAAAGAGAGGAAGTACAGGGGAGAAAACACATGAACATTTTAATATAGAAAGGGGAAAAATAACATTACATATGAAACCAGGAATTTGTAGTTGTTTTAAAGCATATATTAAATGTAATGCAGTATCAAAAATTGTGTTTTTTATCTCGACTTTTCGGAAGCTAATGGATGAAATGGATATACCACCAGGTCTGAAGTTAGAAAGACCCAAATTCAAATCTACCCTCAGAAACTTACTAGCTATGTGATTCTAGGCAAGCCACTTAACCCTGTTTGTTTCATTTTCCTAATGTGTAAAATGAGCTGGTGAAGGAAATGACAAACTGCCCCAGTATCTTAGCCAAGAAAACACTAAATGAGGTCATGAAGAGACATATGTGAGTGAAATAACTCCACTTCTGAGTTTCTTTTTGTTCCATCTGTGTATTTTTTAATGTTCTTATGGATGTGCTTTTTTCTCTCTTTTAAAAATATATCTCTCAATAGTTATTAAATCAATCCTTTTCCTGGATAGTAATTCTATCTTGTAACAAATAAGTGCTTTCAAGCAAAACTTTTCAACATATTGGTGGTATATAAAAATACATATCTCATCAAGTACCTGTAATCCATTATCATTCTGCCGAGATGTGGTTGCCCTATTTCAACATCGGCCTTTGAGAAGTCTTTCCTACATGTCTGAGATATCAGCTACTTATCTTTGTAAATTTTATTTTATTCTGAGTTTAAGAATAAAACAAAAATTTTCATAACATAGTAGAATTTTTAAAAATGATTGCACATGAAACTGCAAATCTATTAAGTACAATCTAGAGATGGCTACCATTAGACACAAATATGTTGGTATATGTAAAATCATTCTATGCATACACCTATTTATAAATTTTTTCTCTGGATGCAAGTGATGTCTTCCTCCATTAGTCCTTTGTAGTCAATTTGGATATTTATAATACTCAAAATGACTTAGTTGCTCAAAGTTGTTCTTAAAACAGTAATGCTGTTATTATATACTACATTTTCTTGGTTCTGCTCATTTCATTCTTCATTATTTCATTAAAGTCTGTGTTCTTCTGAGATCACTGAACTCATCATTTCTTGTGCCATAGTAGCATTCTATCACAATCGTATACCATGACTTGTTTAGCCATTCCCCAGTTGACCAAAATCCCTGCGATTTCCAATTTTTTGCCAGAATAAAAAGAGATGCCATAAATATTTTAAAACACATAGGTTCTTTTCCTTTTATCCTAATCATTTTTGGAAAGATCTAGAAGTAGTATTACTGGGTCAAATGGTATATGCAATTTAATAATTCTTTGGGAATAATTCTGGATCCCTCTCCAAAATTGTTGGATCTACTCACAGATCCACCACCAGTAAATGTGTCCCAATTTTTCCACATTCCCTCCAACATTTTTCACTTTCCCTTTCAATCATTTTCATCAATTTGATAGCTGTAAAATAATATCCCGGGTTATTCTAATCAATTAGAGCACTTTAACATTACTATAAATTGTTTTGAACTCTTCATTGGAGAGATACTTGTTTATATCCTTTGAACATTTATCTATTGGGGAATGACTTGTATTCGTAAAGATTTGACAAAGTTACTTATATATTTGAGAAATGAGACCTTTATCTAAGAATTTCTTTCTAAAATGTTCCTCAATTTTCTGCTTTCCTTCTGATCTTGGCTATATTTTTTTGTAGAAAGCCTTTTTAAAATTTAATGCAATCAAAATTATCCATTTTACACTTCACATTGCTTTCTATCTTGTTTATTCACAAATTCATTATCTATCCTTAAGTCTTATATGCTAAATGCTTTTCAAACTTTTTTTGTTCTATATTATATGTCCATTTTGATCTTATCTTGGCTATTGGCCTAGGCCCAATTTCTACTAGACTGCTCTTCAGCTTTCCCGTTTTTCTTTTTTTTTTTTTTTTACCAAATAATGAATTTTCATGCCCAAACTTAATTCTTTATATTCATCAAATACAAGCTTACTTTGTTGTTGTAAAATGTATATCTACTCTGTTCCACTGATCTATCTTTTTATTTCTTAGCCAAAACTAGATAGTTTTGATAATTACTACCTTAAAATATAGTTTAAGATCTGGTAGAACCAAAGCTCCTTCCTTTATATTTTTTTTCCTATTACTTCATTTGATATTCTTGACCTTTTGTCCTTCCAAATGAATTTTGTCATTTTTTTAACTCAGTAAGATAATTTCTTTGGTAATTCAATTGGGATAACATTGAATATATAAATTAGTTTAGGTAAAATTGTTATTTTAACATATTGACCATAACAACCGATGAACAATTAGTATTTATCCAATTATTTAAATCTGATTTTGCTTATGTACATTTTTTATAATTTTGTTCATTAGTTCATATAGTTAAAATAAATCTAGACACTATAAAATAACTGGAAAAATATCAAATGTTTATCAGCAAACTTTACTATAGTGTTTTTTTTTTCCAGTCAAGTTTTTATTTTCTAATTTTATTATGCATCAATTTTATTCATACAAAATATTCACAATGTAATGAAAATTATACATTTTATTTTATATGATGAGCTTTAATCCCTTGTTCAGTTAAGAATCCTCCCTTCTTGTCATAATCTTAAATAGTATCTCCTCTCTTTTTTAAAATTGATATGGCCTCCTTTATTTAAGTCATATATATTTTATATTATAAGGTGTTGGTCTAAACCTAATTTCTAAAATTACTTTTTAGTCTTTCCAATTTTTTTTTAAATGTAGGGAACCATTAGTCAAATATTGCAGTCATTATGTTTATTGAAGACTATACTTTTATCTTCAACAGCTTTGTTAAGTTGCTTCTTTCCTTCCCCCCTTCCCAATTATTTCCCTTAAGACTTTTGACTATTCCTCCAGATAAATATTATTTTGTCCAATTGAATTTTTAAAAAATCTGGTCATTTTCCTGTCATGGAAATAAATCTATAAGTTAATTTACATGTTATCATCCTTTTTTATATTAGAATACCTAACCATGGGAAATTAATATTTCTATAATTGCATTTTTATTATTTATAAATATACATAAACATGTACATGTGTGTCAGCATGTATACATGCACACAATACACACATATATGAACATATATACATATGTATATGCATGTGTGTATATATATATTTAAATATATTTATCTATATAAGACTGGAACATGTCACGCAATTACTTTTTTTTGCATTGTTTTTAGCTCAATGGCTGCTACATTCAGGAGAAATTATAAAAGAGAAAAGAACATATCCTTGTCCTAGAAAAAAAAAATTACTTGGGAAATTTGATCCCTAGGCCTATAATCTTCCTGTCTCTTAGCTTCTTGATTTCTGACTTTTTCCTTCTTTTACCATTAAGAACTCTTCTTACAACTTTTTTGACTTCAATTCCCAGACCAGACTTGCCTTCATTAGCACATACTTCAGATTCTTTACCATGACCTCTTCCTTAATTGATATTTGACTTACTTCTGACCCTTCATAACTACTGGAGCATTAATCCTCCTGATCCCTTACTGGTCTGTGACTTCTGCAAAGTTCTCTACCAATGATTACACCATGAGAAACTAATTGAATCTCAAGTCACCTATAATCTTTTGGTATCAAGGCATATTTAGCTTTTACTTCTTATGTGCCAGCACTATTGAGTCCCAGGGGTAGCATTTGAGCTTTGGTCTCAGTGTTTTGGACTCCAGGACTAGAATTTTAATCATTATTCTATGCCTCCTCAGTTAATAGAAACACAATGACTTAAACTAATGGAGGACAGTGTTAACAAGTAAAGATTATGCTAGATTTCCTTTAAAGAATAGATAAGAATAATGTATAATTAGCATGTTAAATACTCAGGTATGATTGAAAGCAATTTATTCTCTTTGTAGGTTAAATGTTTTCCACAATTAGTTTGCATTAAAATATTTTTCATAGATTATAATAATCACTTATGTTTAAATATAGAACTGTGAATACAAAATACTTTACATACATTATCTCATTTGATAGTATATTAGTATATAATTGAATATTAATCACTTAGCATACATTATTTTTAAAAAAAGAAGGGCAGCAAGGGACATGAAGGAAGGTCCTTGAAGCCATGCCCCTTTAATAATAGTGGAAAGAAATGAGAATGTTTGACTTATGTAGGAGACAGATGAGGGGGAGACATAATTATTTTCTTCAAATGTTCAAAGAGCAATCCTGTGGAAAAAGAATTAAAATTGTTCTGTTGGTTACTGTAAAATTGAAAATTGATTTTAATTCTATTTTATAAAGTAAATCAATCTGTCATGGATTTAATACTCTCCCCATCAGAGTAAGCCCAAATTTCTTACCTCAGTAACTCTACCTTCACCTGAAATTTACCTAAAAGTCAAGCTTTTGTTCTGTAATTGACTCTACTCAGGACTCAATTTTATCATGAATTGAATCCCCACCTTTATATTGTCTTCCTTTGTAACCTCACTCACTACCCACTTAACTAAAATTTGAGTTGATTTAATCAAAGCTTTTTAGAGTATACTTATACTTTTAGGCCTTAATCCTGACATATAAGAATTACTAATTTCATAAGAATGAAGTAGTGGAGAGGAACTGAAATGACTCTTATCCCATCTCCTCATTAAAGTGTCTACTAATTGGGGGTTGCTATGATGTAATTTTAGACCAGTCAGAAAAAAGTCACACTTACAGTACTGGAGATTTAGAAAAGACCCTGTCAGCCCTCAGTAAAGTTCTTTGGTCATTGAGAGAAGGCATCGACACAATTTATTGGTTACTGTTAACTTAACAAATAATTTGATCATATTTGGAAACTTATCTCTCAGTTTATCTTAACTAGTACCATTATACTCCAAAGCAAAAGAGCATGGAACAGTGGATATAATGTACAGGTTGAGGATTGATGCAGCAAAAAATCTTCTTCACAATTAGAACTATATGCAGGTTCAGAGGGTTACCTTGGGGAGAATTGGTTCTTCTTCAGTGGAGTTCTTCTAGCATAGGAC
Organism: Gymnobelideus leadbeateri; assembly: GCA_011680675.1. Lineage (NCBI taxonomy): Eukaryota > Metazoa > Chordata > Mammalia > Diprotodontia > Petauridae > Gymnobelideus > Gymnobelideus leadbeateri. Next base: position 210,311 of record WOXC01003936.1, on the reverse strand, counting down.
AAGTAACCTCTTTCCTGGTATGCTGTATTAGGTATTCTTTTGTGAATGAGGGTTGGTTTAGTCTATCAATCAACAAGCATTTATTAATGATGTACTAAGTGCTGGCTACTCTACTTGGGATACAAAACAGATGAAAAAGAGAAAAACAATGTACCTACCTTCAAGGAATTAACATTTTAATAGAAAAGACAATTAAAAAAGGAGATATGAAAGAGACTACACACACACACACACACACACACACACACTCACACATACATTTGGTAAATGGAACATCAGTCAATTCAGGGGGAAGGTGCTAGCAATATACATGTTAATGATTGTCCTTCTAACTGAAATGCTGCAGTTCTTTGACTGTGTTAGAAAAAATGGAAGAGTCAAAACAAGAATATGGCCTGGCTCCTTACTTTATGGAGTCTACAATATAATTGTTGTTACTACTTAATTTGGTAATGATCTGTATGTAGAAATATATATGTGTGTATATATGTATATGTATATACACAAATATACATCTATCTTTATATACACATATATGTTTGTTTTTTATTGGCCCTTCCAATATCACCCAGGCCAGAAGTACAATGACTCCTCATGGACCTGAACCCACTGCTGAACAGCATGAAAGCCTTGATTTGCCTTTTTTCTGCCCCTATTTAATCATTCTAGTAGCCCAGCTGTTGGCACCAGACTAAATTCTATTCACTAGCCTCAGTCTCCACAGAAGGATTATAGCCATGCACCACAATCCTTGGCCCTTTAATTACAATGCATATTTCACTGGTCTCTAATCATACCTAATTGTAGGCTATATCTTCATCATAAGCTCCACAAAGGCCAGAATCAAATACAATATATAGATATAGTTTGACAGATAAGATAGATAGATATTCATATATAGTTGAAATAGTTAAAAGGAACTTCATAGAAATCATCCCTCAGTAATTTACCTGGTGAATAAAAATTTAAATCATGACTTTGCACAGTCAATAGGAACCTCTAATGGTTTCACAAGAAGGTAGAGGGAAACAAACCATACTAAAGCAATTTGCTAGAGAACTTTTGGTGGATATTGTCTTCCATCGTGCCCACTTTAGTACTATCTCCCCCACTCAAACTTCTATCCCCTGGTAGCATTACTTGATTTTATCTCAAAAGGTTTAGCTGACTCCACACTACCAGGCCCTTTTTTCAGTTGTCTCAGGTTCTACTTTCTTCCTGGTCTCCTTTGGTGTGATGATTTTGCCTTTTTTCATTTGGATTATGTGTCTGTCATCAATAGCACTTTCCTAGGGCTTGCATGTGCTGATAGTCAAAATATAATATTTACAGAAGTATATTAACAGTTATGAGAGGTTATTTTGATTGGTTAAATTGGAATGGATACCATTTCTTCATTTGACACTATAAAATTATGTTTTTGTAGTATACCAGAAGCCAGATGGGGGACATAGCATACATATGACTTAAAAAAACAAAAACAAAAACAAAAACAAACCAGATTTGTCCACTTCAAAATAATAAAGCATACCTCCATCTCTCTCCGTAGTTCATTTCTTACAAAGGAAATGCAGGTTGACTTAGACTTGATTTTGAAAGCCGTTATTTTCCTTCTCCACAGAGAACATATGAGCAACAATATAATGCTCTCCAATATTGGCTATACCCCCTGGACTCAGTTCTTCATAGGATTAAGATAAAGAAAAGGAAGTGCTAGAAATTTCTACGACTTTTTTTTTCCATTTTTCTCTCTCAATTTATTTATTTATTTTTAGTTTTCAACACTCATTTCCACAAGATTTTGAGTTACTAATTTTCCCCCCATCTTTCCACTCCCCCCTCCCCAAGATAGCAAGCCTCCTGAACAACCCTTCCGAAAATCTGTTCTTTCATCTATCCTTCCCTATTCTCTCCCCCAACTTTCTAGTAGGGCAAGATGGATTTCTATGCCCCGGTGCCCATATATCTTATTTCCCAGTTGCGTGTTTAAAAAAAGGATTTTTTTTAACATTTGTTTTAAAACTTTGATTTCAAGATTCATTACCTTCTTCACTCCTCATCCACCCCAATGGGAAGGCAAGCAATTCTATACAGGTTGTACATGAAGAGTTATCGAAAATGTTTCCATAGTAGTTATATTGTGAAAGACTATTTTTCTTTCCATCCTATCCTGCCCTCACTTATTCTATTTTGACACTGTCCTTTTTCAAAAGTTATTGCTTCTAACTACCCTCTCCCCCAATCTGCCCTCCCTTCTATCATTCCCCCTCTTATCCCATTCCCCCCTACTTTGCTGTAGGGTAAGATACCCGATTGGGTGTGTATGTTATTCCCTCCTTAAGCCAAATTCAATGAGAGTAAGGTTGACCCATTCCCTTTCACCTTCCTGCTCTTCCCCTCCATCATTACAGTTTTCTCTTGCCTCTTTTATATGAGACAATTTACCCTATTCTATCTTTTCCTTTCTCCTCCCAATACATTCCTTTCTCACTTTTTGATTTTATTTTTTAGATATCATCCCTTCCTATTCAACTGACCCTGTGCCCTCTGTCTATGTATATATGTACACGAATATACATACACTCACATATATATGCACATATACACCTGCCTATACATACATATATGTATATATACATACATACACACACATTTCTATTCCCTTCAACTATCTTCATACTGAGAAAAGACTCATGAGTTATAATTATCATTTTTCCATGTAGGAATATGAATAGCTTGACTTTAATAAATTCCTTATTATTTATTTTTCCTGTTTAATTTCTCATGATGCTTTTGCTTGTATTTGAAAGCCAAATTTTCTGTTTGGCTCTGGTTTTTCATCAAATACTTGAAAGTCCTCTATTTCACTGAATATTCACATTTCTTTCTGAAAGATTATACTCAGTTTTGCTGGGTAGGTGATTCTTGGTTTTAATCCTAGCTCCTTTGACCTCCAGAATATCATATTCCAAGCCCTTCGATTCCTTAATGTAGAAGCTGCTAGATTTTGTGTTATCTTGATTGTGTTTCCACAATACTCAAATTGTTTCTTCCTGACTCCTTGTGATATTTTCACCTTGATCTGGCAAATCTGGAATTTGGCTAAAATATTCCTATGAGTTTTCTTTATTGGATTTTTTAAAAGAGGTTATTGGTGAAGTCTTTCAATTTCTATTTACTCATTTGGTTCTAGAATATCAGGGCGATTTTGCTTGATAATTTCTTGGAAGATGGTGTCTAGGCTCTTTTTTTATAATGGCTTTCAGGTAGTTCAATAATTTTTAAATAATCTCTCCTGGATCTATTTTCCAGTTCAGTGGTTTTTGCAATGAAATATTTCACATTGCCTTCTATTTTTCCATTTGTTTGGATCTGTTTTATAGTATCTTGATTTCTCATAAAGTCATTAGCTTCCATTTGCTCCAATATAAGCTTGAAGGAATTATTCTCTTCTGTGAGTGTTTGAAATTCCTTTTCCATCTGACCAATTTAGCTTTTTAAGGCATTCTTCTACTCATTGGCCTTTTGGGACTTTTTTGAGTTAGTCTATTTTTTAGGTGTTATTTTCTTCAGTCAGGCTGTTGCCTTGCTTTTCATTGTTTTCTTGCATCATTCTTATTTCTCTTCCCATTTTTTTCTCCACTTCTCTTACTTGATTTTGAATCTCCTTCTTGAGCCCCTCCATGGCCTATAACCAATTCATATTTTTCTTGGAAGATTCTTATGCAGGAGTTTTGACTTTGTTGTCTTCTTCTGGGTCCATGTTTTGATCCTTTGTCCCCCCAAAAGTATTCTATTATCTTATTGTGCTCTCTCTGTTTGTTCATCTTGCCAGCTAATTACTTGACTTTTGAGCTTTTTTCCACTATGCAGCTGCTTCCAGAGCTCTTGTCAGAGTTATTGGGAGGGTGTCCTCTGTAAAGCCACCACAAAATCTGGCAAATTGGTGTTCTTCAACCCAGAACCACTACTAAAGACTGTGTTTCATATCCATGCAGGTCAAAGCAAGAGAAATTACCCTCTAAATGGTTGCTTGGTCTCACTATGATCTGTAGACCAGGAGCTGTAGAGCCAGCCCTGAAGTGGTAGCTCCAGTGGCTATGCCTCTGCCACCTCTTGCCCCGGAGGCAGGGGCCTGACTGCGCTCTACTCTCATCCTTGGATCAACAGGGTTCCCCACTAAACTTTTACTTTCTCTTTGGCTTTTATGTGTTGAGAAGTTGTGAAACCACCACAGCTGTCAGTAAATCATTCTCCTGAAGTCTGATCTGGGCTGTCTGTACTAGGCCTGGGACCATGCACCACACACAGGGCTGTGCTTGGCTCCCAGCTTGCTGCGATACTCCTGTAGTCTGGGCCTGCCAGGCAGCCGTCAACAGGAAATTTGTTTCTCTCTATCACTTTGTGGGTTCCATAGCTCTAAAATTTGTTTAGAGTCATTTTTTACAGGTATTGGAGGTGGTTGGAGTGGGAGCTAAAGCAAGTTCCTGCTTATACTGTGCCATCTTGGCTCTGCCCCTATACTTTATTTTTCTTAGAAATAAAAACACTGGGGGGTGGAGCAAAGATGGCAGAGTAGAAACAGCACTTCCAAGGTGCTCTGCCCCACACAACTTCCAAATTAAGTAAAAGGGGACTCTGAACAACTTCTGGAGCCCCAGCACCCACAGAACTACACAGAGAAACTAACCTCCCGCTGAGGAGAACCCAGCAGCTCTGCAGGGAGGTTGAAAGAATCCACCAATCACCTCCTGAAAAAGATCCCAAAAAGAAAACTCCTGGGAATATTATAGCCAGGCTCCAGAACTCCCAGATCAAGGAGAAAGTACTACAAGCAGCCAGGAAGAAACAATTTCAATATTGTGGAAACACAATCAGAATAGCCCAGGACCTGGCAGCTTCTACACTGAGGGATTGAAGAGCATGGAATATGATATTCCAGAGGGCAAAAGAGCTGGGATTGAAGCCAAGGGTCACCTACCTAGCAAAACTGAGTATCTTGTTTCAGGGGAAAATATGGTCATTCAGTGGAATAGAGGACTTTCAAGCATTATTGAGGAAAAAACCAGAGTTGAATAGAAAATTTGACATTCAGACACAAGAAGCAGGAGATGCTTGAGAAGGTAATCAAGGAAAAGAAATCAAAAGGAACTCATCAAAGTTGAACTATTTACATTCCTACATGGAAAAACAATAACTGTGTCTGATGAAACCTTTCTCATTATGAAAATAACTGAAGAAGGGTATATGGGCATATGTTTACAGGTATACATTGATAGAGGGCACAGGTTAAATTTGATAGGAAGGGATGATTCTTAAGGGGTGAAGTCAAGAGGTGAGAGAGGAAAGTGGCAAGAGGAGATGGGGAGAGACAGGGTAGGGTAAACTATCTCATATAGAAGAGGCAAGGGGAAGGAGTTGCAGGGGAGGGGAAGAACAGGAAGGCAAAAAGGCAAAAGCATATTCTCATTGAAGTTGGCTCAAGGAGAGAATCACATACATACTAAATGGGATATCTCACCCTGCAGTTGAGCAGGGGAAAGGGGGATGTGAGGGGGCAGGATGGAGGGGAGGGCATTCTGGGGGGAGGGGAGGTTGGAAGTACCCACTATCAAAGAGGGACAGGATCAAAGTAGGGAATGGACCAGGTGGGGGGTGAGATGGGTGGGAGGGAAATTTAAGCAGTCTTTCACAATATATCTACTATGGTAATGTTTTGCATAGCTATACATGTACAACACATACTGAATTGCTTATCTTCTCAGAGGGAGTGGGTGACAAGGGTGGAAGGGAATGGATCTGAAAATCGAAGTTTTAAAATTAAATGTTCCATAAAATGTCCAGGCATTGGGGCTCAGAGATTCAACTTCCCCTAATGGCAAAGTTGAAGGGGGTATGGGAGAAGATATGGAAGAGAGCAGATTGGATGAGGGGATATCTAGTGGGACTGCAGTTCTGAAGTGGTGGGTAGGGAAAAAATGGGGGAAAAATTGTAACTCAAAATTTGGTGGAAATGAATTATGTAAACCAGAAGTTAATAAAGCATTTGTTTAATTAAAAAAAAGAAATATGAAAAAAAGAAAAAGAAAAAGAGAAGAAAGAAAAAGGAAAGAAAAAAGAAGAAAAAAGAAGAAAAAAGAAAAAAAAGAAAGAATAAAGAAAAAGAAAGAAAAAAAGAAGAGAAAAAAGAAATAAAACACTGATTTAGAGAGAGCTATGTCTATGTAGGAATAATCTACATTAATAAAAATGTAAATAATTCCAGAAATTGGTGAGGGATCAAAATAAATGGGAAACAAGCATTTATTAAGTTCCTACTAGGAAGTAACAGAGACTAGGGATATAATCCAGACCTATGATTGCACTGGTATTAGGAATTAGGAAACTCCTTCTAACAGTATAGATAAATACCTTCTCTGAAAGTTTTAGCATTAGAGAATTTCCTAGAATACTGAATGGTTATGTGATTGCCTGGGGTCAAAAGTAGGAAGTGTTAGAGGAAAGATTTGAAGGCTGATTTTTGTTACTTTGAGAACAAGTATTTAACCATGAGATAATGTTGCCTCTTTATGAAGAATATGATATACACACAAGTATATAAGTGGAGGTTGAGCTGGGAAACTCCTGATAAACTCTATGAATTCCCCCAATTAATCTGAATTCATGAGGCATGGACCTTCCTTAAGAGGAAGTGATGGAAATAAAAGGACACAGGGACCCATCAGATTATTCACCAGGGGCTACAACTGCCTCAAATATGACAGGTAAGGGATGGGCTTTGATAGGATGAGCAATTCTTTTCAGTCTACCCATCATTATGCTCTGATTTATAAACCATGAAATTTAATTTTTTCATATTAGGAAATAGTTCAACTTTTTTCTCACATTTCCTTTTCCTAGATCTCTATAAATAAGAATATAAAAGTGGGGGAAGAAGATATCATTTCTCCCTGCCATCAACCAAGTTCTTATAGCAATTTCTTAGAGAAATCTATTGTGGGGAGTTTGGGAGAGTGTTCCTGGATCTTTACTTCATAGCTAGTGCCTCATGACTTTCTCTTTCCTTTTCTAAGTACGGGTCAGAGAATAAATAAAGCTCTTGAGAATTAACTTATTTTAGCTCTAGATTCCCCAAAAGTCTGATAATTTTTAATTTCAGTCAATTCTGAGCCAGCCAATCAAAGTCAACATTTTTTAATACCATGATCTTTGAAAAGAGGAGGGCCAATTTGTCTACCATAGCTAGAAGACTAAGGGTAGATTTCTGTGAGATATTGAGAGAGTCCAAGTCTGAAATGAATGAAAAAATATCTTCTGTAATTCCATACATGATTTTCCCATCCAGGAGGAATTTTAAAGGTCTATTTGAGACTTTATGCTTCATATTTGTTCTTTATATTTTATGAATTTTCTGTACCAGGTAAAATAAAGGCTGTCCTATACATATTTTGCATTGCATGCCTATCAGCCCAAATTGGTAAAACCTATTCATGAGCCATACCTAAGTTTCATTTTAGGGATTTTGCTGGAGAAACGTGGGTATGGAAAATGAGACAACAAGAGAAACTGAGGTTAAGATCCTAGGAATAAGTACAGTCCATATGAATCTAGAGTCCTCTGAGGATACAAGTTTGATATAAAAGAAACAAACAAACAAACATATGTGGTATATTCAAAAGAGAGCCTGGGACAAAGCCTGGTGAGAAATTTGAGAAGGGAGAAATCACTTGCAGCTGGGAAGATCATTGAAGTCTTCAAGAGAGAGGTGGCACATGAACAGTGTTGAAGGAAATTAAAGGATTCATTAGAAGAGAGACTGTTTCAGAATTCACAGGATGGGGGAGAGAAAGAGATATCAAATATAATGTTTGAATGCACAAAGAGAGGAGAAGAGGAAATAAGGATAGTGTTAAGCCATGGGGGTAATAGAAATATATCATAGGGTATTAGAGGTAGAATAAATTATGTTATAAACCTCTTTAATCAAAATAAGGATAGTGTTAAGCCATGGGGGTAATAGAAATATATCATAGGGTATTAGAGATAGAATAAATTATGTTATAAAACTCTTTAATCAAAATGGGAGACCAGGTCATCTGGTAAATGTGTGATAGAGCTGGGTGTTTGAGGAAAAGGAATGGCTCTGGCAATGATTAAAATAGGGAGTGGATCAGAAATGAGCAAAGTTGTTTTCAAGGGACCAGTTGAATATAGTAGATGCAGTGATATTCTTGAATTCAAGAAGATCTAGATTCAAATTCTGTCTTTCATAATCACTAGCTTTATAACCTTGGCCAAGTCAGCTAACCTATGTGCATTTCAATTTACTCATCTATAAAATGGGGGAAATTATATCAAAAATATGTTCCAGGCAGGGTTATCATGAATCTTAAATAAAATATTAAAAGTAGTTTGAATACTTTAAAGCACTATATAAATACCACTTATTAATGATGGTGATGATGATGATGATGCATAATGCATGAATTTGTACTAGACTCAACACAATTTTGTATGTATTCAGTGACTCAGGTATTAAGGCAGAGAAGATGAAGAGTGTGGGGGATACATGGATGAGTATTGACAGAACCAGAATAATAGAAGGACAAAAAGGATAAGAAATTCATGGACACAATGTAGATGTCTTATTTAATTGACCAAAGTTGGAAGGGTTATCAATGTAAAGGGGAAGATATTAGGTCAGAAGAGGGATGTCAGACTAATGAAATAAGGAGGAATAAAGTTTAACTGTTCTTCCTTGGAATTTGCCTAAGATTTTGACTACCTAATTGATTTCAATATTCTGCCAATGTGAATAGCTGGGAATCATAAAATTACAGTTCCCAAGAAATTAGCACTAAATATACAGTAATGGAAAAGCAGATGGTGGGTGTAAGGAAAATGTAATTATAATAAATAAGAAACTTGACAATAGAAATGTAGTAAACAATGTCATCAGGTAAAGGCTTAATCAATTAATCAAGAAACGTTTGTTTTTTAGTGTTTCACTAACAAAACTAAGCTTTATTTTCATGCTTATTACAGATTTGTCTTTGATACTGAGAACATATTAAGATTGTTTTAACATATGATTTACCTTTCTCCAGCAAATAGGTTAAGAGGAATTTAAAACTACAAAATAATTTAGTTCTGAATTTTGGGAAACATGATAATAAATACCTTACTATTTGTTTCCTTTTTCTGATCATCCATGATGGATTTCTTTACAAAAAAATACATTATATTATTTTCATAATAATTAGTTATAGGAAAAGAAATAAGTAACACTCATAAAAGTATTTTTTTCTTTCCAAATGCTTTATTAATTTTTGGTTTGCATCATTCATTTCCACCAGATTTTGAGTTATAATTTTTTCCCCAATTTTTCCCCTACCCCACCACAGAATAGCAGTCCCACAGGATATCCTCTCATCCAATCTGCTCTCGCCCATATCTTCTCCCATACCCCCTTCGACTTTTCCATTAGGGAAAGGTGAATCACTGTGCTCCAATGCCTACACATCTTATCTCCCAATTATGTGCAAAATAGTATTAATAACAGTATTTATATATTTGAAATATTTCATTTTAAAACTTCGAATTCCAGATCCATTCCCTTCGTCCCTTGTCACCCACACCCACTGGGAAGATTAGCAATTCAGTATACATTGTACATGTATAGCTATGCAAAACACTACCACAGTAGATATATTGTAAAAGACTGGCTATAATTCCCTCCCATCCATCCCACCCCCCACCTGGTCCATTCCCTACTTTGATCCTGTCCCTCTTCAAATGTGGGTGCCTCCAACTTCCCCTCCCTCCAGCATGCCCTCCACTCCATCATGCCCTCCCCTCCATCATGCCCCCTCTCATCTCCCTTCCCCCTACTCTTCTGCAAGGTGAGATATTCCATGTAGTATGTATGCCATTCTCTCCCTGAGCCAAATTCAATGAGAATATGTTTTTGCCTTTTTGCCTTCCTGTTTTTGCCCTCCCTTGCAACCATTTCCCTTGCCTCTTCTACATGAGATAGTTTACGACACCCAGTCTCTCCCCATCTCCTATTCACACATTCCTCTTTCACCTCTTAACTTCACCCCTTAAGTATCATCCCTTCCCACCAAATTCAACCTGTGCCCTCTTTCCATGTATACCTGTAGACATATATACACACATTCATATATGTATTCATATGCCCATATACCCTTCTTCAATTATTTTCATACTTAGAAAGGTTTCATCAGTCACTGTTATTGTTTTTCCATGTAGGAATATAAATAGTAAAACTTTGATAAGTTCTTTTTGATTTCTTTTCCCTGATTACTTTCTCAAGCATCTCTTGCTTCTTGTGTCTGAATGTCAATTTTTCTATGCAACTCGGTTTTTTTTTTCTCAAGAATGCTTGAAAGTCTTCTATTCCACCAAATGACCATATTTTCCCCTGAAACAAGATACTCAGTTTTGCTAGGTAGGTGATTCTTGATTTTAATCCCAGGTCCTTTGCCCTCTGGAATATCATATTCCATGCCCTTTGATCCCTCAATATAAAAGTTGCCAGGTCCTGTGCTATTCTGATTGTGTTTCCACAATATTGAAATTGTTTCTTCCTGGCTGCTTGTAGTATTTTCTCCTTGATTTGGGAATTCTGGAATCTGGCTATGATATTCCTAGGAGTTTTATTTTGGGGATCTTTTTCAGGAGGTGATCGATGGATCACCTCTATTTCACCCTCTGGGTCTAAAACATCAGGATAATTTTCCTTTAGAATTTCTTGAAGGATCATTTCTAGGTTTTTTTCTTTGATCATGGTTTTCAGATAGTCCAATAATTTTTAAATGATCTCTCCTGCATCTATTTTCCAGGTCAGTGGTTTTTTCCCATAAGATATTGCACATTGCCTTCTATTCTTTCAGTTGCTTTGATCTGTTTAACAGCATCTTGATTTCTCATAAAGTCACTAGGTTCGGGGGCGGAGCCAAGATGGCGGAAAGGAAGCAGGGACCTCACTGAGCTCCTCTGTCACTAAGACTCAAAGGGTGAATCTGAGTGGATTCTGGAGTGACGGAGCCAACTGGAAGACAGAGTGTGCCAGAGTCCAGTGCAGGAGGTTGCCCAGTGTGTCTGGACAGGTCGAGCAAAGAGCACGTGGGGTCTGCACAGCTCAGACCTAAGAGCAGACAAGCAGACTACAGCAGAGAGAGAAAATGCCCCAGCCTGCAGACTTACCATGGATGAATCACAGTCATCTCTCACAGGGAAAGGATCATTGGAGCCAGGTAGGAGAGTCTGGCCCCCCAATGGAGAGAGTGGCTTCACTGGTTGCATTCGCCTCCCAGCCTGGAAGTTTAGAAACTGCCTGCCTGTATACTACAGGGGCTGGAATGGCAAAGTAAATTCTAGCTGCTCTGATCCTCCCATCCCTCCTTCATGAAGCAGAAAACCCAAAGATAAGTCTCCCACCCAGATTGAAATCCCAAGTTAATGGAAATAGCCTCAGGCTTGAGAGTCTCCAATAAGGGGTGTAACTGAGACAGCCAGGAGTCTGAAGAGCAGAGAGGGAGGGGTCGCAACAAGCCCCACCTCACCTCACCAACAAAAGCCTACTTATAGCCAAGGGGTATAGAGGCAGAAATCTGAAGTGGTCAGACTCACACCCACCTACACACCTACATTCCTCACTGATTTCCCTGACTTAGCCATAAACTAGCCACCCAGAGGTATTCAAAGTCAAGGATCAGGCCCTAAACTCATAGCCTGAGAAACTAAGAAACAGGAAGTCACAATGGGAAGGAAAGAAGCTGAAAAGGAGAAGGGGAAGGCAAGAAAGGCTATTCAAGCCTACTATGTAGGGTAAGAACAACTAAATACACAGGTCAATATAGACTCTCTACCCACACCTGAGACCACAGAAGGAAACATGATCTGGTCTCAAGCCCAAATAGCATTCCTGGAGGAGCTTAAGAAAAATTTTAAAGACCAAATCAGGGAAGTAGTGATCAACTTGGAAAAAAGTCTCAGTGAAGAAAACAAATCCTTAAAAAGTAAAATTCGTGAAGTAATTGGAGAAAATACCTCCCTAAAAAAGGAACTTCAAAAACTAACTGAAGACTATAATTCCCCCAAAATTAGATACAATTAAACTGAAACTCAGAACTCTATGATGCAGCAGGTGTCAATCAAAAAAAAAAAAAAAAGATCGAAAAATTGGAAGAAAATGTAAAATATCTCACTGGAAAAATAACTGACCTAGAGAACAGATCCAGGAGAGACAACTTAAGAATTATTGGTCTACCAGAAAGCCATGATGAAAAAAGCAGTCTAGACAACATCCTCCAAGAGACTGTCAAAGAAAACTGTCTTGAGGTCCTGGAATCAGAAGATAAAATAGCTATCGATAGAATTCACTGGATTCCTCCTGAAAGAGATCCCAAACAGAAAATTCCAAGAAATATAGTAGCTGAATTCCAGAACTACAAGATTAAAGAAAAAATTCTACAAGCAGCCAAAAAGAAACAATTCAAATATCGAGGAACTACAGTTAGGATCACACAGGACCTAGCAGATTCTACATTAAAAGAGCGGAGGGAATGGAATTTGATATTTCATAGGGCAAGAGAGCTAGGACTACAACCAAGGATTAACTACCCGGCAAAAGTGAGCATAATCTTTCAGGCAAGGAGATGGACATTTAAGGAAATAAGGCACTTCCAGACCTTCCTGATGAAAAAGCCAGAGCTCAATGGAAAATTTGATCTCCAATTACAAGACTCCAGAAAGACATTAAAAGGTAAACAAGGGATACACAGACTCACACATGCACTAGTGCACACACCCACACCCACAAACACACACTCATTACTCGGGATGCAACAAGAGCAAAATGTTCACATCCCTATATGTGGAGCTGATAACTGTCAATATTCAAAATCTTTATGATTATCATGACCTTCAAAAAGGTTATACTTAGATAGAGGGTGTGGGTATGGATGCACTAACATGAAGTCTAAAAAAAAGACTATTAAGGGGATGAAAGAGACTGTAATGGGAAAAAGGAGAGGATGAGATAGGAAAAGGTAAAATATGCCATCTGAAGAGGCATCAAAACACACTATAGAAGAGGGGAAAGAAAAGGGGAGAAGAACATCATTTAAACACTATTCTCACTGGTTCTGGTTCAAAGAGGGATCAAATTAATAAGTGAAGTTTAAGATTCTAATGTTAATAGACACATAAATTTATTAAATAGAGGAAAAGGCGAGAGGGAGAGGAGCACTGTTTGAAATTTACTCTCATTGGTTTGTAATCAAAGGGGGGTAATTTACCCTGAGAAGTATAAAAATGTATTGTGTCCTATAGATAGTGGAAGGGTAAGGGTGGGGGGTGAAAAGGAGGAGACTAATGGGGGGATTAGAAGGGAGGGAAATAGTAAGGGGAGAGAATAGGTTAAGAAGGGGGGTCACTGGGTGGGAACACTGAGGGAAGGGCAGTCAAGAGGGAAAACTTCAAGGAGGCGAAGGGAGAAGGAAGAAACAAAAACATAAACAGGGGAGGGAATAGGATGGAGGGAAAGAGACAGATAGTCATCATTACTGTGGATGTGAATGGGATGAACTCTCCCATAAAACAGAGGTGGATAGCAGAATAGATTAAAAACCATAATCCTACAATATGTTGTCTACAAGAAACACATTTGAAAAAAAGGGATACCCACAGAGTAAAGGTAAAAGGTTGGAGTAAAATTTATTATGCCTTAGCTAAAGTAAAAAAAGCAGGGGTAAAAATACTTATCTCAGATAAAGCAAAAGCAAAAATAGATCTAATTCAATGAGATAAGAAAGGAAACTATATCCTACTAAAAGGCACCACTGAGAATGAAGCAATATCACTACTTAATATATATGCACCAAGTGGTATAGCATCCAAATTCCTAGAGGAGAAGTTAAAGGAATTAGAGGAAGAAATAGATAGCAAAACTATACTAGTGGGGGACCTTAATCTCCCCCTCCCTGAACTCAATAAATCTAACCTCAAAATAAACAAGAAAGAAGTTAAGGAGGTGATAGAATCTTAGAGAGACTAGATATGATGGATCTCTGGAGAAAACTGAATGGGGATGAAAAGGAATTTACTTTCTTCTCAGCAGTGCATGGTACATACTCAAAAATAGACCATGTACTAGGGCATGAAAACCTCACAATCCAGTGCAAAAAGGCAGAAATATTAAATGCATCATTCTCAGATCATGATGCAATAAAAATTATATGCAATAAAGGGCCAGGGAAAGATAGACTAAAAACTAATTGGAAATTAAACAATTTAATCCTAAAGAATGGATGGGTCAAAGAAGAAATTATAGAAACAATCAAAAATTTCATTCAAGAGAATGATAATAATGAGACAACATACCAAAATTTGTGGGATGCACTAAAGGCAGTTCTCAGGGGAAGTTTTATATCCCTGAGTGCATACATGAATAAATTAGAGAAAAGGGAGGTCAATGAATTGGACATGCAATTGAAAAAGCTAGAAAAACAACAAATTGAAAACCCCCAATTTAGTACTAAATTAGAAATATTGAAAACCAAAGGAGAGATTAATAAAATTGAAATTAAGAAAACTATTGAATTAATAAATAAAACTAAGAGTTGGTTTTATGAAAAAATCAACAAAATTGATAGTCCCTAAGTCAATATGGTAAAAAAAAAAAAACAAAAGAAAGAAGAAAACCAAATTATGAGTATCAAAAATAAAAAGGGTGAATCTACCTCTAATGTAGAGGAAATAAAAAAATATATAATGAGGAATTATTTTTCCCAATTGTATGCATATAAATATTACAATCTTAGTGAATTGGATGAATATTTACAAAATCACAAGTTGCCCAGATTAACAGAAGAGGAAGTGAATTACCTAAATAACCCCATCTCAGAAAAAGAAATCAAACAAGCCATCAATGAACTCCCTAGGAAAAAATCTCCAGGGCCAGATGGGTTCACTAGTGAATTCTATCAAACATTTAAAGAACAATTGATTCCAATACTCTACAAACTATTTGGGAAAATTAGTGAAGAAGGAGTCCTACCAAACTCTTTCTATGACACAAATATGGTACTGATTCCTAAATCAGGAAGAGATAAAATAGAGAAAGAAAATTATAGACCAATTTCCCTCATGAATTTAGATGCAAAAATTCTAAATAAAATATTAGCCAAAAGACTCCAACAACTTATCACAAAAATAATACACTCATATTCATTCCAGGAACATAAGGATGGTTTAATATTAGGAAAACCATCAGTATAATTGAGCATATCAACAATAAAACTAGCAGAAACCACATGATCATCTCAATAGATGCAAAAAAGGCTTTTGACAAAGTACAACATCCATTCCCATTAAAAAAAAAAACACTAGAAAGTATAGGAATAAATGGAGCCTTCCTTAAAATAGTTGATAGCATCTATTTAAAACCATCAGCAAATATTATATGCAATGGGGATAAAATAGAAGCCTTTCCAATAAGATCAGGACTGAAACAAGGGTGTCCACTATCACCCCTCTTATACAATCTGGTACTAGAAACACTAGCAGTAGCAATTAGATAAGAAAAAGAAATCAAAGGAATCAAATTAGGCAAAGAAGTGACCAAGCTATCACTCTTTGCAGATGATATGATGATATACTTAGAGAATCTTAGAAAATCAAGTAAAAAACTACTTGAGACAATAAAAAAATTTGGCAAAGTTGCAGGATATAAAATAAACCCACATAAATCCTCAGCATTCCTGGACATCTCTAATGACACTCAACAGCAAGAGATAGAAAGAGAAATCCCATTTAAAGTCACTGTAGACATTATGAAATATTTGGGAATCTACTTGCCAAAACAAACCCAGAATCTATATGATCACAACTACAAAACACTACTCACACAAATAAAAGCAGATCTAATAGTTGGATAAATATCAATTGCTTGTGGCTGGGTCGAGCTAATATAATGAAAATGACAATTTTACCCAAACTAAATTATATATTTAGTGCCATACCAATCAAATTACCAAAAAACTACTTTGTAGAGTTAGACAAAATAATAACAAAATTTATTTGGATAAACAAACGGTCTAGAATATCAAGGGAATTAATGAAAAGAAATGCTAGGGAAGGTGGACTAGCTATGCGAGATCTTAATCTGTATTATACAGTAGCAGTCATCAAAACTGCTTGGTACTGGCAGAGGTGTAGAGTAGTGGATCAATGGAATAAATTAGGCGCAGAAGATGCAGCAGTTAATGAATATATTAATCTATTGTTTGATAAACCCAAAGAGCCCAGTTTTTGGGATAAGAATGCACTATTTGACAAAAACTGCTGGGAAAACTGGAATACAGTATGGCAGAAAGTGGGCATAGATCACTATCTAACACCATATACCAAAATCAAGTCTAAATGGGTGCATGATCTAGGTGTAAAGGATAATACTGCAAGCAATTTGGGAAAGCAATGAATATTTTACCTGACAGATTTGTGGAGAGGGGAAGATTTTAGGACCAAACAAGAATTAGACAGCATTATAAAATGCAAAATAGATAATTTTGATTACATTAAATTGAAAAGCTTCTGTACAAACAAAGCCAATGTAACCAAGATCAAGAGGGAGGTGGGAAATTGGGAAAGGATTTTTACAACTTGTGTCTCTGATAAAGGACTCATTTCTAAAATTTATAGAGAATTGAGCCAAATCTATATGATTACAAGTCAGTCCCCAATTGAGAAATGGTCAAAGGATATGAACAGGCAGTTTTCAGAGAAATAAATTAAAGATATCTATAAGCATATGAAGAAATGCTCTAAATCACTATCAAGTAGAGAAATGCAAATCAAAACAACTCTGAGATACCACATCTCTCCAGTCAGATTGGCTAAGATGAAAAAACAAGAAAGTGACAAATGCTGGAGAGGACATTGACAAATTGGAACACTAATACATTGTTGATGGAGTTGTGAACTGATCCAACCATTCTGGAGAGCAATCTGGATTTATAACCAAAGGGCTATAAATAATTTCATACCCTTTGACCCAGCAATACCACTTCTAGGGTTATATCCCAAAGAGATCACAGAAGTGGGAGGAAGACCCATATGTACGTAAATATTTTTAGCAGCCCTTTTTGTGGTTGCAAAGAATTGGAAACTAAAGGGGTGCCCATCAATTGGGGAATCGCTGAATAAGTTGTGGTATATGAATGTAATGGAATATTATTGTGCTATCAGAAATGAGGAGGTGACAGATTTTATGATTACCTGGAGAGACTTATACAAAGTGATGCTGAGTGAGAAGAGTAGAATCAGAAGAAATTTGTATACAATCACAGACATACCATATCTGTGATCACCAACTATGACCGACTGGACTCTTTTCAGCAATGCAGTGATATAAGTCAATCCTGAAAGACTCAAGAAAGTGAGAAATGCGCCATCCAGAGATTTAACTAGAAAAAACTGAGCCTGAATCCTGATGGAAGCAAACTAAATGATCTTTTTCTTTTCATTGTTTGGTTCTATTTCTTCCGTACCATCTTTCATCCCACCTAGTACAATACACCTTTGTAATTGGAATAATGTCTAACATGAATGCATTTGCAGATCCTACACTGGACTTTATGCTGTCATGGGGGGAGGAGGGAGGGAAGTAAAGGAAATTTGAAAATCAAGGAACTATGAAATTTAATCTTGTTAACTGAAACTAAACTAATAAATTAATTAAAAAAAATAAAGTCAGTAGGTTCCATTTGCTCCAGTCTAATTCTGAAGGAATGAATCTCCTCAGTGAGCTTTTGAGATTCTTTTTCCATCTGCCAAATTCAACTGTTTAAAGCATTCTTCTCCTCATTGCCTTTTTGAGCCTCTTTTGCCATTTCCATTAGTCTATTTTTAAGGTGTTATTTTCCTCAGTCAGGCTGTTGACTCTCATTTCATACTTTTCCTGTACCTTCTCATTTCTCTTCCCAATTTTTCCTACACTTTTCTTATTTGTTATTTAAAATCCTTCTTAAGGTCCTCTATGGCCTGTAACCAGCTCATATTTTCATCTGGGGCTTTTGGTGCAGGATTTCTGACCTCCCAATCCTCCTCCTGTTCCATGCTTTGTTCCTCTTTGCCCCTAAAATTGGAGTCTAATGTGGAATTTTCTGTTTATTTTGTTTCTTTTGCCTAGGCATGATCACACTTAATTACTTGACTTTTGGGCTTGTTGCCACAGTAGGACTCTGCCACCAGACAGGGGAGCTTCTGAGACAAACTTTGGGGTTTTTTCAACTTCTGGAGGTTTTAGTTGGGTGCCCTTCCTGAAGTCCCCACACTCTGGCAAGCTGGACACCCACCCCAAGACCCCCACCCCAGACCACAATCCAGATCCAGGAAGGTTAAAGCAAGAGACCTTACCCCCAGACTGACTGCCAGATCCCCCTATAGTCAGTAGGCAAGGAGCGGAAGCTGCAACTGAAGCTGCAAAATGGCTGCTGTGCCTAGGCTCCTCAGGAGCTTCTTGCCCCCAGGGGAAGAAGCTGATGCACTCCCAAATACTGGTCCCAAAGTCCATAGGGCACTAACCTCTCACTTTGTCTTAGGCATCTATGTGTTGGTAATTCTGGAAAAGCCACAGCTGCTGTTGTTCTGGGGTCCCTCCACCCAGCTGCTGGTCTGGCTGCCCTGGGGCTAAAACCTCTGACTCAGGGGGTCCTGGGCTCAGCTCCCAGAGTGCTGTGATGGCTGCTTCCTGTTGGTCTGCCAGGCTGTCCTCAGTGGGAAGTTAGCCTCTCTTTGTCGTTCTGTGGGAGCTGGAGCTCCAGAGGTTGTTCAGAGTCCCCTTTTACATTATTTTGAAGTGGTGTGTGCTGGAGCTCTGTGGAAGTGCTGTTTCTACTCCACCATCTTTGCTCCGCCCCCCCAATTAAAGTCGTTTTTTTTTTGGAGGGCAATTGGGGTTAAGTAACTTGCCCAAGGTCACACAGCTAGGTTTTTGTTTGTGTGTGTTAAGTGCCTGAGGCTGGATCTGAACTCAGGTCCTTCTGATTCCAGGGCCAGCACTCTACTCACTGAGCCACCTAGCTGCCCCAATAAAAGTCTTTTTACTGTTAAATTAATTCAACAAAAGAATTCTCAACTCCTATTTGAATATAAATAGTTTGTGATATCATTAAACATGTGGAATTAAATATATATCAATAACTACAAATATAATGATTTTAATCATACTCAAATATGTTTTTTCTTCTATTAAAAATAATTAGTATATTTCAAGTTTCAAGCACAGCAGTACGGTTTCTATATTTTCTGCATATTAAGCACCAGAGCCTGGAGTGGGTATTACCAAACACTAAATACTTAGTGACAGAAGTTCAGGATTAAATCAGCTTTAAATACTAATTTAAGAATAATGATTTTCAAGAAAGTTGATATATACATTGATGAATAGATTTGAACATTCATAGAAAGTCTCAAAGTAAAATCCAAATCTAGATTATGAAAATAAAAGTGCTTGTAATTCATAGCACACAAGAGAAAATAGTGCATTTGTAACATACGCCCAATTTTTTTTTAATTTTTTTTTTTTTAAAGCAATTGGGGTTAAGTAACTTGCTCAAGGTTACATGGCTAGTCATTATTTACATGTGGGTGCTCATTTTCTGAGGCCAGAACTGATCTCGGGTCATCCAAACTCCGAGGCTGGCGCTCTTACTCACTGCGCCACCTAGCCGCCCCTTTAGGGCAATTGGGGTTAAGTAACTTGCCCAAGGTTACACGGCTAGGTTTTTGTTTATATGGATTAAGTGTCAGAGGCCGGCTCTGAACTCAGGTCCTTCTGATTCCAGGGCCGGCGCTCTATTCACTGCGCCACCTAGCCGCCCCCATACGCCCAATTTTTAATCAAATCAGTTATGGGTAGTCAAGTTATCAAAAATTGTTATTGGTACAGAATTAAATCAAACTTTTTTTCCCCCTTTTAAACTCAAAAGGATGCAATCCTCTACTACACATTGTGGAGAAACACAAATTTTTCTCTGTACTACTGAAGCTGAATTCATTTATTAGTTCAGTTTAAAACATTTTCTGGCATAAAGTTGCAGGAATAAGGCTTTTTTGGGGGAGAGAGAAATGCTTACAGTTCTCATTTAAAGTATTACTACCTAAAGTAGTCCAGAAGTTAGTGTTTAGATCCTTTGGGGAAAAAAAGAAAAATATTTCTTTCCATCACCATCAAAAGTCAATCAATTTTAGAATCCACTCCCTAATTAATAAGCTATCCTAGTGATATAACATTTTACATGGCTCTTTGATAAGACAAACAAGTTATGGCTTTTCAATATTAGAAATTTCATAATCATAGTATTTTATTAAAGCTTTTCTAAACTATTCTCCCAAATGTCAGTTTTCTAATGAGCTAAAAATTGGAATGAAGTAAAATATAAGCCTGGCTGTTGCTTTAAAATGAATGAAAATTCTAATATGAACATTAACCTTTCCTTATCCCCTAAAATTCAGGGTACATCCTTTTAAACAGGAGACTAGTCCAACATAGTAGAACAATATGAAAAGATTCTGTTAGCTTCTTAGATCCACTGGCCAACTTATTGTCTAGCAGCCATTCAGTCTAGTATATGCTGAGGGCAAATTTAATTTGAATAAGGCAAAAATAACTTTTTGACCATATTACCTATTACTATTAATTAAGATTTAATTCTGTTGTCATATGAAGAAATGTTCTAAATCACTATTGATTAGAGAAATGAAAATCAGAACAACTCTTAGGTACTATATCACACCCATTACATTAGCTAACATGAAAAAACAGGAAATCTATAAATTCTTGAAATGTGGGGAAATTAATTCATTGTTGGTGGAATTGTGAACTGATACAACCATTCTAGAGAGCTATTTGGAATTATGCCCAAAGGGTTTTTTAAATGTGCATACCATTTGACCCAGCAATACCACTTATAGCCCTGTATCCCAACAAGATCATATGGGAAAATGATCCAAATGTACAAAAATATTTATACCAGCTTTTGTTGTTGTGTCCAAGAACTGGAAATTGTGGGTATGTCCATCGATTGAGAAATGGCTGAATAAGTTGTGGCATATGAATATTATAGAATACTATTGTGTTGTAAGAAATGATTAGGAGGTAGATGTCAGAAAAACCTGGAAAGATTTATATGAACTGATGCTGAGTGAAGTAAGCCAAACCAGGAGAAGAATGTACACATTAATAGCCATATTGTGTGATGGATGACTGACTTCAATAGACTTAGCTCTTGTCAGCAATACAAGGACCTAAAACAATTCCAAAAATTCCTGATGGAAAATGTCATCCACATCCACAGAAAGAAATATGGAGTCTGAATGCAGATCAAAGAAGACTATTTACTCTCTTTTTTGGCTTAGTTTCTTTTTTTTTTCTCATGGTTCCTCTCATGCATTCTAATTCTTCTATACAACATGACCAATATGAAAGTATGCTTAATAAGGATGTATATGTAGTGTCTATATTGGATTGTCTGCCATCTTGGGGAGGGAAGAGTGGAGGAAGGCAAAGAAAATTTAAAACTTATGGAAGTGAATATTGAAAACTAAAGATAAACAAGTTAATTTGTAAAAAAAAAAATATTTCATTCCATCAATACCCACCGTTATCTTGTGTTGTACAGGGTAAACTGCTTTAAGATAAGTGTATGCCTATTGATATTTGGAATAAAAAACATAATGAAAAATATAAAAGTAAAAATTAAAACAAAATAGTGCACTACCGAGTCCAATATGTCACACCGAAATCATGTTATCTATAGAATATGAAATAAATTCAGAAGTGTAATTACTTTAAAATATAACACTTTCACATACAGATATTTTGTATATATTTATATATTCTACATTGTAAGAGGAATTTTCTTGAAAACATTACCTTTTTAAAATCTTGTGATCCATATTAGATTTATAGGCAATATCTGACATATAAATTCCAATACTGTCTCCTTTCAGATTAGGTATTTTACTTGTATACTTTACACTATTAGGAAGGTATGTGTTCTGCATAGAGTACCTAACATTACAGTAACAACAATCATTTTCTTTGATATTCAATTGTTCGTAAATTCTACATGGACCAGTAAGGTCAATAATTATAGATGGCACAGTCCTGATTTAATTTTCATAAGGTACAACAACACAAACAACTTTGTTAAGGCCATTTGTTCTTTTTATTTTCTTTTGCTGATTAATGGTCAAAAGGCAATGAAATTTATCTTGGTTTATCTTCAAATATTTCTTGAAAGTCTGTGCTCATAAAAATCATGAAAAGTTGGAAAGACTTGGTTAAATCACTGAAACTTTAAATATATCTTACAAAATATTTTGTGTACAAAAATACAAGTTAAATATAAACATGCTAATTTATGTAAATCTGTTTTATGTGGTATTGTTATATGTAAAAAGTTTTTCAGTACTCTGTTATTTGTGAAAACATTAGTACTGGGTTGAATCACTATCTATTGGCCAAGGGCCCTATAAAACTTATTTCAGTATTAAATCTTTTACAATTAAGTGTCATTTCCTAATTTGAGATCTTCTAAAGACTTGCAGAAAATAAAGTAAAATAGAGCAGTATGTCCATAAACCAACAAATAATTTGGCTGTAATATATCATAAAACAAATAAACCCCTTACACATATCTGTACAGTATAATCTATGCATCACACATTCACACATATATACACCCGCACAGTGAGAGAACAAAGCTTAATGAGGTGCTATTTCTAGTTCACTATTCAAATGTGAATTTTTTTTGGTACTTCATTAAATGAATAGCTTTTTGTCATCTTACCATTCTTGAAAACAGTATGGAGAAGATCATGATGACATTCTTCAAGACCTCCTTTTGCTTCCTCAAGGGCAAGCAAATCTCCAATCAGTATCCTATGTAGAGTTACCTAGGCCTTTTTTGACATTTTGTTTGTATCAGTGACTAGGTCCTTAAACACATTAATTTCAAGGCCATTGGTAACCACATAACTGCATTTGAAGGAACAATTCAAAAGCTCTCTTGTTAACTTCTATAACAAAACTCCACTAGAATCAAAGGAAATATTTTCAATGCCCCATTTTTTTCCTTCATGCCTTCAGAAATCTATTGTAAGGTGCTGATATCAACTCCATCTCTCTGAATAATTCTGAGATAAGGTGGCAAAAATGTAAATCCTATTGAGTTTTCAATAACTGTAAACTTATCTAGAATTTTCAAAACCTCTAATACAGTGTCAAGAGGATTTCCAGAATCTGGCCTAATTATTAGTGGCCTAATTATTCTGCACTCCTTCATACAATTAAACATCTTAAATATTCACCCCAGATTTTCTCACATGCATTATAAATGTAATAGCTATCACTGACCAAGGACACAAGCACTGATGAAAACTGTGTTATTATATGATCAAAAGCATTCTTTTCACAATCTTTGTCCCAGGCTGTTATGATGCTGTGTTCTGTAGCTGGAACAGAATGTCTAGGCACAGGATCTTTTGTTCCATAATATTTTAAAATTAATGTAGTTCCTGCTACTGCATCAGTTCTTTTGAAGTTAACCAAATGAGCAGATGCTCCTGTACCAGCTGTCTCTTGTGAAGGGATTCCTCTGTAGCCAAAATCATGTAATTTAAACTCCAGGACATCTAAGTTACCAGACATTTCCATCAAATACTTTGGCGAAATTTCTTCTGTTCTCTGGAATTTGTAGCTGCTGTGATTGCATATCAGGACTAAACAAGGATTGTCTCAATTCAATGTGTAATCCAGTAGCATTCTAGAACTGTGTTTTTCTCTGTGAAGAGAACATTTCCACTGAGAATGACAGAATTCTCAGGAATTTTACTTCTTTTACTTCTAATAAGAAGATGGCATTCATATTTCTTGAGAATAAACTCAGTTCATTTTCATTAAATACATCATCTTAAAAATGCTCTCTGTAGGACTCTTTGACTTCCTGGAATTTTTCTTTGGTCACTACTTTGCCTCTTAAGTACTTATTACAAATGTTCTGCAAATTGTAAAATATCATTTCCTCATATTTTACCTTCCTTACTTTGCAGTTTTCAGTCTTCTTTTCACAGCATTCAAAATAGGAACAAACTCTCCTTGTGTTGGGTGGATATTGCTTATAATAAGTAACCCTGTAGAAATTGGTGGCAAGAGGGAGGTTGAACTTGGCTTTGGCTGCACAATTCATCTTGGGGCTGAGGGTGTGTGGGACAAGGCAGGGGGAAAAATTGATGTGTTTTTATTAAGGACCTTCTATGTAGCAGATATGATGACAAGTGCTGGGAGTACAAAGAAAAAAATGAAATTGTATATAGGATCATATATTCTATCAAGAATAATATATTCTGTCAAGAGAGACATCATGTATCTAAATAATCATATAGAAAATAATTACAAGGCAATTATTTTAGGATGGTAAATGAAGTTACTGATGGGGGTGGAGGATCGCGTTAAGAAAAGCTCCATGTAGAAGGCACCACTTGAGCTGACATCTGAAAAAAATGAAGGATTCTAAAAGGCAGAAATGAAGAAGGAGTGGATCCTATGCATGAGAGAAAGGCTGGGAAAAACTACAAATATCAAAGAAGGATTTGAATTCAAATTTTTCTGATTCCTGGCCAAAATTCTAGCTAATATACCGCTAGCTACATAATCCTATATCTGAATTGAAATATGATCAGAGAACTCCTTTGAGTACTTGAGTTAATTGACTCAGTCACTTCTGCCTCAGCTTTTTATTAAAAAAATAAAAAGGCATAAACCACTATGCAAATACATTTTGGAATAAATAGCTTCTATCTCTGAGAAAGCCTGAGCCTTTAGCTATTTGCAGAAAAAACCTTCTCCTCTGCCACTGAACCCTCTAATTCATTTAGACCAGACTCCTCTGCTCACTGACACCCCTTTGAGGCTTTTTGTTTTGGTTGGTTTGAAAACACCAGCACACAAACACACCCTGTCCCCAAACACACACACACACACACACACATCACATAATCCACCCACTCCCACAGACTGTGTGACACTTCTGGAAGCTCTAAGAGGATTATATTTTCCTTTTCGGGAAGTTTTATTTTACACAGACCTAAAGCCTCGGCATTTGAATGAATTAATAGTCAACCTGTCCTCACTCTGCCTAAACATACAGGCACTTCATTCATTCTCACCTCTTAGCATAGGAGGTGACAAATATCACCAGGAGATATCATAGTCTAGGTTAAAAATTTTCAGGCAAAAGGTCAACCTTATAAATTACATTTCTTTAAAAAAAATTACAAGGTTGTTCCAGGAGTTTTGTGATCTTTTTTTTTCCAAAAAAAAAAAGAGTTAATCTTCTAATACTATGTTTAACTTTGAAATGCCAGGAGCCAATTAACAGAAAACACACATGGCCAAGGACATCTTGCTTAGTTCTTATTATATATTTTCCTTTTCAGTGAATAGTAGATATAGTGGAGACATTGGCAACAATGGCATTTAAGCCAAGCTTCAAAGAATGTACCTGGAACAAGTAATTGGAAGCATTATATCCTCTCTTCCCAATTTTTCTAAACAAATTGAGTTGAATCTTAGGGATGAGGCAGGAGATAACCTGTCAAGGAAATAGAGATCCTGCCACATTGTAAGGCCAATATTGAGGTAACTGCAAAGATTTAGAGGCAACAGTATGGGGCCAACAAAGAACTTGGGGGTGGTAGCTATCAAAGCAAGGGAAGATACTATCTGACACTTCCTTCTTTTAATAATTATTCCTGTTAACTAAATACTAAGGTCAAAGAGACTGTAAGTGATGTCAAACTAACCTCTAAATTTTGATGACCTAAGTCAAAGCTTAAGGTGCTTGATCCTCATTATGGTTTTGCCTGAGATTTATTCATATTAAACATGACCTAAACGCTCTAACCCAGGACTCCACGGAGAATTAAATTGTTTAGAGACTTCCTGAGTCTTTTACTGAGCAAATACCTTGGACACAGCATTTATTAGCATGCTTTTAAAGATATTTATGCAAATATCTATCTAGAAGTGTATGCTCTGGTGCAGTCTGTCAGAGCCAGTCATACAACATCTATTCCTTGGGTTTTTAGGTTATCCTGATGGGTTGGGGTCTTTCTTCCCCAACACTGACCAGGTCTCTGAAATGTTAAAACAGTTTCATTCCAGCTTCTCAGCCAATTGTGAGAAAGCTTTCTACTAACTATTTTGTTAGCAGATGAGCAACTTGTTACGAAATGACTACACATGCTTTACAGTACTTCGAAGGCATTTCTATTCCATATTATCACAATTCATTCCATTTCTCCCTGAAGCAAGCTCCCTAGTCTTTCCATGTTAAGATACATCTCTAGAGGGTCATATCCTAGATCCTATTACATGTATTTTCTCTTTAGTATTTGCAGACCTCTCCTAAATTTACTTTCCATTAGATAACTGAAAGTCATATAATTGGATGGTTTTTAACTGTAATTTGCTTTATTCTTTAGAGTATAGCCCTCTTTTGCTGTTTTGGAGCTGGGATGGTACAAAAAGATCACACTATGTTAACTTTTCTCTAGATTCCTCTATGATATGGTTTTTGATAATAATGTTGCCATGTTAAGAATTCAACCATTGGGATGGTGAGGCAATTCCATTGTTATCAGCTCGGAGGCCTGATTTTAGTTAACCTCCTCTGCTGCGACTGTCTATAGCAAGAACTTAAAAGCAGAGACCCACACTCATGGTTTGT
This sequence comes from Gymnobelideus leadbeateri, assembly GCA_011680675.1. NCBI lineage: Eukaryota > Metazoa > Chordata > Mammalia > Diprotodontia > Petauridae > Gymnobelideus > Gymnobelideus leadbeateri. Next base: position 183,489 of record WOXC01003936.1, on the reverse strand, counting down.
GTTTTGAAAAGTTGGCCCATTATACTGCCATTGCAAAGTGCATTGCCTTGGAGGAAGGAAGAAAAAAAAACAGTAAGAAGAGAGGGAAGGATAAAGAACAATGATAAAGCAATTGGGCTTAAAGGATCTTACTTTCCTGGGGATCTACTCTTGACTGTGTCTGTTCTGTGTTTGCCTGGGGAAGTCATATTTCAGAACGTGCTTGCACTCAGGTTAAAGTCTTGGCCTTAGGGCCTACCAAATAGGATTAGCCATTATCAGTCTTTGTCACACAAAGGCTTTGAAAGAGTATTGTCACTGGAGTCAAAGGACATGGATTTGAATACTAGCTCTGTTCTGGTGTGAATTTAGGCTAGTGATTTGACCTCAAAGGAAATGTTTCCTCTTTGATAGAGGAGGGAGCTATACTAGTTGATCCTTGAAGTCCATTTCGACTATGACCCTTTGCTTGTAAATAAGTATATGTAAATGATTTCACCTCACTAGTCACTCTGGTCATCAATCTCTGTTTCTATCTCATAAAAATATACATTTGTGTATTTTATACACACAGGTGTATGCTGTATATGTATATGTTACATATATTTGTATAAGGCATATATATTATGCATGTATATATAATACATGCATGTATAAATATACTACATATAATGTACTATATATGCATATAGGAGAGAGAGAGAAAGAGAGACAGAGCTATTAAGATTTTGCTAGTTGGATCTAATGATCTCATAGACTAAAGATTGGATCTACTAGGTCATGAATATTTTTGACAACAACTTCTGGTGTATTTTACATTATCCTATCTTTGTCTAAGACTGAAGTACTTTGGCACATTGGATCATGAGTGAGGAAACCTGGATCTTGGTTCTGATTCAGCTTCTTTTTATCTGGGAAAAGTCACTTAACTTTTCTATCCCTTAATAGAAAAACTAGAATGTTGGCTTAAAAAACCTGAGACCCCTTTCAGCTTTGAAATTCTAAGACTAAGAATTCTAATAGTTCTTTCACTTCCCCTCAGATTACAGAAATTTGCTTTCATCAATTCTTCTTGTCATTTTCCTTCCTCACCACTTACTTTTTCCCTGTGTTCTATTTACTCAATTGCTTCAGTCTTCTTCTGTGGCACACAAGAAAATGGTTTTTAAAAATTGCTTCTTGGTTATTTCACCAAACAGCAAGGCATTTCCTTAACCTTTGTATAAGCTAAACTACATAATTTTAGTTGGGTTTGGGGTTAGGCAGCAAAGTCATACTTCCTTTGAATGCCATGATTTTAGCTCTTCTCACATACTTTGGTTTATTACAAGCTCATTTTATTACTTCTAAGCTCAAGTTGCTGTCCATTGTTAAGAGGTTTAGGTTGCCTGAATATCAGTAATTCAAAGTTTTGCTGAACCTCATTCATGGAATATGTTTTATTCCCATGAGATTGCATTAGAAAGCAGATCAAATGTTTTGTTGTTTTTTGTTTGTTTGTTTGGCTTTTACTTATCTGTCATTAAAACAAACAAGAAAACAAAATAAGACACCTCCCATTATGTCTAAAGGAAAACAGTTTCCATAAGAATTCAATAATTTTATTAAAAATGAAAATGTCAGTTAAGAAATCCCCCATACTTCTAACTGAGGTCTATCTATGCTAGTATCTTAGAGGAAAGATTAAAGGATTCATACACTAAATAATAATTCAAAAATGCTCTTGCAGCTTTTGTCTATGTCCCAGTTAGAAGACTTTTTGTAGTTTGAGCCTATAGCCTGACATCCTGTTTTTCATTTGTTTTTGTTTATAGAAACATGAAATGTAAAACTTATTAACTTAATCACACACTTTGGGCTTTTGAAATGTACAGCTGATTGAAATGAAATCAGGAATTTTCAGCACAACTGTATTACACTATAATGAATGAAAAGTATGTCTGCTTTACTGAGCAAAGTGGGCAGGAGGATAGAGCCAGCTGGACACTATGTGTAGATATCAAAAATTTCACTAACTCAAGATTTCACTTACAATCAAATGGGAAAATAGAGAGACGAGAAGATTGCTAGCAGAATAAATTTTTTATCAGCCAAGGAGTTAAATAACATTTATTTAACATCAGCTCTAAACTGAATAACATAACAGGTCCAATGGGAGTATATAAAGAGATAAAATACATGATTTTTGTCCTCAGGAAGCTTATACTACTGATTTATTTATCAGGATTCAATATAATATTTATATAGTGATCATTATATTTACTTTTTCACTTTTTGAAATTTATCATTTATTTTTTAATATTCTTTTCTGTTTTGAGTTACAAATTCTCTCCCCTTCCCAAGCACCTCCTGAGAAGGCAGGCAATATGATAGCTATGATACATGTGGAGTTATTCAAAACTTATTTCCATGTTAGCAATATTGTTATTTTTTTTCAAAAATCAAGAAACATAAAGAAAATTATAGTTCGTTTTGGACTCAGAGTTTATCAATTTTCTGTCTGGAGATGGATAGGATTTTTCACCAAGTGTCCTTCAGGATTCCTTGATTTTTGTACTGATCAGAATAGCAAAGTCTTTTATAGCTTATCATATTTACGATACTGCTGTTGCTGCATACAATGATTTCCAGGTTCTGTTCATATCACTCTATATCAGTTCATACAGTTCTTCCCAGGTTTTTCCTAAAATCATCCTGCTCATTATCATCATCATTATTTTTTAATAGCACAATAGTACTCCATCACAATCATTTACCACAGCTTGTTCAGCCATTCCTCAAATGATGGACATCCCTTCAAGTTCTAATATTTAGCCGAGAGAGAGAGAGAGAGAGAGAGAGAGAGAGAGAGAGAGAGAGAGAGAGAGAGAGCTCTGTTATGAATACTTTTGTAAACACATTGGTCCTCTTTCTTTTTCTATGATCTCTTTGAAATACATCAGTAGCAGTGCCAATGCTTGGTCAAAGGATATGCACAAGTGTTACAGCCTTTTAGTTATAGTTACAAATTGTTTTCTCAAATTTTTTAATGATGATTATCTCTTCACCAACAGTTAATTGGTGTACCTATTTTCCCATATACCCTCCACCATTTGTCATTTCAGATAGGTGTAAAGTAGTACCTCAAAATTATCTGTTCACTTATGTTACAGGAATGTATATTTTTAAGATCTTCCCTGCCCCTAGGTTAAGGGCACCTGGAGCCTGTGGTGGGAGGCTTATTTTTCTTTCTTTCTTTTTTTTTTAGTGCTTTACAATTAGAGATACAGTTTTATTATGTCTCAGAAATACTAAGCCATAGCCCTAATGCTTTGGGGGCTTATATTTCTACCCCCTGGGCCTTTTCCTTCCTTCCCCCCTCCCTCCTTCCCTTTCTTCTTTTGGAAATGTAGGAGCAGGTATAAACAGGCTACTTCTCCTGTTTGGTAATACTGATTAAAGTATGCTTACTGGTCCGCATAATATCATTGTACCCAGTTTTAAGCAAGTATACTTTTGTGTAATAGCTGGTTCTGAAAAAGTTTATTAGGTTAAACTTTTGTGAATTTGATTCTATTTTTAATGTGCCAGGGGAATCTCATTACTTAAAAGAAATCATGTGGTGAATTATTTTTTAATTAATAATAGTATTTATATATATTTGAAACATTTAGTCTTAAAACCTCGAATTTCAGATCCATTTCCTTCCTCTCTTGTCACCCATTCCTTCTGGGAAGATAAGTAATTCAGTATATGTTGTACATGTCTAGCTATGCTAAACATTACCATAGTAGATATATTGTACAAGGCAGCTTATAATTCCCTCCCACTCATCCAATCCCCCACCTGGTCCATTCCCTACTTGATCCTATCCCTCTTCTACAGTGGGTACTTCCAAACTTCCCTCCCCCCAAGAATGCCCTCCCATCCATCATCCCTCCTCTCATTCCCCTTCCCCCTATTCTGCTGCAGGTTGAGATATCCCATTCAGTATGTATGTCATTCTCTCCCAGAACCAAATTCAATGAGAATGTGGTTTTGCTTTTTTGCCTTCCTATTCTTCCCCCACCCCCTTACAACCACTTCCCCTTGTTTCTTCTACATGAGATAGTTTGCCCTACCCTGTCTCTCCCCATCTCCTCATGGGACTTTACTCTCTCACCTCATAATTTCACCCCTTAAGTATCATCCCTTCCTAACAAATTCAACCTGTGCCCTCTATCCATGTATAACTGTAAACATATATACACAATTCACATATGTATTCACATGACCATACACCCTTCTTCCATTCTTTTCATACTGAGAAAGATTTCATCAGTCATAATTATTGTTTTTCCATATAGGGATGTAAATAGTTCAACTTTGATAAGTTCCTTTTGATTTCTTTTCCCTGATTACCTTCTCAGACATCTCTTGCTTCTTGTGTCTGGATGTCAAATTTTCTATTCAACTCTGGTTTTTTCCTCAAGAATGCTTGAAAGTCCTCTATTCCACTGAATGACCATATTTTCCCCTGAAACAAAATACTCAGTTTTGCTGGGTAGGTGACCCTTGGGTTCATTCCCAGTTCTTTTGCCCTCTGGAATATCATATTCCATGCCCTTCGATCCCTCAGTGTAGAAGCTGCCAGGTCCTGGGCTATTCTGATTGTGTTTCCACAATATTGAAATTGTTTCTTCCTGGCTGCTTGTAGTATTTTCTCCTTGATCTGGGCATTCTGGAACCTGGCTATAATATTCCTGGGAGTTTTCTTTTTGGGATCTTTTTCAGGAGGTGATCGGTGGATTCTTTCAAACTCTATTTTGCCCTCTGGATATAAAACATCAGGGCAGTTTTCCTTGAGAATTTCTTGAAGGGTGATTTCTAGGTTCTTTCTTTGATCATGGCTTTCAGGTAGTCCAATAATTTTTAAATTGTCTCTCCTGGATCTATTTTCCAGGTCAGTGGTTTTTCTCATGAGATATTTCACTTTGCCTTCTAGTCTTTCATTTGTTTGGATCTGCTTAACAGCATCTTGATTTCTCATAAAGTCATTAGCTTCCATTTGCTCCAGTCTAACTCTGAAGGAATGAATCTCCTCAGTGAACTTTTGAGATTCTTTTTCCATCTGGCAAATTTGACTTTTAAGGCATTCTTCTCCTCATTGCCCTTTTGGGCCTCCTTTGCCATTTGAGTTAGTCTATTTTTTAAGGTGTTATTTTCCTCAATCAGGCCGTTGACCCTCATTTCATACTTTTCCTGCATCCTTCTCATTTCTCTTTCCAATTTTTCCTCCACTTCTCTTATTTGATTTTTAAAGTCCTTCTTAAGGTCCTCTATGGCTTGCAACCTGCTCATGTTTTCCCCTGGGGCTTTTGGAGCAGGACTTCTGGCCTCACAGTCCTCCTCTCTCTCTATGCTTCGATCGTTTTTGCCGCCAAAGTAGGAGTCTAAAGTTTCGAGGCTTGTTTTTCAAAGAGATACTTTGTGATTGGGAAGTGGGTCAAGAGGGTTGTTACATTCTCTGGAGAAGGCTATATAATCCCTGAAGGGAGGCTTTGCTTTGGGGATCACTTTGAGAAGTACTGTGTGATTTGACCAGATTAGACTCTGGGCAGCTGTTGAGAGCCCTTCAGCTTTGAAAATCCAGATATTGATCATTCCCTCTCTGGTAATTGTGATTAAGTATGGGTGTATGTAATGGTTGGACAGTTTGGAAGCCTGTGTATTGAAATGTTTCTCTGTCTTGCAACATCTGCTTGTAACCTCTGTATACTCTTAAGTTTGAGGTGCTATCCGTTTTCCTCTGAACTAGATAAATGATATATGTTTGATTGATTAAAGTAAGATTGTTAACCCATCCTGAGTTGCTTTCCTTTAGAAAAGCAGAGCTAAGAACCTGTGTTGGCAGCCACCCTCGGAACGCTGGGGTGCTTGCTGCTACAACATATTTTACCCACTTGTCAATTGGGGCATAGCACTTATTTTTATAAATTTGATTCATTTCTCTATATATTTGAGAAATGAGGAATTTATTGGTGATATAATATTATATTTCTTGCTTCCTCAGTGGTTGGGGAGCATTGGGGGGGAAGTAGAAAACTTGGAACTTAAACTGAAAAAAGAAATTTATTTTTAATTAATATTATTAATTAATAACATTATTAATTAATTAAATTTTATTTATTAAAAATAAGTAATATATTTGTAAAAGTAAGAATATAAAAATAGCAAAATTAGAAATTCTCAATTATGATTTCTTTTCTAAACCTTTTGCTTTGTTAATCTCTACTGATTTTTGAGATTCTTGTTTTTTTCTATTTGTTTTTTTAAATAAGCTGCATGCCCAATTTATTTATCTATTCTTTCACTCCTTTATAAATTAACATGCTGACAGATAGAAAATTTCCCCTAAATACTGCTTTGGTTTAATTACACACATTTTGGTATTTTGTTTCATTGCTGTCTTTTTCTTTAGTGAAATTGTTGGCTGTTTCTTTCATTTCTTCTTTGATCCACTCATTCTTTATATTTAGGTCATTTTGTTTTTGATTACTTTTTTTATTCTATGCTTTGAAGGATCTTGATTGCATTTATTTTTTTTAATTGTGATCAGAAAAATTTGGATTTAATGTTCCTTTTCCTCTGCATTTGTTGGTGAGGTTTTCATGCCCTAATACATACATGATCATTTCTTGTGTGTGTGTGTGTGTGTGTGTGTGTGTGTGTGAAGATATCATACACAATGAACAATAGGCATAATCCTTTTAATCACAATTAATTTCTCTCTGGGGTATATCTCATCAAACTTTTCTAAAACTCTATTCATATATTGTATTTTTTGTTTATTTTATGTTTAGATTTATCTAGTTCTGAGAGGAGTAAATTGAGGTACTTTTAATATAATTTTACTCTCTATTTCCTGATGTAACGCATTAATTCAATTTCTATGTCATAGTTTCCTTGACTATCTCTTTTAAAAATCATATCTGGTTTTGGTTTTCATTTGACTGAAATCATTATTGCTATCTCTGTCTTTTTTTTTAACTTCACCTGAAACATAATAGACTCTGTTACAGCCTTTATGTTCATTCTTTTTGTATCTTTCTGGGTCACGTTTGCTTATTGTAAACAAAATATTGCTCATTCTGATTTTTAATACATTATCCTGTTCTTTTAAAATTCGTGGATGAATTCATACATTCATATTCACAATTATTATTGCTAACAGCATATTTCCCTCTATAGTCTCATGTACTTATTTTTTCCTCTTTTACAGCTTGTCCTGTTGTCCTTAGTTTATATTGATTCTGACTACTTCTGTTAATTACTCTCCCTTTTATATGCAACCTCTTTTCTCTCTCTCTACTTTTTACTTATCTGTTGGGTAAGATAAATATCAGTACCTAATTGTATATATGTAAAGGCTGCTTATTGAATCAATTCAAATCTTATTAAGTGTCCACCCTACACCTCCTCCATTGTATAAACACTTTATGAGGAATACCACTTATGTGAGATAATTTCCCTTACTCTTTTTTTCTTGTCCTCCCTCTTCCAGTGCTTTCTTTCTTCTTTTGAGATCATACAGTAATAATAGAATTACACTCAGGACCTCTGTTTAAGACTCCTTCTAAAAGCTGTAGCAATGATAATGTTCTGAGGGGCTACATTTATTCCCTCTTCATATATTAATGTAAAGAGTTTAAGTTTATTTAGTGCCTTATGATTTCTCCTTCAGGATTACTTTTTTAGAACCATCTTAAATCCTATATTTGAATTTTAAATTTCCTATTCAGCTCTCTTCTTTTCATCAGGAATACATGAAAGTCTTCTATATCATTAAATGTCCTTTAAGAAAATATAGAATTAGGGGGCAGAGTCAAGATGGCAGAGTAGAAACAGCTCTTCCAAGCCACTCTGCCCCCAGATTTCCCCCAAACTATGTAAAAGGGGACGCTGAACAACTTCTGGAGCCCCAGCACCCATAGAACGACACAGAGAAGCTAACCTCCCGCTGAAGACAGCCCAGCAGCCCTGCAGGAAGGACCAGCGCAGCGGTCTGGGACCTGGCAGCACACAGCTCGCAGAGCGCAGGAGCCGAGCAGAGCCGAGCCGAGCCCAGGTCTGCGTGAGCCGAGGTTTTAGCCCCAGGGCGGCAGGGCCAGCAGCCGTCTGGAGGAAGCCTAGAACACCAGGAGCTGTGGCAACTCCAGAAGTATCAACACAGACATGCCTAGGACAAAAGTAAGAGGTTAGTGTCCTATGGACTTTGGGTCCAGTATTTAGGGAATGTGTCGGCTCCCTCCCCTGGGGGCTAGAAGCCACTGAGGAGACAAGCCATTTTGTAGTTTTCAAAGGTAGCTCCAGCTCCCAGCCTGCAATTTATTGTAGGGAGATCCAGCGATCAGTCTTCGGGGGTAATCGCTCTTGCTTTAGCCTCCCTGGATCTGGATTGTGATCTAGGGTGGAAGTCGTGGGTGGGTTTACAGCTTGCCAGAAACGGAAGTTGCCCCCCACACGTTCAGGACGAAAATTCCTCTATCTGGCCTTAAAGCCATAGTGTGGCAACAAGCCCAAAAGTCAAGCAATTAAGTGGCAACATGCCAAGGCAAAGGAAACAGAAAAATGCAACCCTAGGCTCCTATTTTGGGGGCATAGAGCGGGAAAAGGACTGTGAGGTCAGAAGTCCTACTCCAAAAGCCCCAGGGGAAAACATGAGCGGGTTGCAGGCCATAGAGGACCTTAAGAAGGACTTTAAAAATCAAATAAGAGAAGTGGAGGAAAAATTGGAAAGAGAAATGAGAAGGATGCAGGAAAAGTATGAAATGAGGGTCAACAGCCTGACTGAGGAAAACAACACCTTAAAAAATAGACTAACTCAAATGGCAAAGGAGGCCCAAAAGGGCAATGAGGAGAAGAATGCCTTAAAAAGTCGAATTTGCCAGATGGAAAAAGAATCTCAAAAGTTCACTGAGGAGATTCATTCCTTCAGAGTTAGACTGGAGCAAATGGAAGCTAGTGACTTTATGAGAAATCAAGATGCTGTTAAGCAGATCCAAACAAATGAAAGATTAGAAGGCAATGTGAAATATCTCATGGGAAAAACCACTGACCTGGAAAATAGATCCAGGAGAGACAATTTAAAAATTTTTGGACTACCTGAAAGCCATGATCAAAGAAAGAACCTAGAAATCACCCTTCAAGAAATTCTCAAGGAAAACTGCCTTGATGTTTTAGATCCAGAGGGCAAAATAGAGGTTGAAAGAATCCACAGATCACCTCCTGAAAAAGATCCCAAAAAGAAAACTCCCAGGAATATTATAGCCAGGTTCCAGAATCCCCAGATCAAGGAGAAAATACTACAGGCAGCCAGGAAGAAACAATTTCAATATTGTGGAAACACAATCAGAATAGCCCAGGACCTGGCAGCTTCTACACTGAGGGATCGAAGGGCATGGAATATGATATTCCAGAGGGCAAAAGAACTGGGAATGAACCCAAGGGTCACCTACCCAGCAAAACTGAGTATTTTGTTTCAGGGGAAAATATGGTCATTCAGTGGAATAGAGGACTTTCAAGCATTCTTGAGGAAAAACCCAGAATTGAATAGAAAATTTGACATCCAGACACAAGAAGGAAGAGATGCCTGAGAAGGTAATCAGGGAAAAGAAATCAAAAGGAACTTATCAAAGTTGAACTATTTACATTCCTATATGGAAAAGCAATAACTGTGACTGATGATATCTTTCTCACTATGAAAATAATGGAAGAAGGGTGTGTGGTCATATGAATACATATGTGAATGTGTGTGTATATGGTTACAGTTATATATGGATAGAGGGCATAGGTTGAATTTGTTGGGAAGGGAGAATACTCAAGGGATGAAATTATGAGGTGAGAGAGGAAAGTGGCAAGAGGAGATGGGGAGAGACAGGGTAGGGTAAACTATCTCATGTAGAAGAAGCAAGGGGAAGTGGTTGCAAAGGAGGGGGAGAATAAGGAAGGCTAAAAAGGCAAAACCACATTCACATTGAATTTGGTTCAGGGAGAAAATGACATACATACTAAATGGGATATCTCAACCTGTAGCAGGATAGGGGGAAGGGGGATGAGAGGAGGGATGATGGATGGGAGGGCATCCTTGGGGTGAGGGGAGGTTGGAAGTACCCACTATAGAAGAGGGACAGGATCATGTAGGGAATGGACCAGGTGGGGGGTGGGATGAGTGGGAGGGAATTATAAGCAGCCTTGTACAATATATCTACCATGATAATGTTTTGCATAGCTAGACATGTACAACATATACCGAATTACTTATCTCCCAAGAGGGAATGGGTGACAAGGGAGGAAGGAAATGGATCTGAAATTCGAGGGCATAACATTAAATGTTTCAAATATATATAAATACTATTATTACTACTCTTTTGCTTGTAATAGGGAGATAAGATGTGCAGGCATTGGGACACAAAGACTCACCTTCCTCTAATGGAAAAGTCGATGGGTGTATGGGAGAAGGTATGGGAGAGAGTAGATTGAAGGAAGCGATATCTTGTGGGAATACTATTCTGGGAGGTTGGGTAGGGGAATAATGGGGGGGAAATGATTGTAACTCAAAATCTGGCAGAAATGAATGATGTAAAACAGAAGTTAATAAAGCATTTGTTTAAAAAAAAAAAAGAAGAGTTTGAATGAAGATTGAAGCAAACTACCTGCTCTCTTTCTTTTTCTTGTTTGGTTTTGTTTCCTCTTTCCCATTGTTCATTCTATAGGTTACAATCCTTTAAAACCTGACTAATGTCTAATGTGAAAGTATTTGCAGATCCTATTCTGCTGCCATGGTGGGGAAGGGGAGGGAGGAGAAAGAGAGGGAGAAAACTTGAAACTCAAGGGATTGTGGAACTAGATCTTATAAACTAAAAGTAAACAAATTAATAAAGACAAAAAAAAAAGAAAATATAGAATTATACTTAGTTTTTCTGGATAGGGTATTCTTGGAGATAATCTTAGATCTTTTGCCTTCTGGAATACCATCTTCCAAGCCCTCCAATTTTTTGAATTAGTAAGCTGTTAAATCTTGTGAGATCCTAACATGATCCCACAGTACTTGAATTCTATCTTGGTTGCTACATTAAGTATTATCTATTTGATCTGGGAGTTTTGCATTTTGATGATAGCATTCCTTGGGGTTTCTTACTTGGTGTTTCTTTGAGGAGATAACTGGTGGATTCTTTTGATTTGGCTTCTTTTTTTTTTTAAGCAATTGGGGTTAAGTAACTTGCTCAAGGTTACACAGCTAGTCATTATTTATGCATGGGTGCTCATTTTCTGAGGCCGGATCTGATCTCGGGTCATCCCAACTCCGAGGCCTGCGCTCTTACTCACTGCGCCACTTAGCCGCCCCTTTAGGGCAATTGGGGTTAAGTAACCTGCCCAAGGTTACACGGCTAGGTTTTTGTTTGTGTGGATTAAGTGTCGGAGGCAGGCTCAGAACTCAGGTCCTTCTGACTCCAGAGCCAGCACTCTATTCACTGCGCCACCTAGCCGCCCCGATTTGGCTTCTTTTTTTAAGCTATATCAATAATTTTCCTTTATAATTCCTTGAAACATGATGTCTAACTTTTTTTTTTTATGGCTCTCATATGCATCTAAAAGTACCTACCCTCAATCTATTTTTTCAGGTCAATTACTTTACTATATTTCACATTTTCTTCTATTTTTTCTGTCTTTTGACTTTTTAATACCATTTCTCAATTATCTAATGGAGTCATTAGTTTTTATTTGTCCAATACTAATTTTTAAGGTTTTATTTTCTTCAGTAATGGCATTTGTGCCATTTTTTACAAGGCCATTTTTTCATAATTTTCTTACATATTGTTCATTTCATTTTTCTTTTACTAGTCTTATTTGATTTCAAAAATCATATTTTTGCTCTTTATTAACAATTTCTTTTACCCTTTTAAAATTATTCTTGGGCTTGATCCCAATTTGCATATATCTATGAGATATTGCTTGGAGATGTTTTCAATTCATTTTCTTTTGTGTTGTATCTTGAGCTTTGCTATGACCATCATAGCTCTTTACGCTATGGTCTTATTATTATTATTATTATTATTTTGCTTTTTTGCTCATTTATCCACTCTCATTCTTTACTTTGGACTACATGTTAGTATTGGGCTTTACTCCTTTTCTGGGGAGGATAGCTGGTCTAACATTTTTGTTTTTTATGTCCTGCTGTTTTCACACCTCGACTTAGAAACCTCCAAGTTTTCACTGCTCCCAAAACAGTGTGAGTCAGGGAAATGTCTGTTCACTGCCTTCCTGGTCAGAGCTCTGTGAGTTCTTTACCCAAATTTGGGCTTGTTGACTTGTCAGTTCTTGAGTTTCAGTAGATTGCTAATGAACTCAGTCATTGTTAGTCTACTGGTAGGTTGTGTTGTTTCAGAGTAACCAAACAGCTAGTTCCCCTTTGGTATCAGTTTCCTTAACTTGTTATATTCTAGTGCAAGGCTTTCTTCAAGGTTAAAGGCTAGAGTCTTACTTCTGGGTTTAAAGCTATATTTTGCAATTTGTTCCTGCTTCAGTACTAGGGTTCACTCAAAACTACTTCTCTCCACCCTGCATTTGTGAATTCGAATTTGATAGTGTGTGACAACTTCCAGATGACATTCATTTCTGTACCCAACACTAGTTTAAGGACCCTCTGTGATCTTTTTCTGCCATAGTGTTTCCTGACTTGGTGCTTTGTTTTGGATCTATTTCATTTTCTGGGTACTCTAATTGCTCTCCATCACAAAAAGTCACTGCAAATACTTCTGACTAGCATCTGTCCCTGTGTCTACCCCCCCATCTCCCACTGTCTCTCTGTCTCTGTCTGTTGCTCTGTCTCTCTGTCTGTCTCTCTGTCTCTGTCTCTCTGTCTTTCTCTCTCTGACCCTCTCTCCTACCTAGACCTAGAGAAAGGACAAACACTGTGACTTTTTATTACCTTTCATTATCAGAATTCTGTATGGCACATTCTGTAGATTATTGTGTGTGGAGTTGGTATGCTAAGTGAGCTAGACAAAAGTGCTCCCTTTCATTCTGCCATACTGATTCCATCTGTCAACTTATATATCCCAGGTAAGTAGCAACTTTTCCATATTAAAAATTACATGACATATTTATAAGACACCATTTGGTCAGGGGTAAAAGGAGATGAAAGTAAGTGGGAATTGATAATGGAGGTATCCGTTCCTTCTTCATTGAATACAGGAAATACATCATATTAAAAAGCACTGGTTGGGAATCAGAAAATCACAGTCATAAAATAACTGTGTCTCCAACTTTCTGCTTGTATGATTGTGAGGAAGTCACTTATCTTCTAGTGACCTTTGCTTACTCCTCTATAAAATTAACATCTTAGAATCAAAGCCCTCTAAAGTCCCTTTCAGTTCTTCTTTCTAGGGCATTATGGCCTTCTAAATGGAGAAAAAATACTTATTTTATGTGTGTATGCCTCTGTTCTGGTGGATTTTACTAGCTTAGTTTAGTGTTTACCTCAAGAATTTTCTTTCTCAAGAATTACTTTATCTACTAAGGCAGTTGTCCAAGTTAGAGAGAAACACACTGTATACATCAATCGTTCTATAACCTTGTGTTTTTCAATGCTAAGGCAGAAGATGGAGCCCTCACTGTTTTTTTTGGCTCCAACTCCCTTAGAGCAACAAAACGCCACCACATTTGTAGCATCCTTTGAGAGAGTTCCATATGTAAAAATAAAAATAGAACTACAGGAAATGAGGCCTTAGAGACCTTTTTGGCAGGCACTAAAAAGAGAGCAACAGTGTCTGATTGATTGTGAAGGTTACATCCTACTCATGGAAAAAGAGTGAGGCCGTATCATTCCATTTCTAAAGTCTCTTGTAGCATGAGATTTGTAACCAGCGATATCGTCCCCTTCTGGGAATAAGAAAATTCTTTGCTTGGAGCTCAAACCAGAGAGACCAGGGACTGGTCTATTTATCACCCACTAGGGAACTCACTGAAGAGAAAGAAGTTGAGATATGTGAATAGACTATGGAAAGAATCTTGAAAAATGTATAGACACTAAAATAAGCAAGATAAAATGAAATAATATATATAAAGTGCTTTGCAAACATTAAAGTCTCATAGAAATACTCATTACTATTAAATGCTAACTATTTCCCAAAGACCCAGATTTTTCTAATATGCATTCACCTTATTTAGTTTGCCAGTCACTTTGGATCATAGCACTAGCCAGTGATCACAAACACCTTTATTGTAACATACTTCTCAACAAAGATAGCATAATTACAGATTTTGAATATATCCTAATGAAACTATAAATGAGCTGGTTTATGGCTAATTGCATACTGTGAGTTTTGAAGTCAGCAGTATACTAGATGAATTTTATAGATAGCAAGCTATTTGTCTTTTCTTGGCTGCACAACAGTATATTCAATATGCATTATGCATATAAATAGTCACTTAAAATACAATTGCAAAACCTTGCTGACATTCTATTTTTTTCTTTTAAAAGTAAATTGTACCTTAAAAATTGTTGTTTAGAAAATATAATTATTGTCAAGAAGAGACCAACAATGAAGAGATTAGATTTTTTTAAATGAGAAACTAGTTTAAATAGAAATTAGGTGCTTTGAGAGATGATGGGGAAGTAGATAAAAGGCATACAAAGGAGAGAAAGATATGAGTAGAAAATATCAGCTTGGGTTCCTCCATAGAAATTCTTAGAAGGAGCAATTCTAGCCATCTATAAAACTAAATATAATCTGAAAGCTCAACTCATTATCATTCTAAGAGAGGACATGGATGTGAAGACACTGAATATGTACATAATGTAGGGCAGAGAGGAGAAATGTTCAAGAAATAATGTACTTTAAACTAATTGATCTTTTTCTTTTCATTGTTTGGTTTTATTTCTTCTTTACCATTTTTCATCCCATCTAGTACAATACGCCTTTGTAATTGGACTAATGTCTAATATGAATGTATTTACAGATCCTATACTGGACTATATGCTGTCATGGGGGGTGGAGGAAGGGAGGTAAAGGAAATTTGAAAATCAATGAACTATGGAATTGAATCTTGTTAACTAAAACTAAACTAATAAATTAATAAAAAATAAAATATGAAAAAAAGAAATAATAGGCTTTAAAGGAAGAAGGACATCTGACATGAAATTCTGAGTGTCTCTTGATTCCTCTCTTTTTTATACTTATTCCTTGAATATCCAGTCGGTAACCAAGTTCTCTCAGTTCTTTGTAGAGCTTTTTGAAGAGTTCTATTCTTTACTTATCTAGCTGCCATCACTTTAGCCCAAGTTCCCTACACTGATGAATCTTTGTGATCATCTCATAGGTGGTTTTCCTGTCTCTGACCTCACCCCATTTAGTCCATTATACATATTATATTAATCATTTAAAGAATACACTGATTTGTGAAATCAAACTTCAATAACTGCTACAAAATACTTAATTTCAAAACTTTTTTTGGAGTAAGAGAACCATATCTATGGATGTAAAGATTTGTTTCTAGTACTTATTAGTGTTCCTTATTAATAAATACAAATATCCTAGATGGAAGTAACAATTTTAGCTGTATTTAACTAGTATTTTATTTGGAATTCATTTATCAGTTTCCTTTTATCCAAAAGCTGAGGGCATCAACCTGTTGAAAGTGGACGAAAGATCAGAAGGTAAAAAGAGCCATATATTTAGAGTTCAAAGATACTCAAAGATGATCTTTGAGACCATCTACTAGATGTGTTAATCTAAAAAAAGCTCTTTATATTGGGCCTTATATTGACTTGGAAAATCACAAATTAACATAATTTATGCTGAATTATATATTTATTTGTTTTGCTAAACATATTCCAATTAAATTTTAATGGGTCCTTGTGGCCTGCATGTGCATTTCACCCCTCTGCCTAGTACGATCCCCTTATTTTATACATAAAGAACCTGATGCCTAGAAAGGTTAATTAACTTACCAGAGCTAGTAAGAACCAATACCTTTCCAATTCACAACACTGAGTACCACAGATGTCAAGATTATGAAGAGGTTTCCATGAAAGGAAAATAGTACTCCAAAGACAAAACTTACCTACCTCAGAACTTTGCCAAGTATGCCTCTTTTTGCTTAGAAAAGTGAGAGGAAATAATTTTGTGACCTTAAAGTATCTGGCAACATATTGGTTTTAGGAAATAAATTTGCCATAAGACTTAGAAATAAAAATTCAGTATAGACTGAGGCCATCTTTAAGGAGATATACTACAATATAATTCAATATAATGTAACAAAATAGAATAAAATGCAAAACAGTCTTAGATCTCAGGACTGCTAAGATTATGGCAATTGGTTCTGTTAATTCCTGGTAAAGAGAAGAATAGGTAGAAGCTGTCAGATTTTACATTCTTTGGCTCAAAGATCACTCAGGAGGGGAACTGCAGCTTGGAAGGAAAGTTATGGCAAATGTGAACAATACACTAAAAAGCACAGATATCACATTCTCAACAAAGGTGCATGATAATCAAAGCTATGTTGTTGTTGTTGTTTTAATTCACAATATATGGCTGTGAGAATTGGACTATACAGAAAGCTGAACTCCAGAACGGACACCTTTGAATTATGGTGCTAGAGCAGACTTTTTAGAGACCCTTGGACAGCTAGGAGTTCAAATCTATCGACACTTAAAGAAAGTAATTCATATTATTTACTGAAAGGCCAAATACTGAACTGGACCCTAAATACTTTGATGAGATAATGAGAAGAATCATTAGAAACTACTTTGATGTTGGAGAAAACCAAAGGCAAAAAAAGAAAGGGACGTCAGAGGATGAGATGGATATAGTATCATAGAAGCAATAAGCATTTTTTGTCTTTATTAAATTGTTTATTTAATTTAATTTACAAGATTCAGTTCCACAATACATTGAGTTTCAAATATTCTCCCCCACCTCTTACTTCCCTGCCCATGGCAGCATGGGGTCAAATATAGGATCTGCAAATACTCCCACATAAGACATTTGTCAGGTTGTAAAGAAGGATTTTAATGGATGGAATGAACAATGGGGAAAAGGAAACAAAACCAAACAAGAAAAAGAAAGAGAGAAAGTAGTTTGCTTCAATCTGCATTCAAACTTTGTTCTTTCTTGTTCTTTCTCTGAATGTAGACATCTCTCTCCATTAGGAGTCTTTTGGAGTTGTCTTAAAACACTGCATTGCTGAGAAGAGTCCAGTTTGTTTTTGTGATTGTGTACAGATTTCTCCTGGTTCTGCTCTTCTCACTCAGCATCAGTTTGTATAAAGCTCTCCAGGTAAATATGAAGTCCATCTGCTCCTCATTTCTTATAGCACAATAGTATTTCATTACATTCATGTACCACAACTTGTTTAACCATTCCCCAATTGATCAGCATCCCATTAATTTCCAATTTTTTGCCCACACAAACAGAGCAGTATAAATATTTTTATACATATGAGTCTTTTTCCCATGTCTATGATCTCCATGGGATACAACCCTAGAAGTGGTATTGCTGGGTCAAAAGGTATGAAATTATTTATAGCCCTTTGGCTATTCAGATTGCTCTCCAGAATGGTTGAATCAGTTCACAACTCCACCAACATTGAAGTAGTATTCCAATTTTAACACATCATGTCCAGCATTTGTCATTTTCCTGTTTAGTCATCTTAGCCAATATGACTGGTGAGATGTGGTTTTGATTTGCATTTCTCTAATCAATAGTTATTTAGAGCATTTTTATATGCTTATAGATATCTTTAATTTCCTCCTTTGAAAAATGCCTGACCATCTGCTCTGACCATTTATCAATTGAGGACTGACAATGTATTCTTATAGATTTAATTCAATTCTCTGTTTATTTTAGAAGTGGAGCCTTTATTTGAGACATTGGTTGTAAAAATTCTTTCCCAATTTTCAACTTCCCTCTTAATCTTGGTTATGTAATGGATAATTAATGCAAATACAGGATGGCATAGCAAATTAATATTTTGGGCGGTACTTTAATTAGCTGGCAGCTGTCCCCAAAGGGGGAGGCATCCCTGAGAAGTCTGTCCAGCAAGCTTATATACAGTAAAAAGTACTTCCTGAAACAAACAGTTGTCAGCAAGGCAACTGTTGCTACATAGGGATGTAAACTAAGGGGGGGGGCTGCAAGCTAACGGGGCAGTTTTTTGTTTTAGTTACATCTTGGTTACAAGGCAGGTGCAGGGTGATGTTTCACAATGGTCATACCTTTACGCTAGGTTCTTGGGGCTCCCTGAGAGGCCTTGTGTAGGAACTAGCACTATGGGAACTTAACTGCCACTTCAGTTATATTGGGTTTATTCGTATAGAAAGTTTTCAATTTAATGTAATCAAAATTATCCATATTGTATTTTAAAATGCTCTCTAGGGGCGGCTAGGTGGCGCAGTGAGTAAGAGCGCTGGCCTCGGAGTTTGGATGACCCGAGATCAGATCCGGCCTCAGAAAATGAGCACCCACGCATAAATCAAATGACTAGCCGTGTAACCTTGAGCAAGTTACTTAACCCCAATTGCTTAATAAACAAAAAAAAAATGCTCTCTAATACTTATTTGTTCATAAAGTCTTTCCCCCTCGATAAACCTGAAAGATAAACTATTCCTTGCTTTCCCAGATTGCTTACAGTATCATCGTTTATAACTAGATTATGAACCCATTTAGACTTGATTTTGGTATATGGTGTTAGATAATGGTCTATGCCCAGTTTCTGTCATATTATATTCCAGTTTTCCCAGCAGTTTTTGTCAAATAGTGAGTTCTTTTTCCCAAAACTGAGGGCTTTGGGTTAATCAAACAGTAGATTGCTATAATCATTGACTGCTGAGTCTCCTGTAACCAATCTATTCCCTATATCCACTAATCTATACCTCAGCCAACACCAAGTGGTTTTGATGACTGCTGCTTTATAATACAGATTAAAATCTGGTATGGCTAGGCCACCTTCCTTAGAATTTCTTTTTATTAATTCCCTTGATATTCTGGACCTTTTCTTCTTCCAAATTAATTTTGTTACTATTTTTTTTCTAGCTCTGTAATTTTTTGGTAGATTGATTGGTATGGAACTAAATATTTAATTTAATTTAGGTTAAATTGCCATTTTTATTATATTAGCTTGACCCAGCCACAAGCAATTGATGTTTCTCTAATTCATTAGATCAGACTTTATCTGTATGAAAAGGGGTTTTGTATTTGTGTTCCTTAAGGTCCTGGGTTTGTTTTGGCAGGTAGATTCCCAAATATTTTATAATGTCTACAGTAACCTTAAATGGGATTTCTATTTCTATCTCTTGCTGTTGGGTTTTGTTAGAAATATATAGGAATGCTGAGGATTTATGTGGGTTTATTTTATATTCTGCAACTGTGCCAAATTTATTTATTGTCTCAAGTAGTTTTTTACTTGATTCTCTATGATTCTCTAAGTATATCATCATATCATCTGCAGAGAGTGATAGCTTAGTCTCTTTGCCTAATTTGATTCTTTTTCTTTTTTAATTGCTACTGCTAACATTTCTAGTACCAGATTGAATAAGAGGGGTGATAGTGGACATCATTGTTTCACCCTGATCTTATCGGAAATGCTTGTAGCTGATCCCCATTATATATAATACCCGCTGATGGCTTTAATTAGATGCTACATATTATTTTAAGAAAGACTCCATTTATTCTTATATTTTCTGGTGTTTTTAACAGGAATGGATGTTGTATTTTGTCAAAAGCCTTTTCTGTATCTATTGAGATAATCATGTGGTTTCTGCTAGTTTTATTGTTGATATGATCAGTTATACTGATGGTTTTCCTAATATTAAATCATTCTTGTATTCCTGGAATAAATCCTACCTGGTCAAAGTGTATTATTCTTGTGATAAGTTGCTGTAGTCTTTTTGCTAATATTTTGTTTAAAAATTTTCCATCTATATTCATGAGGCAAATTGGCTATCATAGTCTTTCTCCATTTTATCTCTTCCTGATTTAGGCATCAGTACCATATTTGTGTCATAAAAATAACTTGGCAGAAACTGCTTCTTCAATAATTTTCCCAAATAGATTGTAGAGTATTGGAATAAAATTGTTCTTTAAATGTTTGATAGAATTCACTAGTAAATCCTTCTGGCCTTGGAGATTTTTTCTTAGGGAGTTAACTGATGGCTTGTTCAATTTCTTTCTCTGAGATAGTGTTTTTTAAGTAACTTACTTCCTCTTCAGTTAATCTGGGGAACTTGTATTTTTGTAAATATTCATCCATTTCACTAAGATTGTCAAATTTATGTGCATACAATTGGGCAAAATAATTCCTAATTATTATTTTAATTTCCTCTTTGTTAGATGTAGATTCACCCTTTTCATTTTTGATACTCATAATTACATTTTCTTCTTTCTTTTTTTCTCATATTGAATAAGGGTCTATCAATTTCATTGTTTTTTTTTTCATAAAATGAGCTCAGTTTTATTTATTAATTCAATAGTATTTATTTCAAATTTATTAATATCTCCTTTGGTTTTCATTATATATAATTTTGTATTTAATTGGGGATTTTCAATTTGTTCTTTTTCTAGCTTTTTCAATTGCATGCCCAATTCATTGACCTCCTTTTTCTCTAATTTATTCATATATGCACTCAGGAATATAAAATTCCCCTGAGAACTGCCTTTGCTGCATCCCACAAATTTTGGCATGTTGTCTCATCATTGTCATTCTCTTGAATGAAGTTACTGATTGTTTCTATAATTTATCACCCATTCATTCTTTAGGATCAAATTCTTTAGTTTCCATTTAGTTTTTAGTCTATCTTTACATGGCCCTTTATTGCATATGATTTTTATTGTATCATGATCTGAGAATTTTGCATTCAATATTTCTGCCTTTCTGCACTGAATAGTGAGGTTTTTATGCCCTAGTACATGGTCTATATTTGTGTATGTGCCATGTACTGCTGAGAAGAAGGTATATTTCTTTTTATCCCCATTCAGTTTTCTCCAGAGATGTATCATATCTAGCCTCTCTAAAATTCTATTCCCCTCTTTAACTTCGTTCTTGTTTATTTTGAGGTTAGATTTATAAAGTCCAGAGAGGGGAGATTGAGGTCTCCCACTAGTACAGTTTTGCTATCTATTTCTTCCTCTAATTACCTTGGAATCTGGATTCTATACCACTTGGTGCATATATGTTAAGAAATCATATTGCTTCATTCTCAATGGTGCCTTTTAGCAAGATATAGTCTTCTTCCTTATCTCTTTTAATTAGATCTATTTTTTTTGCTTTTGCTTTATCTTAGATAAGGTTTGCAACCCCAGCTTTTTTTTTACTTTAGCTGAAGCATGATATATTCTGCTTCAGCCTTTTCCCTTTACCCTGTGTATATCCCCTTGTTTCAGATGTGTTTCTTGTAAACGACATATTGTAGGATTATGGTTTTTAATCAGTTCTGCTATTTGCCTACATTTTAATGGATAGTTCATCCCATTCACATTCACAGTTATGATTACTCTCTGTCTCTTTCCCTGCATCCTACTCCCTCCCCTGTTTATGTTTTTATTTCTTCCTTCTCCCTACCCTTCCTTAAGAGTTTTCCTTTTGTCCACCACCTCCCTCAGTATTACCTTCTTGTAACCCCCCCTCCTTTAGCAACCCTTTCCCCTTACTACTATTTCCCTCCCTTCTAAACACCTCTCTTCTTATCTCCCCCTTCCCCTCCTACTAGGGCACAATGGATTTTTATACTTAATGGAGTATGGTATTCCCTCTTGGGCCCCAAACCAATGAGAGTAAATTTAATACAGTGCTCCTCTCCCTCCCTCCTTTCCTGCTATTATAATGAGTTTTTGTGTTTTTTTCACATCATAATCTTAAACTTAACTGATTATTTTGATCCCTCTTTGAACCAGGACCAATGAAAATAAAGTTCATATCATGTTCATCTCCCTTCCTCCTTCCCCTCTTCTATAGTATGTTTTTATGCCTTTTCATGTGGCCTAAGTTATCTTTTTCTGCCTCATCCTTTACTTTCCTCCTATTACAGTCCCTCTGAACCCCTTAATAAGGTTTTTATTTTTATCATCAGATTAGTTCACTTATACCCATGCCCTCTATCTATATATATTCCCCTTAAAGGTTGTGACAATCATAGAAATTTCAGTATTGACAGGTATCAGCTTCTCATATAAGGATGTAAACTGTTTGCTCTTATTGAATTCTAAGTTGTGTGTGTGTATGTGAGTGTGTGTGTTTTCCTTTTATACCTTTTTATGTCTTTCTTGAATTGTATAATTGGAGATCCAATTTTCCATTGAAGTCTGGCTTTTTCATTAGGAAATTTGTAAGTCCCTTATTTCATTAAATGACAATCTCCTTGCCTGAAAGAATATACTCAGTTTTGCTGGATAATTAATCCTCGGTTGCAGTCCTAGTTCTTTTGTCTTATGAAATATCAAATTCCAGTCCCGCCAATCTTTTAATGTAGAAGCTGCTAGGTCCTGTGTAATCCTCACTGTAGTTCCATGATATGAGAATGATTTCTTTTTGCCTATTTGCAATATTTTCTCCTTGACCTTGTAATTCTGGAATTTGGCTACTATATTTCTTGGAGTTTTCAATTTGGTATCACTTTCAGGAGGAGTCTAGTGAATTCTTTTGATAACTATTATACCCTCTCATTCTAAGACTTCAGGACAGTTTTATTTGATAGTCTCCTGGAGGATGTTGTCCAGGCTGCTTTTATCGTCATGGATTTCTGGTAGACCAATAATTCTTAGGTTATCTCTCCTGGGATCTGTTCTCCATCTCAGTTTTTTCTCCAGTGAGACATTTTACACTTTCTTCTAATTTTTCTTTTTTTTTTTATTCTTTATTAACTTCTGTTTTACATCATTCATTTCCGCCACATTTTCAATTACAATTTTCCCCCATTTTTCCCCTACCCACCATCCCAGAATAGCAGTCCCACAAGATATCCCTTCCTCCAATCTGCTCTCTCCCATATCTTCTCCCATACCCACTTCGACTTTTCCATTAGAGCAAGGTGAATCTCTGTGCCCCAGTGCCTGTACATCTTATCTCCCAATTACATGCAAAATAGAATTAAAATAGTATTTATATATATATTTGAAACATTTGATTTTAAGACCTCGAATTTCAGATCCATTCCCTTCCTCCCTTGTCACCCATTCCCTCTGGGAAGATATGTAATTCAGTATATGTTGTACATGTCTAGCTATGCAAAACATTACCATAGTAGATATATTGTACAAGGCTGCTTATAATTCCCTCCCACTCGTCCCACCCCCCACCTGGTCCATTCCCTACATGATCCTGTCCCTCTTCTATAGTGGGTACTTCCAACCTCCCCTCCCCCCAAGGATGCCCTCCCATCCATCATCCCTCCTCTCATCCCCCTTCCCCTATTCTGCTGCAGGTTGAGATATCCCATTTAGTATGTATGTCATTCTCTCCCTGAACCAAATTCAATGAGAATGTGGTTTTGCCTTTTTGCCTTCCTATTCTTCCCCTCCTGTGCAGCCACTTCCCCTTGCTTCTTCTACATGAGATAGTTTACCCTACCCTGTCTCTCCCTGTCTCCTCTTGCCACTTTCCTCTCTCTTCTCATAATTTCACCCCTTAAGTATCATCCCTTCCCAACAAATTCAACCTATCCCCTCTATCCATGCATAACTGTAAACATATATACACACATTCACATATGTATTCATATGACCATACCACCCTTCTTCCATTATTTTCATACTGAGAAAGGTTTCATCAGTCACAATTATTGTTTTTCCATGTAGGAATGTAAATAGGTCAACTTTGACAAGTTCCTTTTGATTTCTTTTCCCTGATTACCTTCTTAGGCATCTCTTGCTATGCTATGGGCATACTTAGTTAGACTTTACAGAATAAGTGACTGATAGTACTTTGAGTACTTTGAGATATTCTTACTGATAAGAGACTAATTGAGTTAATCAAGACTTTGCCCCATAAGTGGAAGACTTTGACCATGTACCTTGAAATTAGTGATGTGACTTATTGAGTTAATTTCAGAGTGACCATTTTTTTGATTTTACTGATAAGTGACTGAGTTAACAGTTGCCCCATGAGTGGAAGACTTGGACTATTGTACTTTGACATTATATTGTGATTTTCTTATGTACCTGGAAAATGTGACCTAACAGATGTTTTAGTGCTAATTCAAATGTAAATTGTGTATGCTATGGGCATGAAAGATCTTGGGGCCCAATATAATGGAAATGTGGATTTGAAGATCTTCCCTGCCTCTAGGCCCTTTGTCTTAAGTGACTCTGAGAACCTTCTTTAATTTGAAAATATACTCTGCCCCCTAATAGGAATGAACACACCTTAATGCTGTGTGTTGGGCAGTGGGTCAAGAGGGTGTTTACATTCTCTGATCCAGGAGAAGGTTATATAAACCCTGATGGAAGTCTTTGCTTTGAGAAGTATTGTGTGATTTGACCAGATGAGATTCTGGGCAGCCATTGAAAGCCCCCTGGCTTTGAAAACCCAGATGTTGATGCCTCCCTCTCTGGTAACTGTGATTTTGATATTCATAATGGTTGGACAGTGTGGAAGCCTATCTGTTTGATCTGTCTGTATACTTTGAAGTTCAGGATGCTGACCTTTTCCCCCTGAACTAGGTAATATATGTTTGTTTGATTAAAGTGAACTTGTTAACCCCCCCACCAAAAACACAAAAACAAAAAACTTTGCATTACAGATTCTTTCCCTTCTTCCCTCATCACCCACCCTTACTGGAAAGGTAAACAATTCAATATAGGTTATACATGTGTAGTTACACAAAACATTTCCATAGCGAATACATTGTGAAAGACTGACTATATTTCCCTCCATCCTATCCTGACCCCCACTTGTTCTATTTTCTACTTTGACCCTATCCCTTTTCAAAAGTGTACACTTCTAGTTACCCTCCCCCTAATCTGCCCTTTCTTCTATCATCCCCCCTTTTATCTCCTTTTCTCCTACTCTCCTGTAGGGTGAGATACCAAATTTAGTGTGTATGTTATTCCCTCCTTAAGCCAAATTCAATAAGAGTAAGGTTTTCGTTTCCTGTTCTTCCCCTCCATTGTAGCAGTGTTCTTTTGCCTCTTTTATATAAGATAATTTACCTTATTCTGTCCCTCCCTATCTCCTCTCATTATATTCCTCTCACCTCTTAATTTTATTTTTAAAATATCATATGCTCCCTGTCTATGTATACCTGTTCACATATATACACACACTTGCATATGTATTCATATGTACACATATTATCCTATATAGACATATGTGTGTATACATTTAAATTCCCTTCAACTATGCTCATACTGAGAAAATTTTCATAAGTTACAGTTAACATTTTTCCATGCAGGAATGTAAGTAGTTCAACTTTGATAAGTTACTTATGATTTCTTTTCCCTGTTTACTTTCTCATGCTTTTCTTCTTTCTTGTATCTGAATGTCAAATTTTCTATTTAACTGTTTTTTCATCATAAATTCTTGAAAGTCCTCTATTTCATTGAATTACCATTTTTCTCCCTGAAACATTATACTCAGTTTTGCTGGGTAAGTGATTCTTGGTTTTAATCCTAGTTCTTTTGATCTCCAGAATATCATTTTCCAAGCCCTTCAATCCTTTAATGTAGAAGCTGATAGATCTTATGTTATCCTGATTTTGTTTCCACAATATCAAATTGATTCTTCTTGGCTGCTTGTCATATTTTTTCCTTGATCTGGGAACTCCAGAACTTGGCTAAACATTCCTAGGAGTTTTCTTTTGGGGATCTTTTTCAAGAGGTGATCAGTGAATTGTTTCAATTTCTATTTTGCCCCAATAAAATATATTTTAACAAAATAAAGTCATAGAGTTAAAGTTGGAAGGACTATTATAGAAAAGAACTTGTAGGCCAAGAGAAGTTAAGTACTACTCTAAGGTCATACAGGTATAAAATGTCAAATTCCAATTTCTAATCTAGTTGCTTTTCCTTCAAATTCAATACCCCCTTCCTACTATTTCAGGCTTGCCCCCTTTCAAACCATGAGATGGCCTAAATTGCTAGGAAACTAATATCTAGTGCTCAAAATGAATACTAGTATTCTAATTACATATATATTCATTAAGGATCCTTAGGGGCAAGCAATTTCTAAGATATATTCCCCTTTTTTAACAGCAATTGGGGTTAATTAACTTGCTCAAGGTTACACGGTCAGTCATTATTTATGTGTGGGTGCTCATTTTCTGAGGCCGGAACTAATCCCGGTCCTCCCGACTCCAGGGCCAGCGCTCTTACTCACTGTGCCAACTAGCTGCCCCAATATATTCCACTTTTTATTATATAATGGAGCAAGGCTGGAAGGTGGGAAGTATTAGTTCTTTAAAAAAAAAAAAAACTTCATGTAATCTTGGGTCACAGCTTAAATATTTGAAAATCTAACAAATTGTTCAGTCATTCTCCAATTGATGGCCATCCCCTCAAATTCCAAATTTTTACCACCACAAAAAAAAAAAAGCTTCCAGGAAATCCTGGAAATTCTTTATTTTTATGAGATTTTGAGTTACAATTTATTTTTCTCCCAACCCTCAGCGATTTACTGAAATGGAACAATCTGATATAGTTTATACATGTGCTATTATGTAAAGGATATTTCCAGATTAGTCATCGTTGTGAAAGAAGAAGATCAAAAGAAAAAAAAACATGAAAAAAATAAAATTTAAAAAATATGTTCAATATGTATCCAGATTATATCAGTCCTTTTCCTGGATGTGGATAAGCATTTTCCTTCATAAGTCCTTTTTAGATTTTTTAGATCATTGTGTGGCTGAGAAGAGCTGAGTTGAACATAATGTTGCTGATAACTGTGTAGTGTTTTCCTGGTCCTGCTCATTTCACTGTGCATCAGTTTGAACAAGTCTTTCCAGGTTTTTCTGAAATCTGTATGTTCATTTCTCATTGCACGGAAGTATTCCATTACATTCATATACCACAACATGTTCAACCATTCCCCAATCGCTAGGCATTCCCTCATTTACCAATATTTTGCCACCATGAAAAGGGCTGCTATAAAAAAAAATTTTCACATGCATGTCCTTTTTCCCCTTTTGGTGATCTCTTTTGGAATACAGACCTAGTAGTGGCATTGCTACATTGCATAATTTGTTTGCAGTTTTTGCATAGTTTCAAATTGATATCCAGAATGATTGGTTCAGTTTCATAACTCCACCAACAGTGCATGAGTGTCACAATTTTCCATCATCCTCTCCAACATTTATCATTTTCCTTTTTTGTCTTATTAGTCAATTGCATAGGTGTGCAATGGTACCTCAGAGTTGTCGTAATCTGCATTTCTCTAATCAAAAGTGTTTTAGAGCATTTTACTTATGATTTTAAATAATTTTAATTTTTCTTCCTCTGAAAACCACTTGTTCATATCTTTTGACCATTTATCTATTGGAAAATTATTTGTATTCTTATAAATTTGACTAACTTCTCTCTATATTTGAGGAATAAGACCTTTATTAGAAATACTGACTGTATACAGACTGTTTCCCAGCTTCCTGCTTGCCTTTTAATCTTGGTTGCATTTGTTTGTGTGTATGTGTGTGAATTGTTTCTTTATGTCCACTTGCATTTTTTAACTGATAGTTCTCTAATTTGGCTATAATTTTCCTTGAAGTTTTTATTCATTAATCTCTTGAGATGATCAGTGGGTTCTTGCAATGCCTATTTTGGCCTCTAGTTCCATTATGTTGGGGAAATTTTCATTAATAATTTCTGGAAGATGCCTTCCAGGTCTTTCTTTGAGTATCGCTTGAGGTAATCCATTGATTCTGATACTGTCTCTCCTGGGTTTATTTTCTAATTCAGTTATTTTTCCTATGAGGTATTTTACATACTTTTGAATTTGTTTGATTGATTAATTTTTTTGTTTTCCAGTTTATTTATTTATTTTTAGTTTTCAATATTTATTTCTATGAGATTTGGAGTTGAAAATTTTCTACACCTTTTCCCCTACACCCACCCCAAAATAGTGAGCCTATTGAATACCTCTTTCCCCAATCAGTTCACTATTATGTACTCCATCATTCCTTCTCCCAGCTTTCTTGTGCAGCAAGATAGGATTCTATACCCCAGTGCCAGTATATCTTATTTCCCAGTTACATGCAAAAATACAATTTTTAAACATCTTTTAAAACTTTGAATTCTAGATTTTTTTATTTTCTTCCATCTTCATTCACCCCAAATAGGAAGATAAGCAATTCATTATAGGTTGTATATGTGTAGTTATGCAAAACATTTTCATCATATTTATGTTGTGAAAGACTACCTATATTTCCCTCCATCCTATCCTGCCCCCCACTTATTCTATTTTCTCATTTGACCCTGTCCCTTTTTAAAAGTGTTTGCTTCTAACTACTCTCTCCCCCAAATCTGCCCCCTTCTATCACCCTCCTCTTATCCCCTTGTCCCCTACTTTCCTGTAAGGTAAGATACCCAATTGAGTGCGTATGTTTTTCTCTCCTTAAGCCAAATTCCATGAGAGTAAGCTTGACCCATTCCCTTTCACATTCCTGCTCTTCCCCTCCATTGTAACAGTTTTTCTTGACTCTTTTATATGAGATAATTTATCATAATCTACATCTCCCTTTCTCCTTCTCCCAACATATTCCTCTATCACCTCTTGATTTTATTTTTTAGATATCATTCCTTCCTATTAAACTCATCCTGTGCTCTCCATCTCTATATACATGTACATACATATGCACATACTCACATGTTTTAAAAACACATATACCCTTCTATACATACATAAATGCATACACACACACACACACACACACACACACACACACACACACATATTCCCTTAAACTGTCCTCATACTGAGAAAAGTCTTGCAAGTTACAATTATTGATTTTTCATGTAGGAATGTAAATAGTTCAACTTTAATAAGTTCATTATGATTTCTTTTTCCTGTTTATTTTCTCATGCTTCTCTTGCTTCTTGTATTTAAAAGTTAAATTTTCTGTTCAGCTGTGTTTTTTTCTCCAAGAATGCTTGAAAGTCCTCTACTCCACTGAATGACCATATTTTCCCCTGAAGCATTATACTCAGTTTTGCTGGGTAGGTGATTCTTGGTTTTAGTCCTAGCTCCTTTGACCTCTGGAATATCATATTTCAAGCCCTTCATTTCCTTAATGTAGAAGGTTCTAGGTCTTGTGTTATCCTGATTGTATTTCCACAATACTCAAATTGTTTCTTCCTGACTGCTTGTAGTACTGTCTCCTTGACCTGGGAACTCAGGAATTTGGCCATAATATTCCTAGGAGTTTCCTTTTTGGGATCTTTTTCAAGAGGTGATTGGTGAATTCTTTCAATTGCTATTTTGTCCTCTGGTTTTTTAATATAACGGAAATTTTGATTGATAATTTCTTGAAGGTGTTGTCTAGTCTCTTTTTTTGATCATGGCTTTCAGGTAGTCCAGTAATTTAAAATTATCTTTCCTAGGTCTATTTTCCAGGTCAATGGTTTTTCCAATGATATATTTCACATTGTTTTCTATTTTTTCATTGTTTGTATCTGTTTTTTAGTATCTTGATTTCTCATAAAGTCATTAGCTTCCATTTTCTCCAATCTAATTGTGAAGGTGTTATCCTCTTCAGTGAGTTTTTAAAATTCCTTTTCCATCTGTGAAAGTCAGCTTTTTAAGGCATTCTTCTCCGATTGGCTTTTTGGGCCTCTTTTGCCATTTGGGTTAGTCTATTTTTAAGGTATTGTTTTCTTCAGTATTGTTTTACATCTGCTTTAGCAGGGTGTTAACTTGCTTTTCACATCATTCTCATTTCTCTTCCCTAGTTTTCTTACATTTCTCTTACTTGATTTTCAAAATCCTTCTTGAGCTCTTCCATGGCCTGTTACTAGGTCATATTTTTCTTGGAACCTTTTAATGCAAGAGTTCTGTCTTTCTTGTCTTCCTCCTATCACATGCTTTGATCCTTCTTATCCCCCAAAAAGGATTCTACAGTCTGTTTGTGTTTCCTCTGCTTGCTCATATTGCCAGCCAATTACTTGACTTTGCAGCTCTTTGCCACAATAGAACTCTGCTTCCAAATTGGAGAGAATTATGTCCCAAATCAGTGGAGGTTTTGCAGCTGCTGGAGCTATTAGGAAGGTGCCCTCGCTACAGCCCACCCAACTCTGGCACACTGTCCCCCTACTTCCCTCCAGGACCACTAACCAAGGCCATGACTCATATCCAAGCAGGTTAAAGCAAGATAGATTACCCTCTGAATTGTTGCTTGGTCTGACTACTATCTGCAGGCCAGGGGCTTTGGGGGCAGCCATGTAGCAGCTGCTGAAGCCACTGTGCCTCTACCACTTCTTGCCCCAGGGGCAGGGGCCAGACTGCACTCTTCTCCACCTAGTTTCAACAGAGTTCCTGGCTGACCTTTTACTTTCTTTTTGGAGTTTATGGGTTAAGAAGTGTGGAAACTGCCACAGCCACTGGTGATTCACTCTCCCAAACTCTGCTCTCGCCATTGCTGCCCTGGGTCTGCCCCCTAGCAGCTCATGTGGCACTGTGCTCAGCTCTCAGCATTGTGCAGTTGACCCTTTCTGTTGGCCCACCAGGCAGCCTTCAGGGGGAGATTTGTTTCTCTTTGTCACTTTGTGGGTTCTGCAGTTCGAAAATTTGTTTAGATTCATTTTTTACATGTATTGGAGTTGGTGGGTGCCAGAGCCATTTGGACGTCCTGTTTTTTTCTCCGCCATCTTGGCTTGACCCCTCTTTGATTGATTCTTGATTTCTCATAGAATTTTTAGCCTCCACCTGTCCAATTCTAACTTTTGAGGTATTGTTTTCCTCCATAGGTTTTTGTACCGCCTTTTCTATTTGACCAATTTTACTTTTTAAGGGATTGTTTTCTTCAGCATATTTTTAATCTCCTTTTTCATTTGGTCTATTCTACTTTTTTAAGCTGCTCTTTTCTTTTGCCAAGCCATTGACATTTTTCTCCACAATTTACTTGCATCACTATTATTTCTTTTCCAAATTTTTCTTCTACCTCTCATATGATTTTAAGCTCCTTTTGAATTCTTCCACGAGTTCTTTCTGGGTTTGAGACTACTGCCTGTTTTTCTTCAAGGTTTTGCTTATTGGTGTTTTGTCATTTTTGTCCTTTTCTGAATTTTTCTTGAGCTTTCCTGTCACCACAATCATCTTCCTACTATTATTATTTTTTATTATTATTTTTTGCTTATCTTTTTTGTGGGGGTCTTTTTCCTTTCTTTTTTTATCCACTTTTGTAATTTATTGTCCAGTGTTGGATTGCTTTATTAGCTTGTATTGGGCTTCTTTTTCCTTTCTTTAATTTTGTGCTCTGTTCCTGGGATAAAAGGGTACTATCTCAGACTTCTTGTGCCAGTGGCTGCAGGCACTGACTTTTTACCTGGTGCTGCACAGATGTTGCCCTGAGGCCCATGATAACCCTCATGTATAGTACTACACTGAGGGGGTGTGGTAGGAGATATCTGGTGCTACTGGAAGCCACAGGTTTCTAGCAGTTTACTGGGTGCTGAGTCAGGGTCCAGGTGTTGGCATCTGGTGTGTGCTGAGGCCAGTATGATGTTTCTAGAATTCTTTGGGGCTGCACTGAAGCACATGGTGGTCTGGTCACTGGTGGCTGCCTGTTCAGTCGGGGACCAGTAAGGTTGACATCTACTTGTTTGCCTTGGGCCACTATGAAAAGATGTGGCAGTTCTCATAGCAAGAGTCTACCCATTACCCTGGCTATGCTCAGGCATATTTTAGGTCTTTATGTTTGCATTTACCTGCTCCACTGCACTGTGGCTCAGAATCTTCTGTTGATTTGTTGAGGTGGGGTTTGCTACTGGCTTGCTGGCACACTTGCCATCCTGGATTAAGCTCCCCTTTTGCCCATTAAGGCACACCTTTTATGTCAATCTCCCAAGGTTTTGGACTAAAAGATTGGTTCACTCCATCTTTTTTGCTGATTCTGATGTTCTAGGATTTGTTTTTGGGGTCCTATTTTTTGTTGTTTGGAGGTGACTATGTGAGAGTTGTGCTGATTTGCTGCTTACTTCACCATCTTGGCTTCTAGAATTCCCTAAACTATGATTCCATTTTCTTAAATGTGTATTTTCAGGTTATCAGAATTCTCTGAAATTGACTAGGACCAATGTTTTCTCATTATACAATAAAAAAAAAAAAACAATTGCCAGATGATTGAAAAGGGATCCAAGGAGTTTTAGTTACCTGAAGGAAGTCATAAATCACTTCTCTCTATTGATTTATTACTAGTTCTAGTTTAGACAGTGGGTGATTAGATGCCTCCAGGTAAAAAGTCAACGTCTGTATGATAAACAGATAAATTGAAAACTGAAAGTCTAAGGAGAAGACAATGGAAAATATAGAGACATCTCAGTAGATATCATGGTATACTGATCTAAGGAAAGACACATAGATTGATGACTCCTGCAACCATAGGACTACAGTTTTTTGTTAATTTATATTCATGGAAAATTAACAAAACAGAGAGATTTTCACAAACAACCTGCATTGTCTTCCCATCACCAAAACTGATTTTTTTAAGTTGTTCTTGGGTATTTGAATATCAAATCAATCAAAGAATTCTTAAAATTCTTGTCACCCCTTTTTGGAGTAGTACTATCCTGTTCTTCTTTACCACTTATGGCTTATGTCTACTTCCTCCTCTATCTATAAATTCCTTTAAGATTAAGCTAATGTGAGATCAGTTAACTTAATACAATACATTCTGGAACTGAAATCAGGTCTGGGAAATGCTGGTAACATTTCTTTGTGCTGACAAGACAGTCTTTAGTAAACTTGAGGAAATGTCTATCTTGTTCTATAAAGATAAGACGATTAAAGAAGAAATGATGACTGATATCCACAGAACAGAATAATAATTAGCAAACTCAAATTTTACTGTATTGCCTGAAGCAAAACATTAAAAATCAATTGATAAAAAATATTAATCACCAATGCCAGGTAGGGTGCCAATTAGGCACTATGGAAAATATAATATTTAAATGATCACTAATGGACATATATTTAATAGTTTATTTATGTAAGCTCTTTTACCTTAGTTTAGGGTCTGGGTAGGAGGTTTGGGGTGCCCAGGGAGGACTAGTACCTCTGCTGTGAGGGCCTGCCAAGTCCTTTTCAGTTCTATTCATTCACCTTTGCTGTCCACCAGGCTCTCAACTCTCACCTGTAGCTCCAAAAAGCTATAGCATGGACAGTGGTCACACTGCCCTATCTTGGCAGATGGGCTAAAACAGTTTGAGGTATCTATCCCAAATGGGTGCCTACCCCAAGCATGTGAAGACTACACAAAGCATGTGAACATTTCCCCAAGCAGAATTGATAGATGAGAACAAATTTTTTTTTTCTAACGGACATGAAGACAACTGAAGCAGGTTTTATCAAGCACTTAGAGTTTTGTCTAACATCAAAGAAGTCAAGATCATTGACTATAACTTAGGCCATCCCCAGTAGCCCTGATTCTTTTCCTGCCACTGAACTTTCATAACTCTGCAAAAAAGAGTGGGGCTGATATGTTGGTGCAACTCCATCTCACTTAAATCCAACTCATGCATGTATCAAGGCCTCATCCTGTGATGTCATTTATCTTCTTTGAAAATTAAGTACAGAGGGAACAGAGCCAAAATGGCAAAGCAAAGACAGTAAGTCACTTGAATTTTCTCCCACACCCTTCTAAATATTTGTAAAAAATGACTCTGAACAAATTCTAGAGCAGCATAGCCCACAAAAATAGAGAGTGAAACAAATTTCCAGCCCAAGACAACACGGAAGGTTCACAGGAAAGGTCTGTTTCACCAGTTTGAGAGAGGACCAGGTTTGGCCCTGGCCCAATATGGGCCTAGGGCAGTGGTGGCTGCTTCCAGAGATCTCTCAGTCCAGAGATGGTTAGGGAATCAAACAATTTATCAGAAAGAGATTATATGGGCCTTATTGCTGGCACTGAGGCAGGATTCTGTTGCTTTCCCTGTACTTGGATATGTATTGCAGCTTTAGGTGGCTGTCATGGGGCAGGGAGGAGAACTGGCATAGCAGAGCATGTGGTAGCAGTGGTGAGGGAACCATTATCACAGTTCCAGGGCAGAAAAGATCACTCACAGGCCAGGAGAGGAATAATCACCTCTCCTGAGATCATACCATCTTGGAAGATTTGAACATTTACATATCCCAAGAAGTATCTCAGAAAACAGCTGCACAAAACTGCTGAAACTCGGGACAGTATGCCCTGCACACTAGAAACATAGCCCTATCTTAACAAAGAGTTAAAAGTCAAATAATTGGCTGGGAAAATGACCAAACAGATGGAAAATAACTTGATTATAGAAACCTACTTTGGTAACAAGAAAAATTAAAACATACACTCAAAAGAAGACAACAAAAATCAAAGCTCCTATATTCAAAGCCTCCAAGTAAAATATTAATTGGTCTCAGGACATGGAAGACCTCAAAAAGGATTTTGAAAATCAAGTAAGTAAAGTAGAGGGAAAGTTAGGAAGAGAAATGAAGAGGATGCAAAAAAAAAAAAAAATGAAAAAAACAAAAACAAAAACAAAGAAACAAACAACTTGTTGAAGAAAGAGACTAGGCCAAATAGTACCAGAAGTCCAAGAAGGTAATGAGGAGAAGAATGTTTTCAAAATCATTAGTTACCAAATTTAAAAGCAGGTCCAAAAACTCACCAAAGAAAAGAATTCGTTAAAAATCAGAATGGAGGAAATGGAAGCTAATGACTCTATGAGGAGTTGGCCCAGCTTGTGCCATGTTACCATATTGCATCTTCAGCTCTTGGCCTGCGAACTGCAGGAGGATCTGGGATGTCTGGGGGGTTATCACTCTTGCTTTACCCTTCTTCGATATGGATTGTGGTCTGGGGTGGAGGTCTTAAGGTCTGTGACCAGCTTGCCAGAGTGTGTGGAGGCTTCAGAGAGGCCGCCCAACTAATACCTCCAGAAGTTGAGAAAACCCCAAAGGTTGGGACAGAAGTTCCCCTGGCTGGTGGCAAAGTCCTACTGTGGCAGCAAGCCCAAAAGTCAAGTAATTAATTGGCAACATGCCTAGGCAAAGGAAACAAAATAAGCAGAAAAATGCAACATTAGACTCCTATTTTGCAGGCAAAGATGATCAAATCATGGAACTGGAGGAGGACTGTGAGGTCAGAAATCCTGCACCAAAAGCCCCAAATGAAAATATGAGCTGGTTACAGGCCATAGAGGACCTTAAGAAGCAGATAAGAGAAGTGGGGGAAAAATTGGGAAGAGAAATGAGAAAGATGCAAGAAAAGTGTAAAATGAGAGTCAACAGCCTGACTGAGGAAAATAACACCTTAAAAATAGACTAACTCAATTGGCAAAAGAGGCTCAAAAAGGCAATGAGGAGAAGAATGCCTTAAAAAGCCAAATTTGGCAGAAGGAAAAAATATCTCAAAAGCTCACTGAGGAGATTCATTCCTTCAGAGTTAGACTGGAGCAAATGGAAGCTAATGACTTTATGAGACATCAAGATGCTGTTAAGCAGATACAAACAAATGAAAGATTAGAAGGCAATGTGAAATATCTCATGGGAAAAACCACTGACCTGGAAAATAGATCCAGGAGAGACAATTTAAAAATTATTGGACTACCTGAAAGCCATGATCAAGGAAAGAACCTAGAAATCACCCTTCAAGAAATTCTCAAGGAAAACTGCTCTGATGTTTTAGATCCAGAGGGCAAAATAGAGGTGGAAAGAATCCACCGATCACCTCCTGAAAAAGACCCCAAAAAGAAAACTCCCAGGAATATTATAGCCAGGTTCCAGAATCCCCAGATCAAGGAAAAAATACTTCAAGCAGCCAGGAAGAAACAATTTCAATATTGTAGAAACACAATCAGAATAGCCCAGGACCTGGCGGCCTCTACACTGAGGGATCGAAGGGCATGGAATATGATATTCCAGAGGGCAAAAGAACTGGGAATGAACCCAAGGGTCACCTACCCAGCAAAACTGAGTATTTTGTTTCAGGGGAAAATATGGTCATTCAGTGGAATAGAGGACTTTCAAGCATTCTTGAGGAAAAAACCAGAATTGAATAGAAAATTTGACATCCAGACACAAGAAGCAAGAGATGCCTGAGAAGGTAATCAGGGAAAAGAAATCAAAAGGAACTTATCAAAGTTGAACTATTTACATTCCTATATGGAAAAGCAATAACTGTGACTGATGATATCTTTCTCACTATGAAAATAATGGAAGAAGGGGTGTGGTCATATGAATACATATGTGAATGTGTGTGTATATGGTTACAGTTATATATAGATAGAGGGCATAAGTTGAATTTGTTGGGAAGGGAGAATACTCAAGGGATGAAAGTATGAGGTGAGAGAGGAAAGTGTCAAGAGGAGATGGGGAGAGACAGGGTAGTGTAAACTATCCCATGCAGAAGAAGCAAGGGGAAGTGGTTGCAAAAGAGGGGGAGAATAAGGAAGGCTAAAAAGGCAAAACCACATTCAAACTGAATTTGATTCAGGGAGAAAATGACATACATAGTAAATGGGATATCTCAACCTGCAGCAGGATAGGGGGAAGGGTGATGGGAGGAGGGATGATGGATGGGAGGGCATCCTTGGGGTGAGGGGAGGTTGGAAGTACCCACTATAAAAGAGGGACAGGATCATGTAGGGAATGGGCCAGGTGGGGGGTGGGATGAGTGGGAGGGAATTATAAGCAGCCTTGTACAATATATCTACTATGATAATGTTTTGCATAGCTAGACATGTACAACATATACTGAATTACTTATCTCCCAAGAGGGAATGGGTGACAAGGGAGGAAGGAAATGGATCTGAAATTCGAGGTCGTAACATTAAATGTTTCAAATATATATAAATACTATTATTAATACTCTTTTGCTTGTAATAGGGAGATAAGATGTGCAGGCATTGGGACACAAAGATTCACCTTCCTCTAATGGAAAAGTTGATGGGGGTATGGGAGAAGGTATGGGAGAGAGCAGATTGGAGGAAGTGATATCTTGTGGGATTACTGTTCTGGGAGGTTGGGTAGGGGAATAATGGGGGGAAAATGATTGTAACTCAAAATCTGGTGGAAATGAATGATGTATAACAGAAAAAAAAAAGAAAAAAGAAAAAAAAAAGCCGAATTTGCCAGATGGAAAAAGAATCTCAAGAGCTCACTGAGGAGAATCAATCCTTCAGAATTAGATTGGAGCAAATGGAAGCTAGCGACTTTATGAGAAATCAAGATGCTGTTAAGCAGATCCAAACAAATGAAAGAATAGAAGGCAGTGTGAAATATCTCATGGGAAAAACCACTGTCCTAGAAAATAGATCCAGGAGAGACAATCTAAAAATCATTGGACTACCTGAAAACCATGATCAAAGAAAGAATCTAGAAATCATCCTTCAAGAAATTCTCCAGGAAAATTGCCCTGATATTTTAGACCCAGAGGGGGAAATAGAGGTTGAAAGAATCCACCATTCACCTCCTGAAAAAGATCCCAAAAAGAAAACTCCCAGGAATATTATAGCCAGGTTCCAGAATTCCCAGATCAAGGAAAGAATATTACAAGCAGCCAGGAGGAAACAATTTGAATACTGTGAAAATGCAATCTGGATAGCACAGGATCTGGCAGCTTTTACACTGAGGGATAAAAGGGCCTGGAATATGATATTCCAGAGGGCAAAGGACCAGGGATTAAAACCAAGAATCACTTACCCAGCAAAACTGAGTATCTTGTTCCAGAGGAAAATATGGTCATTCCGTGGAATAGAGGACTTTCAAGCATTCTTGAGGAAAAAAACAGAGTTGAATAGAAAACTTGACATCCAGACAAAAGAAGCAAAAGATGCTTGAGAAGGTAAACCGAGAAAAGAATTCACTATGAATTTATCAAAGTTGAACTATTTACATTCCTACAGGGAAAAACAATAAGTGTAACCAACAAAACTTTTCTCAGAAGAAAGGTATATGAATACATATGTGAATGTGTGTGTACATATATATATATATACATACATACATATATATATATATATATATATATATATACATACATATGTTTTCAGGTATACATAGATAGAGGGCAGTGGTTGAATTTAATAGTAAGGGATGATACTTAAAAGGTGAGGTTAAGAAGTGAGAGAATAATACGGTGAGGGGGAATGGGGAGAGGCAAAGGGGTGAACTGTCTCTTATAGAGGAGGCAGGGGAGGGGAGGAACAGGAAGGCAAAAAAACAAAACCTTATTTTCATTGAATTTGGACCAGGGAGAGAATGACATTCACACTGAATAGGGTGTCCCACACTACAGGAGCTCGGGGGTGGGGGGGGGGGAATGGGGGAAGGTGGTGGATGGGAAGGCAGGCTTGGGGGGAGGGAAGTTGGAAGCACCCACTTTTGAAAAGGGACAGGATCAAGGTAGTGAGTGGACCAGGTGGAAGGTAGGATGGGAGGGAGGGAAAAATAGTCAGTCTTTCACAATATATCTACTATTTGCATAGCTACACATGTACAGCATATACTGAGTTGCTTATCTTCCTTTTAAAATCAAATTTATATATATATATATATACTATGATTAACACTATTTTGCATATAATTGGGAGATAAGATGTACAGGCAATGGGGCTTGGGTATTCACTTTGCCTTACTGGAAAAGTCAAAGAGCGTATTGGAGAAGAGATGGGAGAGAGCATATTGGATGAGGGGATATTCTGTATGACTGTTATTCTGGGGTGGTGGGTAGGGGAAAATTGGGGAAAAATTGTAACTCAAAATCTGACGGAAATGAATGATGTAAACCAAAAGTTAATAAAGCATTTGGGGAAAAAAAGATGGAATAGGAAACACACTCAATTGGGTAAGGGAATCTATTTTACCCTATAGGAAATTAAGGGGGAAGGGGATGGAGGGGTTTAGAAGGGAGGGCAGATTGGGGGGTGGGGTAATCAGAAGCAAGCACTTATGAGGAGGAACAGGCTCAAAAGAGATAATAGAACAAATGGGGGCAGGATAGAATGGAGTGATATAGAGTTAATATTTTACAATGTGACTATTATGGAAGTATTCTGCATGACTACACATGTATAACCAATAACAAATTACTTTCCTTCTCAATGAGGGTGGGTGGGGAGGGAAGAAGGAGAAAATTTGGAACTGTTTTAAAAATGAATGTCAAAAATTACTTTTACATGCAACTGGGAAATAAGATACACAGGCAATGGGGTATAGAAATCTATCTTACCCTGTAGGAAAATAAAAGGGGAAGGGGGAATGGAAAGGGTAATTTGAATGTATGCCTTCCTGGAATGGTGCAAGAGGAGAGATGGGGAGGAAGTTTGAAACTCAAAATCTAGTGAATGTCATTGTTGAAAACTAATAAATAAATAAATTTATTTTAAAAAAGAACATGAAAGATAGGTAACAGAATGTGAATATACTAATGAAGTTGACTATCTAGAGTAAAATTCAAGACTTAATGAAATTACCAGAAAATGAATGTATTAATAATTACTAGGGGGCGCAGTGAGTAGAGCACCCTGGAGTCAGAAGGACCTGAGTTCGGATCCAGCCTCAGACACTTCACACATACACACACACACACACACACACACACACACACACACACACACACCAAAAACAAAAACAACTTAGCTGTGTAACCTTGGGCAAGTTACTTAACCCCAATTGCCCTCCAAAAAGCAAAAATAATAATAATAATAATAATAATTACTAGGATTGTAATGGATAATTGAGGCAGATACAGGACTGCATTGCCAATTAATATTTTGAGGAGTGTTTTTATTAGCCGATGGCTGTCTCCCAAAAGTGAAGGCAACCCTGAGCAATCTGTCCAGAGAGCTTTTATACAGTAAAAAGTACTTCTTGAAACAAACAGTGGTCAGCAAGCAACATTTACTACATAGGGATGTAAACTAGGGGTGGGGCAGGGCAAACTAAAGGGGCAGATCTTTGTTTTAGTTACATCTTGGTTATAAGGCATGTGAAAGGCAATGTTTCACAATGGTCATACCTTTATGCTAGGTTTCTGGGGCCCCCTGAGGGGCCTTGTGAGATGCCTTGTGTAGGAGCTAGCACTATGGCAACCTAATTGCCACTTCAGGATTATATAAACACGATATAGCTGTCAAACTAAATAACTTGTTGAATTTTCTACTTGTCCACCACTAATTTGGACATTATTTACCAACTAACTTTTAGTTATCATTTGAACTTTAGTAAATGTCCAATCATCTTCATTTCTTTCCTCTCAGAGTCTTTCCTGAACAGAATGGATAATATGAATAATAGAATAATAATAATAATAATAATAATAATAGAATGAATACCTTGAATAAGACTGTGCTTCAGCTAGGCTGGAAAAAAAAGACTATAATGAGTCTTCCTCATAAATATGGGTTCCTTAGTCATATAGCTACCAACTAATGACTGTCCCAACAATATTTTATTAAATAGGTTTTATTTATGTGATCTTTTTTTCCCCACCTATTCTATAAAATGTAATAAAAACATTTGAATAGTAGTTTGGTCCTTAGATTAAATTAAAGAGTCATAAAATTGAAAAAGCAAAAGAAAATCTATTTTATATAATTTTTATACCAACCATCCAATAACAGTGTGAAAGGTATAACTTGATCCCAAGCCCTTTCACTTTGGGAACAACATTTCATATAGAATGATCTGTTTCAAGTTCTTCCCCACTTCAAAGAATTTTATATTTTTCAATAGCCTTACTAAAATGTGGTACCAGAATGAAAAAAAAAATTGTAGATGTGATATCAACAGCACACTGTAGAATGGAACTATCACCTCACTACAAATTTTTATTGGCTGCCCTATTACACTATTCAGTCTTACTGAATACATAATCTTTTATATAACTCCAGTCCCAAAGTCCATTGGTATATGACTCTCTCCTTAATGGTGGATATCAATGTCCCACACAACGAAGAGGACAGGAATGTGTTGGCAAGAGCAAGAGGAAGGAGAACTTTTCAGTTGTCTTGGGGTTGCTGAATCTATTCAGATTTGAGGAATTTCTGATTTCCAGCTTTCAGAGAGAATATGATGGAGGAAAACTCCTGGGAAGAAGTCAGCATGAGAAGAGTCAATTGTGTGCATCATGTCTTTATCCCTGATTATCTACTCTAGAGATTTTGGTGGAGCTTTCACCTTGAGTAAGACCTGGGACTTTGTCTTGAGTTGAGTTACCTCACTCCCAATGGGATAGTTCCTTTGCTTTGTATTTTCTGGTGTGTATATATATATATATATATATATATATATATATATATATATATATATATATATGTATATCTTAGCTCACTTCTATTTTGCTACTGATTTGGATAAATAGGCTTCTTGTGTAATTGCTATGTGTATTCACTGTAGTGATGGTATTTAATAGAAAGGGATTGAATCCTTGACTATTAAGCTTGGCATCTTTCTTCTCCCTAAAAATGAAGAGTGATTAGAAGTTAACTTAAATTTGAAAAATTCATCCTGTAGACAAAGAATATTCAAATCACAAATATAATTCTAGCCTGGTACTCATCCTCTCTCTGAGGAGATCAGAGTAAACTCCAGTCCCAACTTTGGCTTCCCTGCCTGACTGAATAAATGTCTTTCTTGGAGAAGGGTGGGAGAAGAGGCTTACA
Source organism: Gymnobelideus leadbeateri (assembly GCA_011680675.1). Lineage (NCBI taxonomy): Eukaryota > Metazoa > Chordata > Mammalia > Diprotodontia > Petauridae > Gymnobelideus > Gymnobelideus leadbeateri. The sequence continues at coordinate 141,718 of WOXC01003936.1, read as the reverse complement.
ACGTCTCTTCTGCTTTCCTTAGAGCTATATGACATCTCCATGGGGAATAGACCTCACAACACATAAGACTACATGACAAATAATACACCACTTTATAATACGCCAGCCACAATTTTAAAATTAACCCTTATGGAGGGGCAGTAGGATCAAGGAAGGCAATATGTTTCATATTCTCTATCATCAATCTTTGGTTACCATCATAATTTGATTTCTCCATTCCTACATGAGTGTAACAGATCATCTCTAATCAGATCTGGCCATGGTATGGACATTGACTGTTGCAATATTAATGATAATAATAATAGATAGATGGATAGATAGATAGATAGATAGATAGATAGATAGATAGATAACATTTATATAGCACCTACTCTATGCCAAGAACTTTTAAAATATTATTTCCTTTGAAACTCTCACAACCCTGGGAGGCAACTGATTTATTATATCATTTTTACAAAAGAGAAACTGAGGCAAACAGAGGGTAAATGATGTGCTCATTGTCATACAACTAGTAAATGTCTGAGACTGGCTTTGAATTCAGGTCTTCGTCACTCCAGGCCCTGCATCATATCTATTGTACCGCATAGCTGCCCTTACTATGTTGGGGAAACCAGGACTTTTTCCAGGAGTCAAATTTGTCATCCTTCAGTAGAATAGAAGCAATATTGCTTAATGTCAAATTTATAATAATAATTAGATCAAAACTTCCATAAAAACATCTGTACTGACTTACATCTCCCACTTCCCTGCTTTATTACCCAACCCTTCCTCCTTTCCCACCCTGCACATAAAGACACAAAGTCTATTTTGCCATTAAAAGCATCTTTTAATTTTCTAGAATCTTTTCCCGAACTCTTTTGGGTAATTATCTGTCCTTTATGAATTTAGATTGTGCTTTGTATCTAAGAGTTGTGCTAATTGCTCCAAGCCAAAAAGAAAAAAATAAGGACCAATACTAACTTTGCTTCATTGTCTATCTAGTAAAGTCCAATATGTTTGTTTCTGCAATTTTCTTATCATCCTATCTTTGTGGTTCTAAAAATGGGATATTTGGAAAGGAAACATAAATCCATTAGATTAATTATAAGTAGTAAAAACTATACATAATTATATATTGATATAACATAATATACATATGACATATAAAATTATAAATGGTTAAAAATTACCAGATAAAATAGTAAAAAAAATTATAAATAAAAAAATCACTAAATTCAACCATATGTCCCAATTCAGAGGAATCCTAAGTAAAACTCAAGAAAAGTCTTGAAATTTTATATTTTGTTCCCATAATCTCATTCAGGATAGTCTGACTTTAGACATGTAAATCATAGGGAAAAGAGAGAACTCAGAACGTACTATCAGGAAGGTGGTGGTTTCCAACCTTATAACATTCAGTTATCAACACCACTGATCTCTAGGTTTTAGGCAACAAGTATATCAGGTATATGAACACACAGTACTCTTCCAGAAAACTTAGATAAACACAGAATGGTATCTAGGAATACTTTAACCTTCTAAGGTTGCTGTTATACTGTGATGGGGTTTTATCTGTCTTAGTTCTGTTGTTATAGGAACTATATCTAAAGAGATTATATTAAAATATTAAAATAGTACTTCTTAAGCTCTTTTCAAAAGCCATTTAAAAAACAAACAACTGAAGTTGAAAAAGCTTCTCTTTGCTTTCACATTGCAGTTATAGACATCTACAGAATGGAAATAAAGCTAATATGCACTTTGGGTCTATTTCTTGAGAACATGGCCTAGTTAGTCTTATATATAAACTGCCCTTCATTAAGATTTCAACCTTTTTTCTGTGATAACATTTAGAACTTGATGAAAGCAGGGTCTATAATTCCTTTGAGATGTACCTGGAAGTTTTGACTGGACTCTTCAAGAATAGATTTTTAGGATCCTGCTACCCTTCCCATAGAAAATTAATTCTTTGTTCATCCAAAGAATCTTGACAAGTTCTATTTTATAGAATTATAACATCTATGGGAACTTTAACTGATAATAAAAAAGTTGAAAAAATTCCAACAAATACATGAGACAAGCAAATCTAACCATTCCCAACTCACAAAAGATGTTTTAAATTTTTTTAATAAGTTAGCAGGTACTTAATATAATATAGGATTTTGAAATCTCTGAAAAAGTCAGTTGCTAATGCTTTTGGTAAAAAGACCAATTTAATCATATAAATTGTTTTATTTTATTTTAAAAATAAATATTTAAATAATGCTTTATTATGTGGCATACTATCTTCTATAAAATACCTGATAATATTTTTCATTATGAAGTTATCATGATAGTCTAAAATCATATTAGCATATAAGATTAGAAGAATTGTACAGAGGTAGCTATTAAAAAGTCAAGAAAGGATGAGTGAAATAGCTACCAGTTATATATGGTAAATTTTCAAGTCTTGTGCTTTAGAGTGTTCTGTGATATTGATGGAACTTGATGGGGGAAGACTGAAATCTATCTAGTATAGAAACAAAGTCTGAAGTTTTTATGCTATGATCAACCCTTAAACTGTACCACTAAGCAAAAAGTATTAGGATTTCCCATACCATATATATATATATATATATATATATATATATATATATATATATATATATATTCTTAGATTCCCATTAGGTAATGTCTCTTTCCCTTTAAGGTTGACCTTGAGTCTCATGTTAACCTGATTAAACCAGCAGGAAAGAAGTTCCTTTGTGCAAATTAGGACATGCACAAAATGTTATTCCTTTCCCCTTTCCATACCATAAATTGTTTAGACATTGTTGTATAAAACAAAAGAGAAAATTACTTCCCACGTGCCTTCCTACTCTCCCATTTATCTTCATAAAATAGGATCTTAAATGAAAATATTTCCCTTTTTTAGGATATACCTTTGTTATGGTATTTCTTTCTTTGAAAACAATACTTTTTTAAAAAACATAAACCTTGTATAATAAAGAGTGATTCTATAGTGGAGACAGAAAATTCTATTTTCAGAGAATTCAACCAAAATCCTACAAAGGCCTTAAAATGCCCAGAGCTCTTATGACATCAAAATATTTTTTCTTTCCACTCCAGCCTCTTCAAAACTCTTAATGTAGGGATGCCTGTGGTACAAAGCAGTGAAACTGTTATGTTTTGTTTTGTTTTTCAAAAAAGCTCAAGTACTGAACTAGAAATCTGGAATAATGTCTCCTTTAGAAAGCTGTCCTCTGGAAAGGAAACAGTAACCTCTCTGAGCTCCTCCAACTCTAAGTCTCAAAGGGTAAATCTGAGCGGATTCCGGAGTGACGGAGCCCACTGGAAGAGAGAGCGTGGCAGAGTCCAGCCTAGGAGATTGCCCAGTGTGCCCAGACAGGTCGATCTCAGAGAACATGGGGTCTGCACAGCTCAGACCTAAGAGCAGGCAAGCAGAATACACCAGAGAGAGAAAAAGTCCCAGCCTGCAGACTTACCATGGACGAATCACAGTCATCTCTCACAGGGAAAGGATCATTGGAGCCAGGTAGGAGAGTCTGGCCCCCCAATGGAGAGAGGGGCTTCTCTGGCTGCATTCGCCTCCCAGCCTGGAAGTTTAGAAACTGCCTGCCTATATACTACAGGGGCTGGAATGGCAAAGTAAATTCTAGCTGCTCTGATCCTCCCATCCCTCCTTCATGAAGCAGAAAACCCAAAGATAAGTCTCCCACCCAGATTGAAATCCCAAGTTAATGGAAATAGTCTCAGGCTTGAGAGTCTCCAAGAAGGTATAACTGAGACAGCCAGGAGTCTGAAGAGAAGAGAAGGGTGGGCTCCCAACAAGCCCCACCTCACCTCACCAACAAAAGCCTACTTATAGCCCAGGGGTATAGAGGCAGAAATCTGAAGTGGTCAGACTCACACCCACCTACACACCTACATTCCTCACTGATTTCCCTGACTTAGCCATAAACTAGCCACCCAGAGGTATTCAAAGTCAAGGATCAGGCCCTAAACTCATAGCCTGAGAAACTAAGAAACAGGAAGTCACGATGGGAAGGAAAGAAGCTGAAAAGGAGAAGGGGAAGGCAAGAAAGTCTATCAGAGCCTACTATGTAGGGTAAGAACAACTAAATACACAGGTCAATATAGACTCTCTACCCACACCTGAGACCACAGAAGGAAACATGATCTGGTCTCAAGCCCAAATAGCATTCCTGGAGGAGCTTAAGAAAACTTTAAAGACCAAATCAGGGAGGCAGTGACCAACTTGGAAAAAAGTCTCAGTGAAGAAAACAAATCCTTAAAAAGTAAAATTAGTGAAGTAATTGGAGAAAATACCTCCCTAAAAAAGGAACTTCAAAAACTAACTGAAGACCATAATTCCCCCAAAATTAGATACAATTAAAGTGAAACTCAGAACTCTATGATGCAGCAGGAGTCAATCAAAAAAAAAAAAAAGATTGAAAAATTGGAAGAAAACATAAAATATCTCACTGGAAAAATAACTGACCTAGAGAACAGATCCAGGAGAGACAACTTAAGAATTATTGGTCTACCAGAAAGCCACGATGAAAAAAGCAGCCTAGACAACATCCTCCAAGAGATTGTCAAAGAAAACTGTCCTGAGGTCCTGGAATCAGAAGATAAAATAACTATCGATAGAATTCACTGGACTCCTCCTGAAAGAGATCCCAAACTGAAAACTCCAAGAAATATAGTAGCCAGAATTACAAGATTAAAGAAAAAATTGTACAAGCAGCCAAAAAGAAACAATTCAAATATCGAGGAACTACAGTTAAGATCACACAGGACCTAGCAGCTTCTACATTAAAAGAGTGGAGGGATTGGAATTTGATATTTCATAGGGCAAGAGAGCTATGACTACAACCAAGGATTAACTACCTGGCAAAACTCAACATAATCTTTCAGGCAAGGAGATGGACATTTAATGAAATAAGAGACTGCCAGACTTCCCTGATGAAAAAGCCAGAGCTCAATGGAAAATTTGATCTCCAATTACAAGACTCCAGAAAGATATAAAAAGTTAAACAAGGGAAACACAGACTCACACATGTATAAGTGCACACACCCACTACTTGGGTAGTTGGTGTGTGCACTTATGTGTGTGTCCACACGCTCATTACTTGGGATGCAACAAGAGCAAAATGTTCACATCCCTATATGTGGAGCTGATAACTGTCAATATTTGAAATCTTTATGATTATCATGACCTTCTAAAGGGTTATACTTAGATAGTGGGTGTGGGTATGAATGCACTAACATGAAGTCTAAAAAAAAAAACAAAAAAAGACTATTAAGGGGATCAAAGAGACTGTAATGGGAGAAACAAAAGGATGAGCTAGGAAAAGGGAAAATATGCCTTCTGAAGAGGCATCAAAACACACTATAGAAGAGGGGAAAGAAAGAGGGAGAAGAACATCATTTAAACACTATTCTTACTGGCTCTGGTCCAAAGAGGGATCAAATTAATCAGTGAAGTTTAAGATTCTAATGTGAATAGACACATAAATTCATTAAATAGAGGAAAAGGAGGGAGGGAGAGGAGCACTGTTTGAAATTTACTCTCATTGCTTTGGAATCAAACAGGGAGTAATTTACTATGATAAGTATAAAAATTTATTGTGTCCTATAGATAGTGGAAGGGTAAGGGGGGGGGTGAAAAGGAGGAGACTAAAGGGGGATTATAAGGGAGGGAAATAGTAATAAGGGGAGAGGGTAGGTTAAGAAGGGGAGTCACTGGGTGGGAACACTGAGGGAGGGTGTGGTCAAAAGGGAAAACTTCAAGGAGGGGAAGGGAGAAGGAAGAAACAAAAACATAAACAGGGGAAGGGAATAGGAAGGAGGGGAAGAGACAGATAGTCATCATTACTGTGAATGTGAATGGGATGGACTCTCCCATAAAACAGAGGCAGACAGCAGAATGGATTAAAAACCATAATCCTACAATATGCTGTCTACAAGAAATACATTTGAAACAAAAGGATACCCACAGGGTAAAGGTAAAAGGTTGGAGTAAAATTTATTATGCCTCAGCTAAAGTAAAAAAAAGCAGGGGTAGCAATACTTATCTCAGATAAAGCAAAAGCAAAAATAGATCTAATTAAAAGAGATAAGGAAGGAAACTATATACTATTAGAAGGCACTATCAAGAATGAAGCAATATCACTACTTAATATATATGCACCAAGTGGTATAGCATCCAAATTCCTAGAGAAGAAGTTGAAGGAATTAGAGGAAGAAATAGCAAAACTATATTAGTGGGAGACCTTAATCTCCCCCTCTCTGAACTCAATAAATCTAACCTCAAAATAAACAAGAAAGAAGTTAAGGAGGTGAATAGAATCTTAGAGAGACTAGATATGATGGATCTCTGGAGAAAACTGAATGGGGATAAAAAGGAATTTACTTTCTTTTCAGCAGTGCATGGTACATACTCAAAAATAGACCATGTACTAGAGCATGAAAACTTCACAATCCAGTGCAAAAAGGCAGAAATATTAAATGCATCATTCTCAGATCATGATGCAATAAAAATTATATGCAATAAAGGGCCAGGGAAAGATAGACTAAAAACTAATTGGAAATTAAACAATTTAATCCTAAAGAATGGATGGGTCAAAGAAGAAATTATAGAAACAATCAAAAATTTCATTCAAGAGAATGATAATAATGAGACAACATACCAAAATTTGTGGGATGCACTAAAGGCAGTTCTCAGGGGAAGTTTTATATCCCTGAGTGCATACATGAATAAATTAGAGAAAAGGGAGGTCAATGAATTGGACATGCAATTGAAAAAGCTAGAAAAAGAACAAATTGAAAATCCCCAATTTAGTACTAAATTAGAAATATTGAAAACCAAAGGTGAGATTAATAAAATTGAAATTAAGAAAACTATTGAATTAATAAATAAAACTAAGAGCTGGTTTTATGAAAAAATCAACAAAATTGATAGTCCCTTAGTCAATATGATAAAAAAAAGAAAGAAGAAAACCAAATTTTGAGTATCAAAAATAAAAAGGGTGAATCTACCTCTAATGAAGAGGAAATCAAAAAAATAATGAGGAATTATTTTTCCCAATTGTATGCATATAAATATGACAATCTTAGTGAAATGGATGAATATTTACAAAATCACAAGTTGCCCAGATTAACTGAAGAGGAAGTGAATTACCTAAATAATCCCATCTCAGAAAAAGAAATCAAACAAGCCATCAATGAACTCCCTAGGAAAAAATCTCCAGGGCCAGATGGGTTCACTAGTGAATTCTATCAAACATTTAAAGAACAATTGATTCCAATACTCTACAAACTATTTGGGAAAAGTAGTGAAGAAGGAGTCCTGCCGAACTCTTTCTTTGACACAAATATGGTACTGATTCCTAAATCAGGAAGAGATAAAACAGAGAAAGAAAATTATAGACCAATTTCCCTCATGAATTTAGAAGCAAAAATTCTAAATAAAATATTAGTCAAAAGACTCCAACAACTTATCACAAAAATAATACACTCTAATCAGGTAAGATTCATTCCAGGAATGCAAGGATGGTTTAATATTAGGAAAACCATCAGTATAATTGAGCATATCAACAATAAAACTAGCAGAAACCACACGATCATCTCAATAGATGCATAAAAGGCTTTTGACAAAGTACAACATCCATTCCTATTAAAAAAACACTAGAAATTATAGGAATAAATGGAGGGAATTTGGAAGCATCCACTTTTGAAAAGGGACAGGATCAAAGTAGAGAATAGAGCAAGTGGGAGGCAGGATAGGAGAGAGGGAAATATACTCAGTCTTTTACAATATATCTACTATAGTAATGTTTTGCATAGCTACACATGTACAACCTATACTGAATTGCTTATCTTCCCAGTAAGGGTAGGTGACAAGGGAGAAAGGGAATCAATCTGGAATTCAAAGTTTTAAAATCAAATTATACACTATTATTAATACCACTTTACTTGTAATTGGGAAATAAAATATACAGGCACTGCAGGCATAGAGATCCACCATGCCCTACTGGAAAAGTGGAAGGGGGTATGGGAAGAGATATGGGAGAGAACAGATTGGAGGAGGATGGGATATCCTGTAGGGCACTGGGTAGGGGAAAAACTGGGAGAAAATTTGTAACTCAAAATCTGGCTGAAATGAATGATGTAAACCAGAAATTAATAAAGCATTTGGGAAAAAAAGAAATGCAATCAGAATAGAAGGGGAGGGGTAGCATGATGAATGAAATAGAACCTTAAGTTTATAGTATTCTTTTTCTTTCATGGGGTGAGAAAAAATTAATGTTTCTTGACTGAAAAAAATAATTTTAATGAGAATTAAAATCTGATTATAAAGTTGAAAAAATAATTTAAAATCAAACAGGGTGATGGAGGGGGACAAAATTAAGCACTAAAATGTTGGTCTGATATTGTTTTAAATGAAACTTTCATTTAAAAAGTGAACTCATTTTTACTTAGACCAATTGTACTTAGTACAAAATTTTTCATATATCTTTCTTATCTTTGCTACTACTCTTTTCAATTCAAAGCCTTTCTGATCATATTTATAAGTTTCTAGAAATATATACATATATATACACATATAGTAATAATGCATATAATAACATGAGCTATTCTCCAATAGATAAATGATCAAAAGATATAAAAGGATCTTTTCAGAAGGAGAGATCAAAACAATAGTTACATGAAAAAAAAAATCTCTAAATCATTATTATTTGGAGAAATGCAAATTAAAACACCTCTTAGGTATTCCTTGACACCTATCAGATTTACTAACATGACAGAAAAAGAAAATGACAAATGCTGAAGGGGATGTAGAAAAATTGTGTCCCTAATGCACTGCTGGTGCAGTTATGAACTGATCAAATCATTCTGGAAAATGATTAAATAGTATATCCAAAGGGATAAAAAAAAAATGCCTACCTTTTCACTCAACAATACCACTACCATGTTTGTATCCATTTATAACATGTCTCTTTGTAGTAGTGAAGAATTAGAAGTGGAGGTGATGTCTATCAATTAAGGAATTGCTGTATAAATTGTGGTAGAATATTATTCTGCTCTAAGAAATGATAAGCAAGATGATTTCAGAAAAAAACTGAAAATAATATATATATATATATATATACTGATGCAAAGTGAAATGCGCATAACCAAGAGAACATTTTACAGAAAAATAATATTTTAAAAATCATCTACTGTAAAAGATATTATTATTTTCTGATCAGGACAATGATTCAAGAAAATTCCAAAGGATCCTTGATTAAAAATTCTATTCTCCTACAAAGAGAGAACTGATGAATTCAGAGTGCAGATTGAAATATGCCTATCTTTACATTATTTTTCTTCCTTTAATTTTTTGAAACATGGCTAATATGGAAATACACTTTTCATAGTTTCACAGGTATAAATAATATCATTTTGCTGGCTTGCTAAATGGTTGGGAGTGGAGCACGACAAAAATATTTGGGAGTATTTTTTAATGCCCCCAAATAAATAATTGATTAAATGGAAAAACATTAAAACTGAATGTTAAAAATAAAAAGTTAAAGGGAAAAAGAAGAAAAATGCATTGTCTCATGTGTCTTCCATCCTACTGGAAGGAACAGACTTGGTGACTCCCACCTTCTCTATGCAGTACAAGGAATCAAACAGCCTGGGCAAAAGGAAATTTAGGAGAGGAAATTCCTGGGTTTTTGTTGTTGTTGTTGTTGTTGTTGTTTTTAATGTACTTTCTAACTTACAGTCTAATATATTAAATTCTTCTAATGCATAGAGAAGTCATATACAATACTTTGGAGGGCTTTTTGTTTGTTACATTGTATTTTTTTTTAGCCCAGAGCTTCATAATTCTTAATAATTTTTTGGTTCCTTCTGGTGATATCATCTGCTCTCACATGTATCGCCAGATGAACATAGGTATTTCCTTCATTTCCTTTGAAAATTCAAAGTCTCATCTTTTGTAAGAAGCTCCTTGATTTTTATACCTTCCCTTTGAAATTCCTTCTAATTTATCCTGCATATATTTTGCTTGTAAACAATTGTTTGCATGTTGTCTCTGCTATAGTGTTTAAGAACAGGGATGGTACCCTTTGACTTTCTTTGTATTTCTAGCACTCAGTATAGGTACGTATTAATGCTTATTGGCTGACATGTTTCTGTCATGTCCTGGATAAATGTGGGGTGAAGATAAACAAAAATACCTCTGTTTTGTTTTGTTTTATGTCAGTTACAGAACTGGTCACCTTGGTAACTTTCAGCAAGTCATCATTGTAACTCATCCTTTCTCCCTCTGATCATCTTCGACTTTATTACAATTCTCCTGATGGCAACTAAGAAGTTGCACCATTTTACCTGCTTTATAAGAAATTGCTTCCCCTTGAGCTGCACTGCCGGGGGCCTTATCTACGGCACCGGTGGTGGGTTGATCTGTAACTATTATATCCCCGTCCTCTCTACTCACCTATCCCCATGGCGAGTCTTCGATCGTCACCGGCCTCCGAAGAGGAATTAACCCAGACAGAGCACCCGAGGTTTCAGGGGTTGTTTATTCACGGCTGGTCACATCCCGAGAGAGAGATGCTTCCTCGTACAGTATCTTATATACATTAAACCACGCCCTTATATGGAAATTAGCACAGTAAAAGCAAAGCCTATCCCCGCCCCCAACATCTCCCCCTTTTTGTTTTATCAGGGCTGTGGCGCCCGGTGCAGCCTTGCTAAACATTACGCATCATCTAAGCTTATGGCTTCGCCGGGAGCGGGGTGCCCTGGCTTGGGTCGTCTCCTCAATCCCTGAAACCTTACCCGTCCTAGGGACCCAACACCTTCGGGCCCTGTCTTAGGTGGCTGGGTGGGAGAAGTTGCCCGTCGTGGGGCTTGCCCCGTCTTACCCCAAGGTGTTACATGTCTTCCATGGCGGCGAGCCAAACTGAAGGATCTTGTCCTTCTCCTATAGCAAAGATGGCTTGTTGGGTAAGTAACATATAGCCCTTATGCCGGGTGGATGCACGGCATATGCACCAAAATAAAAGCCCAATAAGTAATAAGAGGAGACCCAGAGAGGCACCCAACCCGCCCCAAGAGGCCCCCATCGAGGCGTCACGAGTCCAGGGGTGGGGTGTTCTATCGCCGTTCCACACATCAGGATTCCCAGGATGGTGGGCCATGTCCCTGCAAAGGAAAAGAGAGGGAACTCCTCATCCCGATAATCGGGTTGGGTTCATTCAAGATCTCTAGCTCTGTGTACAGGTATCCATTTTTCGGGGAGACTAGAATTCTCATTTGGATAAAAGGATAAATGGCCTGGTCTCCTTGCAACCACTGTGACCGGCCCATGCCACTTTCCTTCTTCATCCCTCCACATTATCTTAGTTCCTGGTAGGGCCCTTGTGGGGGGTGGCAACTCTATGTGTTTGGTCGCAGTTTTTCCAAAAATCTCTGTGCGGCCGAGGTGCCATCATCTCTAAATTGGAGAAAGTTCATGGTAAAAACGGCTTGTGCCAATTCCTTTTGGGTTATTCCCCTGCATACTCCCCCTTTTTGTTTATAGAGGGTTGTTTTCAGGTTGCGATTTGCTCGCTCCACCATGGCTTGGCCTGTGGGGTTATAGGGGATACCCGTAGTATGATTGATAGAAAATTCTAGGCAGAATTCTGTAAAGGCCCTAGAGGTATATGCCAGCCCATTATCAGTCTTTAGGGCTTCTGGCACACCTAAGGTGGCCATTTGAGTGTACAAATGTGATATTACATGTCTTACAGTCTCACCGGGTTGCAACGTGGCAAAGGTAAAGGAAGAAAAGGTATCTACTGATACATGTATATGTTTCTGTCCTAAATGTGTGACATCCATTTGCCAGAGGGCATTAGGCAAGTTGCCCCTGGGATTGATGCCTTCTGGCTGGGGGCGCGGCCGGAAGGGTGCGCAAGCGGTGCATGAGCGTACAATGGAGTGTGCTTCTATCTTAGGAATGCCATAGAGGCGTCTGAGGGATCTAGCTGAAATATGATACTTACCGTGTGCCTGCTGGGCCGGATCAGGATCTTGGTGGGCTATATATAGGGCTCTATCGGCTTCATCATTGCCTTGAAAAATAGGTCCCGAGATAGATATATGGGACCGCACATGTAGGACATAAATGGAATGTCTCCTACCCTTTATTCTATGTTGAAGGTGTAATAAAAGATCGGCTATGGTGGATCCTGGAGACACATAGGCATGTTCCAAGCAGGGAAGCACTAGTGCACAATACATACTATCTGTAATTAAATTTATGGGTATAGTATCAAACAACTCTACAGCTTTAATAATGGCAAATAACTCATTCTTCTGGGTGGAGGTACATGGGGTATCCAATACCCACGTGGCTGGTTGTGACGGGTTGTGAACTACAGCACGGCCATTCTCAGTGGCATCTGTAAATATATTTGGTCCGGCCACTGGATCGGATACCACTACAGGCGTGTGGCGTTTGAGAATGAATTCACTATACATCCGGACCACTGGGGGAGGTGTGACTTTCGCAATATTCATACTAGTCAACACCGTGGCCCACAGCAGGGAATTTTCTGCAAGTGTATGACTGAGCTCTCCTGATAGATCTAAGTTAAGAAAAGGTTTGTGCCCAAATGCGCGTTGACAGCGCTCAGAGGCTTGCAAACAAAACCAAGCCAGGGTCTCCCATTTATCTTGTATAATCTTTTTTGGAATTTTTGGATATAACCATTCTAAACATCCATGTCTTTGAAAGAGGCATCCCCAAAATCGCCCTGTATCTCTTAGGTTCATCTGGGGCTTGGCAACTCAAAACAGAGGCTTTTTGCAAAATCTGTGTTCTGCCTTGGGGGTCCATGTCCTAGGGGAGGTCAACTGTGACGCCCCTTTTAGAATCTCATATAATGGCTGCATAAGTGACTGTGGTATAGGGATTGCTGAGCAAATCCACTGAATTGCTCCCACCAACCTTTGAAAATCATTCAATGTCCTATATTGGGACTTATCAATGCCAGGAATATCTTTAACAACCTGTTCGGGAAGAACCTTTTGACCTAAATATTCATAAGGATATGACTTTTGCACCTTCTCAGGGGCTAGCAGCAATCCTTTACCATGCAACAACTCGGTTATTAGGGCCAAACAACTCTCTGCCAGCTGCAGCTGTGGTGCAGCGATCAATATATCATCCATATAATGTATAATCATAAGACTGTTATATTTTTCCCTAGCTGGCCTTAACAACTCTGCCACATATAACTGAAACAAGGTTGGGCTATTTGCCATTCCCTGGGGCAAAACCCTAAACTGATATCTCTCGGAAGGTGCCTGGAAGTTAACGCTGGGAACAGAAAAGGCAAACTTCTCTTTATCATTTGGGTGAAGAGGGATACTGTAAAAACAATCCTTAATATCAATCACTATTATCTCCCAATTCCTTGGGATGGCTGACGGCGTGGGTAGTCCAGGTTGGAGGGCTCCCATTGGTAACATGGCAGCGTTAACTGCTCTGAGGTCAACTAGCATCCTCCATTTTCCATTTTTCTTTTTGATGACAAATACTGGGGAATTAAAGGGACTAAGAGATTTCTCTATTTTCCCCTCTAATAATAAAGTATCTACAATCATCCTAAGTGCTGTGAGCTTCTCTTGGGACAGGGGCCACTGTTCTACCCATATTGGTTTCTTATCAATCCAAGTGATCTGAGGGGAGAAGCTCCCTTCGGCAGTGGCCCCCACTAATTTCCCAGCAGACTGTCTGGAGTGGCCAAAGAAAGATTCAATTGGGAGAGGAGATCACGCCCCCAGAGGGCGTATGTGAGCCCTGGTAGGAAGAGAGGTTTAAACAGTCCTGTCTTGCCTTTCACGGCCCACTTCAGGGCCCTTGCTGCCTTAGGGGCAGTCTGTCTCCCTCCTACCCCCATTACTGGCTGCCCTCCCGCCGACAGTGGCCATTCAGGCTTCCACTGGCCTCCATTTATCACGGAGCAATCCGCCCCCGTATCCATGATTCCCTCTACTGAGCTCCCTTCGACCAACACAATCAGAGTAGGCCGGTCGGGGGTCACTGGTTGTACCCAGTTTATGGTCTGGGCTCTCCCTGAATGAATAAATGGGGAGCCTTGCAATGGGATGGCTTTCCCAATTACTTGGTTCTTATTTATCATTATGGAGTAGGGGTGAGGGTTAGTCAAAACAATGGGTGATTCAGGGTCTTCCACAATTTGAGTATGGGTTATAAATTCAGTGTAGCCCTCAGGGCCTGTGATTAAGGCTGGACAAGTCTGTGTTAGAGATGGAACAGCCATGGTCTCGTCTGGGGGAACGGCTAGCCACACCTCCGGACCCCGTGGAGGAGCCCCGTCCCACTTCCTTTTCTCTTCTTGTCTGGGCCACTCCCATTCTTCTATTTCTTCCTGCCTAGGCTCACTCAGAGGAGCTCCACCCCGTTCCTCTTTCTCTTCCTGCCTGAACTCACTCGACACCTCAGGCGCGTCTGCACCACCGTCCTTCCGGTTCGTGTTCCGTGAAGAACGCGGAAGTGTCGCGTCGTCGCCATCTTTTCTGTGGCTCTCCTTTCTAGCCCTCCTTAGTTCTTCCCATGGGTAGACGGGAGGGGGGCTGTTATCCTCCCCCCCATCCTCCCCTTCATCCTCCTCTTGTGGCCCCACACCGTGACTTTCCTCCTCTTCACCCGACCCTTCTATGAATGCTCGGCAGGTTTTTAGGGGGATTTTATACCCCCTCTTAGCGCACAGCTTATACAGCTGGGCGGCTACAACCCCTTTCTCCTCGGGTCGAAATTCAGGTATGCTATTCAATCCTCCCATCTCGTCCTTCTTATGAGATGAGGCTGTCTGGGGGGAGTCCGTCCAGCGGACTCAGACGGTCCCTACAGATCTCAATCCCTGTTCAGGCGCCACTTGCCGGGGCCTTATCTACGGCACCGGCGGTGGGTTGATCTGTAACTATTATATCCCCGTCCTCTCTACTCACCTATCCCCATGGCGAGTCTTCGATCGTCACCGGCCTCCGAAGAGGAATTAACCCAGACAGAGCACCCGAGGTTTCAGGGGTTGTTTATTCACGGCTGGTCACATCCCGAGAGAGAGATGCTTCCGCGTACAGCATCTTATATACATTAAACCACGCCCTTATATGGAAATTAGCACAGTAAAAGCAAAGCCTATCCCCGCCCCCAACACTGCACCAGTTCCTTCTTCTACAGGAAGTCTCATATCTATTGATTAGCTCCATATATTTAATGATTCTCATTCATGCTTTTCTTCTCTGCATCATTCTTCAACCTTTCATTGCTCTGATACAAGGTAGAATTCTTCCCTCCTTAGAAAACTTTTCCTCCTTAGAAATTTTTTTCTTCTCTATTGTTTCACTGAAGAATTTCTTCCATCCTGTTTAGGGACATTTCACTGTCCTTGATCAAAGAAGGAATGCAGGTTCATTCATTTTACCCTTTCCCTTTTTCCACTGGAAAACAGATAGCATTATACTTTTTGAAAAGTCTAATTTCTTTTTTCAATTAATTAGAATTGATTTTCCCATCATTTCTCTTCTGATTGGTGAAAAAATAAAATAAAAGCCAAACCCATGTAACAAATATGCAGAATTAAGCAAAATAAAGTCCTTCATTTTGGTCATTTCTTAAAAAAAAAAAAGTTTCATTCTGTACTGAGTCCATCCCCTTTCTTTTTTTTTTTTTTAAAGCAATTGGGGTTAAGTAACTTGCTCAAGGTTACATGGCTAGTCATTATTTATGTGTGGGTGCTCATTTTCTGAGGCCGGATTTGATCTCGGGTCATCCCAACTCCAAGGCCTGCGCTCTTACTCACTGCACCACCTAGCCGCCCCTTTAGGACAATTGGGGTTAAGTAACTTGCCCAAGGTTACATGGCTAGGTTTTTTTTTTATTTGTGTGGATTAAGTATCAGAGGCTGGCTCCGAACTCAGGTCCTTCTGACTCCAGGGCCTGCGCTCTATTCACTGCGCCACCTAGCCGCCCCTATCCCCTTTCTTTCAAAAGTTGGGGTAGCATCCAGCCTCAGGAACTGTGACTGAAAATTTCAATTGATATAAAGTTCTTAAGACTTTCAAAGTCCTTTGTCTAAAGTTTGCTCTAGAGATGTGTATAAAACAAGAATACATAGATACTGCTTTATAGTGGTAGAAGCACAAATGTAACATACTCTTTATAAAGCATTACAAAAGTTTGCCTTGACATCAATACTTGCTTGAATGGATATCATCAGTCTTCTGTCATCTTTTTGGTAGATTTCCTATATCTTATGTCTATTTTCAAAACCTGTTCACTGATACCTTCCTATTCTCCTTTTCTGAAACTTCATTCATGTTATACCCTCCATCTATAAGTACTCCTTAGGGCTCTATCCTGGACCCTCTTCTTAGTCTATATTACGTCACTTGGTGATCTCATCAGCAACTATATATTTAATTACCATATTGATTTTGATGACCTTCAAATCCACCTATCCTTTCTTAACCTTTCTGTTGATTCCCAGTCTCACATCTCCAACTGCCTTTCAGACTTCTTGAAGTCTATGTCTATGAAGACATCTTGAACTCAATGTATTTAAATAAGAACCCATCATTTTCCTTCCTAAAACCTCCCCACCTTCTACCTTTCATATTACTATAGAGTATAACACCATCGTCCTCATGATAGTAATCTAGGTGTCATCCTCAACTTTTCACTAGCTTTCACTCCCTGCCATCCAACCTTTTGTAAAAGTTTCATGATTTCACCTTCACAACACCTCTTCTTTACATGCCTAACATCTTATACTGCAGGCCTCTAACAGAGGCCCTTCATACCTCACTTTTGCATTATTGTAATAAAATGCTTGTGAGTCTGCCTGCCTCAATTCTCTTCTCACTTCCGTCCATCTTCTACTCAACCACCAACATTATTTTCCTGAATTCAGATATAAACATGCCACTCTTCTCCTCAACAAATTCCCCAATCTCCCTTTTATTTCCAGGATCAAGTATAAAATCTTCTGTTTTGCATCTACAGCCCTTCATAACCTGTTCCCCATTTAACGTTTTCAGTTATCTCACATCTTTTCCTTGCCAAGTACTCTTCAATTTGGCAACACTGGACTCCTTGCTGTTCCACAAACAAGATAGTTTGCCTCTCAAGCCCAGGCATTTTCTCTGGCTGTTCCCCATTCCTGGAATGCTCTCCCTCCTCATCTATACCTGGCTTCCTTCAAGTCCCAACTGAAGTTCTGGCTTCTACAGGAAGCCTTTTCCAACATCTCAATTCTAGTGCTTTCCATTTGTTATTTCCTAAGTATACTCTATGTAGCTATTTCTGTACATGTGTTTTTCATCTGTCCCCTTAGATTGTGAGCTTCTTGAGGACAGGGATTGTGTTTTGGCTTTTTTTTTTTTTTGTATCCCCAGTTCTTAACACAGTTCTTGGACAATAGTATGTGCTCAGTAAAGGACTATTGACTGATTCAATGAACTGATGTTCAATCAGTCAAAGGACATTCTTGGGCAAGATTTCCTTATTTTTCTAATGATATGATGATGCCATCTGCTCAGCTGCATTTATTTGGCAATTAAACCCTCCTATCCTGCCTTAAGGTAAGAGCAAACCATTTCAAATGCAGAAATCAAATTATCTAATTCCATCTACCTACCTTTTTTCCCCACATAATCACTGATGTCTAACAGTTTCCTATACCTCCCTGCCTGCTATTCTCTCTTTTCACCTTTGGGAAATTAAGGATTAACTTACTTAGTAAACAGTCAGACACCAGACAGAAGTACCAAAGATTCACGATATATACAAACAAAATAAAAGGCTCTACATTTTCTCACTCAAAGGATTTTAATCATGTGGTTACTGATATCAATTTCTCTAGTCCCTCACTCACCACTGTCTAAATAACCTTCCTAATGCACCTCTAGTCCAAAGTTTTCAAAAACTCTTGATCACATACCAAAATGTTTGGCTATAGTAGGATGGAAATATTTGGAAGCAGAAGACCTGAATTAAAATCTTAGACTTACCACTGGGTAGCTAAAAATCAAAATAAAACAAACAAATAAAAAACTGCTCAAGACTCATTGACCAAGGTTGATGCCATCAGTGCTGACAAATAGAGCCAAGGCACTGAGTCTGAGTATAGAAGTCCTGCATTTGGAGTCAAAAGATCTGTGTTCAAATGTCATCTCTGTGACTGCATGCCCATGTGACCTTAGGAAAGTTACTTTCCTGGGTTCTGGGCTGCCTTAGTTTTATTTTTTGTATAAAGAAGTTCAGAAGCTGGACTCTGATCTTCAATTGCCCTTCAAGTTCTGGATAGAATAAGAGTTTGATAAAAATAACAACAAACAGCAACTTAATTCTCAGTTTTTGCATCTGTGAAATGGGTATCCTATTATCTATACTATTATCTACAATCTAATATGGTTGTTGTCTATAAAGTACTTTATGAAATAAAAAATAGCATATAGGTAAGTAGTATATATCTAACACAGAGAACTGTTGCTTATCTCAAAGGACTAGGATATTTCATCTCTTCACTCTCTACTAAGGTTCCCCTTTTATTTCTATAACTGTTCAAATAAACAGTATCCAGTCTAAGGGGAGCCTGGCCTCCAAAATGATATCAGGTACTTTCATCTCATTGTCTCTTAATCTTTATACTCCACAAAAAAAAAAAAAACTATGGGAAAAATAATTAAAACTTAGATCTCTCTCATGTTTAGCACCCCCCCAAAAGGGAGGGTAAAAAAGATATTTAACATTCAATAAAAGCAGATTTAAAACAACTATTTCCTCCATACAAAATAGCTACTTAACACAAAGACTCACAAATATGCAAAACTTTAAAATAAAATAATTTATAAGTCCCATCATACTCTTCCTGGAACCTTGGTAATTGGACTATTAAGATGTGAAATATTTCATACACATTTTGAATACACATTTTATATTTCACCTCTGTTCTCTACTGTCCAAACTTTTCCTTCCAGATCCTAGGATCTTTGGACTTCTCAAGCTTACAAGCCTGTCTGCAAGACTAGGCATATCCATCTCTGGATTGTTGTTAAGTCACCTATCCTCAACAAGGAATTAAAACAGAAATGCCAGGAATAGGGCCATGGTTCAAGATCATTTCCTAATAAGACCCGTGTGATTTAGCTGTCATTTATTCACAGATCAACTTTTATTTTTTTTTAATGTGGAGTATAGTACTAGACCTTTCTCCATTCCTTAATGGAAAGGTTCAAAGGCACCTAGTAGGCTTGCCTGATAAGAAGATAAAAGAGAAACCAAGAATGGATCACACTCCTTTTTGAAGATCAAATAATTCAATGATTTTCTTCTCAGGGACTAAAAGGGATTGGTTTGTCATCCTAAAATGTTTTAGCCCTTCAGCACTGAGTTGTTTCCCTTGGAGTGACAAGGGTACAGTCTCAGCACTCCCTGGGGTGCTCCAATGCTGCACCCAATAACAAAGCATTAGCTATTACAATGATGATGTATGAATAACAGGTAATATATTAATTCTTCATTGTGCCCTGTAGAGTCCCCCCATCATCTGACTCCCATATTATTTCATACTACTTTCCTTTTAGACTCCATGGTTTATCCTGCCCCTTTACAAATTCTTTCATTTCAGCTTATTCTTCCTTCTAGTGGTCTTTAAGGCTCTCTAAATCTACTGTTGAAATCCTCTTCAATCCAGGCTTAAATCTGGTAGAAATCCCTACATAAAAGCCATATTTTACATATATCATTCACCTTGACAGTAGGTAGTAGTCTTTCCTGCCTCCAATTTCTCATAGAATTTTTTCTACACTTCTCTGTATTGATCATAGTTTTCTTAGATATCAGGTTTTTGTATTTTTTTTTAGTGTAGTTGCCTCCCAATCCCCACCTCAGGGCTGCCTCACAGGTACTTCATCATAAACTCTATATGAACAGGGCCCTTATCTCCCATCACTTAGCATGGTACCTTGAACATGAGTCAACATTTAAGTCATAGTAGTGACTTAAAATTATTTGTTGTATTAAATTGAATTTGTATTCAATTAGACCTTTTTGTTGGGCTTTTGTTATATGATCTCATATTTTTAAAATTTCCTATGAATTTAAATCATCAAACTTTTTTATTGAGAAAATTTATCACATCTTTCTATAATCCAAATAACCATCAAAATAGTTATTATATTCAGAAAAAAATCAGGTTTTGGATAAAGGTTGGCTCCTTGTCCAAATATGCAATTTTTCATTGTTTAAGTCTCTGCTAGAAATTGCAATGCTTTTCGTGTTAGCTGAAAAGATAAGAATTAAGTCATGAGGATGGGGTGGGGATGAGGATACTGAGGTTTTAGTATATTTTTTTTTATCAAACACAAATTACTAGTAAATTTTGTATTCAGATTTTTGTTCCAAATATCATGCTTAAACCTGAGGGTAGAAGAAACCTCTGAAAAGTGAAAAGAGAAAATGAAGGGGAAGAGATTTTTTTTTTTAAATATGGTCTCTGTTTATATCTAAAGATAAAAAAAAGAATATGGACATCTGTAAACCTAATTCAGTGTTGCCAAAATCAAGCTTAATTTCTTTTAATAATAACTTTGGCCCAATGTCACAGGAAACCTGGTAAAGAAGGAAATTTATCTCCACGCTTCTCCATTTGGCTACAAAATTTAATTCCAGAATACATTAAAATAACATTGCAACCCTTAGAAATGGCCAGAAACTATGTCAATGAGTCTTATTCCTGGATATTTACAGATTTGCCAGTCACTGTGAGTGCAAATAAGTATTTTGAATTTAAATACCATCTTCCTTGCAGCCGAAACTCTCTTGTGAAATGCTTAAACTACTAGAGCTTTTCCTATGAAGTTTGATTGACCTTTTCACTGAGATTTCAAGGGCAATCACTCTTTCAAGGCAATAAAGTTAGGCTTTCCAAAAAGAATATTCTTTATCAGACTCTTATGTCCTAAGGTTTTTTGTTGAGAAATTTGACTATATCCATATTGACATCCTTGTCTTTGTAAGTAAAACCAAAAGACATAAAGAAGTTATCCCTAAATGGAAAGGCATATTACAGGTTCTCTTCAGAAAGGCAAGTAAAAGACTTGGCTGAGTTGCTTTCATTGTGCACCCAAAGGCAACAAGAATGATCATTTCATGGAACACTTGGTTGTCTTGCCTTGCAGTGTTTGTGATGAATGATGAAGATAAGCAAATCAAACAGACCACCATGGATGTAAGTGCATCTTATGTGCTGACATCTGTTGCATGGGATCAGAGAGAGCGAGAGAGAGAGACAGAGAAAGAGAGAGACAGACAGAGAGACAGAGACAGAGAGAAATGGAGAGAGAAACAGAGAGACAGAGAGAGACAGAGAGGCAGAGAGAGAGAGAGAGAGAGACCAAGAGACAGAGACAGAGAGATGGAGAGAGACAGACAGAAAGACAGAGACAGAGAAAGACAGAGAGACAGACAGAGACAGAGTGACAGAGACAGAGAGAGAAATCAATGTTTTAGGGATATCACAAAAGTATCTAATGAACCACTTAATTAAATTATAATTGGGTAATGTTTAACAAAATAAATAAAAATACACTATAACCTAGACAATGTTAATTTATGGGTTTTATGTCAATATGCAGTGCCAAGGTGCCTATTTTTTCTTAGTTTGACATCACTGGGCAATAGATTCAGAGCTGGGAAGAACAAGGTTTGAATGTCATTGTAAAAATTTAATAGATATGGGATCCTGAACAAGTCATTTAACCTTCTGTGCTTCAATTTCCACATATGTAAAATGAGAAAGTGTTGCTTAGTAACTATCTACCTACATATAAACATACACATACATATCATATATACATATATACACACACACATATATGTATGCATACATACTCACACACATATATTTATATATACATATATAGAGGGGTGTGTGTGTGTGTATTCTATTTTTTTTTTAAAGCAATTGGGGTTAAGTAACTTGCTCAAGGTTACACAGCTAGTCATTATTTATGTGTGGGTGCTCATTTTCTGAGGCCGGATCTGATCTCGGGTCATCCAAACTCCGAGGCCGGCGCTCTTACTCACTGCGCCACCTAGCCGCCCCTTTAGGGCAATTGGGGTTAAGTAACTTGCCCAAGGTTACACGGCTAGGTTTTTGTTTGTATGGATTAAGTGTCAGAGGCCGGCTCCGAACTCAGGTCCTTCTGACTCCAGGGCCGGCACTCTATTCACTGCGCCACCTAGCCTCCCCGTGTGTGTGTATTCTAAATAAATTCAAGATGTATTTTTATGCTTGGTCACTTCAATGTGAGACTGGTCATAGAAAAGGTCAACGTATGTTAGAAATTATGTTCAAAACTGAGAAATGACTGGTACCAAAAGTTTTTTTAAATAATGGGATGGGGGATATATATGTATACACACATACACTATATGTATATGCATGTATACATATATACGTATGAGAGAGAGAGAATAATTTATGTGGGATCCATATCCATGTGTAGGCAAATAAAATTTGCTATAGTAAAGATCAAAATCAGCATTACAATAGGAGGATAAAGATATGATGAGGATATAGCATGCAATTCCAATTTGAACTTAAGTAAATAAGCAACTGAAATGTCAAACTACAAACACATATTGTAAATTATAATTATTAATTTCAATATTTTTGCATAATTGTGGTTTGGGGGAAAGTGACATGGAAGGTTATTGAGAAGTGACAAATGTTTTCATACAAAATGAATCAATAAAAATTCTATGTGTTTTTGACATTTAAAAATAGGATATCGATGAAAGTGAATTAATTGATTCTGATTTTCAATATTTCTTAGAGAAATATACCACCGGTAAAATTGAAAACAAACCTAGAAGTTTAAAACAACTCAGCAAATGCCTTATTTGTTAGGTACTAGATGTTATCCCAAAGGGGATTATGATATTCAAAGGCAAAAATGGTTTGGACACAAGTTTATTTACAATGCATTAATGAAGCAATACTATAAAGAGAATTGTTTCATAAAACAATATAAAGCAATGAAAGAGACAATAAACCTGCAGAAAGTTTAGCCTGAAATTTACTTAATTTAGGTTACCTAAAGAGTATCTATAGATGAAAATGGAAACAGAATAACAAATATATGTGACAAGTAATCCATATGCTAGGGTTTCTTTTGGGATATATTTTCACCATCTATGGAAGCATAACTGTTGTATCTAGGCCTCAATAACCAACATCCAAAATGAGGAAGATGAAGAGATTTAGTTATCACTAAAGAAAATTACATTATAAATCAGATCAAATTACTTTAGAAGAAATTCATACTGGATACCATAAAGTTTAAAGGCACAAATGGAATGATTTGCAAGAATAGAGATTTCTTTCTTTTTGAGGAAGAAAGAAATATGAAAAATATTAAAAATAATAAATATTGTGATAAAACAAGGACATTTAAGAGGTACAGAAATGGGAAATTATATTTATGCAACATATTGTTGAATATAAAGATTTTGTTTTAGAGTTTGGAAAGTACATGGTCTCATTAGATCCTCTCAACAACCCCTATGAGGCAGATAATATCAGCATCAATACCCCCATTTTACAACTGAGGAGACTAATGTCCTGTTAGTTGGATCTAGATGTGTGCTAAATAATGTTTAATAACAAGTTTTCTGAAAAATGTACGATGCACCTTTGAGTTTCATCTCAGTCATAAATATTTTCTTAAGATAATCAACAACACAATAAATTAAGCTCTGATTTTTAACATCTGCTACTTTCTGAGTTGTAAATGCTCCCACTGAACATTTCACAATTGTCTCTCCTGAGCCTGCTTGAGGTGGCTCCAGACCACCCCTAGCTGTGTCACTCACTCTTATTAATTAGGGACTCTCTTATTCTATTTCATAAATCCATTCCTTTTCATTGGTTTTCTCCATAACTTAAACATGGTCATTCCTTACCTCTGCCTCCTTAACTAAACTTCCTTCAAGACACAGCTGAAGTTATGAGAATCAAATCGTATTGGACGAATTTCCACACAAAAATTTTATAGAGATAAAATGAAATAGTTCATATCCCCATGGAGCTTATGTTCTAAAAGGGACAATAGCGTATCCAAAATCTAGCAGACTACTCACTGTGTCATGCCACTCCTTTGAGGGTCAGCAGTTGGTATGAGCATCTACCACCACATCACTACAAAGACCTCTCTAAAAATGTAATGTGAATCATCTATGTAGAATAGATAGATAGTGTGAGACTGAGAGGCTTAGATGAAGCTAGGGTCCTCAGAAAACCCAACAACACAGCAAAAGCAAATGCACTTGAAGGAAACAACATCTAACCAAAAAAAAAATATATATATATATATAGCAAAGCAAACTGATACAATTACAGAACACTTTAATAAGCTAAACGACCAGAAGTAATAGAGATGGGGAAAGAAACTACTGAAGTTAAGAAATCCCAAGACATGGACTCAATTGTATAAACAACACATTCAAATAAATTAAGCCAGAACTCACAAAGGTAAGAAAACCATAATCAAATGAGACCAAATAAAAGAAGAAATTGAAGAAAAATAATCACATGAAGAAACTAAAAGTGTAAGAAAGAACAAATAGTTTTTACAGATGAATTTCTAAGTAGAACAAATCTTTACACACATAAAATAGATTGACAAATATAGAGAATATGACATTTCTGTATCTATAATTAGTTGATTTTTCAAAGGGATTTTTTTTATTAATTTGTTTATTTTTAGTTTACAAGATTCAATTCCATAGTTCCTTGAGTTTCAAATTTTCCTTCCCTCCCCTCAACCCACACAACGGCATATAATCCAGTATAGGATGTGCAAATACTTTCACATTAGACAATAGTCAGATGGAATGAAAAATGGTAAAGAGGAAATAAAACCAAACAATGAAAAGAAAAAGATCAAGTAGTTTGTTCCATCAGGATTCAAACTCAGTTCTTTTTAGTTATTTCTCTGGATGTAGACATCTCTCTCCATCAAGAGTCTTTTGGGATTGACTTATATCACTGCATTGCTGAGAAGAGTCCAGTCTGTCATAGTTGGTCATCACACATATGTTGCGTCTATGATTGTATACACATTTCTTCTGGTTCTACTCTTCTCAGTCAGCATCAGTTCATATAAGCCTCTCCAGGTAAATATGAAGTCCATCTGCTCCTCGTTTCTTATAGCACAATAATATTCCATTACATACATATACCACAACTTGTTTAGCCATACCCCAATTGATGGGCACCCCCTTAATTTCCAATTCTTTGCAACCACAAAAAGAGCTGCTATAAATTTTTTTGTACATATGGGTCTTCCTCCCACTTCTATGATCTCTTTGGGATATAACCCTAGAAGTGGTATTGCTGGGTCAAAGGGTATGAAATTATTTATAGCCCTTTGGGAATAATTTCAGATTGCTCTCCAGAATGGTTGGATCAGTTTACAACTCCACCAGCAATGCATTAGTGTTCCCATTTGCCCACATCCTCTCCAGCATTTGTTATTTTCCTGTTTTGTCATCTTAGCCAATCTGACTGGAGAGATGTGGTATCTCAGAGTTGTTTTGATTTGCATTTCTCTAATCAATAGTGATTGAGAGCATCTCTTCATATGCTTATAGATATCTTTAATTTCTTTCTCTGAAATTGCCTGTTCATATCTTTTGGCCATTTATCAATTGGGGAATGACTTGTATTCTTATAGATTTGACTCAATTCTCTGTATCTTTTAGAAATGAGTCCTTTATCAGAGACATAGGTTGTAAAAGTTCTTTCCCAATTTCCCATCTCCCTCTTGATCTTGATCTTTGTTTGTACAGAAGCTTTTCAATTTAATGTAATCAAAATTATCCATTTTGCATTTTATAATGTTCTCTAATTCTTGTTTGGTCCTAAAGTCTTCCCCTCTCCACAGATCTGTCAGGTAAACTATTCCTTGCTTTCCTGGATTGCTTACAGTATTATCCTTTATACCTAGATAATGCACCCATTTAGACTTGATTTTGGTATATGGTGTTAGATAATGGTCTATGACCAGTTTCTGCTATACTGTATTCCAGTTTTCCCAGCAGTTTTTGTCAAGTAGTGCATTCTTATCCCAAAATCGGGGGTCTTTGGGTTCATCAAATAATAGATTTCTATAATCACTAATTGCTGGATCTCGTGCCCCCAGTCTATGCAATTTACCCACTGCTCTATTCCTCAGCCAGTACCAAGTAGTTTTGATGACTGATGCTTTATAATACAGATTAAAATCTGGTATAGAAAGGGTAGAACAATGAGTAGAGCGTCGGCCCTGGAGTCAGAAGGACCTGAGTTCGGATCTGACCTCAGACAACGCACACACAAACAAAACCTAGCTGTGTGACCTTGGGCAAGTTACTTAACCCCAATTGCCCTCCAAAAAAAAGCAAAAAAAAAAATCTGGTATAGCTAGAATACCTCCCCTAGCACTTCTTTTCATTAATTTGCTTGATATTCTAGACCATTTGTTCTACCAAATAAATTTTGTTACTATTTTGTCTAACTCTATAAAGTAGTTTTTTGGTAAATTGATTGGAATGGCACTAAATATATAATTTAGTTTGGGTAAAATTGCCATTTTTATTATATCAGTTTTCAAAGGGTTTTGATGAAGTAGAGTAAAATAAAGAATGTTTTAAAGAATGTACAAACAATGTATCCAAGTCATATTGGAAGATCATACAAGATCACATGATAAATGTATCCACTGAGATATTTTTGTTCAAAGAACCTTGCCATTGGCATAGAGCAAGGCTAGGGAACATATAACCTTGAGGCCACAAATTCCCTTCTAGGTCCTTGCATACAGCCTTCTGACTGTTCAAGTTTTAAGAACAAAGCATTTTACTAAGGGAATTTGTTTTACAAAGTTTGGATTCAGTCAAAGGTCTGCACTTGAGGACCTAGAGACCTCTAAGGTCATAGGTTCCTCTCCTCTAGCATAGAGAATATCTTGGTTAATGACCAATGGAAGAGAGATTCCTTATAAAGAGCAATGTTCCACCTCTCTCTTCTTCTCCTGCCCCAGGAGAGGAGACTCTCCAGACTCCTGCTTTTCATGTACCTTAAAGCTAATAAAATTATACTATGGAGCTCTGTGTGGTCTTCTCAAGGTCAGCTAGTCAATTCACTCAGTCAGCCAATAAATATTTACTAAGTGCCTAGTATGTGCTAGGTACTACGCCAATCACTGGATATGGCAAAAGACAATCCCTGGCCTCAAGAACCTGACAATCTAAAGGAGAAGACAACAAGAAAACTACATATATATATGTATATATGTAGTTTTCTTGTACATATATATACATATATATTTGTACATATATATGTACAAACACATACATATAAAATACATACACACATATATGCAATAATTAAGAGAAGGAAGTCACTATAAATGAGGGATTGAGAAAAGTTTCCTGTAGAAGATCAATTTTAGTTGAGACTTAAAGGAAGTCTGAGAAGCTTATAGGAAGAGAAGAGGAGGGACAGTATTTCAGAAATAGGAGACAGTCAGAGAAATTCCTGAAGCTGAGAGATGGGGTATCCTTTTGGTAGAACAGCAAGGAAGCCATTGTCACTGGAATGAAGAGTATGTAGCATGGAGTAAGGTATAAGAAAAGCAAAAAAGATAGCAGGGGACTAGGTTATGAAGAGTTCTGAATGCTAAATTGAAGATTTTTGATTTGATCCTGGACTCACTGAAATATGTTCAGTAAGGAAGTGATATGTTTGTACCTGCAATTTAGGAAAACTATTTTGTTGCCTGAAGGGAGAGTGGATTAGAGCAGGGAGAGATATGAGGAAGGCTGAATCAGCAAGAGGCTGTTGCAACAGTTCAAAAATGAGGTAATGATGGTCTTTAGTGTCAGAAAAGAGAAGAGGATGTCTTGAAGGAATGATGCAAAGGTGAAATTGACAGGCCTTCGCAAAAGATTAAACACAGGATATCAGAGATAGTGAGGAGTCCAGGGTGACACTTAGGTTGTGAGTCTGGAGGACTAGGAGGATGATATTAACCTCTATATTACCCTCTCTATAGAGAAGGTTGGCGTTGGGGAAGGTTTAAAGGAAAATACCATGAGTTCAATTTTATATGTGTTGACAAACAATTCAAGATATCTGAAAGGCAGTTTGCAGTTTGTGATTGGAGGTCAGCAGAGATGTTATAGTAGGATAGATAGATTTCGGAATGGCCAAAATGGAAGTAGAAACTAAATCCATGAGAAATATTGGGAGGAGGAGGAAAGGGAAAAGGAGTAGTGTAAAAGGTGAGGAGAAAAGGGACCAGGACAGAGTCCTGAGGGACATCTGTGTTTAGGGGGTGTGATCTAGATTGAGGAAACAGTAAAATAGGCAAAGAATGAATAGTCATATAGGTAGAATGATATCTCATAATCCTAGATAGAAGAGAATACCAAGAAGGAGAGGAAGATCAACAATGTCAATAGTTACTGGAAGACTGAGGAGATTCACTGTTGAGAAAATGGCATTGAATTTGTTAATTAAAAGATAACTGGTAATTTTGGAGAGAGGAATTACATTGTTATAATGAGGTTGGAAATTGGAATGTGAAGGATTAACAAGAGAGTGAGAGGAGAGAAAGTGGAAGCACTTATTGAATATGGCTTTTTTCAAGTAGTTCAGCTACAAAAGGCAGACGAGATATCGGGTGATAGATTGTGGAGGCTGGAAGATCAAATGAGATTGGCAGGGTAGGGAAGGGACATATAGCACACATGGACATGTTTGTAGGCAGCAGGAAAGGAGCTAAGAGATAGTGAGAGATTAAAAATAAGTGACAGATTGTTCATGAAAAAGATAGTTAATCTACTGGAGCAGACAATGGAATGAGATTGTTTCACAGTTAGAGTGTTAGCCTTGGTACAGAGTAAGACCAGGTTAAGGAAGGAATAATAGCAAAAGACATCTGAGGGATATGATATGAGGGATAGGGTAGAAGAAGAATTTCATGGCTAATTTTCTCAAGTTTTTTCTATAATGTATTAGGCAAGAATCAGAGCTGAAAGTGAGGGGGAAGGGTACACAACAAGAGGTTAGAGAAGGGATGAAAAGGTTTAAAAGAACCTCTGTGGAAATTGGGATAATGGGTTGATGAAGGATGCATGGTAGGATTGTCTAGCAAGTGAGGGCTCAATTGAGGCCATGCAGCATAAATCTATAGTGAACCTAACAGGATTTTTTCCATCTTCAGTCAGCAGCACATGTATAAGACAAAAGGCAGTGGATGGCAAGAGTGATCCAAGGCTAAGGCTTGTAAGAACCAAATAAGTAAATTGAAATGGGAACTTATCTAAATGATTATCTAAATGATAAAGGTCTTAAGATAAAAAAGACAATATACAGTTGAATCAGTTTACCAGAGGTTCAAGATGAGGGAAAGAGGGGGCACTGGCTAATGTAGAGTAAATGGCACAGGAGAGAACTGAAGGGTTAAGAGATTGGAAGCCACAATATGGATAAAGAGTAGAGTTTGGTAAGGGAATGCAGAGGAAAAGGAAGAGAAAATTCTATGTGATCCACTCATTGTACTAGATACTTTCCTCTAGGTACTGGTATCCCCTTCACTGAGGATAGTGTCTTGTATGAAATAGGTACTAAAAAAGTTGGGAAAATTAATTTAACTTAAAAAATTTTATTGGCTGTAACACAATACTTTGTTTAGTATTTATCAGATTCATTGAGTGAATCTGAAGTGCATCCTTGATCAGTCACAGGGATATACTGAAATATGCTTATTCAACCCCACATACTAATCAGCAAGTCAGGTCAATTAACATCTTAATACGTATATGTGTATAAATATACATATATATATGTATATATATATGTATATAGTATACAAACATATAGATGTACTATTTTAAAAGGCACTTACATATGTATATTTGTATTTAATAAATTAACCATCTATATTGCATCATGCACTATAAAATATATTATAGATACAAAGAAAGGCAAAAATACTCTCTACGGTCAAGGACCTCACAATCTAATGGAGAAGGAAACATGCAAAAACTAAGTACACAAAATCTATAAATGGAAAAAAAATTGGAGAAAATCTCAGAAGGAAGGCATTAATATAGAGGGAGAGTAGAAAAGACTTCATACAGAAGGAGGAATTTTAGCTGCACTTGAGTCAGGGAAGAAAGAAGGTTACCTGTGAGGATCAAGTGAGGAGGAAGGGAATTCCAGGCACTGAGGGAAACCAGTGAAAGTGTATTAGGTTAGGAAATAGAGTTACTTGTGCAGTGAACAGCAAGGAAGCTTAAATATTTAAATGGAAAATTTTATTTTGGTATTAATTGTTTTCCTTTGGAATCCCAAATAGTTTCTTTTAAACATTTAAAAACATTATTCTGAGCATTGGTTTATAGGTTTCGTTAGATTGTTGAAGAACTCTATGGGACAAAAAAGGTTAAGAAATCTTGTATAGGATATTCTTTCCAAATTGAGTTTGAAGGGAACATTCTATCGATAGTTGAATTCTTTTTTTTTTTTTAACAAGTGCTACCCAATTTCCTTGAATCTTTAGGCACTGTAAGGCAAAACAGGTTCTATTTATAAATGACTCTCAGTGGCCATATTGTGTCCTGAATCCACATGCCAAACTCCCACTGAGAGAACACTGCAAACTGGTCATGTGCAGATCAAGGTCACAACACAGACACTATTTTGACTTTCATCTTTGTTTGAGGAACTTCACTGAAAGTCTAAGTCTCTTATGTCATGAAAGTTCAGAATAGAGTTTAAAGGAACACTGTCCAAGGCCAAGCACTAGGATGCTACAGTAATATAGCCATAGTTTGGCCAACACAGAGATAAACATGTTTGGAAAGCAATAGGTCCTGCAGACTTAAGATGTGCTTAGTCTAGGGCAAGCGAAAAGAATTGATGCCTTAAAATATAGCAGAATCACTTGCTTGTATCCATTAAGAAAAAGTTATTGATCACCACCAAACAAAAGATGCTATCCCTCCTCCTTGCCACTGTAATTCAAGTTGAGAACATGTAAGGAAAATGATACAGCTGAAGAAAAATGGGGGTCCATGCAATTACTAGTTTCAGTTTAAGGGCATGGAATACTTACATGATTTCAGAATCATGTTATGATTTCTCCTTCTTCGGTAAAAAAAATAGTATAAATCATTTCCTTTGCAGGTTTCAGAACTCAGAGTTTCTAAGCCTCTGTTTGTCTTGAGAAATATATATACATATACATATATATGTATATATATATATATATATATATGTTCTTTATTACCTCAAATAGCATTATACTTAGCAAGCATCTGCACAAGTGAAGTGAAGGAGATCCTGTAATCATGTGGGCATGTCTCTCCATTAGTCATTCAGGTGAAAAGGTGAAGTCAAGTGTGCAGTGGTTGGGATTTTATGAAAAGATTCAACCTCTTCTACCTGGCAAAACGTCATGTACTCAGATTCTTCTGGAGTCTTTCAGAGGCAATATTAAAGGTGATGGCCCATTTCAGGTCATAGCAACAACAAAACATTTGGACTGGTTTTAGCAGGTTCTCTAAAGATTAGAAGTCAATGTTGCATTGTCCTCATTTTTCTTTTTATTTCAGTAGATTCCCCCCACCCTTGCTTCTGCTGCTTAATGCAGGCTTTATGCCAAAACCATCTTAGAAAGTCTGTTATGCCAGATGTCACCCTCCTGCCCTTTTCCTCTATCTGCAGATTTCCTTTTAACAACAGCTGAAGCCCAAGTTAGCAAGCATGCATTTTCTTTAGTAAAAAGGGCATTATGAATAACACCTTTTGTGTTTTGAATAACACCCACAAAGAGCACAGCACTTTATACATGCACTACATCTTAAAAAGGATTATGTACGGTTCCATTAGATTTAAAGGGAGTATTTTAAGGTTGTTTTTTTTTTCCATTTTAGATAAGTGTAACCACCGCTCTGTAGACTGATAGGCAAGGTTGAGTATTAAGATAGATTTGTTTTTGCCTTGAAGCTAATTATTTCAGCTAAAGAAAAGAAAGGCAACTGCTCCCTACATGATGCTATGATGTAGAAACTATATGCCAACTCAAAAAGAATAGTGGAGGGGACTCTTAGAAGAATAAACTGTACTTGTTGGGTGATAGTTTCTTGATGGAACTGAGTGTACTCAACATAATAGTTCAATGACCTATAGCGTTGAGGCTATGGTTTATTTTGGAGTGAAGGTAAATTCCCTAAACACATGATCAGTTAGAGTCAGACTGAAATAATTGAAAAAATTTCATAGCTCACTCCATTTCTCTTATATTGTACATACTTTGAAAATTTAAAACATTCTGACTGGCTTTTAATCAACACCAATTTAGTTTTTTGCAACAAAAGAAAGCAATTGTCTGCAGTATAGTATAGCAGATAGATAGCTGACCTCAAATATAGACAGATCTCAGTTGAAATCCCATGTCTTATACATATTGCCTCTTAAAATCTCATTTCTTTGGCAATAGTCTAAGGCTATAAATTACAGAAAACAGTTCCGCTCTGCATAGGTAGAAATCATCTAGGAGTTCCTCATAACAATGAAAATCTCATGTCTACCCTCAATCTCTATATAAAATTTACACTGCTCAGAAGGTAGGCAGACTGCAAAAAGTATGTTACATGGAGCTGTTATAGAATAAAGAGGTCATTAGCAGCCCCCTAGAATAGCATAGCTACATAAATTACATGTCCTTCATTTAGCATACATATATTCCTTCCTAATCATTATTAATATTGTTGCTGTTCATCCTTTGTTTCCAAGAGGACCAATGAAATCACTGGGTGTTGTCTTGATTTGCAAGTGAACTAGATCTAAGTGAGGCAGAGTTGCCCAAAGTCATCGCCCTATCTCTCTTTTCCAGAGTCATTGAAATCCAGCAGCAGGACAAAAGTTAGGATAGCAGGAGATGGCACAGGATGCAATGAATGACCTTGGATTCTTCGATGTCTGACCAACCTCTAAGTGCTCCACAGATCTTGCTTCAGCCACCTTCACTGTCCAGGAGAACAAATTGTTCTTATCCATCAATTGAACTGGAAGAAGTCTTCAAATGCTTAATGGAAACATCTCCCTAACTCACAAATGGGTTTGAGGCCTACTGATTGCCCTTAACCTGGTTTAGCCTGTTTGCTGAGATGGTTTTGCCAGGATGTGGCCACTGGATACGCTACAGCTTCTTGGAGACACAGGTCAGAGTTGGGTGAAATGTGGACACGAAAGGTGAATAAGCGGCCTAGAAAAAGGACTTCGAAAACTCTCACACCACAGGTGGCTGCTAGTCTTCCCTGAACACTCCATACAATATAGACATTGAAGGGAACTGAGTCGGGGGATCAGAGTTGATACTTTCCTAGTCAGCAAACTCCCTCTACCAAGACACATCAATACCTTCTTTGAGGTCTTAAAGGACCTCAGCACCAACTTATCCACCTTTTTTATTATAATTTCCAGGTGAGAAAGTCCACATTGTGTGACTTGCCCAAATTTAAACAGATAATATATATTAGAGGGGAGATTGGAACCCAGGTTCTTTGACATCAGAACCAGTGTTCATTTCACTAAATTAGAGACTCTCTTAGAGAACTGCCTCAGGGTCCAAGAGATTAAATGATTTAGCTATGGTCAGGTAGACAATGTGTATTAGGAGGAGTTTAGCCTAGGTCTTACTGAATCTAATTCTATCTCTCAATCCTCTACTGTCTCTTACATATATATATAAATAAAGAAATAGAGGCCAAAGTTCATAGATCTTTCAGAGTTGATTTGCGCTTTGGGTAGTGGGAAAAATGATGGATTTAGAGACAGAATAACTGGGTGTAAGTCTCAGATCTGCCACCTACTTACTGGTCATATAAACTTGGGCAATTTTTCTTCATTCATATAACACTTTCAAGAGGATGATGAAAGGAAGGATTTCATTTTAGCTCTAAGGCACTATATAATTATTAATTATATCTTTCAGAATATAGTACAAATCATCTTTTTTTCACAGAAGGAAAACTTAGACCTAGAAAGATGAGTGATTTGCCCAGTATCATATAGTTAATTACCTACTGGCAAAGCCAGGGCGAAAAGCTAGCTTTTAGAAGTATAAAATTACGTGAAATGACTAATAGGTAAAAGAGGTTGCCTATTTGTCCAAAATATGGATTAAGACCATCCTTCATTTTTTTCCCTCCTGTTACAGGTGTTACTTTTTCCTAAAATGACATAAAGTGATTTGTGACCTATTGACCAATGTTTACCAAAAGCAGCTTCTGGGTAACCTGCCCACATACAGTTGAAGACCCTCCAAATTTTGAGATTTTAAAGGTCATTCCAGTCACCATATCTTTCATGATGACCCAATATATCTCCATATGGAAACAAGAGAATCTGAATTTAAGGGAATTTAAGTGTTTTTCTATCTTTTTTGTATTTCCTTACTGTGTTATGGCAAAGTGAGCCTCACTTTTTTTAACTATTCAATGACTCACAGGCACCTCAATTTCATTCTAATATCAACCCCAAACTAAGAGAACACTGCCATTAGAATCAACTCCATTAGAAAGATTTGGTCAGACTATAAAACTGGGTTAATTTGGTTTTCTGTGGACTCCCTAGGTAGTTGTCATTAGGTAAAGACTCAAAAATGTATTCCTATACAATTCATGTCACCTCCAATGTATAGTAATTAGCTAATTTTATGAAGTTTCATCCAATTCTATTATGCTATAAGGACTAAGGCAAAAACTAAACAAAACCAGCAGTCTTCTGATTTGAGAAAAAAAGGATTTTTTTCCTTCAGAGTAATTTGGTAAACAATCTATTAAAGTTCAAATACCAAGTAAACCAACTAAAGAATTAAACGAAAGAAAGCAAACAAGCAAACCGAGACAACAAAGCTAATTGAATTTAGTGGTTCAATCACTATTACTTGGTTAATTACACATTTTTGCTAATCCTGAACTAATCTGTAACTTTACAAAACTCTGAAGTAATGCAAGGCAAATTTTCAAAAGCAGAGTTGAATAAATATGTTCAATATTTCAAAATTTAAGAATCAGTGATTGCATGTGTCTGAAGAGTTCCATTCACTAACATACGTCCCATTCCCACATTAAGAATTTCTGTGACCTTGGGGGTGGCTAGGTGTCACAGTGAATAGAACACAGGCCCTGGAGTCAGGAGGACCTGAGTTCAAATTCAACCTCAAACACTTAACACAAAACTAGCTGGGTGACCTTGGACAAGTCACTTAACCCCAATTGCCCTGCCTTCCCCCCTCCAAAAAAGAAAACAAAACAAAACAGAAAAAAAAAAGAATTTCTATGACCTTTCACAAATTAAAAAAAAAAAAAAAACATCAGCTAGTGGCCAAGTTTCTGGTGATAAATTGGTGACCTAATTTATACTAAGTGAGGCTAGTTCAAAGACAAGCAGTGTGCAGTTATTTTCTAGGAATGTTGCATCTCAGTAGGGCTTAGGCAATGCTAGCATAAAATCTGAGATTCCAAGTTTACCTCTGCACAATGATGAAATATAAAAGCAGAATTTTAGTGGTGGATACATATCTGATCCTGCACTTAAGTGAACAACTGTGATCCACCCCCCATTGGTTTTCAGTATAACTGTCCTTAATCTGACCATTTGTTGAAAGTATAACACCCATTTCCAAAATATTTTTTGTATGTGAAGGGATGAGAACAATTATAAAAAGAACTCTCTGCTATTTGGAATTCAAAAGATTGAATTTAATTTTGTTGTTGTTCAATTATTTCAATTAGGTATGACTGTCTGTGACCCCATTTAGGGTTTTCTTGGCAAAGTTACTAGAATGGTTTGCCATTTCCTTCTCCAGGTCATTTTATAGATGAGGAATTGAGACACACAGGGGACCTGCCCAGGATCATACATTTGGAAAGTGTCTGAGGTCAGAATTGAATTCAGGAAGATGTCTTCCTGACTCAAGGCCTGGCACTCTATCCACTGTGCCACTCAGCTTATATGTTAAATATCAACTTTTATAAAGTATTATGGTGAAAGAAAATGAGCAAGACATTGAGTTAGCCTCAAGTTGCTTTCAGCCTAATGGGGAAGTTTATCTGTATACTTGACCGACTATAATATATAGGATAATTTGATATGTCTACAAAAGAGGCATGACATATGTTAGTACAGTAAATAGAAAGACACCTTCAAAGATAAAGACATCTGGATATGTCTTACCTCTGATGTTTACTGGTTATACAATGCTGGGCAATTCACTTAGCCTGTCTTTTTCCAAGACAACTAAGAACTATAATATAGGCCCCATTTGACCATAAGGGGAAACCTATGGATACTGTCTCATTATTTATTTATATATATATATATACACACACACACACACACACACACACACACACACACACACACACACACACACACACATA
The DNA here is from genome assembly GCA_011680675.1 of Gymnobelideus leadbeateri. Lineage (NCBI taxonomy): Eukaryota > Metazoa > Chordata > Mammalia > Diprotodontia > Petauridae > Gymnobelideus > Gymnobelideus leadbeateri. Next base: position 105,162 of record WOXC01003936.1, on the reverse strand, counting down.
TATATGTATATAAATACGTAAAATTTCTCAGCTATGTGTGGCAAATTCAAAAGGCTATACCAGGGAAGAAAATAGAGAATAAAACAAGTTGGGGGGAATAGGGTAGAGAGAAATATAGTCAGTCTTTCACAATATATCTACTATGGAAAAGTTTTGTGTAGCTACACAAGTATAATTTATATTGAATTGCCTATCTTCTAAGTAAGGATGGGTAATGAGGGAGGAAGGGAAAGAATCTGGAACTCAAAGTTTTAAAATCAGATATTTAATACATATATGTATATGTATATATATATGTATGTATATATTTACATGCAACTGGAAAATGAGATATACAGGCACTGGGGTACAGAGATCCATTTTGTCCTACTGGAACATTGGAGGGGGGATGGGGGAAGATATAGGAGAGAGCAGATTGGGGGAGGGGGTATACAATGGTATTGCTGTTTAGGGGTGGTGGGTAGGGGAAAGAGAGGGAGAAAATTTGTAACTCAAAATCTTGTGGAAATGAACAGTATAAATTAAAAAGAAACATAAAATATAATTTTTTAAAAAGTAATATCCATTCCATGCCTTGAAATATTTACTTCCATTTTAACCTAATATTTTCTTGCTCCTTCCCCACATATGCTTGTCTCCAAATGAACTCATTTTATATCAATAGAGACATAAAAATGAAAACACATTATGAATGAATGAAAAAGAACAAATAATGATATTAATATACTTTATATGATTATTTAAGCTTAACAAAGTTTTTTATACATTTTAATCATTTAAACTATTTAGCAAATACTGCAATACCACAGTTAAAAGCAAATCACTAAGTTTTCAGATATCAGTAGAAAAACTGGCTTTATTCCTTATTCAAAGAGGAAATGCATTCATGAAAGTTCATCTGAAAGGTTAGTTGTAAAGGTCTATATGTCTAAAGGGTGCAATGAGAGTATGGAATTGAGCCTGGGTTCATCTCCCCTTCCTTTCACTTCCTTGCCCCTCCTCCTCAGACATCTCTGGGAGTCTCAGACCCTATTTCTACCTACATATTCCTTAAACATTTTCAACATAATATAATCTAAAGGGAACACATAACAGCCTTCATTACTTACCAAATTCTGTTGGTTATAATATTATTCTTCTAACCACACATGTTTGCAAACTCATATTTAATTTTTAATTCTACTTCCCATCCCCCTAGATAGTCTTTTGTCAACTCCCTTTGAGTCAGTCTCATCAGTATCTTGATTTCCATCCCCTCTCTCTATTCTAACCAAAATAAGTCAATGTAGACCTTCACTACATTTTATCTTGACTCTCCTCCCAATTGGTATCTATTCATTTTGTCTCTTGATTCTATAATTCATCATCCATATAGCTTCTAATATGATATACTTTTATATGACTGTGATGGTAATGGACCCACAGCTTGTGAAACCTCCAAGTGGGCTGGACTTGTTGACATAACCAGAGAGGGATAAACAGGGAGGAGCCGGAGCCATGTATAGGGACAGGCCCAAACTGAGAGAGGTCAGAAGAACTTCTGGGAACAGCATGGTGAAGGCAGACAGAGAGAGAGAGAGAGAAAGAGAGAGAGAGAGGAGAGAGAGAGAGAGAGAGAGAGAGAGAGAGAGAGAGAGAGAGAGAGAGGAGAGAGAGAGAGAGAGAGAGAGAGAGAGAGAGATCTGCAGGGAATGAGGATGCTAGGGGCCAGAGTTGCTGAGAGAAAGAGAGAACTGCCAGCAGAAGCCACCCAAACTGCTGAGGGCCAGCTGGAGTTGCCCAGGACTTCTGAGAACTGCCACCAGGAACTACTGGGAACTGAGGAGGCATGACTGTGGTGCTGGTATTTTGTCTGTCTGTTTTGATGTTACTTTGTCAGATTTGTTTGTTGATAGAGGCCTCAACTTTGTTGGGCCTAGGTTTATTTTAGAGGCGGAAGGTGAATTGAAGAGGATTCTGCCAATTTGCATGAATGTTGTGATGTCTTTGTTAAGCTTTATCTTCCCAGGAACAGAAACTGCTGAGATCTTGCCACAGGTCAAGATGAAGAAGAGACCTCTTCTTGGGTACTGAATGCTGTGATGATATTGTAACCTAGTTGTGACTTAGGGGTGGATGGCCTTTGTGCTTTCCACTGTCTCATGAGGGGTACTTGGTGGTAGCTGATATTGTAATTCAATTTTGATCCAGGGGTGGAAAACTTTTAACTTTTGTACTTTGTGACTGACCAAATGAATGTATGATTGCAAACTAATCTCCACTTGAGAAGAGAGACTTTGTGATTGACTAAATGAATATACTAACCAGGTGTGGAGTACTTTGACTATTTACTTTGTGATAAAATTGAGGACTTACTAAACAATTGAGTTACACATGGTGAAGGATATATTTTGATTTTCTGTAAATGTTTTGCCTTAATTTGGTACTGAATAAATGGAGTTTACTATGCTTCTAATCTGAACCTTGGGAGCTGCTTGTGCTTGGTGTTATAATGACTGCAAGACTTTTGCTTGAGTATCCTGAATGGGTCTCTACTCCCTCTAGAATAAAGCACAAGCTACTGTTTCATAGTTAAAGCACTTATAATATGGATCCAGTAACCCTATATTTCCAGGAGGACGACATATAAACTTCACACACTTCATACATATTTCAACAAGGCTAAGTTTACTTACTCTTCCCCATATATGTCATTCAATTTTGCCTTTGAATGACTTTGCATAGCTGCTTATTTGCAATGCTCTCCCTCCTTATGCTTGCCCCTAGGAACCACTTTAAAGCTCAGTTCAAGTACACCCTCCTTTATGAGATTTATCCTGAGTTACCTAGTTGTTAGTAACTTAACTCATCTTTGTGTATTTATTGTGTATGCATTCTGTAAACAATTATCTGTAAATGTGCTATATGCCCAGAGTAGAATATAAGCTCCTAGTGGGCAAGGGGTTCTTTCACATAATGCTTGTCCTTTATTAGGTACTTATTAAATGGTCAGTGGTTGAATAGAATAAATAACCTTGAAGGTTCATTCTAACTTGCCTTTGTATCCCCCATAACAACTATTGCATTGACTTATACATTTGAGGAGATCAATAAATATTTGTGTAATTGAATTACAAACATACAAATCAATGGGGCAATGTTTAGATGTGGCCTTTATTTGGCAAATGCCCTTTTAAGGATTAACAACCTTTTTTTTTTTAACTGCTCAGTAAATGGCATAATCAAGTGCAAGTTAAAGAAAAATAGGGTCTGGGACTCCCAGAGATGTCCGAGGAGGAGGGGCAAGGAAATGAAAGGAAGGGGAGATGAACCCAGGCTCAATTCCATACTCTCATTGCACCCTTTAGACATATAGACCTTTACAACTAACCTTTCAGATGAACTTTCATGAATGCATTTCCTCTTTGAATAAGGAATAAAGCCAGTTTTTCTACTGATATCTGAAAACTTAAGTGATTTGCTTTTAACTGTGGTATTGCAGTATTTGATAAATAGATTAAATGATTAAAATGTATAAAAAAACTTTGTTAAGCTTAAATAACTATATAAAGTATATTAATATCATTATTTATTCTTTTTCATTCATTCATAATGTGTTTTCATTTTTATGTCTCTATTGATATAAAATGAGTTCATTTGGAGACAAGCATATGTGGGGAAGGAGCAAGAAAATATTAGGTTAAAATGGAAGTAAATATTTCAAGGCATGGAATGGATATTACTTTTTAAAAAATTATATTTTATGTTTCTTTTTAATTTATACTGTTCATTTCCACAAGATTTTGAGTTACAAATTTTCTCCCTCTCTTTCCCCTACCCACCACCCCTAAACAGCAATACCATTGTATACCCCCTCCCCCAATCTGCTCTTTCCTATATCTTCCCCCATCCCCCCTCCAATGTTCCAGTAGGACAAAATGGATCTCTATACCCCAGTGCCTGTATATCTTATTTCCCAGTTGCATGTAAATGTATATACACACACATATACATATATGTATTAAATATCTGGTTTTAAAACTTTGAGTTCCAGATTCTTTCCCTTCCTCCCTCATCACCCATCCTTACTTAGAAGATAGGCAATTCAATATAAATTATACATGTGTAGCTACATAAAACTTTTCCATAGTAGATATGTTGTGAAAGACTGATTATATTTCTCTCCACCCTATCCCCCCCAACTTGTTCTATCCTCTATTTTGACCCTCTCCCTTATCAAAAGTGTGTGCTTCTCGGGGTGGCTAGATGGCGCAGTGAGTAAGAGCGCCGGCCTCGGAGTTGGGATGACGCGAAATCGAATCTGGCCTCAGAAAATGAGCACCCACACACAAATAATGACTGGCCATGTAACCTTGAGCAAGTTACTTAACCCCAATTGTTTTGTAAAAAAAAAAAAAAAGTGTGTGCTTCTAACTTCCCTCTCTCCCCAACCTGCCCTCTCCTCCATCATCCTTTCATCCTCTTCCCCCCACTCTCCTGTAAGGTGAGATATCCTATTTTGTGTGTATGTCATTCCCTCCCTAAGCCAAATTCAATGAGAGTAAGGTTGGTCCATTCCCTTTTGCCTTCCTGTTCTTCCCCTCCATTGTAACAGTTTTCCCTTATCTCTTTTATATGAGATAATTTACCCCATTCTGTCTCTCCCCATCTCCTCTCATTATATTCCTCTCTCACCTCTCAATTTCATCTGGTAAGTATCATCTCTTCCTGTGTAATTGGTCCTGTGCCCTCTGTCTATGTATACCTGTACACATATATACACCCAATCATATATGTATTCATCAGCACATATACACTCCTATATATGCATCCATATATGTATATGTGTGTATCTGTATCTATCTATCTATCTACATATGTATATACACATACATATATACATTTATATTCCCTTCAACTATTCTCATACTCATAGAAGTTTCATACATTACAGTTACCATTTTTCTATGTAGGAATGCAAATAGTTCAACTTTGATAAGTTCCTTATAATTTCTTTTCCCTGTTTACCTTCTCATGCTTCTCTTGTTTCTTGTATCTGAATGCAAAATTTTCTATTCAAGTCTGTTTTTTTCATCAAGAATTCTTGAAAATCCTCTATTTCATTGAATGACCATATTTTCCCCTGAAACATGATACTCAGTTTTGCTGGGTAGGTGATTCTTGGTTTTTATTCTGGTTCCTTTGACCTCCAGAATATCATGTTCCAAGCCCTTCAATCCTTCAGTGTAGAAACTGCCAGGTCCTTTGTTATTCTGATTGTATTTCCACAATATTCAAAATTTTTTTCCTGGCTGCTTATATTTTCTCCTTGATCTGGGAACTCTGGAACCTGGCTATGATATTCCTAGTAGTTTTCTTTTGGGGATCTTTTTCAAGAGGTTATCAGTGAATTCTTTCGATTTTTATTTTACCCTCCTGTTCTAGAATATCAGGGCAATTTTCCTTCACAATTTCTTGAAGGATCATTTCTAGGCTCTTTTTTGATCATGGCCTTCAGGTAGTCCAATAATTTTTAAATTATCTCTCCTGGAACTATTTCCCAGGTCAGTGGTTTTTCCAATGAGATATTTCACATTGCCTTCTATTTTTCAGTTGGTTGGATCTGTTTAATAGTATCTTGATTTCTCATAAAGTCACTAGCTTCCATTTGCTCCAATCCAATTCTGAAGGAATTATTCTCTTCAGTGAGCTTTTGAGATTCTGTTTCCATCAGGAAAATTTGGATTTTTAAGGCATTCTTCTCTTCATTGACTTTTTGAGCCTCTTTTGGCATCTGAGTTAGTCTATTTTTTAAGGTTTTATTTTCTGCAATCAGGTTGTTGACTCACTTTTCATGATTTTCTTGCATCATTCTCCTGTCTTTTCCCAAATTTTCCTCTAATTCTCTTATTTGGTTTTCAAAATCCCTCTTAAGCTCCTCTATGGCCTGTAACCAGTTCATTCATTTCTTGAAAGCTTTTGGTGCAGGAGTTCTGACTTCATTGTCTTCCTGCCATTCCATTCTTTGATCCTTTTTGTACCCCAATAAAAGAATCCAAAATTGGATTGTTGTGCTTGCTTTGCTTCTTTTGCTTTCTCATGTTGCCACTCAATAATTTGACTTTTGAGCTTTTTGCCACAGTAGAACTCTACTTCTAGAGAGCAGGGTTTTGTCCAAAATTACTGGGATTTTCTCAGCTGCCAGAGCTATTAGTTAGTGGTTCTTTTTGAAGCCTCCACATGCTCTGGTTCACTTGTCACATACCCCAGAACCTCCAGCTTAGACAGGGATCCAGACCCAGGCAGGTTAAAGCAAGAGTGATTACCCCTCAGAATGGTTGCTTAGTACCCCTACAATCTGCAGGTCAGGAGTTCTGAAGCAGTCAGGAGGCTGTGTCTGCTGCACCTCAGCCACTTCTCCCTCAGGTGGCAGAGGCTGTACCTCACTCCTGGACTCTCTATTCCCAAAGTCTACATTTACCTCTCACTTTGTCTTTAGCATTTATGGGTTGATAATTTTGGAAACCACCACAGCTGCTGGTGATCTACTCTCCCCACATAGTCTAGCTGTGGCTAGTCCAGCCATGCTGAGGCTAAAACTGCAGGCTCTGGCAAATCTGGGCTCTGCTACCAGCGGGCTGCAATGAACCCTCCCTCTCTGCCTGATAGGCTATCTTTAGTAGAAGATTTGTTTCTCTCTGTCACTTTGTGGGTTGTGTAGCCCTAAAGTTTGTTTAGAGTCATTTTTATAGGTATTTGAGCTAGTTATGGGGGGATTGCAGGGAGTTTTCCTGATTCTATGTCACCATCTTGGCTCTGCCCCCCTCATTCATAGATATTACTTTTAAAGTGATTTCTTTCCTTCAAAGTAACTGACTGTCTAAAAGAATAATAAAATGAATGCCCTTTGACTGTTTTTCTTTATGTCTTGCCCCGCAGCCAATAATACAAGTGCTAAAATGTGCAACTTAATTAGAAATAGTATCTAGAGTAAAGGATTTTTTAAGGGTAAAGAAAGTCCATCTGAATTTACCCAACTGTTCACTTTTTAGAGAAGACGAAAGTTTTATGCAAGTTATTTCACTCAAATGACTTCACCTAACTATAATTAAGAGCCCTACCCAATTAAAGTCACAGTAAAACCACATTTAGCTATAAAATGAATGGGAGGAGAGGAATAACAAGTCTCCAGGGGAATTTCAAAACTAAAGTTTGGTTATATTGCTTTGTCTTAAAAAAATCTGCAAAGGAGAAAGTACTCAAGAATAGAGAGAATCTAAATCACACTGTGTAGTTAGTTGCTTTTTTTTTTCCAGCTCTGTGTAGAGGAGGGAAGTGGGACAACATTGGATTGTCAGTTAGAGCTATCTGTTCTATCAGTATCGTGGCAAAAAGCATTATGCATGAAGAACAAATAGACACAAGCTAGAGTTAGAACATTGTCAATTAAGGCAATGTGGCTTAATGACTATAGAGCTAGCTTGGAAGCCAGTAGCTATGGGTTCGGCCCCCATCTTTGAAACTTACTATGTGATCCTTGACAAATCATTTAACCCATTTGTGCTCTAGAAAATGATCAAAGACTACAAATAATAGAGAACCAACCAAAATAGGTAGAAGGATTTCCCTTTTCTGGGAGTCTCTTATACCAGTGAAATTATATGTCCAGTTGACATTCCAGATCCTATGAAGTATATTAACTGGTATGTGCAATTCTATTTAGAAAATGTTACAAATGTGATTAGAGAAGGAAAGAAGATTGTTTTATTCATTTGCAAGATTATAAAACTATTTATATTTAATATTAATAATCAATCTGGAAGCTTCCTCACCTCTGCCTTTGTGACTCTGGGCAAGTCACCCAACTACTTGATGCCCCCCAAGAAAATCTCTAAAACAATAAGTTCCTGGTGATTGCTGATTTGCATTGATTAAAAAGGGGTTTCCTCACTTATAAGTCCCTTCACCCATGGAACCATGGAAAGAACCCTCCAAAAATTCTTCTGGTAATATCATATGGCTGTTAAGTCATGGAATACTAAGGTGTCTGGCTAATTGAAGCTAAGGATCACCTGAAAAATCAATTGAAAGACATATGTTGAGTATAAGCAATCTGTAACCCATTAACAATGACAAGAGTGCCCTGGTAAAATTTTAAGAACCAGCTCTCTGAAAAAAAAAAATGTATATAGAGCACTCATGTAAATTTAATTTGCATCATTAACATTTTTTCTATTATTATCTTAAGTCTAGACAATCAACAATAAAATAAATCAAATACTACCATTTAATGATTTCTGCAGTATAAATATTTACACTGACAATTTCCAAATTGGGTCTCTCCATCTTTCTAAGTCAGCTCCAACACATTACTCCACATGAAGAAGTATGCCAGAGAAAGTGTGTATGTAATATCATTAAAGAAACAAATGACTGCAAAATAATGATGTATCATTAATGTAGTGAGTGCAATAATTAATGTATATTTGTTGTTAACACAAAACAAAAAGAATGAACCCAGTAAAATGGATGCCACCATTACCACTCTAAAGGATTTAAGGGAGAATATACACAAGTCACATACCATGGATGGGATAAAATCTCATCTTTGGAGATAATATCTAGATTAAATAGGCCACTATAGTATAGGAGTACTTACATACAAATTCTCAACTAAATAGGACACTCTATGTATGTGAGAACATGTAGATACACATACATATGCAGATATAAATCCCATGCTTGATTTCTCTTTTCCCTAGGATTATAATAGCTTGCAGAGTTGCGCCTTCCTTAAGTTATGGAATAATCTAGGTTTTCTCTTTCAGCCCTTAGACACTTGGTTTTTCTACAACCTGATTTTATCCAATTGAATATCATTTTTATGCAACTATAGCCATCATCAGCCCCTCTGACTATCACTGAAATATTTACAGGATCAACCTAAAGCACTAGTGAGGTGATAGAGGCAAAAAGAAGCCATATTCATTGTGGTGTTTTTCTCATTCCTTGGCAACAGGTTGAGTTATTTATTTGAAATTAACCATCTTGAATGAAGGCCTTTAACCCAATTTTTCTGTGGAGCTCATCCCAAAACATTTATTGGTTCTGATTTAGTTTCTCTGAATGACTCAAACCTCCATTTCTTTGATCCTGTCATTTTCTTTGCCTGTCCCTCATGCCTGAAATTCTCTCCCTCCTGTACTCTGATTATTGATCTCCTGGGTTTCTTTTAAAACTCAATTAAAACTTTACTTTTCACAAGAAGCTTTCCCCAGTCACTCATAATTCCATTGCCTTCCCTCTGATATTTCCTATTTATCTTGTCTATAACTTACTTTGTATATATTTGATTGAATGTTGTCTCCCCCATTAGATTGTAAGCTCATTGTAGGCAGGAACTCTTTTCCCTTTTTTTTATAACCAGTACTTCACAAAACAGTGCCTGTCCTATAGTAAGTGCTTAATGGAAGTTTATTGATTGACTGATTCATAATTAGATTTGATCATTCTGAATTACCACAAACAAATGGTTTAACAGGACACTATTAAAGTACTCTAAAAGACTTTATGAAAAGTTCAGGTCATTTCTATGTATGCTTTTGCTGGTTGCTGCTGTTGCCACTGGAGTTGTGTGCCTTTTTTTTTGTAATACTATAAAAATGAAAGACATTAGAACATTATTTATCTTGCCAAGAATAAATGTCAAAGTCATATCTGAAAGAAGAGCAGTGAACTTTTATTGAAGGCCAGCTCCCAAAATGCAAATTAACACCTACAGAGAGATATCTGATCATTTCCTTAAATATCAGTAAGATAAATATGAAGTTAAAGGTTTATGGAATATGGAAGCATATTATCATATATTTATGCATGTGATATAGCAGCAAAACAAATCTATGTTTGGTGTGATTTGGAGAAAAATATAGAATTTTAAAATTTGTTGTTCAATCATTCAACAAGCACTTATGGAGCTCGTGTTATAATTGTCTAATGGGGAAGAGGTCTTCAGGCAGGAGCTGAGTGAATGTTAGGGAGCATGTAGAAAGCAAGGCTGTATGCCCAGGGGACCTGTGAAGTCTAAGATTCTATAATTTGATATGATTGTTTGGGGCTAGTATGCATACCTTAAGGGCATATTCTTAGGAAATATGATATAAAAATAATCTTACTTCATGTTTATGAAATTGCTCTGAGTTAATTCAAAGCCTCTGTGAAAAGAGAGAAGTCATTTCATTTCAATGAGTATCAGCAAATCATTTAGCTCCTTAACATTCTGAGACTGAGGTAGGCTTTCGGGGAGAGACAGAGTGCCTGGAGGCGGATATTCCTAGAAAAAAGAATCACTTATTGTCTTTTGCCTTAACAGAGTGGTAACTGGTGAGCAGATACATGTTCTTTTAAAATTACTTACAGGTACACATGAATGTGGTCTTATCCATGTCAGTTTAGGTATAATGAAGAGTGTATGAATGAACTAAATCATTAACTCAAGAATGGGAGAGGACTGTGAAGTCATACAAAAGGTGAGAGATTGGGAGCATAGAGGATAATGAAGGGACCAGAGATTACAGTGAGAGTGAAGAACACATTTAGGCTGACTGAGGCACAGAAAGAGATGAAAGCCTACGAAGTTGTGATCAGCAAAGGGAATTTTAGTATTTATGTTTATGAAAGGGGTACAGGCATAGCCCTGCTGCTATGTGAGTCATGACCATTCCTCTAGGTGGCTGAAGAAGAGTGAAAGTACAGGTCATGTGAATTTGGAATGCTTGATGAACTGGCAAGTCTGGGTGCATGTGGGGTTTCCAACCTGTCTATTGAAGTATCTAAATATAATTATGCAGGTTAGAATGGACAATAAAAATTTAATACAAATATTGAGCTTATTTAGAAAGGAAGAACAATGAGTAGGGGATAGGTAGGTGGTCATGGCCAAATTCTGAATAGGATGTTAGTTAGAAATGCATGGAACGAATTTTAAGGAAGAGAAGATACTGAGGGATAGTCATTAAAGAAGGGGGTATGCTTGCCCTTTTTCCACACTGAGTGTGCTCTGGGTGGTATTGTTTTGTAGTTCAAATGATACATTGGATATAAAATGCTTTTCAAACATTAAATCTGTATGTAACGTTAAGTGTTATTATTATTAATATTGATATTCTTAGCAGGTCTCCAGTCTTGTGAATGACTTCACTCCCTGAGCCTTCAAATGCACTCCTGCTGTGCTCAAGAAATGTTTAAAGAGAAATACAAGGGTGTGCTGGTAAATATTTAACAACTGGGATTTCTTGGAGGAGGGTAATGTCTGCACATAGACTTTTAAATTTGTTGTGCATTATTGGCAAATTCTTAAATCTAGACAATCAAAATGCTATTGTAGTAAATGGGAATTTTTTAGCATAAATGCTTACACTGAAAATGTTAACAATTGTCTCTTGCTAGCCAGTTAGAGTTGAGTCCAGCACACTCTTCTTCTAGGATTATCAGAGACAGGTCACCTAAAAGTTGAGAGGAGGGTTAAAATGTCTTCTATGAATAGTTGGTTTTCTACAAATGCAAAAAATGGAAAGAGTGAGAAGATGAGATCAACGGAAGAAAGAAGAAAGGAAGCAAGGAAGGAAAGAAGGAAGAAAGAAAGAAGGAAGGAAGGAAACAAAAGCTAGAGATCAGAGATACTGCCTCTTCAGACAACCTCAACAGAGACACACAACAAAAATGTAATTTTCAACTTTGTGACTTAATTTGTTTGATTGTATATCTATTAAGTGTTATAGTTTTATGTAAGATTTTACTTTTTGTAGGTTTCATATGCTGAATTTTACTGATAGTTATTAAATAAATAATTTTAATTAAAAAAAAAAAACTCCTCATACCTGAGGGCATATAACTTCATTCCTTTCCCTCCTCACCTCAATGAATTAGTTCCTTTAGAAGAATATCATAGATATAGTATTTTACTGAGAGCTCAACAAAGTAATAGGCATTCTCTCTCTCTCTCTCTCTCTCTCTCTCTCTCTCTCTCTCTCTCTCTCTCTCAGTCTCTCACTCTCTGTCTCTCTCTTTCTCTTCCTCCATCCCTCCCTCCTTCTTTTACCTTATCCCTCCCCAAAAGTCTTTTGCTTCTGACCACTACCACCTCCAATCTGCTCTCCTTCCTATCCTTCTATTGACACCCAACCTTTCTCTTATTGGCATACCTTTTGACTTCCAACACCCTATATATGTTCTTCCCTCTTTGAGCCAATTCTGACGAGAGTAAAGTAAAATCATTATCCACTACATTCCCCCCTCCCATTTTCAATCCACTGTAAAAGTTCTTTCATGCCTCTTTCAAGTGAGACATTTTACCCAAGTCTACCTCTCCCTTCCATATTTTCCCAGTACACCCCTTTTTCTCAATGCTTCTGTTTTATTATTAGATTCCATCATAATAAACACCCACTTGTAAATTCTGTCTATGTAGACTCCTTATAAATCCTGTAATAATTATAAAGTGCTTGGGAATTACAAGTACCATATTTCCCTTTAGGAATATAAACAATTTAACCTTGTTGTTGTTTTTGTTGTCGCTGTAGACATTGATGTAGCTGAGTTATTCAGTCAGATTCTTCCTGACCTCATAGACAATATTATGCCAGACTCTTCACTATCTCTCAAAGCCTGTCTATTTCATGTTGATTGTTTCCATGACACTATGTATACAACATCCTCTGCTGTCCTCTTTTCCTTTTCCTTCAATTTTTTCCCAGCATAAGGATGTTTTCCAATTAGTCCTGTGTTCTCATTATGTGGCCCAAGTATTTAGGGTTCAGCTTCAGTATTTGACCTTCCAGTCAATAGTCTGAATTAATTTCTTTAAGTATTGACTGATTTGACCTCCTTACTATTCAAGGGATACTTAAAAGTCTTCTCCAGCATCATAATTTGAAAGCATCCGTTTTGCAGTGCTGAGCTTTCCTTATGGTCCAACTCTCACAGCCATCCACTGCTACCAGAAAAACCATGGCTTCCACTATACAGATCTTTTCTCATTTGTAGAACAGTGTTTCTGATATACTTCCTTTTCTTACAGGGTTATTATAAAGACCATTTTTTCATAATTTATAAATAATCCATAATTAATAATAATGAACATAAGCTGCTTGAAAGCAGGGGCTGGTTTTCATTTTTTTAAATGGTAACATCTTGGCTTTTTAGTATGCTTTTCAGATTTCCCATAACTTTCCTCCTAAGGGCAAGCTTATTTTAGTTTCATGAGTGAAGTCACCATCTATGGTGATCTTTGAGCCCAAGAATATAAAACATGACACTGCATCTCTCTATTCTCTCTCTATTTGCCAGAAAGTGATCAGACCAGTTTATGTTAAGTTTCAAGCCAGCTTTTACTCTCTCTTCTTTCATCCTCATCAAGAGGCTTCTTAATTCCTCTTCACTTTCTGTCATCAGTGTAGTATCATCTGCATATCTGAGACTGTTGATATTTCTCCTGGCAACCTTAATTTTTTCTTTTAATCCATCCATCCTGACTTTTTTGCATGATGTACTCTGCATTTAAGTTAAATAAAGTGACAATATACAACCTTCTTGTTCTTCTTTTCCAATCTTAAGCCAGTCTGTTGTTCCTTGTTTGGGTTTTTTTTTTCTTTGTTTGTTTGTTTTTAGCTTTTTGGAGGGCAATTGGGTTAAATGACTTTCCCAAGGTCACAAAGCTAGTTTTTGTGTTAAGTCTCTGAGGCTGGATTTGAACTCAGGTTCTCCTGACTCGAGGGCCAGTGCTCTATTCACTGTGCCACCTAGCTGCCTCTCCTTCTTTGGTTTTAATTGTTACTTCCTGACCCACATACACATTCTTCAGGAGACAAGTAAGATGATCTAGTATTCCCATCTCTTTGAGGACTTGCCACATTTTGTTATAATCCACACAGTCAAAGGCTTTAGTGTAGTCAGTGAAGCAAAAGCAAAATTTTCCCCCAGTATGCTTTGCATTCTCCATAATTAAGTTAATGTTGGCAATTTGTTTGTTCTCTAGTTCCTCTGGTTCTTTAAAAACCAGTCTGCTCTTCTAGTAGTTACCTGTTCACATATTGCTGAAGACTAGCTTGCAGAATCTTAAACATAACATTGTTGGAAAGTGAAATGTATGCAATTGTTCAGCAATTGGCATATTCCTTGGTATTGTCCTCCTTTAAGATTGGGACATAAATCAATATTTTCCAAACTAGGGGCCAGTGTTGAAATTTCCATATTTGCTGGCATATTATCTGTGTAGACTGATCTCCACTCTCACCCTAGTGAGACAGATCTTTCCTATTGACATTCTCAGCTGTCCTGGGCTGAAAAATTGTTTCACCCTGGCTTTTCTCTGCCATCTTGGCTTCACCTCTTGATACTTTCTTTAGTAGTATCAGTCTAGTGGATATAAAGAGGATGAATTAGAGAAGTGAGTTGCTGTTGCAAGGAGATCATGATGTTGTTTTTGTTCAGTCATTTCAATAATGTCGTAATCTTTACCATCCCATTTTTGGTTTTCTTGGCAAAGCTACTAAAGAGTTCTGCCATTTCCTTTTCCAGTTCATTTTAAAGATGAGGAACTGATACAAACAGAGTAAGTGACTTGTCCAGGGTCACACAGCTAGTAACTGTCTGAGGTCAGATTTGAATTCAGTTAGATGAGTCTTCCTGATTATAGCTGCACTCTATCTATTGTGCCACCTAGCTGCTCTAAGGACATCATAGATGAGACTATTTCAGTATTCCAGGCAAGAAAAGATGAAGACCAGAACTAGCATGGGATATGTGAGTAGAACAATGAAATGATAAAAGAAATGTTGCAGAGGTGAATGGGGTGTTGTAAAAGTCATTTCTGTTCAGGTATGTATTAGGACATACAACTTTTCTCATTGCCTAGATGATCCAGTAGAATGATGAATCTAGAATCAGGATGATCTGAGTACAATTCCAATCTTTGATACTTACTAGCTGAATAACTCTGGGTAAGTCATTTAACCTCTATATACTTCAGTGTCCTCATCCTTAAACTGGGGAGAATAGGGTTATAGTGAGATTAAAATTAGATAATATTTATAAAGTACTTTGTGAACCTCAAAGAGCTATATAAACATAGTTGTTGTTGTGATTACCTCTGTAGTGTCTTCTAACTCTGTGATTCTACGAAATGAAATAATAGTAATAAAGATTATTTTATAACTCTTGTAACTATAAAGTAATATACAAGTATAAAATTTTTAAATGTGTGCCTGAGGAGGAGGGGCTTCTGCTTTGGAATTAATAATATTACATGTGTATAATTATGCTGATTATTTTTATAATTGCTATAATAATCAGAATAATAAGAATACCTATAACATTTTTATAGCACTTTAGATTTACAAAGCTCTTGACAAACGCTATCTCATTTGATCCTTACAACAACCCTTGGGGGAAAGTGTTATTATTGCTCCCATTTTACTTATGAGAAACTGAGGCAGACAGAACCAGTAAGGAAAAATTCACTAATATTAAAAAAGTTGCTCTCAGGGAAGTATTGTTTTCATAGGTCATTTGGTTACTACATTTAAATCATTCCTTTTTTTTCATTGCACTATTATAATAAAGTCATAACTCTAATAAAGTCAAATTGACTTCCCAAACTGCTGCTGCTGCTGTTGCTACTTACTAGTCCTAGCATTTATATAGTCTTTTCAGAATTTCAAAGAGCTTTACAAATATTATATCATTTCATCTTCACAACAACCTTTCCAGGTAGATGAAATTATTATCCCTATTTATAGATGAGAAAACTGAGGCAGATGGAGGCTGAGACTTGCCAGGGTCACATAGTTAGAAAGTGTCTGAGTCCAGATTTAGACTCAAGTCTTCTTGAGAGTACTAATTCACTAATGATAATAATAATACCAAAAACAACAACAAAAACATCCATATATTGCTTACTATATTCCAGGTACTGTGCTAAGTGTTTCATAGTTATTATTTTAGTTGATCCTCACAACAGCCCTGGGAGTTAGGTGCTATAATTATCCCCACTTCACAGATGAGGAAGCTGAGGCAAACAAAGTTACGTGACTTGCCCAGGGTCACACAGCAATTAAGTGTCTGAGGATTCATTCAAACTCAGGTCTTCCTGTCTTCAATCCCAGTGCTCTATTCACTATGCCATCTGGTTGCCTCCAAGCTATATAATCTGGTTCCTTAGATGATAGCATGGAAACATGGTTGGTGTTTCTATTTGAATTAAAGATTTCATGCTAGAGTAATTATAAAGTGGGGTGTATTAGGGAGGGTACCTTAAACATGATATTTTAATCCCTTTAAGGTCACTTCTTTTCTTTTCAACAATTCAATTTTAGGGAGACCACTCCCACAGTTTGACAGTAAAGGATAGGGTGCTTCCTCTAATTCATCAATTTATTTTAGAGCCCAAAGTAACCTTGACCTTTAAGGGTGCCAAAACACACGTCATGCATCTTTCTAAGGTAATTAGCAAATCAAAGTAAAACATTTTTAAAGTGCATATTTTTCATTGTTCTTACAGTGGTGACAATGGCAATGAGACACTTTAAATCTCTTGAATATTACTTTATTTTTTTTAGCAATAACTTGATGTTGTTAAGCAGTCAGATCCCCTGCTGCCTTCAACTGAGAATGGTAGTTATGTCTTTTTGCCATTTAATATCATTTATAATCTCTATAAATAATTCTAAATTAACTATGCTAAGTATATTAAAAATATCACCCTCATCTGTCTCTTACATAATGTTAAAATGTTTTTTTTTTTTGTTCTAAACACTGCAATATATTTTTTAACCTTCCAATGCATTGCCTAGATATTCCCATATAATTCAAGGACAGAGCTATGTATGAAGTATATATGCTATAATTCAGATCACTTAATATGTATACAACCTCAGAGTTGGAAGAGACCCTAGAGAATATATATTCTGACCCCTTCCTGAAGATCAGTTCTACCACATCCCAAATGAGTTTTAAGTAGACACCCAAACTGTAGAGTGAGGCAGACCTGGATTCACATTCATTTAAGGCACTTGCAGTGTGAAGCTGGGCAAATCACTTAGTCTTTCTGAGTCCTGATCTCCTGAATAAAAGAATGGAGATAATAATAATATCTACTTCCCAGGGTTGTTACGAGGACCAGATGAGAAAATTATAAAATTATCTTCAAACCTTCAAGAGCAATATGAATGTGAAATATATTTGTTGTTGTCATTGAAGAAACCCATTCCATTTTTGGACTGCTCTTAGTATCTTCCTAAAAGGCAACAGATATCTATATCTGTATCCCTGTAATTCTCTTCCTCTTCTCATTCTTTTCATCCCATTTCTACTGATAAACATCAACAGTATAAGTCTAATCACTTTTACTTACTTGTTACTTCTTAATTTAAGAGACTTGTCATATCTACCAATCCATCCCTGAGACAGATTACATCTTCTCCACACAAAATATCCCTAGATCCTGCAAATTAAGCTTCATTTAGCATGACTTCAAGATCACTTGATATTATAATTATTTTCATTTGGACATGCTTTGATATGTCACTCTTCTTCCTATAACATAGTGCCAGTGCCATAAAAGTTTTTTACATGGCATCTGCTGACTTCTACAAAAAGGGATAAATATATTTCAACATCACTGGTTTCCTTTTTTAACCTTCACACATTATTATTTTATGCATTTGAAAGCATCATTCTGAGAAAGGGTCTATAGCTTTCACCATGCCAGCAAAGGGATCGAAGACACAAAAAGGGATGAAGTAGATATTTTTAACCTAACTGAAAGTAATCACAACTAAGTCATTGATGAGAGAGAGAGAGAGAGAGAGAGAGAGAGAGAGAGAGAGAGAGAGAGAGAGAGAGAGAGAGAGAGAGAGAGAGAGAGAGAGAGAGAGAGAGAGAAACTGGTTACTCCTGTGCCCAGCAGAGTAATTTATTTCTATCTATTCTTATCTATTTCCTTACAGAAAAAGTAAGTTATATTCTCTATTGTTACATTCCCCATGACAACAAAAATAATAATGAATAGAGGTTTTGGCTTCAGAGTCAACCTGGCATAAATGGGCAAAAAAAGGAGGCCTATGTACTCAATTACAACCAGCCTGCATCTTTAAACCCTGCTGAAGAAAGACAACGAGCTAATATCTATTCTTGCTCAGTTCTTCTCTCTTAAGAACTTGAAAAACATTGCATCTATTTTCCAAGCTTGGATAGCCTCTTCTGAAGGTGAGTGGGTGATCCTTTTCAAAGCCCAAGTCAATTATTCCCCAAAGGTCATCTCCTTAGTCCAATCCTATAACACGTGTTCAAGTATACTCTCTGGAAACTCATTCTTGCTGAAGCCAAGTGGCACACAAATAATTATTATGAACCTTTTGCTATTTGTCAAAAGAAGTATTAGATAAATGAATATTTGTTGATAATATGATATTACCTAGGATACACAGGGTAAACATTCTTAACTTATTTAAACAGTTTCAGATTGTCCTAATTATATTGGTGTCAAGTCTATATAGCTCCCATAGTATCCACATATGATATATAGGTGTTTTTTCCCCCCAAATACCTAGCTGAGATCCTGGTATATTATTATGTGACTGTTATTTCCCTAATCTACGAGCATTTAACCTTGTCAAAAAAAAGTGTAGTTTGTCTTGTATGATGTGTTCTGAATAAACCTGTGTTGACTGTTTATCGATCACTTTCTTTTCCAAGTGCTCAGAAGTCATCCCTTTAATAATCAAAGTGAAGCAAATGCGCCTATCTGTCTGTCTCTGTCTCCACCCCCCCCCAAAAAAAGCACAGTTGCAAATAACTTCTCATTTGTTTTAGTGATAATTACCTGTTTCACAAGGTGGAGGAACAAAGACATGTAAATTAAATTCAAATATGATTCTAATAGAGAGAAACTTGTTTCTTGAATGGAAATACTGAAAATCTTATAAAGTAGTGAACCCCATCTCTTTGTGAGAGAGAATAAGAGGAAGAGTGTACATAATGTGGCATATACCTCGAACCTTTAGAAAGAAGTTTTCTTGACCTTTTGTTTTTGTATCAGGCTTGTGTCTTGAAATATTCCCCCCACCACAAGCCCTGAATTGAACTTTTAGTTTTATCAAAGAAAAAATTAAATAAAAGCACCCAATATAGTGATTTTATATGAAAACAAATACTATAGTCTGCCTAGAATTAACCAACCTTTCCACTGAAGGGAGGAAAATACACTTCATTATTTGTCTTTTAGGGACATTATAAGTTTTCATCTTTTCAAAGTTCACCTTCCTTTTAATGAACTCTTTATAATTTTGTTGATCTTTTATATGTAGTTCTCCTGCATCTGTTAAGTTTACTTAGTAGTATCAAGTATCAAGTTTATCTAAATTTTCTAATATTTCTCTGAATTCCTCAAATTAATAAGTTTGGAATACACACACTATATGATGCTTGAGGAGCAGAAATATTCTACTATATTCACATACCACATCAGTCAGATATTCCCTAAATGATGAACACCCACTTTCCCCCAAAATTTTTGCTATTACAAAAAAAAATCTATTTTAGTCTACATTCAACTTTTTTTTTCTTTTACTTTGACCCACTGAGTATATACACCTACAAGTGGCATGATTGCATCCAAAGTATGAACAGTTTGGTCATGTTTCTTGCATAACTATAAACTGTTATCCAGAGAGATTAGACCAATCCATTGCTCCACAACCTGATAATTTTGTTGTTGCTGCTGCAGTCTACATGACTTTGAACATTATGTAACCTCTTTGTGTCTGTTTCTTCATCTGTGAATTTAATATATTGAAATAAATGAACTCTAAGGACCTTTCCAGCTCTAAATCTCTTCAACAATAATGAAAATGTTCTACCAAGCTGAAGATATAGAGCTTGTGTCTATTCTCTTCTTTATTTTGGCACTGCTGTTCTATTTATGTAAATGATTAATCATTTTTAATCAATGAAATTGTGTTGTAGTTTGGCTAAACAGCCACTAACGTTTAATTAAGCTTTCAGTCTCCATGAAGGGGAAAAAAAAATTATCATTGTTATAAGGAAAAGAAAAATTGATCACTTGGGAGAGCTATAGAAAATTAAATAAATTCAGAGAGCTGACCCACAGATTGTTCCCTTGATAGCAGCTGGAACACATCAAAATAAGAGCATGGTATCCATATCTATAGGACATATACATACATACACACATATATTTACATATATATGGACAATGAATGTAGGAACATACAGAAAGAGAAGTTAAACTTGGTCAAAATGTTTCACAACTTAGTTCACTAAAAAATAGAAAGGGAGAGTTTTATTAAATGAAACAAATTACCACTCAGTCAGAAGCCAAAAGACAATAAACTGAAACCAGAAATTTTCTTTTTCTCAAACAATTATAGAGAAATGCTAAAGGCAACATGATATAGTAGAGGTGGTATTAGCCTTAGAATCAGAAAGATAAGAGTTGAAATCTTGTTTTTGAAAACTTGCTATGTGACCCTGGGCAAATCACTTAACCTCTATTGCCTCAGGCAACTTCCTAGTATTTACCTACTAATGTCTGTGGTCTATGTTGTGAAATTTGAAAAATTCCATACAACTACAGAAACTTTATATCACATATTCCTTCGGGTATACCATATCAAGGTGCAAAATAATGCCTTAAGGCACTGCCAGATTCCAAAGTGTTTTCTGGGTCATCAAAGTATAATGCATTCAGTATTACTTCCATTTTAATGCTAATATACTGAAATGCAACTGTTTGAGAATTAACAGAGGTATTTGCTACCTCTGATTTCTAGGCTGTTCAGTTAACCATAGTGTAGCATACCATGTTTTTACTATTCTGTATAATTGGGAATTCAATATGATTTTATCCAGTAGAGCCACTATGAAATCCTGAAAATAAAACAAAACAAAATCAACGTATTGGACTTACAATCAGAAGGCCAGGTTTCAAGTTCTCATGTGAGACATTACTAGCTTTTGGAACTTAAGGAAGTAAGCCCCAGAAACTCAGTTTTTCCATCTGTAAAATGGATTTAATAATATTTATCCTACCAACTAAAAAGGATTTTTGTGGGAATTGGATGAGACAATAAAATATATATAAGCTCAAAGTGCTAAATATAAAAAATTATTATAATGTTAGAGATGGTATTACTATTGAACTAAAAGACAAATAAATTTGCTAGTAGTGACTGGGCTTGTATAGACTGCATTTTGCTAATTTCAAAAATAAAATGTGTTGTGAACCTACAGCAGAAGCAATAATTATCAGACATATTAATGAAAACCAAATAACTAATAGCCAAAAGGCTAACTTAGCACCATGTCAAATAGTATATATAAAATGGTATATTATATCATACTCTATATACTATATCAATCTTTTTTCACCATCCAGACCTGTCTTTTAATCAATAGAAGGAAATTCATACCATTGATAAAATTTGAGCATATTCTCTACCTCTCCTAGCTTTAGAGTGTCACTTGGGGAATGATGAAGTCAAGTTTCTTGTCCAAGGTTGTCCTTCTAATATTTGTCAAGGGTAGGACTTGAACTTGGGGCACTTTAATTGCAAGGTTTTTCTTCTATGCCCTCTATCATAAGACTTCTCGATTTAATTATGCTGTGGATTGTAGAAGTGAGAGGTGGGGTAGAGGAAAAAAGAATTTTATTTGAAAGTTCTAAACAGCTAAGAAGAAGCACAGTGTAATAAAAAGAGTAGTGGAACTGAAGTGAGAAGACCTTCATTCAAATCCCAATTCTCTCACTATCTGTTTTCAAAACATTTAACTTCTTTCATCTACTGCATTTATAAAACAAAGGGGTTGAACTAGATTACTTCTATGGCCCTTTCCAGAAGCTAATCAAGATACAAAAGCTATCATTCTAAAAACTGGTTATGTAGGTAACATATGCCTTCCCTCCTACCCTCCAAAATATAGTATCAGTCAAAGTAATTTAAGAAATATATAAATAATACTATGGGTTTTTTTTCTAGGTACTATATTTTGTAAACTTGGTGTCAGAAAAAAAGGGAACATGATACAAATGAAATCAATCCTGTTTTTATCTGTTTTAATGAGAGAATTTTTTTTTCTATTCCTTGTGAGGAGAACTCCTTAATATTAGAAAAGCAAAATACCACATAGCCAGAGTTGGAATAAATCTTAATAGTAGGAAGAAATCCATTAAACAGTGAGTGTTGATTGTACAGTAATGCAGAACTTAGTGGTAAGCATATTTCTTAGCCTTAATCCCAGATGGCCTAAGTTTTAAAATACTAAAAGTGGGATGAATAATTTAACACCACACTAGATCTTTATTAATTAACTTTAGGAACAGTTACGAGCGATTTTATTCTCAGTAAGAAACACAATCATGGGTTTACTTCTTTTTTTGAAAAACTGACATTATTCTGGGACATGGCACATGAAACTTAATCAGAACTATGAAAATAAAAATCTTAAGTTTTTTTCTTTAATGACAGTGACATTATGCATGAGCTTTTATGTTTCACTATTTCTCCCTCCTTTAAAGTGACAGTATGCTGAAATATGTGCAACTCTAATCTCATTACACCTTCTCATTATTTATAGAAGAGGAAGTAGTGTTTTATACTTTGTACTGGGATGTAGGAATCTCAATCTCCTCCTAGTTTCCCACTGTTTCACAGCTTGAAGAAAGGTGGTTCTCTTTAAGAATATTTCTTTCTATTTACCAGGTAAAACTGGAGTTTCTAAGAGGGCCATACCCTTGATAAAAAAAAAAAAGGTTATTTTTAGAACCATAGAATTTTGAGCTAGAGGTGATCTCAGAGATCATTTAATATAGGGGTTCTTAACTTGGGTTCAATAGATATATTTCAGAAAGGTCATGAAATTTGATGGGAAAAATAATTTGTATCTTATTTTTAATAGCTTCTAAGCAGAGATACCCTGGTAAATGTTTAACTAAAAAGAAAACCAATAGGTTTTCTGAAAAACAAAAATAAATGTATGACATACTTTCAATTTAATCTATATTGTTTACACTACTTCCTTAAGCCTATACAATTAAAAAGAAAACAGAACAAGCACTCATTTGCAGTGTTTGTTTATTTCTGAAGTATAAATGTTCACAATGAAATTTTAAATATATATACAAGTATATGTACGTATACATATGTATGTGTATATATAAATATGTGTGTATGTATATATGTGCATATACATACATACAATACATATACATACAAACACACATATATATTTACACACACATACACACAAACACATATATATATGTGTGTATATATATATTGTGTGTGTATATATATATATATATATATATATATACAAAAACAAATACACACATATACACACATTTCAAGCAGATACCAGAACAAGAACTTCCTTTAACTAAAATTTAGCATTTTCTTCAATTATGAACATAAAACAACTATTAGCATTAAGCATCCTGAAACTACCCAAGGACACAACACAAATAAGATTAAGACCCTCTCATCTAAAACAATCCATTCATTTTATCTTACACCCATTTTTATCTATATCTCCTAATATTATCCCCCATTTCAATAACAACGAACATAGCATAATAAAAAGTATCTATATAATGAACACGTATAATCCAGGAAAACAAATTCCTACATTGGTCATGCTCTACAATGCATATCTCTCTTTGCATTATAGTGTTTATTGACTGTCTTTAGAATGAGGGATATATAGGTGTCCATGGAAGACTAGTACCTTTAGTGTGAGGGCTGTTGAGCCCTTTTCAGGGGTTGCTTTCCACCTTTGGTGTCCAGCTGCCACCCAAATCTTACCTGTGGCTCCAAGAAGTTATAGTATATGCAATGGCCACACCCTGGTAAACTGTTTTAATAGAGGGGCTAAACCAAGCTAAGGGTTACCAACAAGCCTCAAACCCACTGATGACTTAGGGGAGTATCTACCCTAAGCATATGGAGATTCCCCCAAAAAAGAGCAGATTTGAACACTTTTTTTTCCCCAATGGACAATGAAGTGAAAGGAAGCAAGTGCTGTAGGATGCTTAGAGAGTGATTAGACGCTGAAGATGCCAAGATAATCTCCTACATACTGAGCCATCATCAGTAAACTTGCTTTTGTCTGGCCATTGGACTCTTGATGACTTTGGCAACTCTGTGTCATTTAAATCCAATTTATACATGATTCAAAAATATCACCCATACCAATTCAGTAATTTTACCTAACTCAAAAGCCTGTGGCAACAGGCAAGTGACAAAGCAGCAGGTCTGGATACACTGGGAGCTGTCATCCCAACATTGCATGGAGGTGACCCAGGCGATAGTGTCATCCTCTCACTGAATTGAAGAAGCAGTGGAATTCAGCAACCCCTGGGTATCTGAGCAGGCTTTTTTTGTGCTTGAGACCAATTCATATTCCCTTTTGAGGTTGTGGTTGTGGGTTTACTGTCAAAGATGTCCTCTTCTGAGTTTGCATTTTGCTCATTCCTGTCTCCATAGTAGGATTCTATGGTTTTTGTTTTTCTAGATTTCTTCTTCATTGTGATTTGTCCTGTCTTTCAAAGTAGATCTCTGCTTCTGGAGCACAGGGTGTTCTGTCCCAAGCTTCTTGTGCTGCGAGCTAGAGGACTGGTTACTGGTTTTGTGTGCTGTGGACACTGGTTCTGCCAGCTAAAAGCTATATAATGCCGAAGCTTACCTGGTGCTCAGCTGTCAAGGATTATGGCCATGTGATGTCTTTCTGCATTTTTCCAGGGTTACACTGAAGCTCACAGTGTGAGGTGTGGGAGAAGGGTCTTCTGGCCATTGGAAGTATCCTCTTTCCCTAGGGCTGTGTTATAGCATGGATAGCCTCAGCCATCTTCTGCATTGGTGTCTGGCAATTTCCCTGGCTGTGCAAAGGCACGCCTGGGGTCCTGATGTTGGCACTTGCCAGCTCCACCCCCTTGGGGCTCAGAATCACCTGTTGGTCCACTGAGGTGGAACTTGTTGGGAAGTCCCTGTAAAAGGGACCCTACCCATTGATCTCTCTACCTTCCAAGCTAAAAGACTTCTGTACCCCTACTGCTGCTGGCTCCCCTATTTCAAGATTTCTCCTAGGGCAATATTTTCTGGGTTTTTCAAGATCACCAAGTGAGGGGGCTTGAGAGCACTTACAGTTTAGTCTGACATTTTGGCTCCCAGAAGTTCAAAAAGGTGGCCTTCAAACATTTAGTCTGTGAGCTGATAGCCTAAGGAGTAGCTGCTACCACTGCTGCAGGCTCTCTGCAGTAGCTCCAAAAGACTCCTTGGAAATCGCCACTGTTGCCAGTGATTCAGTCTAGTGTAGTCCACTCCCACTCCACCATGGTTGGGTGTTGACCCATGAGCTCTGTACTCTCCCAGTCAGGTGCAATAGGTCTTTCCTATTGACTGACTGAACTCTCCTGGGCTGGAAATCTGCCACACTCTGTCTTCTAGTGGATTCTGTCATTCTTAAATTTTTTTCAGATTCACTTGTTAAGAGGTATCTGAAAGAATTTGTGAGGGAGCTCAGGTATGCCCTACTTTCACTCCACCATATTGGCTCTATTCCCCCTGAGCAATCTTTTTTAAGGACCACACTGCTTGTCCCCAGAGTGAGGAAAGGTCAAGAAAAGTTGACCTAAAAGTTGTCTACCTCATATAACTCTGGCCTGCTTACCACAGCAGATGGGGATCCTATCCTGTGGTTAGAACATACACACAAAAATATATGAAAACACAGTTTTCATCAGTACACAGTATGGGTACACACTTATGGACATGAAATTCAGTAGATCTGAAAGATGAACAGGTCCTGTTGTGAGAGAATTTGGCAGGTATCTCATAAAAATAGCTGCCTTGAGTGAAACAAGGCTGGCAAATTAAGGCCAGCTTACCAAATTTACATCTGGCTACATGTTTTTCTGGAGTGGTCATAGTGAAGGGGGGGTGCCACGAAGATGGTGTAGGTTTTATAATCAAAAATAATCTGGTCAATGAGCTTGTTTGCTTACCAAAAACCATGAGCAACAACCTTGTGATTATGTGATTGCTACTTGAAGGAAAATTCCATGCCACTGTCATCAGTGTGTGTGCCCCACATTGACAAACCCTGATGAGGTTAAAGAAGATTTTATGAAAACCTGCAGAACCTCGTTATCAATTTGCCAAAAGAAGACAAGCCTATAATTCAGAGTGAATTTAACACCAGGGTAGGCAAAGATTATCAGATATGGTAGGGAGTTCTTGGGAGGAATTGAATCAGAAATAGCAATAGCAGCGGTCACTTACTGCTAAAGGCTTGTACATCTCATGAACTTCTTAACACTAACCGTGTCTTCTGATTAGAAAAACACTATCAATCTTCATGGATGTACCCTCACAGGAAACATTGGCATTTAAAGGAATATATCATTTTAATCAGAAGAGAGAGATTTGAGAGTGACTAAGGTGATATGTAGCACAGAGTGCTTAACTCTTCATCAACTTATCCTCTTCAAACTAAACAATTGCATTCAAGAAAAGTGGCAGCTGCAAGGAAAGACAACTACCAGAAGACTTAATGTCAATAAATTAGAACGCTTCCCTGAGTGTGAACAATTTGTTGCTTATATGGAAAGAAAGCTGAGCCAACCCACAGTTGGTAACAGTGGAGCAGAAAAGAAGTAGATAGTTTTCAGAAATTTGATGTACAGCACCACATTTACTCATCTGGGCCAGTGCATTCACAAACATCGATTTGTTTAATGAAAACAATAGAGAAATTTAGAAATCATTAAACAAAAAATGAGAATGCCACAGGCTTTACCAATAGGATAATTCATCTGTCTCTAAGTAGTCAGCATTTAATTTCATCAAAAGTAAAGTGCAATTTAAGTTACAATATTTAAGTGCATAATATATTTGTCTTGCTTTTATCTATTCTGTATTTGTGTTGTGGTGTTTAAGTTTAAAATAAAATTTAAAAAAGTAAAATGCAAGTGAAACTTAGAGAGATACAGGATTCTTGGTTAAGTAAGAAGGCAAATGAAATTAAGTTTTAAGATGACAGTAAAAATCCAAAGCACTTTTGTGATGCCTTAAAAGTTATTTATGGGGCCAGAGAACTATGGTGCATTTCAACTATGTAACTTTGATGGTGTCACTTTGATTAATGATAAGGACATACTCATGGAGAGGTAGGATTCCAGTGTCACAGGGTCATTTACACTGTCATAATGTTCTCAATAGATCATCACCAACCAATGCTAAAGCCAGTGACCATTTACCTTGTACAGATGTCAGTCCCTCTCTAGTTGAACTTCCAACTGAACAAGAGGTTTTAAATGCCATTAGACTCTTCTTGTGTGAAAAAGAACCTGGTGCTGATTCTATTCTAGCAGATATTTATGAGGCAGGGGGTCCATTGTTAATTTAAAAGTTGACTGAAAACTTCTGGGTTATATGGCAAGAGGAGGTAGTCCCCAGGAATTCAAGGATGCCTCCACTATCCATCTATATAAAGGAAAAAGAAATATGTCTCTCTCTTAGTCATTGATGGCAAATTCTTGGCAGAATTCTCCTTAATAGATTTATATTTTATCTGCACCATGACTATCTACCTGAGAGTCAGTTTGGCTTCAGAAAGCGCCAAGGAATAGTTGGTATAGTGTTTCTTTCCAGGAGAAATGCCAAGAATAAAACAGAGTTCTGCATACCAGTTTCATAAATCTGACCAAGATCTTTGATAGTATCAGTTGTGAGGGCTTGTGGAAGATTATGGAAAAATTTGGTTGCCTGGAGAAGTTCATCTGCATTTTACATCTTTCATGAATGTATGCTTGATGGGTTCTGGATAATGAATAATGCTCTCATACTTTCCCAGTCACCAGTGGAGTGAAGCATGTCTGTGTGCTTCTTCTAATGCGTTTTTAGCATTATGTTTTCAGTGATGTTGTCACATGCCCACAATGGTGATGAAAATGACATTGAGGTCAGCTACCACCTCTATGGCAAATTATTTAACTTGAAAAGGTTACAAGTCAAGACTAAACTAGAGGGAGAGTTAAGGCATGATATTTTGTTAACAGATAATTGTGCATGCAGTGCAAACTCTGAAGTGGAGATGCAACAGAGTATAGACGAATTTTCTGACATGTGCTAATTTTGGATTGAAAATTCATAGCAAGCCAGCACCACACCATCCATGTCTAGAACCATTGGTTAAAGCAAATGAAGAAATTTTGAAGGATGGGGAAAACTTCAATTAGCTTGACAATATATTTTCCAGGGATGTGCACATAGATGACGAGGCTGATTCATATATTACCAGAATTAGCTCAGTATTTGGGAGGCTCTAAAGGAAAGTGTGGGAGTGAAGAGGTGTTAGGCTACCTGCCAAACTCAAGATCTACAGAGCTGCTGTACTGACTTCATTGTCATTTGACTATGAAACCTGGACAGATATACCAGTGTCATGTCAGGAAACAGAATAATTTACATTTGAATTATCTTACGAAGATTCTGAAGATCAACTGGCAAAATAAGATAGTGGACACTAAGGCTTTTTCTCAAGATGAACTGCCAAGCAACTCTGATGCAGAGAGCACAGTTCTGATGGGCTGGCCACTCTTCAAATGTCAAACAAATATTTTCCTAAAAAGTTATTTCACAAAGAAATCACACAAGATAAATGGTCACATGAAGGTCAGAAGAAGGGATGCAAGGACACTATCAAGGTCTCTCTGAAGAAATTTGGAATCAAATGGGAGACATGGGAGACACTGGCACAGGACTGCCCAGCATGACATTCCTGTGCATGCATCAAAGAAAGTGCTGTGTTCTATGAGCAAAACTGAATAACAGTAAAGTGAGATGCACAAATTCAGAGATATCTACACTATAAATGTTCATATGGATTATTTGTACCCTGTGGTAGATCCTCCAAGCTCATATTATTCTGATCAGCCACAGTCAGACACACTGTGCCTTGACCCCAACATAGTGATGTCATTTTGTTTTCTTTGAGAATGAAGTACAACAACCAACCAAGTTAGGAAGGGAGTAGTATGTTTGATCTTCAGTCTTTTTGGTATCACAGCTTTATCATTGAAGTAAATAGAATATTCTCTCTATAATATACACATATATAATATACATTTCACATATGTATATTATATATATATATATATATATATATATATATATATATATAATTCTTCTCTATTTGTTTATTTCACTCTACATTTTGCACAGAAATCTTCCTACTTTCCTCTGAAGCTCCCTATTTCATCATTTCCTATGGTAACATTATATTTTATTACATTCTTGTACCATAATTTTTTCAGATATTTTCCAATAGGTGACTGGCCTCTTAGTTTTCAGTCTTTGGCTATGACAAAAAGGAATACACACATGTGTATATGCATACACACATTTGTGGGTACAGATGTGCGTGGATATATTCCTTCCTTCCTTCCTTCCTTCCTTCCTTCCTTCCTTCCTTCCTTTCTTTCTTTCCTTTTTTCTTTCTTTCTTCTTTTTGGGCTATAGGTAGACCTAAAGCATCATAGCTGGGGGAATGGAGTGTATGCAGTTTAGTTAGTTTTCAGTCATGATTTCAAATTGCTTACCATAATGGCTATATTAGTTCACAGCTTTACCAATAGCGCATGTGTACCTATTTTCTCATAGACCTTCCAACATTTTTCATTTTCCTATTCTGTCATCTTTAAAAGTCTCATATATCCAATTATTTTTACCAAAAGGAAAAAAAAAAACAATTACCAAGGAAAAAGATTTTCCAAAAGGGAAAAATATAGCTAAAGAGGGTTTAACATAGGAGATGGTTCCCTATTAATACAACCCTGAACCATGTCAAATCTCCAGATGTTTAGCTATAGGGACTTTTTCTTGATTGCTTTCTAACTTCGATAAGCATAATATCACTTTTCTGAGGTGTCAGTTCCTGACCATTCTGTTTCCTGAATTAACTTGCCACAATAGGTTCAGAGATCCACTATATTACACTTTTAATTGCTTATCTCTGCTTCTACTGTAGTTTCTGATTCCAATATCTATACATTTTCTCCTTTTGCCCTTCCTTCCAATACTTCTATCACTGCCAACATCCCTTTTCCTTGCCATTCAGGGATAATATTATACCAAGACTTAGACACTCATTTAAAAGGCCTCACAGGCAAGCTTTAACAAAAGATCTCGGCAATTTTCCACCACTTACTTAATTTTTGTTCACTATTTCTATAGAAATTTTCTGTTTTAGCAAGAGGACACCCAGCTAGACTTTCTCTTTGACTGACCAATTTCTATCTTATAGAACTACATACTTATAAACTCTTTATTGTTTACAGAGCAGTAAAACAGTTGAGAGCTCTCTGAAATCAGTTTCATAATATTTTGGTTTTTACAGGGGTTCTTAACATTTTTTTTTTCTTTCAGCCATATGATGAAACCTTTGAACCCTTTCTCAGGGGTTTTATTTAATGCAATGCAAAATTACTTTTATTTAATGAAAAATAAATAAAATAAAGGATGAAAAGGGAAACTGATTATTTATATATATATGTATATATACATATATATGTGTGTGTGTATGCATATATATATATATATATTTGTTTGTTTGTTTGTTTTAAATTCAAGGACCTGGAGACAGAGCCAAGATGAGAATACAGGGAGCAACCTAACTGAATTTTCCCAACATTGCTTCCAAACTATTTAAAAATAACTCCTCAAATTAAATTTTGTAGTGGCAGAGCCAATGATAGGTCAGAGTGAGACATTTTTCCATGTTAAGATAACTGAGTGGGGCAGCTAGGTAGCAAGAGTAGAGCGCCAGCCTCAGAGTTGGGATGACCCGAGATCAGATCCTGCCTCAGAAAATGAGCACCCACGCATAAATAATGACTAGCCATGTAACCTTGAGCAAGTTACTTAACCCAATTGCTTAAAAAAAAAAAAAAAGATAACTGAGGAGTTCAGGAGGAGAGGTCTGTAATACCAGGGTTGGAACCAGCCTAGAGTGAAAATGGTGGCAGTACCAAAAGTGGGTCCTCAAGGCAGCCTGGACAATGGTGGCAGCAGCAAGAGCAGCAGTTTCAGGGGCTCTCAGTTAAGAGATATTAAGGGGGTCAGATAACTGGTCAGAAAGAGAGTAAGGGTGACCCTTTGTTGGCAATGTGTGCAGTTGGCACTGATTGGCAACTTTATTTCCCGTAAGTAGCGTTGGGTAATTGTTCCAGGATGGCAAGAAGTGCTTATGATAAGTCAAGAGGGAGCTGAGGCACTGGTCACATTTGCATTTCCAAGGCTGAGGAACACATATGCTGCAGGAAGGTAAAGGCCCTTTCTGGATAAAGACCAGAAGGTAGAAAAGGAAAGTGACACATATCTCCCTGGATCCCACCACCTTTGAAGCACTGAAAACTTGTAAACTCCCAGAATTAACTCGGAAAACATCAGGATAGAGAAGCCTAATGCTTAGGACAATGCTTCCCTAACCCCAGGTGAGCAGAGCCCAGCTTATTGAAGTTAAGAAATTGGCTGGGAGAATAAGTAACCAACAACAGTAAAGGAACTTGACCCCATAAAGCTACATAGAAGAAAAAAAATATAAACTCAGAAGACAGCAACCTGCAAAGGTCTACAGTCTCAAAGAGAACTTCTAATTGGACCCGGGTTCCCCACTAATTTATTCAGGAGTTAAAGAAAGAGATAAGACTCAGAAAGGAAAAATTGGGGAAATTGGAATGATTCTAGAAAATTATGGAAAAAAAAAAGAATTAACAGCTTGGTAAAAGAAGTACAAAAGTACAAAGTAAAATAGCACAATAAAAAATAAAATCAGACTAATGGGAAAAGAGGCAAAAAAATTCACTGAAGAAAACAACTCTTTAAAAGATCAGAATATTCGGGGCAGCTAGGTGGCATAGTGAATAGAGCACCGGCCCCGGAGTCAGAAGGACCTGAGTTCTGAGCCGGCCTCAGACACTTAATCCACACAAACAAAAACCTAGCCTTGTAACCTTGGGCAAGTTACTTAACCCCAATTGCCCTAAAGGGGCCGCTAGGTGGCGCAGTGAGTAAGAGCGCAGGCCTCGGAGATCCTAGATCAAACCTGGCCTCAGAAAATGAGCACCCACACATAAATCATGACTAGCCGTGTAACCTTGAGCAAGTTACTTAACCCCAATTGCTTTAAAAAAAAAAAAAAGATCAGAATACTCTAAATGGAAAAGGAGTCACAAAATTTCAACGAAAGAAAAAACCAAAACTGGTCAAAATAGAAAAAGAGGTACAAAGCTCAATGAAGAAAATAACTCCTTAAAAATTAGATTTGGGGGGGGGGTGGCTAGGTGGCACAGTGTATAGAGCACCAGCACTATAGTCAAGAGGACCTGAGTTCAAATTCAGCCTCAGACACTTGACATATCTACTAGCCATGTGACTTTGGGCAAGTCACTTAACCCTAATTGCCCTCCAAAAAGTAAATTTAAAAAAATGAGATTTTGACAAATACACACACAGGTATATGCACATATATATGTATGTGTGTATACACACACACATACAAACATACATACTTACATACATTATATATAGTATTAGATAGGTTGAGTAAATAAAAAATGAGTTGTGCCTTTAAAAATAATATTTTGTCTTTATACCCTGTAAGCCATGCTTATATTAATTTCCTATGAACTACCATTAAATATTACCACTGAAACTTGCTATAATAATAGGGCTTAACTTGTACAAAGAAAACTATTGATGGAAAGCTAACAGTTAGCTAACAAGCTAACCCCCACTTATCATCATGGAGAACAGAAAGCAATAGTAAACAAACACACTAATCTCCATTTGTTACTGCCCTTGTTGAGGTGTTTTCACTTGTGTCTGACTCCTTCTGACCTCATCTGGGGTTTTTGTGGCAAAGCTATTAGAATAGTTTGTCATTTCCTTCTCTAGCTCATTTTACAGATAAGGAAACAAGCAAACAGGATTAAGTGATTTGTCTATCATCATACAACTAATAAGCATCTGAGATGAGATTTTCAGTCAGAAAGATAAATCTTGATTTCAAGTGCAGAAATCTACCTACTGCTTTACCTAGCTCCCCCAAGCTCCATTTCTATCCTACCCTTAATATAACATGTTCATGAAAGTACCACCCTATGGTACATCTTCTGCTCAAGTTACATAATGGAAACTATCACCCTAGGTAATTTTTGATCATTTACCCAACATACTAGGAAGAGTATTAATTAGAGATCTTTGAACAAAGCACACAATTTAAAAAGACTCCAAACTGTACTCATCTTGCGTTCAAATCTCACCAATTTTCAGTTGTTAGAACGTTGAAATTAGACCTTCCAATGTACAAAAACTTGATAATACTATTGAAAGTCTAGATGACGCCACTAGAGTATAAGGTAGCTTTAAGGACATAGATTTATTTGATGTTCAGTCAGCCTTGACAAAGAAATATTTGAGTATTTTTTCTTTTGTCTTATCATTAGCCATATTAAAATTAGTGATATATTTCAGTCTTTTAAACTCATACTGATAAGTTAACTTGGGACTTAAGATGCCATAGCAAGAGCCCCAAAGCCAGAGGATATGACTTTGGAGAAGGGCTACAAGATGAATTGGAAGATAGAATGACAACTAGGTAGATATAAAGAGAGAAAGGAGAGAGGGGAAAAAGTAATGTACTAGAAAGAGAACTCAACTGGAAATTAGGAGCCCGAGTTTTACCTGCCACTTACTAGCTGGGTGACCCTGGACAAATCATTTAACTTCGCTCTTGTCTCAAGCTCAACTATTCCTTAATATAATTCACTTTATTTGTGCAAAAAATCATTTTCTTCTAACTGAGCTTGTGATTTTAGTTAAAGCCCATGCTCAAATGAGTTAGTCTTCTATCTAAAATCCTTATACAATACTGCTATAGGACTGTGTACAACAATCTAGTTATCTTGAACAGTTATGAGAGGTGGGTAATACACTGAGATCAGTATTGAAAAGTAAAAAAAAAATGGACTGAATTGCATGGAAGGGAGAGACCAGGTTAGATTGATCTTGGTTTCTTCTGTCACAGCTGGGACACAGCAGACTCATAACAAATGTTTGCTGAGTGTGGAATAATCCTACTACTAAAAAACTAATTTTTGCTCGGTCACTAATAGCCTATAACAAACATAAACTATTATGTTGACAATTTGTTTCTACTACAAAGGGAAAGACCTTTTTTATTTGTTGTCCCCAAATCATTTGAGCATTAGTTGCCAAAGAACTTTTTATTTCTACTTAGATTATATAGGTAGATCTTTGGTTAAACCTATTTTCACACTGAGAAATTGTTTTATACATTCTTTTTTTGGTGGGGCAGGGAGGGTTTAGGTGGAAAGGGTTATATGTATAAGAAGGAGGACAGGGTTAGTGATGGGATGCTGTGGTATTTTTTTGTTTGTTTGTTTGTTGTTGTTGTTGTTGTTTTTTACAAGTAGGGAATTGCTGGTAAGTTCACCTCCTTCTGCCAATGCAAACTGTCAATTTTTTCTAGAAGTTATCTTCATAAAAGAAATGCCTGGGGAATTCAACATGGTAACATACTTGCCCAGGATCATAAAACTACAGGTGAAATTTGAACTCAGGTAATCCTGACCACAAGGATGACTCTCTCTCTCCATTATGGTCTTCTCTCTCTCTCTCTCTCTCTCTCTCTCTCTCTCTCTCTCTCTCTCTCTCTTTTCTCTCTCTCTCATTTTCATATCTCAAAAAATCTACTCTGTCTGTTAATGTTCATGTAGATGAACCTCTAAATAACTAAGTAACTAAGAAACTTAAATGAACCTTTAAGTAACTACAAAGTAAGCAAAATTAAAAAAAAAAAAAAAGTTTTCTTGTCCCTAGAGGTAACTAGGCAGCATTGTGGAGACAGCATTGAACTGAAGATAAGAAGAGCTGAGTTTGAATCCTACCTCAGATACTTACAGCCATGTGATTCATGACAAATCAGTTAAGTTCTTTCATTATCATTTTCCTCATCTATAAAATGGGGATAATAGTCTCACATGGTTATTATGAGGATCAAATAACACTACATGCAAAGCATTTTAAAAGCCTTAAAGCATTCTATAAATCCTACCTATGATTATTATTATAGTCCTTATAATGGCAGAATTTTGCTAAGTTCAGGTCCTCCTACAAGATTCAGTGGAATGTGTAGACTCAATTAATGCTCTCCTTTGTAAAGAGAGATGAAGCTTCTCATCCACCATTAGTAGGACATGAACTTGAAACTCTTTTCCCAGCAGTGGTGAGGTGATGGATTTCTGATAGTTAACAATATGCACTACAATTTCTTACCTAGTACTCCCTGTGACCAAGATGACTCATTTGTTTTGGTCAGGGGGCAACCTGTGAGCATGGAATAGTGTGTGGCTAAGCAGCTTGCATGGGGACAGAGTTCATGACCTCAGCCTTGTTAACTCTCCACTCTTAACAGGCAGAGTTAAGCAGCCATAGACTGAGGGACACATTGATGCAGCCGTCATGCTTTCTGGGCAGGCTGCTTGGCCTACTGACAGGCGCTTTAAGCCTCAAGGGCCCCTTCTTCCTTTTCATTTTCTTGGCTCATCAGCCCTCATTCCTCCTTCCGTGTTCAATTTGAAAGGGGCACACACTTTTTAGTGCCTTATAAACAAAGAGAAACCCTAGGTCCAAAATGGAAGTACTGCAGTAATATTCGTGTTTTTCTTTAGAAGTTCTTGAATATAACTTGTATGAACTAATGAACAGTGAAATTGTCAATTTGAGTAGTTAGCTGGGTAAATCGTTATGAAACTACTTTCCTCACTTTTCTTTACTTTTCCATAAAAAGTGGTGTTTTGCTTTGTAGCGAATTTTCCAAATCATAAATTCAATTTACTCTATATTATATATAAGCCAATAGAAAACACCTCTGTAAAGCTCAATTTCAATTCTGTAAGCATCATTAGAATGGCATAAAATTTTGATATGGATTACATTTATTCTTTACGTTTCCTCTCTTCTCCCCCAGAAAGAACCATTTTCATGTTCAGAGGAATTTATCCTCTTACTATATTATTTTAAAATAAATCATCCTGTTCTGTCATTTGACACACATTCTTTTGATCCTCTGTATACCTTATAGTATTAACAAGACTGATGTGGCCTATGCTTTTGTAATAGGAAAAAATAGGTTTATACAATAAATTACACAATTAAATACATTTTTGTATTCTTGTCAGCACAATGAGACAGATGAAGTGAGTGGTGAAAAGAAAACTTAGCCCAGAGAAAAGAATGTTTGATTTTAAGTCAGAAAGATCTGAGTTAAAATGGCTCCACTGATATTTATTAATTATTTGACTTCATAGGTAAGTCATTTATCCTCTCTGAGGCTCAATTTCCTTATCTGTAGAATGGGCATAACACTACCTATATCACTTAACCACTACTCTGTAGCTTTCAAAGAACATGCCCTGAAGGGCTTAAATCTTTTAGCTCTTGAACTTCTGTCCTGGGGATTCACATTGCTCATTGCTGCCTATTTTGTCACCTATTTTGTACAGGCTCCAATAATCCTTCCTATCAGTCCTTACTCCCTAGCCATCTTCTTGTGGACTCTTCCCAGTCCTGGAACAATGGTCAAATTACTTATGCCATTGCTTGTGGTTGGGTTATGTGAGTTTGTTCCTAAGTGACCATATGTGCCATGCTTGGGATTTTCATGTCAAAAGTGCCTGTCCTTGGCAACAATTTCCCTATGTAGGTTCTCCCCCATTATTAGACTACCAGTTCCTTGAGAGCAGGGATTCTCTTTGCTTTTATTTAAAGCACTTAGCACAGTGATTGCTACACAGTAAATTTTAAAAATATGTTCCAGGCTTTCCTAATGAAAAAGCCAGAACTCAATGAAAAATTTGATCTCCAATTACAAGACTCCAGAAGGACATAAAAAGGTAAACAAGGGTAACATAGACTCACACATGCAGAAGTGCACACACCCACACCCAGCAACACATGCTCATTACTTGGGATGCAACAAGAGCAAAATGTTCACATCCCTATATGTGGAGCTGATAACTGTCAATATTCGAAATCTTTATGAATATAAATCTTTATGAATATCAGGACCTGAAAAAGGGTTATACTTAGAGGGTGTGGGTATGAATGCACTAACATGGAGTCTAAAAAAAAAAAGACTATTAAGGGGATCAAAGGTACTGTAATGGGAAAAAGGAAAGGATGAACTAGGAAAAGATAAAATATGCCATCTGAAGAGGCATCAAAACACACTATAGAAGAGGGGAAAGAAAGAGGGAGAGGAACATCATTTAAACACTATTCTCACTGGTTCTGGTTCAAAGAAGGATCAAATTAATCAGTGAAGTTTAAGATTCTAACGTGAATAGACACATAAATTCGTTAAATAGAGGAAAAGGAGGGAGGGAGAGGAGCACTGTTTGAAATTTACTCTCATTGGTTTGGAACCAAACAGGGAGTAATTTACTCTGATAAGTATAAAAATTTATTGTGTCCTATAGATAGTAGGAGGGTAGGGGGGGGGTGAAAAGGAGGAGACTAAAGGGAGGCATTAGAAGGGAGGGAAATAGTAGTAAGGGGAGAGGGTAGGTTAAGAAGGGGGGTCACTGGGTGGGAACACTGAGGGAGGGGGCAGTCAAAAGGGAAAACTTCAAGGAGGGAAAGGGAGAAGGAAAAAACAAAAACATAAACAGGGGAGGGAATAGGATGGAGGGGAAGAGACAGATAGTCATCATTACTGTGAATGTGAATGGGATGAACTCTCCCATAAAACAGAGGAGGATAGCAGAATGGATTAAAAACCATAATCCTACAATATGCTGTCTTCAAGAAACACATCTGAAACAAAGGGATACCCACAGGGTAAAGGTAAAAGGTTGGAGTAAAATTTATTATGCCTCAGCTAAAGTAAAAAAAGCAGGGGTAGCAATCCTTATCTCAGATAAAGCAAAAGCAAAAATAGATCTAATTAAAAGAGATAAGGAAGAAAACTATATCCTACTAAAAGGCACCATTGAGAATGAAGCAATATCACTACTTAATATATATGGACCAAGTGGTATAGCATCCAAATTCCTAGAGGAGAAGTTAAAGGAATTAGAGGAAGAAATAGATAGCAAAACTATACTAGTGGGGGACCTTAATCTCCCCCTCTCTGAACTCAATAAATCTAACCTCAAAATAAACAAGAAAGAGATTAAGGAGGTGAATAGAATCCTAGAGAGACTAGATATGATGGATCTCTGGAGAAAACTGAATGGGGATAAAAAGGAATTTACTTTCTTCTCAGCAGTACATGGTACATACTCAAAAATAGACCATGTACTAGGGCATAAAAACCTCACAATCCAGTGCAGAAAGGCAGAAATCTTAAGTGCATCATTCTCAGATCGTGATGCAATAAAAATTATATGCAATAAAGGGCCAGGGAAAGATAGACTAAAAACTAATTGGAAATTAAACAATTTAATCCTAAAAAATTGGTGGGTCAAACAAGAAATTAGAGAAACAATCAATAATTTCATTCAAGAGAATGATAATCATGAGACAACATACCAAAATTTGTGGGATGCACTAGAGGCAGTTCTCAGGGGAAGTTTTATATCCCTGAGTGCATACTTAATTAAAGCAGAGAGAAGGGAGGTCAATGAATTGGACATGCAATTGAAAAAGTTAGAAAAAGAACAAATTGAAAATCCCCAATTTAGTACTAAATTAGAAATATTGAAAACCAAGGGAGAGATTAATAAAATTGAAATTAAGAAAATTGAATTAATAAATAAAACTAAGAGCTGGTTCTATGAAAAAATCAACAAAATTGATAGACCCTTAGTCAATATGATAAAAAAAAAGAAAGAAGAAAACCAAATTATGAGTATCAAAAATAAAAAGGGGGAATCTACCTCTAATGAAGAGGAAATCAAAATAATAATGAGGAATTATTTTTCCCAATTGTATGCACATAAATATGACAATCTTAGTGAAATGGTTGAATATTTACAAAATCACAAATTGCCCAGGTTAACTGAAGAGGAAGTGAATTACCTAAATAACCCCATCTCAGAAAAAGAAATCAAACAAGCCATCAATGAACGCTGTAGGAAAAAATCTCCAGGGCCAGATGGGTTTACTAGTGAATTCTATCAAGCATTTAAAGAACAATTGATTCCAATACTCTACAAACTATTTGGGAAAATTAGTAAAGAAGGAGTCCTACCAAACTCTTTCTATGACACAAATATGGTACTGATTCCTAAATCAGGAAGAGATAAAACAGAGAAAGAAAATTATAGACCCATCTCCCTCATGAATTTAGACACAAAAATTCTAAATAAAATATTAGCCAAAAGACTCCAACAACTTATCACAAAATAATACACCCTGATCAGGTAGGATTCATTCCAGGAATGCAAGGATGGTTTAATATTAGGAAAACCATCATTATAATTGAGCACATCAACAA
The DNA here is from genome assembly GCA_011680675.1 of Gymnobelideus leadbeateri. Lineage (NCBI taxonomy): Eukaryota > Metazoa > Chordata > Mammalia > Diprotodontia > Petauridae > Gymnobelideus > Gymnobelideus leadbeateri. The sequence goes on along the minus strand of WOXC01003936.1, from coordinate 65,589 downwards.
TAAAACTAGCAGAAACCACATGATCATCTCAATAGATGCAGAAAAGGCTTTTGACGAAGTACAACATCCATTCCTATTAAAAACACTAGAAAGTATAGGAATAAATGGAGCCTTCCTTAAAATAGTTGCTAGCATCTATTTAAAACCATCAGCAAGTATTATATGCAATGGGGATAAACTAGAAGCCTTTCCAATAAGATCAGGACTGAAACAAGGGTGTCCACTATCACCCCTCTTATTCAATCTGGTACTAGAAACGTTAGCAGTAGCAATTAGAGAAGAAAAAGAAATCAAAGGAATCAAATTAGGCAAAGAAGTGACCAAGCTGTCACTCTTTGCAGATGATATGATGATATACTTAGAGAATCCTAGAGAATCAAGTAAAAAACTACTTGAGACAATAAAAAAATTTGGCAAAGTTGCAGGATATAAAATAAACCCACATAAATCCTCAGCATTCCTGGACATCTCTAATGACACTCAACAGCAAGAGATAAAAAGAGAAATCCCATTTAAAGTCACTGTAGACATTATAAAATATTTGGGAATCTACTTACCAAAACAAACCCAGAATCTATATGATCACAACTACAAAACACTTCTCACACAAATAAAAACAGATCTAAATAGTTGGAAAAATATCAATTGCTTGTGGCTGGGTTGAGCTAATATAACAAAAATGACAATTTTACCCAAACTAAACTATATATTTAGTGCCATACCAATCAATTTACCAAAAAACTACTTTGTAGAGTTAGACAAAATAATAACAAAATTTATTTGGAAAAACAAACGGTCTAGAATATCAAGGGAATTAACGAAAAGAAATGCTAGGGAAGGTGGACTAGCTATGCCAGATCTTAATCTGTATTATACAGCAGCAGTCATCAAAACTGCTTGGTACTGGCAGAGGTGTAGATGGATCAATGGAATAGATTAGGTGCAGGAGACCCAGCAGTTAATGAATATAGTAATCTATTGTTCGATAAACCCAAAGACCCCAGTTTTTGGGATAAGAATGCACTATTTGACAAAAACTGCTGGAAAAACTGGAATACAGTATGGCAGAAACTGGGCATAGATCACTATCTAACACCATGTACCAAAATCAAGTCTAAATGGGTGCATGATCTAGGTGTAAATGATGATACTGTAAGCAATTTGGGAAAGCAAGGAATAGTTTACCTGACAGATCTGTGGAGAGGGGAAGATTTTAGGACCAAACAAGTATTAGAGAGCATTATAAAATGCAAAATGGACAATTTTGATTACATTAAATTGAAAAGCTTCTGCACAAACAAAGCCAATGTAACCAAGATCAAGAGGGAGGTGGGAAATTGGGAAAGAATTTTTACAACCTGTGTCTCTGATAAAGGATTCATTTCTAAAATTTATAGAGAATTGAGCCAAATCTATATGAATACAAGTCATTCCCCAATTGAGAAATGGTCAAAGGATATGAATAGGAAGTTTTCAGAGAAAGAAATTAAAGATAACTATAAGCATATGAAGAAATGCTCTAAATCACTATTAATTAGAGAAATGCAAATCAAAACAACTTTGAGATACCACATCTCTCCAGTCAGATTGGCTAAGATGAAAAAACAAGAAAGTGACAAATGCTGGAGAGGATGTGGACAAATTGGAACGCTAATACATTGCTGGTGGAGTTGTGAACTTATCCAACCATTCTGGAGAGCCATCTGGAATTATGCCCAAAGGATTATAAATAATTTCATACCCTTTGACCCAACCATACCACTTCTAGGGTTATATCCCAAAGAGATCATAGATGTGGGAGGAAGACCCATATGTACAAAAATATTTTTAGCAGCCCTTTTTGTGGTTGCAAAAAATTGGAAACTAAAGGGGTGCCCATCAATTGGGGAATGGCTAAACAAGTTGTGGTATATGAATGTAATGGAATATTATTGTGCTATAAGAAACGAGGAGGTGACAGATTTCATAATTACCTGGAGAGACTTATACAAACTAATGCTGAGTGAGAAGAGTAGAATCAGAAGAAATTTGTATACAATCACAGACATACCATATCTGTGATGACCAACTATGACAGACTGGACTCTTTTCAGCAATGCAGTGATATAAGTTAATCCCAAATGACTCAAGAAAGTGAGAAATGCGCCATCCAGAGATATAACTATTAAGAACTGAGCCTGAATCCTGATGGAAGCAAACTAAATGATCTTGTTCTTCTCATTGTTTTGTCTTATTTCTTCCTTACCATCTTTCATCCCACCTAGTACAATATGCTTTTGTAATTGGAATAATGTCTAATATAAATGCATTTGTAAACCCTATACTGTACTATATGCTGCCGTGAGGGGAGGGGGGAGGGAAGTAAAGGAAATCTGAAAATAAAAAAAAAAATGTTTCATTCATCTTTCACAATGCAATGATTGTGGAGATGAAATTAAATGGTATGTCATTGTTTATTATTAATTTGATAGAATAGTGTTTAACATTGACAGTTGGTATCTTGAACACTTCCTTTTTGGGGAAAAGGGAGGAAGGAAGAAGAGAAAGAAGGAAGGAGAAGGATGAGAATTAGTTGGTTCATGATTCAAGAATGAAATATATGAGGTCTTTTTAAATTCTGTTTTTAATGGATTTTGTTTTTGCTTTTTTTTTTTTTTTTTTTTTTTTTTAGTGAACCACTGCCCAGGGTAAAATTTTTATCTTTCCCAAAGACTTTCTTAAGCATTTAGCCCTTGTGCTGATCAAATTAAATTTGTGCTCTCATTATTAAAATTCAACCAGTAGAGAATATGAATTTTTGGTCCCATGTTCCTCCATCCTCCCTCTACATTCTCATCATTTTGTAGCTAGTCAAGCTGAGGTTTAAAACAATTATTTGAAGAAATGACAGGTAGTAGGATTATCTCTTCAATTTTAAGAATTAGCACCTAGAACTAAACAAAAGATTGGCCCCTTTGTGTTCCACCTCCTTTCCCTGCCATCCTTCCATGTCTCAAATCCTAAAATATTGCTAGGAGTAATTTTGGGATGAGAGCACCAGTTCATTTAGAACATACCTTAAGAGATGTACACAGTGTCTCACAGAGGCCATTTATATCACTAAAGTTATTATGTCTGTTTGTTTTTAGTCAAGCTTCCGGAGGAGGAAAGAAGAAAGGAAAGATGGAAGGAAGGCAAGAGAGAAGCATGGAAGAACAAGCTAAGGGACAAAGGAATATGGAGAACTGTAAACAAAGGGTGAGGGTGGGAGGGTGATATAAATGCCTATTACATACAGGGCACTGTGTGAAATCCTTTACAAACCTTATTTCATTTGATCATCACAACTACCCTAGGAGGTAGATGCCATTCTTATCTTCATCTTACAATTCTTACAGTTGAGGAAACTGAGGCAGAAATAGGTTTAGTCACTTGCCCAGAGTCACACAGCAGAATCTAAGGTTCAATCTGAATTTAGGTCTTACTGACCCAAGGACCAGTACACCACCTAGCTGTGTCGATGTTTCTAAATAAAAAGAATACAGACCATAACCTATAGGCCAATGAGTTTATTTCCCTTTCTGGCAAAATTCTGCAATCTTTTTAGTACAAAGGAAGGAGGAAATCACACATCAGCATAGTTAGATCAAAATGAGGCTTTGCAACATTAAACTTTATTTCTTATTTTCAGTGTTACTGACGTGGTGGGTTTAGATATTGTGTGCCTAAATTTTAATAAAAACATTATGAAGTCTTTCGTTCTATTCTACTGGGAAACTAGATGAGATGTAACCTTGACCAAATGCCATTAGGAAGACTTAGAACTAGATGAATGTCTTAATGTAATGAGAATTTATTACTTGTTGAAAGTTATTTTGTAAGGGCATCTCAAGAGGAGCTATGATATTAGATAGAGCACTGAAACCCTAGCAAGGAAGACCTGAGTTCAGATTCAGCCTCTGACATTTACTACCTATATGATTTTGGGCAAGTCACTTAACCTCTGTTTGACTCTATTTCTTCATCTGTAAAGTGGGGATTACAATAGCACATAACTTCCAGAGATGTTGTGAAGATGCAATGATATTTAAAAACTTCACAAATGTTAATGTGTTTTATAATTGATCATTAATTAAAATGATCGCTAACTAGAGTTAGTATCCTGGGGAATTATACTTTAATGTATACTATTTAATGTCTTTATCAATGATTTGGATAAAAGCATAGAAGGAATGTTTATCATATTTATAAATCCCACAAGGCTAGAAGAAATAGTTAATAGGATTCAAATGTTTTTTAAAAAGCTTGAATATTGAGCTAAAACAAATAATATGATACTACTTGGTAGGAAACAATGTAAAGTTTTACATTTTGACCAAAGCATTTGAATTCACATGTAAAAGATGAGGGAGGCATGATTAGGCAGGAGTTTGCCTAAAAATGGTCCAAGGATTTTAGTGAGTTGTAATCTAAACAAGAGACAAAAGTGTGAAATTCAACAAAAGCAAGTTAATAAATAAAATCATAGCCTTGATAACAAAGACAGAGATCTGAGGACTAAAGAGGAGACAGATCCACTGCCAAGGTAAGATTACATGGAGAGGACTATTTTCTGTCTACAACAGTTTTGGATGGGCACTGGCAACCTAGTTAGCTTCAAAAGGAGGGCAGCCAGGATGGTGTAGATTTAGAACCTTTAGTCCATTGTAAATAGGGATTGGTTGAAGGAACAGGAAATGTTTATTTGGGAAAAGAGAAAAATTTTTTATAAACATCATCAGAGTCTCTAAGTTTTTGAAGGATTGTAGAATGGAAGAAGCATCAATTTCTTTTGTTTTCTCCTTACCCTCTGAGGGAAGAACTAGGAGAAATGCTTGGAAGATGGGGGAAAAAATCTAATTTAGGATTGGTGTAATTCATAACAATTAGAACTAACTAAAATGGAAAGGGCTGTCTTTGTAGTTAATAGATTTACCCTCATCTAAGACTATCAGATAAAATTCTGAATTATCATTTGCCTGGTATGTTGTAAGGAGTAGTCTTTTGCTGTTACAAACTAAGCGAAATTGCTACTGGTGTCTGTCCTCTCATTCAGCAAATTGTCTAATACAAAAACTTCAGTTGGGTTTTATGGTTGTGGGTATTTCCTCCATTGGTGCAGCTAAAAATCTATCTGTACCTCATCACTTTGTGTGACCCTCATCCATGATCTTCCATAGAACACCCATAGAGGTTCTATTTCATGTACCAGGGCCTTTCTTCTAATTCACAAGTTATGCAGATCATTGTTATTATATTAAAGACTATTGAATTTTAGAATTGGTAAGGAGGTTTAAAGATAATAAGGTCTATAACCTAATTTACAGATGAATAAACTAAGGCCCAAAGAGTCTATAAACAAATATAATGACATTTATGTTAATAAAGTCACCATCATCATTTTGCTTAAGAGTGATTATACTTCTGTTCCAAGGACAAAGATTTAAGAAGCAACTTAGGATCTTTCTAGAAGAAAGGTACAATTCAGTGAATGTGCAATTATTTCAGTTAGGGTTCCTAATTGGATGCTTAAAGTAGTTAGTGTATTTGCATGCTTAATTAAGTACAATTTATTTTAAAGTGCTCTAATACCAAATTACTGTGGGATGCATTTGATGCTTAAATTATTCTTTTTAGAACTTTTTATTTCTTTTCATTTCTTTTGCATTACAAAGTAAATTTAAATGTTATAGAATTAAAGTGAAATCATTGAGTAAAGAGCACAAAACAAGATGAAATTAAGTACAAAATGAAAAAAAACTAAATTAAAACAGAAGATCATTAAATGCCAATTAAACAATCTAAGGAAAACACATTATTCAGTCAGGCTCATTTTTGGTGCAGTATTGTTCAAACAGCACATACTAATGGTAGTGGAGTGCAGCAGACAAATAGAGTGATGGCCTTGGATGCAGGAAGGGATAAGTTCAAGTCTGATAATTTACATTCTGAACTTTATGACCATGGGCAAGTCATTTAACCTGTCTGTGTCTCAGTTTCCTCCTCTTTAAAATTGAGATAACAGCTTTAGACAACATATCTCAGTACCTATTTGATCTTAAAATAAGAATGCACATGTGTGTAATACTTTGCAGACTATAATTATATAAATTTCAGCTACTATTATTGTTAAAATTTAATTCTATTCTCAACAGTCAGGTGACCTTAAACAAAGGCAATATGCTTCATTTTCTCTGACTATAGAATGAGAAGTTAGAATAAATGATCTCTAAAACCGGGTGCTTATATTCAGTTAAATATCAGAACCTTTGCTTATATCATTTAAATGATACCCCTCAGGACTGAAGTATGAATTTATCTTTACAGGAACCTAAATATGTGTTGAATTTATACATGCCTAGCATATTTTTTTTCTCCTCTCCAGAGCTAGGGGAAACAAAAGAAATATGTGCTCTTTCCTAATATGTCCAAAATCACATCGGGATGGTGGATTTGAAAATTCTGAGAACACTTAAGTCAGAATGAATATTATCATGAATACCCAGAAACATCTCTAGTAACTGCATCTCTAATTTCCTGTAGAAAAATCCTAAATGGAGGCTCCCTTTCTTTATAAGTGGCAGTTTTGTGCCTGTATCTATTGTAGGATTTGAGTCATACAATAAAATTAGACAGAATTTGGCTCTTGTTTTTTGTCCTTAGTCGTCTTTTTGCTCATAATACCCATACAACTTAATGGAAACTTCATTGATATGAAGACTATGTAAAAAATAGGAGAGAACTATAAAATGGAGAAAGAAAAATTTCAGATACTTAAGGATATCATAGTAGCTATTTTTAACTCCTGTGAAAGTATTCCAGTATAATAAACAAAATTATTTGTATTAGACTCAATAGAAGGGGGAGAACTCTTAAAAATGAAACTATAAAGACATATATTCATAGAAATAACATTTCTCAGAGAGGAAGGAGTTCAGACATACAACAGCTATAATTTCTTATTTATGGTCTGAACACCCTATATGACCTGGCCAAGTCACTCATCCTCTCATGCATTTGCTCCTTAATATGATGGCACACACACACACACACACACACACACACACACACACACACACACACACACACACACACACATATATATATATATATATAAGAATGCCTCTCTCTTCAAGAATAACAGTTACTAAAGCAGCTAGATGATGTTTCCAGTAAATGAGTTTAACTGAGCTCCTGAAAGCATCAAACACTTATTTGGTGCTCAGAAAGAAAACAATAATAATAAATAGGCCAATCCATGGCTTGAAATGTGGCTACTTTCGTTCTAGGTGGCAAGAAGCCAAGGCACTTGATCACTTTAATTATGGGGGAAAAGGAGCACTTAGAAATGGATTTTATGTTGTCCTTACTCACAGACCAGATCATTACAGTGCTGGTGCTGTTCGTGAGTTTTAAGCTAGGGTAAGCACTTGGGTGAGCTTCAATAATTCTGTCATGTCACAAAGGGATATCTGGGAGTTTAGCTTTATGGCTGTCTGAAGTCCATGGGCAAAACAAATCGGTAAGGTGGACTTAAAATGACTGCTTAGAATATTAAGGACCAAACCTTTAATAGGGTTCAGAGCAGATCCACTTTAAAGTTTCCATCACCAAAAAGTTAGAAATGTAGATATTGCCTTAATTAGTGACACAAAATGGAACTGTGACAGGATGATTACTAATCTGTAGAACCTTCTACAATGTTGGGTCCCATGTTCTGTGACTCAGTAAATCAAGAGGAAAACCCTGATAATTCTTATTATACAACTACAATGCATTGTTTTATTGTCATTTCACAGAACTCTACCTAGGATTCAAAATCATGTCAGATTAGTAATATGAAAACTTATAGAGAACATATTTATCGAAAACATTAACAATTTTATCAACCCTGCAAGAAGTATATGGCAGTTTCTCATTGACATCATCTATACCAATAATTCAGTTTTAGTTATGGTTTATAATAAAATATAGGTAAATATTATCAAGTTAATAATATTTTGAATTAATAAACAATGGATTAGCAAGACATTTCATATAGAAGAGGACTTTCCTGACAATCCTCTCCCTCTTCCTTATTTTAAGCATTTCTGCCTCACCTCACCAATTACTTTATACTTACTTTGTATATATTTTAAATATATGTATCTCTATGTGTGTTGTTGCTCCCTGGTAGAATTTATGTTACTTAATGGAAGAGACTATTTTGGTTCCCAAGCACAGAATATCTGGTACCTAGTAGAAAGTTGATAAATACTTATTGAATTGAATAAGGCTGAATTGATTAAATCTGGTGTGTTTGCCCCTGGAAGGTCAGACATAAAATTAAAGATTGGAAATTATAGGTACTGAGATATTAGATCAATTTAAGAGAGAGAGGGAGAGTGACAAACTTCTTGACAATAATACTTGTCCAAAATAGAAGTTGCTGTGGGATAGTTCAGGGAATAGTGAGTTTCATTTCAGTAGAGCTCTTTAAGTGGTGATTACTTATGGGGAATGTTGTAGATAAAATTTATGATTTTGGCATAGGTTGGACTTTATGTCCTCTGAGGTTCCTTCCAACTTTAACTCTATAATTCTATCATTCTAGCTTTTTACTTCAGCCAAAATGATAAAATAGATTATCCATATTCACATAGTTTTAGAGTCAAAGTAGAGCAGAGACAATGTTTTGCTCTTTCATTTATCTCTATACCTGTGTGGCTAAGTGAATATTCATCACCCAGAAGAGGCCTCAGTGGCCTTGCAGTTCAACTCATATCTAAAGCAGAATTCCCTCCCAATTGTCATATCTATTTATTCAACCCTAACCTAACCTTGACACCTCTCATATCACAAATTGCCTATTGGAGATATTAAACTGGATGTCGTGTGTGTGTGTGTGTGTGTGTGTGTGTGTGTGTGTGTGTGTGTGTGTGTGTATCAATCAATGTGTCTAAAACAGAACTCATTATTTTCTTTTTTCTTTCAAACCCTCCCTCTTTTTTCAACTTTCCCTGTTACTGTTGAAGGTTACCATCATCTTCCCAAAACCCAAGCTTGCTATTTGGTGTCATCCTCTATTGCTCAGTAGTACTCATCACAAATATTCAGTCCATTGCCAGGTTTTGCTATTTGTACTTTTTTTTTTTAAAGCAATTGGGGTTAAGTGACTTGCTCAAGGTTACATGGCTAGTCATTATTTATGTGTGGGTGCTCATTTTCTGAGGCCGGATTCGATCTCGGGTCATCCCAACTCCGAGGCCAGTGCTCTTACTCACTGCGCCACCTAGCTGCCCCTGCTGTTTGTACTTTTACATTTCTCATATATATTCCTTTCTCTCCACTCACACTGCCACCACCCTGATGCAGACTGAATACTTCATACCTGAACTGTTGCAATAGACTTCTGGTTGGTCTCCTTGAAACAAGTCTTAGCCACTTCATTTCATCCTCAGCTCAGTTTTCAAAGTAATCTTTCTAAAATGCTCATCTGACCAGGTTACCCCATGCTCACAAATTAAAATGGATTCTGATTACCTCCAGGATAAAATATAAAATCCTCTCTCTTGTTTTTAAAGCTTTCTCAACCTGACCCATTCCTAACTCTTCAGTCTTCTTGTGCTTTACTGCCCTCCACCTATGTTAGAATCTAGCATTAAAGGCATATTTGGTGTTCCGTCAACATGATAATCAAGTTGTCAAATCTCATTGTTGTTCTGGCTGTCTCCCATGCTTGAAGAATTCTCTCTCCTCTCTGCCTCCTTATTTCCTTGCCTTCAAGACTCAGTTGACATTTTATATTCTTCCCTGTCTCTCTCCATCAATCTCCACAAGGATGCCCTTCCTGTGAGATTACCTCTCATTTATCTGCATATATCTTTTATGTGCATAGCTGTTTACATCTTATCTTATCCATTAGACTGTGAGTTCCTGGAAGGTATAGTTATTTTTCTCTTTCTTTCTTTCTTTTTTTAACTTTCTTTTAAGTTGCTGGTGATGCAATGGTTATAGTGTTGGGCCCAGAGACATGAAGACTTTCTAGACTTATGACTCTGTTCAAGTCATGTAATGTCTGTTTGCCTCAGTTTCTTTAAGTATAAAATAGGGTTATACTTGTGAGGAGTAAATGAGATAATATGTATAAAAAGTGCTTCACATAGCATCTAACAAATAGGAGATGATATATTAACGCTTATCCTTCCTTTTCCTTCCTTCTCCTTTTTATTCTTTGCATTTGGCATAATGCTTAGCACATAGTAAGGGCTTGATAAATGCTTGTTTATTTCCCTGGCCTATAACCTTCCCATCAAGTGGTTACTCCCTCTTGCTTAAAGACTTAGATAAAGAAAACTATTGAGTGAATCCATTTTATCTTTGAATCAAACTTGAATTTGTTTCTTTGACATCTACATATACAAAGAATAAAGAGCTTAACTTGTGCTTAAATGCTAATTCTGAAACACTAGCAATGAGACCTCCAGAAATTCATTTAAACTCTCAGAGACCCAAGAAACTTTCTAAGACTCTAAAATGCAGAAATACTACTGATTAGTATAGGTAAAATGAATTTCCACAGATCTGGGAATATTTTTGAATCTCCTTTACATCAGTAACATTGTTTTTATTGTTGTTGTTCAGTCATTTCATTGAGGTCTGACACTCTGTGACTCCATTTGAGATTTTCTTGGTGAGAAACTGAAGTGGTTTGCCATTTGCTTCTTCAGTTCATCTTTTAGATGAGAAAACAGAGGCAAACAGGGTTAAGCAACTTGCCCACAAGCTAGTCAGTGTCTGAGGTCAGATTTGAATTCTGAAAGATGAGTGCTCTATCCATTATGCCACCTCACTGCTCCACTATTTGTTCACCCTTCTATTTCCTCCCGAGGTAGCAGTATAATAGCATGGATCTTCTGAAATGAAAGTTTTACTGATATTTATTGCATGAAAATAGTAATTCACTGAGTAGTAATCTAGTGCCCTTAAACACTTGATAAGCCTTCCAAAAACAGTGGACTTCTAAACAAGCAGTTCATTCACTGTGAATCTCTGGTTATGCTTTTAAGAATTCACTTATATAGGAAAATAGGAAGGAAACAGGAAATATAGCCAATGGTAACCTGAATACTTCTGGAGACTGTAAATGAAATTGAGGCCTTGTCACGAGAGACATAAAATCCATGTAATTTATACAAAACAACATAGACATATGGAGAAGGAAAATGAAAAGAAATTGTGGGGGAAAAGGATCTTATTTTAGTTATTTTCTTTAACTTCTTGCCATAATCTGTTTGGACTGTTTATGAACTTTAAGAAAACATAAGAATTATTTAACTTGTAATAAGAAAATGGATAAAATTTCCCCTCCCCTTTAAATCTATATGAGACATGCATCATTAAATTAGATGAATCTTGCTCACTTTCAAAAAGGTAAATTTTTGCATGGTCTAGAGAATAACCTAGAGATACATTATTTCTTGGGAGAGTTTGTTGGTTGTTGCCATGGCATCTGCACTGTATAAACACAATTTGTACATTGTTATATGTACTATCTTTTACTTCTTTAATTTCATTTAGTAAAACTCCTTTTTAAAACTCTGTATTCATGATTTATAGTGTTTTTAATTAATATGGTGGGTGGAATGGGGGGAGAGGGTGGCAATTATGATTTCAGACAAAGAAAAAGCAAAAATAGATATAATTAAGAGACTTAAGCAGGGAAACTACATTATGCTAAAAGGTATCATAGACAACGAAGTCAGTAATATTAAATATATATAAGCCAAATGGTGTCTTATCCAAATTCTTAAAAGAAAAGTTAAATAAGTTAGAGGAAATAGTTAAATTATACCTCAGCTTTCCCCTCACAGAACCAAATACATGTCATCAAAAAATAAAGAAGAAAGATGTTAAGAATGTGAATAGGATTTTAGAAAATTTAGATATGATAGACCCTTCAAGAAAAATGAATGGGAATAGAAAGGGCTATACTTTTTCCAGCTCTATAAGACAACTTCACAAAAACTGCCCATGTATAGGGTATCAAAAAAAAAAAAAAACACCTCACAACCAAATGGGGAAAAGCAGAAACATTAAATATATCCCTTTAAATGATAATGCAATTGGGGCAGCTAGGTGGGGAAGTGAGTAAGAGTGCAGGCCTCAGAGTTGGGATGACCCGAGATCAAATCCAGCTTCAGAAAATGAGCGCCCACACATAAATAATGACTAGCCCTGTAACCTTGAGCAAGTTACTTAACCCCAATTGCTTTTAAAAAAAAATGATAATGCAATAAAATTACTTTCAATAAAGTTCCCCAGAAACATATTAAAATTATTTAGAAAATAATCTAATTCTAAAGAATGAATATAAAAGACTAAATAATAAAGGCAATCAACAATTTCATTAAAGAAAAGGGCAACAAGACAACATAGCAGGATTTATATAATGTACCACTTAGAGGAAAATATATATCTCTAAATACAATGCAGAAATAGCAGATTAGTGAATTAGGTATGCAACTAAAAATTATAAAATGAAAGAAAATAAAATCCCCAATTAAACACCAAATTTCAAATTCTAAAAGTTAAAGGAGAGAGTAATAAGATAAAGTAAGAAAATGATGAAACTAATAAATAGAACTAGGAGCTCATTTTATGAGAAAAACCCAACAAAATAAATAATTCATTGGTTAATGTGATTTAAAAAATGAAGAGAACCAAATTACAAATATAAAAATGAAAGGGTGAATTTAACACAAAAGAAGAAAAAGTCAAGCAATTATCAAGAGGGATTTTACCCAGTTATATGAAAATAAATTTGACAATCTAATTAAAATGGATGAATATTTATAAAAATATGAATCACCCAGAATACAAGAAGAGGAATATAATAGGCAAAGAAGGGATACTATCAAATTCTTTTTTTGTAACTCTAATATACTGCTAATACCTAAACAAGACAGAACAAAAAGAGAAACATAACCATACAATAATTTCCCTAATGAATATTAAAAAAAAATATTAAATAAAACATTAACAAGGAGATTAGATCAACATGCCACAAAGATCATACCCTATGACCAGGGATAGTTGATACCAGGTATGGAGGACAAATTTAATATTAATAAAACTATCAGCACAATCTCCATATAAATAACAAAAAAACAACAAAAATCATATTATTAATCTCAATAGATGGAGAACAAATTTTCAACAAAATACAGCACTTGTTCCTATTAAAAACACTAGAACGCATAGCAATAAATAAGGCTTTCCTTAAAATGATAATCTGTATCTACCTAAAACCATTAACAAGCATTATCTGTAATGGAAATAAGATAGAAATCTTACCAGTAAAATCAGGATACTCAATATCACCATTGTTATTCAATATGATACTAGAAATATTAACTATAGCAATACAAAAAGAAAAAAGTAATTGAAGGTATTAGAATAGGCAATGAGAAAACAAAACTATTACTCTTTTTTCCCCCCCTTTTTGGAGGGGGGAAGCAGAGCAATTGGGTTTAAATGACTTGCCCAAGGTCACACTTCTAGTAAGTGTTAAGTGTCTGAGGCTAAATTTGAAATCAGGTCCTCTTGACTCCAGGGCTAGTGTCCTATTTACTGCACCACCAGATGATATTACAGTGAACTCAAAGAATCCAAGAGAATGAACTAAAAAAAAAAAAAATAGTTGGAATAATTAAGAACTTTAGCAAACTTTAGCAGAATATAAAATAAGGCAACATAAATTAATATTTATCATTTTTATACATTACCAAAAAAAAAAAAAGAATCCAGCAGAGTGAGGAAAAGAAATTCCATTTAAATAACTATAGACAATATAAAACACTTGGGAGTCTAACTGCCAAGTCAAACCCAGGAACTACATGAACACAATTACAAGTCAATTTCCACACAAATAAAGTCAGAGCTTAACAACTGAAGAAATATTATTTCTCACAGGTAGGTCAGGCTAATATAATAAAAATGACAATTTTACCTAAATTTGTTTAAGTATTCAGCACTATACCAATCAAATTACCAAAAACTTATTTTGTAGATTAGAAGAAAATCTTTAAAAAATTTATCTGGAAGAAAAAAAAAAGGGAGGAGGGAAAAATATAAAGGGAATCAATGGGGGAAAAAAAAAGGTGAAAGAATGTGACTTAGTAGTTCCAGATATCAAACTATTTCACAGTGGTAATCATCAAAACAATCTTATACTGGCTAAGAAGCAGAGTAGTAAAGATCAGTAAAAATAGATTAGGTACATGATGCCCACTAAGAAATGACCACAGCAATGTAATATTTGACAAACTCAAATTTCTCAGATTTTGGGAGAAGAAATTACTATTTGACAAAAATTCCTGGGAAAACTAGAAAGCAGTTTGGAAGAAATTAATACATAATTTAAGAGAGCAAGATCTCATATTCTTTACTGAGAAAAGGTCAAAATATGTAAATTATTTAGACATTAAGTGGGATATTATAAGCAAGCTAATAGAACATGGAATTATTTTACCTGTCAGATATATGGATAAGGGAGAAATTTACAAAGAAACAAGAGATAGAGAGTATTATGGGATGTAAAATAAAAAAAAAACATTGAGTATATCAGATTAAAAAACTTTTGCTGAAACTAAACCAATACAACCAAAATTTGAAGGGAAGCAAGGAATTGGGAATCATTTTACAGCAAATTTCTTTGATAAAGGCTTACTTTCTCGAATATAGAGAGAACTGCATCAAATTTGTAATACAAGTCATCCGCCAATTGACAAAAGTCAAATGATATGAATGAGCACTTTTCAGAAGAAATCAAAGCTATCTATATATAAAAATGCTCTAAATCATTATTGATTAGAGAAATGCAAATTAATGCAATCTAAGGTGCCACCTCATGCTTTTCATTTTGGAATTAAAAATTAAAAAAGAATATTATAATATTTTGTAATCAATAAAAAAGTAAAAAAAATAAATATTAAGTATTATATAAAATATAGAAAACATAGTAACAAATTGAACTTTACTTAAAATTATAAGTATTATCTATCTGAAGCTATCAACAAGCATTATCTGTAATGGGAAAAAGCTCAATGATTTTCCAAAAAAGATGAGGGGGGAAATAAGTATATCCATTATATATTACCAATAAAACCCAGTAGGAAGTGATAGAAATAGAAATTCATGAAGGAAAGTGGTCTAACAGTACCAAATCTCAAACTGTCTTGCAAAGTAGAAATCATCAGAATAATCTGTTACTGAGTAAGAAATAAAATGGTGGATTAGCACAATAGATTAGGCATACAGTAGATCCATACTTTTGAGACAAGAACTATTTGACAAAAATTGCTGGGAAGACTAGAAAGCAGTTTGACAAAAACTAGGAAGAATACATTATATACTCTGTTCCAAGATGAGGTCAAAATGGGAACACAATTTAGAATTAAAGGGTGAAATCATAAGCAAATTAGGGAAGCATGCAATATGGAAAATATAGGCAATGTAGGATAATAACTTGAGGAGATGATAGGCCTAGTGAGTTTTTTTCCCCCCTTGCTCCAAAAGACTGGAAAATATTTATAGAAAATAGTAAGGAAAGCAGTAAACAGGAAGGCACAGGAAAATATTAGAGGCAGAACAATTGCAGGTTAATCTCCAAGAGATGTTATAATCGAATGGCATCCTTGCCTTGCATAGCACAGGAGCACAATGAACCTTCATTATGGTATTGTAACAACTTCTTGTTCTTAAAAGCAATGCTTTTGAAGGAAAAGCTTTGATAGATTCTACCAAGGTAAAAAGATTTCACATATGTTCCAGGGGGCAGATTTTTTTCTACTGTTCAAGGACAAATCTACATTTATATGAAAAAAAAAAATCCCCAGGAAGTTAGTTAATAAGTGATGATGATTTTTTAGCCACAAGGAACTATGATATCATGAAGTATAGCAAACAATAAGTACTTCTGAAAATTCCCCTTTTATATCCACATTCTCAGGTTTTTAATGCCAGGGGTAGGGGGGAAAGGAAGTATTATGTGAAGAATTACTTTTTCAATGATCAACAAACAATAAAATGCTGATTTTTATGAAAGAACCAATGATACCCTTTATGAAAAACTGCATCATATCAATACTGACATTCCCTTAATAAGAAAAATCAGAGGGGCACCTAGGTGGTGCAGTAAATAGAGCACCAGCCTGGAATAAGAGAGAAAGAAAGAAAGAAAGAAAGAAAGAAAGAAAGAAAGAAAGAAAGAAAGAAAGAAAGAAAGAAAGAAAGAAAGAAAGAAAGAAAGAAAGAAGGAAGGAAGGAAGGAAGGAAGGAAGGAAGGAAGGAAGGAAGGAAGGAAGGAAGGAAGGAAGAAAGAAAAAGAAAGAGAGAGAAAGAAAACATAAATAATTAAGCTGAACAGATGACTTGGTCATGGATTCCCTTGTTTTAATGGATGTAAGAACAGTCTGGCCTCACTTGTTGCCCTGCTCATATATGAATTTCTCACCTAGCTTGGAGGGAGAGTTTCCTCCTTCTGATGTCAGGGTGTGAGCTCTCTTTCCTTCCAGTGGGTCCATAGTGAATATGCTAACTGGTGATAGTAAGACTTGGAAGGGGCAGGTGGCTGGCTGCCTCCCAGGATCCTGGTTCTTTACCTAAATATGATATACCATGGAACAAGAGCCATTCATGAAGTCTGGCTCTGCCATTGGCTTCATACTGATTATTTATTAGGTTCTATGATCACTGAGGATCCCATTAAATGAGGAACACTCATTTAATCGACCCCATCATTCAGTCTGTAGCTTCCTTCCCAGCCTGCTTTCTGAAACTATGGCCTTGGTGCTTCATTAGTGGCAGTCATGGCAAACACCCATATTATATCTCCTCAGCAAAGCTGTATTTCCTTAGGATAGAATGTTGGCTAAGCTGATGCAATTTCACATGGGTGGAATTCTCCAGTAGAGACCCAGTCTTCATGGCAGAGACCCTGCCAAGGGACAAAGCACCATGTTGGGCTCTGGGATACAGCCTGGCCTTGGACAGGCAGAGGACCTGGCTTCAGAGCCTGTAGGCCTCAAAGCCTGTAGGCCTCACTTTCCTTATCGGTAACATGAGGGAGTTGGGCTAGGGAACCTCAGGCTGTGATCCTCTCATTTTTATTCAGGCTTGTTGCTTAGTGTATTGAGCAATCATTTATAGGTCTATGATGATCTAACCATTTTTTTTTATCCATTCTGTTTTAGAGGAATGACTAAAAAATTATTATTAAACAAGATACATTGAAAAATGTCAATTCGTGTAAACTTCCCAGGGTATTCTTTAGATTTATTTACATTCTTGCTCTCATTTACACAACCAAAAAGGGGCTTCAAGGAAATAAATTGTATTTTTAAAAATTTCAAATTGAAAAAACAAACAAAAAAATCCCAAACAATAAAATGCTCCTTTTTATTAAAGGACCAATGATATGAAAAACTGCATCATATCAATATCCACTTTCCCTTTCTAAGAAAAATCAGAAGACATAAATAATTAAGCTGAATGGACGATTTGCTCATTGATTCACATTAGAGGGTAGATAAAGTTAAAGAAACTAGTTGCATTAGGTCAACCCAATGGCAAGAACAACAATAACAATAAGAAATCTAACAACTCATGGCATGACTATACTTTGTACTATCCATGATGAGAATAAGCAAAAATGGCCACCATACATACAGCTGCAGCCTATGGGCATTCTATGGTCCAGTGGAAAGAAAACTGAATATGGAGTACTGAACTTGGAATCGTGGGACCCAAACTCAAGTCTAGCTTTACCAGTTACTACCTTTATGACCTGGGATACTTCCCTTAACTTCTCTGTTCCTCAGTTTTCTCATTTCAAGTGAGAAGGTTGGACTTTATGACCTTTAAATTTCCTTCTGATTCCAAATCTATGATCCTGTGATTTGTGGTAGAAGATGAAATTGAGCAATTCTCAGAATTGGATAGTATCCTCCAAACTAAGTCAATAGATACTTTGATATTCAGTGGCTTCATATAAAAGTGAGCACAAGGAAGATTTGGCATCAAGGAATGAAAGAGAAAAAAGGGTTATATAGACTACTCTGAAACTTTAAAATAATAGGTGACAAATCAATTAGCACAGCAAAGTTTGTAAGATGCTTAGTTTATGGTACTTCACTTAAGCCTCATGACAATCCTTTGAGATAACGTGGATGATAACTATCCACTTTTTAGAAATGAGGAAAATGAGATAGCTTGCCTGTGGTCATAAAGTCATTGTCAAAAGTTGTGTGGAACCAAAGAGGCCTGATCCAGGACTTCAGATAATTACCCTGATATCAGTGGACCAGAACAACAAACACCTCTTCGAGATGCGACTTTTCACTAAGTCAGCTCTGGAGTTCTTTTGATATGGGTTACACTTATAAGGATGGTATTTGTGTTCTGAGGCCAACAGGCTCTTCCCCAAGACATATGTGATTCTGCACTCAGGTATCTTTGGGTGGCCAGCTCTAAATGTATTGTTTTTTGAGGATTGCGCTTCAACTTTGAAGTCTGCTCTCAATTGTATCTGTTTATGACTGCGGCTCCATTAGCAGATACCTGAGGCCTAGATCAAAGGTCTTGCCCTAAGACTTTAGTCTCCTAGATTACAAATCCTTATCAAATTATCTATTCCATGCTAGTTCCAGGATACAACAGACTAAGGTAATGATTAGAAAACTTGAGTCCCCTTCCTTTGTCTCTTTGCTCTATAAAAACCTTGTCCTGAGAATAAATAAATGGAGTTCATGGTTCTTCCTTGAACTACCCACATGGCCTGGTCATTTCTTATTCACATCTCCAAATCATGTTAAGTGCTGGAGACTGAGCAGCCCACGGCAAAAAGTAGTATTTGAAATGAGGTATATCTGATTTTAAGAACAACACTATATTCATTATGAAGTGTTTCCCAATAAATTATGAGTTATTTCTTCAAGAAAAGATTGAGCAGTTTTGAGATATAAGAAATATCAAACACTGCCAGAATTACTTTATAAACCAATGAAAAGAAGGTGAAGGAAAAAAAAATTTTAAAGTGAGATGAAGATAGAAAAAGTCACAGGGGATCCCTATCTCCCATGTATAATTAGGAAAGGACTGAAAAAAATTCACTACATAAAATAATGATCAAGAAATCCAAAGAGATCCAATGTTAAGTGCTTTTAACGAGCACAAGACTACCTTCCCTCTCCCAAAACAGGAAGAATCCTGTGGGCTTTCAGAAAAGGATCTTTTCAGAGAAGACAGCATGAGTATAGAAAAATAGTCTGAAAACCTACCAGCAAACTTACTAGGAACTCTTGGAGGACACCTCAACTTTTCAATATTTTGTTCTTGGGAGGAGGGCAGAAGCCCAAAGATCTGTGAACAGAAAGTTTTAGAGGAGGGCAGTTTGAAAGCTAGGATACTTCTGTTGGTTGTAAAACAGTTGATTAATAGCTACCAAAACGTATAGTACAATATAAGTATAAAGCAAATTTATCCTGTGTTGCATCTTAAAAATATTCAGCCCTTGAAAAGACACCAGTATAATAAAATGCTAATGATAGGGTTGAGCTTTTCAAAAGAAAACATTACCCAGAAGCTATTTAATGAACAGCTCAAGGAGTGTTTAACTTGAAATCAGAAATCTAGGCTACTAACTAGACATGATGAGTTTTATTGCTGTGAGGACATTCTATAAAGGACCTGTTCTTTGGTACTGGTCTTGGACTAGAACATGGGCCATAGAATCATAGAATCATGAAATCTCAGAGCTGGATGAGATCCAGAGTCACACAAGTATTTGTTTGTAAAGAGGGTACTAAATGCTAATTCTCCTGACTCCCTAGTCAACATGTTTTCCATTATGGTTCTTTTAATGTACTGTGATATCAGGATACAATCTCCTTCCCTGAAGACACATTGATGACTTGAAATAATTAATTTTCCTGATCAAGCACATTTCTTACAACATAATGTCCTTCTTTAATGGGATACTGATCAAAGGACATAATATCCTTCTGTAATGGTATTCTGATCCTAGGACATAGAATTCTTCCTTAATGGAAGACTGGCCTTATTTCACAAAGCCCTTCTTTAATGAACCACTGATCTAATGACATAATGTATTTCCTTAATGGGACATGAACCATTTCTGAGATAGTCAGTACCTCTCAGGAACACAGAGTCTCTATTTAGAGGATGCCAAGCAATCTGACTGAATTCAGTCTTTGGTTATTTTCCATATAGGTTAAAAACATCCACAATCTTTTAATTGTATTTGGATGCTTGCATTTGATTTTATTAGTTGGAAACTCTTTGTGTATTTGTGTGTGATGGGTGGATACATAGAGAGGACATAAGACTGATAGAATGACCAAAGTTTGTTTCAATTCAGTTTAGTTCAATTCAACAAGTAGTATGACCGCTTTGAGCTGAGAGGTGACATCCTGTAAACTATGCCATAGGAAGACTACATAAAAATTAGCAAGGCACTTTGCTAGAGCTCTGACTATAAAGACAAGAGGAAAATAAAATGCCTTGTTTTCAGAGTGTTCGCATTCTACTAGGGAAATATAATAGCTGCATGAATAAATAAAATATCAGGGAAATTAAGGTAAGAAAAAGCACTTACAACTGAGTAAATGAGGGACGGCTTCATGGAAGTGATGGTACTTAAGCTGAGAGACTAAAATTCAGAAGAAATATATTCCAGACTAAAGGGGAAAAAAAGAATGTGGAGTAAGAGGAATTGCTGACAGTTCCAATTTGTTTTGAATGCAATGTTTGTAAAGAAGAGAAGTATGAAATCAGTGGAAAGGTAAATGATAGAAATATGATAGAAAAGGACTTACATGTTAGGTTAAGGATTTTGCATTGTATGGAATCAATGGGAAGCTTAGTGGTGACATGGTCTAAACTGTATATTAGGAATATCATTTTGGTAACACTGTGGAGGATGGCTTGGAGAGAAGAAATACTAGAAACAGAAAGTCCAATTGGGATTTCATCACAATGGGATATCCCATCATGAAGCATTCCATTGCCTGAGAATCAGACCTGCTGTCCAAATCTCTGGTGTTTTGACATTCATTCTGGTGACCTACACTGTTAGTCTTTTTGCTTGTGGCAATCATCTTTTCATCTCTAGGATTGTGGTCTATTGCATCAGTTGGCTAGGTACTAATCCTCTCCTATTCTTTCTTTTTTTTTAAGCTAAAGCAGTTATTTTATTTGAACTTCATGTTTCCATTGGACTGGAACCAATAAACATATTTCACATATTTATAACTTTGCATAGTTAACTATATTATAATGTAATTATATATAGGATCAGTATATAAATTATAATATAGTAAAATAATTGTAACTTCACATATATGGGACTTATTTATGGGATTCATTATTAGCATTCATTGAGACCTATCAGCACAGAGTGTATGTGGGTTTTAGATCTGACTCTCTACACAACCTCATCAGTATTTCCTGAGCAATAATGAACATCAAATCATATGATTGGCTCATGGAGTCATAGATCTGGATCTAGAAGAAACTAACTTTCTCTTTTTACATATTAGGAAACTTAGGCAAATGGGGTTAGGTGACTTGCCTAGGGTCACACAGCCACTATGTCAGAGGATTCCAACCCAGTTCTTTCTCACTCTGAAATCAGTGATATATCCCTTAGACCATGCTTCCCTCTTAGGCAATAATAATAATAATTGAAATGTATCTAGTATTTTAAAGTTTGCAATACATTTGCTAGACTATACTCACAACCCTATGAAGTAGGCTCTGGGCATATAATTATGTCCATTTTCCAGAAAAGAAACTGAGACTTAGAGAAACAGCTAAGAAGTGTCAGAGGCAAGAGATGAATTCAAGTCTTTCTAATTGCAAGTTCAGTATGCCCTATTCTATATCCACACTGCCTCTCTAGGTAGCATGAGTATATTGGCCCTGTCTTAGAGATGAAGTACTTGTGCCTAGAATGGAGAAATATATATTTTTTACTAAAAGTCATATAGATACTAAGATCTGAATTTAGATATTCTTTTTTTTAGATATTCTTAATCTGAGCAAGGCTACCAAAATGAAACTTTTTTTGGCTTGATTGTTTAAGTCCAACACAATGTACCAATAAGAGACAAACAGCTACCATGATAAATATCAACCAAGCTAGTCAAATACTCTCTGGCTACCAATTCTGAATCTAAGTCTAATGCTATTTCTGCCCCATTTCTCTGTCTCTTAATACTGTGGGGCATATTCTTGTTAGACTCAGTGCTGAGAGAACCTTGGTTCTAGTGTCAACTAGACCATTTTCCTATATGACTCAGGCAAGTTTCTTCCTTTCTCCTATTCTTTCTAGCTCCAAATATTATCAATATATTAAATTTTATATTGCCTGATGTAGCATGAAATAAGTAGAACCAGAAAACAATATGTATAATGATTATGACAATAAAAACACAAAGAACAATAACATAATCAAAATCAAACGAAAAATATTAGTCCCAAAGAAGAGACAAGAAAAAGTACCTCATATGTGAAATACTTCATGTAATGATTGACTTTTTTGATTTGTTAGCTTTCTAAAATTATTTTTTCTTTAAAATTTCTTATAAGGGGTTATTTTCTGACAGGTGAGAGAGAGATAGATATTTATGTGATAAAAGCAAAAATTAACAACAACAAATATTTTAAAAGCTAAGTGTATACATTTTAAAGGCTAGATGTGTTTTTGCCTCTTGGTGCTAAACAGAATGCATACCTAAAATGCTGACAAACTCTGAGGACCGACATGTAAAAACATACAAAAAGCTAATCATGAAGGTTTTTTGTGGTGGTTATTGTGAGGAAACAGAGTACCACTTTATATCACATGGGAATGAATAGTACTGTGTTTGTGTCCTGCTCCCAAAATCCACTGGGAATATATAGCCCCTAGGCAACTAGTGGGTATTTTCTAGACAGTGCAATGACAATTCCTAAGTATTACTTCTATGTCTTTGAGGCTCCCAGAAAAGTTTTGAAATTTATAGCAGAGGAGGCTTCTACCCAGAAGGAAGCTGATTAATCTTGGCTTCAGGTAATAATACAAAAGGGCTTGACACAGCAGGCTCATCCTTCCTCCATTCTTGTGCTTGGGGAATACACAATCTTCTAACAGAGGAGAGAATAGAGTAGAATAGAAATCACTAACTTTCCCTGGTTCTAGCAGATCAGAAGATATTTATGTTTTTTCTCTTATAGATGTACCTTAAGCCCCAGACCTCCTTCAATCCCTCAGTACTCTATGTTTATTTGTAATAGATCTAATCTTGGGGAATGACCCAAGATAATTCATATGCTTTTTTTTTTTTTGTGCAGGGCAGGAAAAGCACCATTCCCTCCATCTGTACTTTAAACCAAAAAGAATCTCTAAAAATAGATTAAGCTGAGTGTATTTCTTGATTTTCCCAAATGTGGGTAACAGGATGCCCAGCTCCCATATAAACAGTCAAGGAACCAATGGAGATTAATGTGTAGTGCAGCTTTGATTTCACCCCAGAGAAAATGTAGAAGATATAAAGTAATTGTAACAGTTCAACAATGATAGGTACAACATTCCAGTAGGTTCCTCTTTAACCTCTAGAGATTCTCTGAGTGCTTGGACTACTCTGAAAAGTAAATACACTCTTTGAATCTACTATGGAGACAAATATCTTCTGAGTTGCATCAAGAGCTCAATGTCTGAATATCTCATATTTTAATAGTGCATTGAGTAAGGTCTCAGTTTCTTCCTACCTCTATCTCTCTGCCATGGTTTCATTGTCCAAGAAATTCAGGAACATTCTTCTCTCCCTTTAAAGTCCAATTAATATTCCTCTACATTCAAATCTGGGAATACTTGATGTTGGTGTCATCTCAGAATTAATTAATTAATCAATTAATGGCTAGAGAGTTGTGCACAAAATCTATATTCTCTGGCTAGAAGGCTAGATTACAGATCACATGGCCCAAGGAATCACAATCCACCATCATTATACAGGAGGTTGGGATTCAGTAACTTTTTCCAAAAAAAGCTCTTGGAGAACATGGGCAAATGCATGTAGACTTCTGCTATGTTCTTATACAAAGATGCAAAGGCTTTGGCAATGCCTTTGCTTGTGCCATCCCTTCATCTGGGAAACTATATTCTCTGATTTTTGAGTATTCAAAAACTGTGGGCAAGCATGTGTATATCAAACCTCTTCTTCCTTCAGTCAAGCATTAGCAGCAGCTTGATGGAATAGAATGTATGCATTTATAGATCTCTCCACTTCCATATCCCATTTACCTCAAAACACATATCAATTTTTCCACATAATGGTATGACTTCTATACAAGGAAAGCCTCTGTACCTACATCCACAAAAAAGTACAAAGGGTCAAGATGGTCTATCATTGTACTTATGTACTTGAAACAGAGGTGTAGTTTCTCTGACATGGATCCATTCTCTTGGGGTGTAATCAATAAATCGTCTTGGAGGCAGCACCTTGCATTTAAAACCTATTGGGATGTCTGTGTCCTCTAAACAAGGCATGTAGTAAGCATTTTTATGTTCTGTAAAGGGAGATAATTTCTGGAAACCATGAAAAGCTCATGTCCTGAAAGTGGATTAAATTAATCACGGGCATCCCTGATCAATCCTTCAATCCCCTTTAAGTAGAGAGCATTCTATAGCTACCAAATTATGTGTCCATCCTCTGAATCATAAATATTTAATTATTTTTCCTTTACAGAATATTATACTTATTAATCTATGGTTATTCCTTCTTCTTCCTCCCTCCTCTCCCCAATTTTTATTTTTGCCTTTCCTCTTTGGTTCTAAGATCAACAGGACCTATTAAAGGTAGATAGAAGAAACAGAAATGGAAGAAAGCTCAAGGTATTGAGAGAAAGAAAAAAATCTACCAACAGTCTATTATTTGTTCCTTGAAACTAACAGTACTTGCAATGTTACTAGGTGTCAAACAATCCCCCTGGCATGAAATATCCGGTTAATGAACATTGAGAAATCAGAAATACCAAAGCTAAGACCAAGGATTGAAGAATTCTGACAATCCCTCCAGTTACAAAAATTAAAAATTTTGTGAAGCTCAGTGGAAGCTGATGTGTTTATTTTTTTCATATATACCCTTGAGAGAGGTCATTATTCAGTTATGCTGAAAAGATAGTCCAAGCAAGTAAAGAGATTCCAAGACAGAAAACACTGAGGTTTGAGGGGTTTGTTTCTTTGTTTTGGTGACTGAAAGCATGAATATTGGAAACCCATCTATATGGCAGCTACATGCAAATAAAAGTACCAAAGTAATCAATTACAGCTTATTCAAGCTGGATCAAACTTTAAATGTTTAAAGTCTTGAGTATGAAACACAGTGGATTTTTCTACATTATGCTTATCTTTCTCTCATGTTAGCTTTGAGCAGTTTTCAAAAATCATTTATTCTGTAAGATTTGCTTTAGCACTACCTATTTTTCAAGTTTTACCACTCTCCACTCCTTTATCCAGCAATGCATATTGAATTTCTAAGAGCTTTTACATGACTTTTTAAAGAGAAAATAAGATTTTTTTTCTCTTATTCAGTTTATAAACCAAATGTTTTCTACTTGGATTGGATGTCGTGACCTCAATTGTCTCCATTTTCTCTATATTGTTTATATTGACAGCAAAACCAATTAAATAAAATTTAATTCCATTTGTAAACTATTTTATTATAGTATTTATTATATACAAGACATTATGCTGGGGAATGGGGCCACAAAAAGGTTAAAGTCATTGTCCTTGAAGAGCCTGCAATCTAACTGGACAGATTGTATATACAAATAATCATAATATATGTTTGGACAGGATAGAAAAAACAGAGTGTCAAGAAAAGTGTTATGAAATCATCAAGAAGAGAGATGACTAGGCATAGGGAAAGGAAATGAGTAACTGAAGATGAAATGGTAAATAATTTGGACTGTAATTGTAGGATACACATCAAGGAATAATTTTCATTCATTCAGCAAGCATTTGTCATGTGCCTCATATATGATATGCATATCCAAATTGTTCATATTCATGAACAAAGGTTTCTTCCCTTAGGAAACCTACATTTTATTGTAGATATGTGGAAGAAATCTCCACGAGCTTGTAGTAATTACAGACTATTTGGGGAGCTATGTTGTAGGACACTAATAATTGAAGTCATCAGGGTAGAAGCAGATTGTAAGGGATTGAACTTGAGCTGTATCTTAAAGGATGATAGGGATTCTAAGAGGAGAAGGGCAGTTTTTCATACAGAACAGTAAGTAGGTTCTTTTGGCTAGATCATAGAGTGAGGGAATTAGCAATGACTCTAAAACGGTAAAGCATAGAAGGACTTTAAATGATCAAAAGATAAAATGTAAACTTATCTTACGGGCTATAAGTGAGTTACTATAGTTTTTTAAGTAGAGGAGTAGCATAGTCAGATCTATACCTTAGATCGACCATCACACTTCCAAAGTGCAGACTATCTGACTTTGGCAACATACCATTGAGTACTGGTGAGCCAAGAAATAGGAAAGGGCGAGACTAATTAGGAGGTTCTCTGAGTAGTCCAATAGAAAGGCAAACAAGAGCATGGGCTAGGATGGTGTTCCTTTAAATTTAGGGAAAGAAATATATAAAAGTGTAGTAAAGATAGAGAAAAAAATTGGCAATTAATTTAGGGTGGGGTTGAGAAAGTGTAAAGAGAGAAACCTGACTTCAATTTTACAAACTTGGTGATTGAATAGAAAGTGGTTCCTTTGACAGAAATAAGGAAATTAGAAATAGAGGGTACTTGGGAAGTTAAAAATGATTTCTGCTTTTGAAATTTGTATTTGGAATTGAATTTGGATTGGATTGGAATTGGATTGTACTTGGAATTTGAAATAACTACTGAACATCTAGTGGTCCAATTAGACAGCTGATGATTCAAAACTAGAATTCAGTTCAGGACTAGAACTCAGGAGACGGATTAGGCTGAATTTGCAGATCTGAGAGTAATTTGCATAAAGATGATAGTTGAATGCCTAAGACTTGATATGTTCACCAAGAGGGCATAGAAAGAAAGGAAGGGAGAGACCAGAAGAGAACCCTGAGGTGTAACTATGAATGGGAGTATGAATGGAAGATTGAACATGAATGATCTTCCAGCAAAGGAGAGTGAGAAGAAGTGGCTAGCCATGTGAAGGATGAAGTAGAGAGCAGTACCAGGAAAATCCAAGTATAAGTATGTATTCAAGAGAAACAGGTGGTCAACCACATTAAATACTGTAGAAAGGTGAAGAAATATAAGGAGTGACAATAAATTGGGTAAGCCAGTCCAACAATGATATAAAATGTTAGTCCCCACATTGCTGACTAATCTTGTTGTCTGAAAGATAGTTCTATCAACAATATTGCATAGCATAGTATCTGGCACTTTTACTTAATAAATGTTTATTGAATGAATGAACTGTTGGAGGTGAGCCTAACGCCAACCCTCTTTTATTTCAGGTTCCTTGTTGGGACAAAATGAGACATGCACAAGTCAAATAATTAACAAAGTATAATTACCTTGTCCTAACACAACAAGGACGTGCAAAAAGAATGCAGCAGCATTTAACTTCTCTGGATGCGTGCACTCTCAAATGAATATGAAAACACATCATATCAGGATGATAACACAGCAGGGAACCAGGCAAATTATAGTGACTCAAGTGATCTTCAGGTGTCAGTCAGGTTTTGGGGACTACTTTTTCTCTTTTTAGGGAAAATTTATACAGGGCATAGGAGAAAAAGAGGAGCTGTGGTTTTAATGCATATAGGGAGGTGGGGGAGAGAGAGAGAGGAATGGGTCTAACCCATGTTGTGGAGAATCATCAGTAGACATGAATCTGATCATATGTCACGCTTTGGTGGAAAGGTTTTAAGAATCTTCTAGGGAACCGTCTACCCCATTCTACTCAGAGTATCTTGCTATGTCAGCAAAAGCAGAAGGAATGTATATGATTTAATTCCTCCATGACTATGAGGTTCAATAGCATTGGGATTTTAAAGACAAAACAAAAACATTTCCCACCCTCAATAAATTAATATTCTACTGGAAAGAGTCAATATTTGTCAACTTAACCATGCATGTTTCCCTGTAGATTTTGAGGATGAAAAGAACACTAACAACTAGGGGGATGAGTTCATATTTCCTTGTGTTCTCAGGTGTGGATATAGAATCTATGGTGTCTCCTGAAAGTGATTCTTCTCATTCATGATAATAGGATTCAATTGTCTTTGGTCTTCCCTTTCCAAGTTGTTTCCAGCTCATTGTGACTGCCTATTTCCTGGCTTTTAAAGGGAATTTCTTGGGGTGGCTAGGTGTCACAGTGAATAGAGCAGTGTCCCTGGAGTCAGGAGTACCTGAGTTAAAATCTAGCCTCAGACACTTGACACACTTACTAGTTGTGTGACTTTGGGCAAGTCAATTAATCCCAATTGCCCTCCAAAAAGCAAAAATAAACAAATAAATAAAGTAGATTTCTGCTTCTGAGGTACAGAGGGCTGTGACCCATGCTTCTCAAGCTGGGAACTTGGGGCCTGGTTGTTGACTTTGTGTGCTATGGCCTCTGTGTGTTTAGACTGATGCAAAGGCCAGGACTCTCAGTGTTTCCCCTGGGTTACCCTGAGGCTCACAGAATAAGCTGTGGAGAGGGGTCATCTGGCCACTTCAGGTTTCTACCTCTGTGCCCTTGGGCTAGAGCTTGGGCAAGCTCAGCAGCAGGCTGCCTGCCAGACTGGTTTCTGCAGATTTCCTTGATTGTGCTAAGGCACACCTGGGCTTCTGGTGTTGGAGCTTGCTGGCTCCACCCACCCCTGCCTCTTCCCCTTTACTACAGACTCAGCACAGCTTCAGTCATACCCTTCCCAGTCTACTCATTCCCAAGCCTGATGCTGCTTCCACTATTTCAGGATTTTACACTGGGGAAATAATCTCTGGGATTTCAGGGTCAGGGAGGTGGATTAGAGCAGCTAGGGCTTACTCCATCATCTTGGCTCCTGGAAATTCAGGTAGGTGATTTATAAACATCCAGGCAATGCTACTATCACTGCCAGGGGCCCTGCACATTCTCTTACCCAGCTCTGACCAATCTTCCATCCCACAGTGAGAGGTATGTGAAGCCAGGACTTGCTCTCACTCAGCTGTGATGTGGTCTCAGGTCCACACTGTGGTAAACTGCATGTTCCAAGCTCCCCCTGCCCATTTCTACATGTGCATTTTCCTGGACAGGGAATATGCCACTCTCCATCTCTCAATAGATCCTGTCACTCTAAAAACCATTCAGATTCACTTATTTTTTTTTTTAATTTTTGCTTTTTGGAGGGGGGAAGGTAGGGCAATTGGTGTTATTTGACTTGCTCAAGGTCACATAGCTAGTTTTGTGCTAAATGTCTGAGGCCAGATTTGAACTCAGGTCCTCCTGACTCCAAGGCCAGTGCTCTATTCACTGTGCCACCTAGCCACCCCCAGACTGACTTTTTAGAGGTTACTAATGGAATTCATGGAGGAGCTCAGATATGTTCGTGCTTCCACTCTGCCATCTTGGATCCACTCCCCTAATATTTTCAATTCTATTACTCAACTGTATGTATTGTATCCACTGGTGCTGCCTCATAAAGATATTAGAGGTAGATTATATTAAATCATCTTTTAGGGCTTTCTTTCCGATCTTTGACTCCTCTGTGACCCAGAAGTGTTCCTCCCTCCAATCACCACCTGCCAACTCCTGCCAATGTTCTTGTCACTAGTTTAAAGACCATCTGGCAAAGCTCTTATCAGCCAGAACCTTTGAGCTAATGCAACTGATTAGACGTAGGGAGGGTAGAGAAACTAATGGGGCTTCCTAACTCCAAGGCAAGGAGGGAAACTAAGCACATATAAAAGCCAAGTCCATTGCAGAGGACTCAGAGAAGGACATATGCAATTTTTCCTCTCCACTATCATTTCACTTCTTATTTTACAACACAATCACCTGTATATGTACTACCATGGAAGAGATAAACTACAAACTCTAATATGAATATTAGATTAGATGCAACTTTGTTATAAGTATCTGATCTATAGCTTACACAAGCGTCTATAAACAACCTTGTATAACCAATCTGGGACCATGCCCTGACCATAGCCTAAACCAGGGAACTCACATCTTCCTATCTCTTTCCAAGAATTTGGAAATCCCAGTTACATTCACCCATATAGAGGGTACTACAATCTATGGTCTTATGGTTCCACTCAGTAACCTTGTGCGTCAGAGTTGTAAGCTGCCTAGGCCAAACCTCCCTGACCATCATTCCTCTTTATCTCTTCATGCCTATCCACATTAGTTCCAACCATGTGTCATCCAAATTCTACTTTTCCTTAATCTTATATTATGATCTCTAGAAACAGTTCCACAGTAGCAAATTGTCATTCATAAGACAATTGTGCTGTCTCCTTCCCGTATAACTATATGTGTGTGTGTGTATTTTTCAAATTTATTTAAATGTGTATATGTTGTTTTCCAACAATAAAATGTAAGCTCCTATATGATAGTAACTAATTCCTTTGTCTTTTTATCATCAGCTCTTAACACAGTGAATGATACTTAATAAATAATTGAACTGAAATAACTAGGGATCAGTACTACATAGAAAAACAAAATAAATCATATCAATCAGTAATGTTTAATGTAAAACCTCTAACAACTCTCAAAGGACTGACCCTGCAACCTTGGATTTAAAAGGTGAATTTTGCTTTATATTTTATCTTTTATTTGAAATTTTTATTCTTGCACTTTTTAATTTTTTAGTTTACATCATTCATTTCCACAAGATTTTGAGTTACAAATTTTCTCCCCATTTTCGCCCTACCCACCACCCCAAAACAGTGATCCCACTGAATACCCCTCCCCCAATCTGCTCTCTCCCATATCTTCCCCTATTCCCCTCCGATATTCCAGTAGGGCAGAGTGGATCTCTATGCCTGAATGCCGGAATATCTTATTTCCCAGTTGCATGTAAAGTAATAGAAATAATAGTATATATATATATATATATATATATATATATATATATATATATATATATATATTTGTGTGTATATGTATATACATATATATATGTGTGTGTGTATGTGTGTATATATATATGTGTGTGTGTGTGTGTGTGTGTGTGTGTGTGTATGTGTGTGTGTGCGTGTGTGTGTGTATAAACATTTGGGTTTTTTTGTTTTGGGTTTTTTTTTTTTTTGGTTTTGGTTTTTTTTGCTTTTTGGAGGGCAATTGGGGCTAAGTAACTTGCCCAAGGTTACAAGGCTAGGTTTTTATTTTTTTGTTTGTTTGTTTGTTTGTGTGTGTGTTAAGTGTCTGAGGCCGGATCCGAACTCAGGTTCTTTTGACTCCAGGGCCGACGCTCTACTCACTGCGCCACCTAGCCGCCCCTAAACATTTGGTTTTAAAACACTGAATTCCAGATTCTTTCCCTTCCTCCCTTGTCACCCACCCTTACTGAGAAGATAAGCAATTCAATACAGGTTGTATATGTGTAGCTAAGCAAAACATTACCATAGTAGATATATTGTGAAAGACTATATTTCCCTCCATCCTATCACACCCACAACTTGTTCTATTCTCTACTTTGATCCTGTACCTTTTCAATAGTGGGTGTTTCCAACTTGCCTCCCCCAACAAGTCTGCCCTCCCTTCCATTAGCCCCCCTCTCATTCCCTTCCTCCCTACTCTCCAGTAGGGTGAAATAACCTATTTAGTGAATATGTCATTCCCTCCCTAAGACAAATTCAATGAGAATAAGTTTGACTCATTCCCTTTTGACTTCCTGTTCTTCCCCTGGATTCTAACAGTTTCCCCTTGCCTCTTCTATATGATATAATTTACCTCAATCTGTCTCTCCCCATCTCCTCTCCTTATATTCCTCTATTACCTCTTAATTTCACCTTTTAAGTTTCATCCATTCCTATTAAAATGGTCCTGTGCCCTCTGTCTATGTATACCTCTACACATATATACTCATGCTCACATATGTATTCCTATGCCCATATATCATCCTATATAGAGATATATATGTATGTATACATGTATACATATGTGTGTGTGTGTGTGTACACACACACACACACAAATTTCTATTCTGTTAAACTATTCTCATACTGGGAAAAGTTTCATAAGTTACAATGATCAGTTTTCCATGTAGGAATATAAATAGTTCAACTTTGATAAGTTCCTTATGATTTCTTTTCCCTGTTTACCTTCTCAAGCTTCTTTTGCTTCTTGTATCTGAATGTCAAGTTTTCTATTCAACTCTGGTTTTTTCATCAAGAATGCTTGAAAGTCCTCTATTCCACTGAATGACCATATTTTCTCCTAAGACATGATAACTCAGTTTTGCTGGGTAGGTGATTCTTGGTTTTAATCCTAGCTCCTGTGACCTCTGGAATATCATATTCCAAGCCCTTCAATCCCTCAGTGTAGAAGGTGCCATATCTTGATTTTGTTTCCACATTCTTGAAATTGTTTCATCCTGGCTGCTTGTAATATTTTTCTCCTTGATCTGGGAATTCCAGAAACTGGTTATAATATTCCTAGGAGTTTTCTTTTTAGATTCCTTTTCAGGAGGTGATTGGTGAATTCTTTCAACCTCTATTTTGTCCTCTGCTTCTAAAACATCAGCACATTTTTCCTTGAGAATTTCTTGAAGGATGATTTCTAGGTTCTTTTTTTTTTTTTTTTTTAAAGCAATTGGGGTTAAGTAACTTGCTCAAGGTTACACAGCTAGTCATTATTTATGTGTGGGTGCTCATTTTCTGAGGCCGGATCTGATCTCAGGTCATCCAAACTCCGAGGCCGGCACTCTTACTCACTGCGCCACCTAGCCGCCCCGTTAGGGCAATTGGGGTTAAGTAACTTGCCCAAGGTTACACGGCTAGGTTTTTTGTTTGTGCGGATTAAGTGTCTGAGGCCGGCTCAGAACTCAGGTCCTTCTGATTCCAGGGCCGGTGCTCTATTCACTGCGCCACCTAGCCGCCCCTTCTAGGTTCTTTTTTGATCATGACTTTCAGGTAGTCCAATAATTTTTAAATTATCTCCCCTGGATCTATTTCCTAAGTCATTTTTTCCAATGAGATATTTCACATTGCATTCTATTTTTCATTTGGTTGGATCTGTTTAATAGTATCTTGTTTTCTTATAAAGTCACTAGCTTCCATTTGCTCCAATTTAATTCTGAAGGAATGATTCTCTTCAGTGAGCTTTTGAGATTCTTTTACCATCTGGCAAATTCAGCTTTTTAAGGTATTCTTCTCCTCATTGCCTTTTTGAGCCTCTTTTGCCATCTGAGTTGGCCTACTTTCTAAGGAGTTATTTTCTTCAGTCAGGTTGCTGACTCTCAGTTTATAATTTTCTTGCATCATTCTCATTTCTATTCCCAGTTTTTCTTCCACTTCTACTTGGTTTTCAAAATCCTTATTAAGCTTCTCTATGGCCTGTAAGTAGCTTATTCTTTTCTTGGAAGCTTCTGATGCAGGAGTTCTGACTTTGCTATTTTCTTCCTGTTCCATGCTTTGATCCTTTTTGTTCCCAAAATAGGAGACTGATGTTGGATTGCTCTGTTTGCTTTGCTTCCTTTGCTCGCTCATGTTGCCACTAAATTACTTGGCTTTTTTACCTTTTTCCAGAGTTGAATTCTGCTACCAGGAAGGGGAGCTTTATCCCAATCTGTGCAGTTTCCCCAGCTGCTGGAGCTATTACTCAGGTGCCCTCTCTGAAGCCTCAACACGTTCTGGCAATCTGGTCATGCCCCTAGGACCTCCACTTTAGCCATCCAGATCCAAGAAGGTTAGAGCAAGAGCAATTACCCCTCAGACTGGTTGCTTGGTACCCCTACAATCTGCAGGTGCTCTGAAGCAGCATGGCCATGGAGCCTCTGCAGCTTCTTGTCACAGGGGCAAAGGCCAGATCACATTCCGGAATTTCCTGTTCCCGCAAAGTCTACACTGACCTCTCACTTTGTCTTTGGCATCTATGGGTTGATAATTCTGGAAACTGCCACAGCTGCTGGTGATGTGAAGTCCCTCCAGCTGGTAGCTGGTAAGGCTACCCTAAGTCTAAAATCTCTGGCTCTTGTGGGGCTGGGCTCAGCTCCCAGAGCATTGTTCTGGCCCCTTTGTGCTGGTCTGCTGGGCTGTCTTCAGGGGAAGGTTAGCTTCTCTCTGTCATTTTGTGGGTTCTATAGCTCCGCAGTTTGTCTAGAGTCATTTTTACATGAATTCGAGGAAGTGGGAGCCCCGCAGAAGTCCTGTTTCTACTCTGCCATCTTGACTCTGCACCCCCCTCCCCACCTTATAGTTTATATGTGGTCTCCATAACACTTTCTAACAATTTCCAATCCAGACTGATGTGCTAGTATCCCACTCCTTTCTCTATATTTCCTTTATGTGTTGATCCCCATTATAATGCAAATGCCTTGAAGATAAAAACTGTCTTGCTTGTTTGATTCTGTATACCCAGATAATTAGAGTGCATAGCCCATAATTACCACTTAGTAAATGCTTTTTAATCATCAAATGATTTATTAATTCATTGCTTCATTGATAAGAGAGGGACCTCTTTATATGCTGAGAAGTACTTTCATGCTCTACAGTCATCAGTTCAATTCATTTCTTCACATACAAAACCTTAATTTCACCAAAAATATACCCTAAAGAACCCAAACATAATGTAGACAATCCGATTAAATTAACTCAAAATGAATAGCAAGGAGAAACAGGATATAAAATATTACCATATTAGTCCCTTAATTGAAACAAGCCTCTTCCAGATTCCTTCAAATCTCTAGGCACACAATGTCCCAACTAACTTTCATGGCTGTCATCTTCCTTTTGGGTTATTTTTTTTTTCACACATTCCTATTTACGTGAGGTAAACACTCCCTCTCCATCTAGGTTTGCCAGCCCAAATCAGACAAGATTTGTATAAACCTACCTTCCAAGATTTAAAAGTGGACTCTCCATATTACATTAGGAGCCATAAGCTGATCTTTCTCCAAGGGGGCACTGCAGTGTACTAAAGTGCGGATAAACCCATTAAGATCAGCCATCACTAGATGAGCTTCAGAAAGCGTATTTTCAATTCGGCTGAGCTTTGAAAGTATGCAGAGATGCATGATAAGATAATTTATGATAAAATGAAGATGGAATAAAAGGCATAAGGTTATCAAATACCAGATGGACTGAACATTACCTCTTCTGAAAAAAGCATGTGGTGCTTACACACGAGGTGAAATTGTTATAAAAGGAGAAAAAAAATCAGCCATGGGATACCTTTAGCATCTGTTTCCAGGAAGAAAGAGAGAAAATTAATCCAGATGTCTTACTAAAAAAAGAATGAAATAAATAAGGGGAGGCAAAGGAGCAAATTTTATTGGCAGTGATATGTCAAAGAACTCAAAAAAGGTCAGCAAGCAAGGTGAAAAAAATGGACAGTATGTTTGGGGAAAGAGGCTCCAAACAACTTTTAAAAAGGAGCATTTATTTCTGAAGCCAAACTTTTGAAAGAATTGTGTTTTATACTTATAAAGTGAGCACAGGAACTTTTAGTCCACTACAGGGTGACTTTAAAATAGATATGTAGGTGCATATGTTCTATGAAAATATGACAAGTAACTTCTTTTAATATTCATATTAGAGAAAAATCAATGGAAAATTGATGACTCTGCCTTCAGTGTGTACTTTCATGATTGTTTGAATATATAAATATCTGTGTAACTGGTGTTAAAATGGAGTTGCAGACCTATATTACCATCTCTGAAAGTATATGTAAAGCAAACGTACTATCAAGCATATGGGATTTTGGAGCCTGCTACTAAACATATATGATTCAGAAGGGAAGAGTGTGAACTGTGAGATAGATGACTGCTTCTTGAGCCAGAAGGACTGATGTCTTAGGGGATGTTTATAACTGACTGATCCTAACCTAACTGTACACGCCCTCTGATGACTCAAAATCCCAAATGGAGTACTTAAAGAGTGAGGGGAAGGGGGAAGGGCAAGTCATCCTCTCGGTCATTATTATCTTAATATTAGCTTCATAGCCATGACCACATGGCTAATAAACTACATATCTTACCCCAGTAAGACTAAGCTTGAGCATTGGATACCTTTTTTAAAAAATAACATTTATTCATTAAGTTTCTATCTCAAATGGATATACCCAGACTTAAAGGTGACTTTGTAATTTAAAGAAGTGTGGAGTTATGTGACTAATAATAGCTGGTAGCCCAGGGAGGAGATCCTGGCAACTATTCCCAAAGACAAAAAAAAAAAAAAAACACCAAAAAACTGGGTGGACCCAAGTTTGGCCCATTTAAAGGATACACAACACAAAGGCAAGGTGAAATGTAAAAATGTCTATTCTG
The DNA here is from genome assembly GCA_011680675.1 of Gymnobelideus leadbeateri. Lineage (NCBI taxonomy): Eukaryota > Metazoa > Chordata > Mammalia > Diprotodontia > Petauridae > Gymnobelideus > Gymnobelideus leadbeateri. Next base: position 29,078 of record WOXC01003936.1, on the reverse strand, counting down.
GATACATGAAGAATCCTTCATGTTCTAAATATGTTTAAGTCTAAGGGGCAGAATCAAGATGGAGGAATAAAAGCAGGAATTTGGCTGAGCTCCCGGATCAACCACTTCCAATAGCGGTAAAATATGACTCTAAAGAAATTTTAGAGCTACAGAACCCACAAAGTGACAGAAAGAAACAAATTTCCCACTGAAAGCAGCCGGGGACGCTGGCAGAAGGCTATATTGCACCAAGCTGGGAGCCAAACACAGACTCATGTGAGCTGTGCAGGCTCTGGGAGGCCCCAACCAACAGAGCAAACTTCAGGAAAGTGAATCACCAGCAGCTGTGGCAGTTTCCAGACATCTCAACAAATAAATGCCAAAGAGAAAATAAAATGTCAGTAGGGAACTGTGTTGGAACCAGGAGACAGAAGAACATGATCTAGCTCCTGCCCCTGGGTCGAGAGGTGGTGAAGGTGTGGTAGCTGCAGCTGCTGCCATGTGGCTGCCTCCAGAGTTCCTGGCCTGCAGATCATAGGGGACAAAGTGACCATTCAGAGGGTAATCACTCTTGCTTTTACCTGCTTGGATATTGTAGTCTTGGGTGGTGGTCCTGGGGTGTGTAGCTAGTGTGCCAGAGCTTGTGGTAGCTGTAAATAGGGCACCCTCCTCAGACATCTGACAGCTGTGAAAACTCCAGCAATTTGGGACACAGCTCCTCCACTCTGGGAGCAGAGCTCTACTGTGTCAAAAAGCTCAAAAGTCAAGTAATTGGCTAGCAAGATGATCAAGCAGAGGAAGCATGATCAGACCATAGAATCCCTTTTTTGGGATCAAAAAGGATCAAAGCATGGAATGGGAGGAAGACAATGAAGTCATGATACCTGCATCAAAAGCTTCCAAGAAAAATATAAACTGGTTACAGGCCAGGGAGGAGCTCAAGAAGGGTTTTGAAAATCAAGAGAAGAGGGGGAAAAAGGTGGAAGATAAATGAGAGAGATGCAAGAAAATCATGAAAAGTGATTCAACAGCCTGCTTAAGGAGACCCCCAAATATACTGAAGAAAGTAACACTTTAAAAAATAGACTAACTCAAATGGCAAAAGAGGTCCAAAAAGCCAAGGAGGAGAAGAACGCTTTTAAAAAGCAGATTTGACCAGATGGAAAAGGAATTTCAAAAACTCAATGAAGAGAATAATTCCTTCAACATTAGATTAGTGTAAATGGAAGCTAATGACTTTATGAGAAATCAAGATACTATAAAACAGATCCAAACAAACAAATAAATAACAGAAGGCAATGTGAAATATTTCATTGGCAAAACCACTGACCTTAGAAAATAAATCCAGGAGAGAATTTAAAAATTATTGGACTACCTGAAAGCAATTATCAAAAAAAATCAAATATAAGACAAAAAGAGCCTATAAATCATTCTTCAAGAAATTTTCAAGTAAAGTTGCCCTGATATTCTAGAACCAGAGGCAAAAATAGAACTTAAAAGAATTCACCCATTTCCTCTTGAGAAAGATCCCAAAAAGAACACTCTTAGGAATATCATAGCCAAATTCCAGAGTTCCCAGGACAAAGAGAAGATATTACAAGCTGTCATGAAGAAACATTTGAGTATTGTGGAAACACAATCAGGATAACAGAAGACCTAGCATTCCTGAAATTATCTCTCTTCTTTCAGCTTCCAAGAGCCCCTAAAACCTCACCTTCTCTGAAAAGTCTTTCCTGAACTACCATAATGATAGTTTACGCCTTCTGTTGATTATCTCCAATTTATCCTGGATGTATTTTGTTTGTAGAGTTATTTTTATACTGTCTCTCTTATTAGACTATGAGAGCAGGATCTCTCTTTTACCTTCCTTTGTATACCCAACACTCAGCACAGTTCCTGATACATAAAATGTGCTTGATAAAGGCTTATTGAATGAATGGGGAGACTTAAATAAGGGACAAAAGCTATCTCTTCCTACATCTATTTTACCCTCTGTGTTGCCATAGAGTCCTATTAGATTGTTCTCTGCACAACTACCCCCACACAGCTAAATTCGTCCGGGGTACAGCTATGGACAACTATGACTTTCTGGTCCATATTCATTGTTTTCTACAACATACTTAAAAAAATGTTCATTTCGTTTTTCCCTGAAGATCTCTGGTGAAAGAAAAAGCATTATCTTTCCAGATGATTTTTTTTCTCAAATAGTTTTAAAAGTGTTGGTATGTTCTTTTTTGTCTTTATTTTTTCTCATGTAGAATCTGAATTTTCTTTGAAACTTCCACCTATTCCTGCCTTTGAGTTTAAGCCAAAAGATATCTATCCCTTGTTGCTTATGACAATCTTTCAAATAACCTGAGACAGCATTCATGTCTATGCAAAGTCTTTTATTTTCCAGAATAACTATGGCCAGTTGCTTCAATTGAATCTCACATGGGGAGAACTCAAAGTTCCTCACCATCCTTGTTAATATACTCTGGAAGGAAGGAAGGAAGGAAGGAAAGAAGGGAGGGAGGGAGGGAGGGAGGAATGAGGGAGGGAAGGAGGGACAGAGGATGAAGGAAGGAAGGAAGGAAGGACAGAGGGATGAAGGAAGGAAGGGAAAAGAAGGAAGGAAGGAAGAAGGAAAGAAGGAAGGAAGGAAAGAGGGGAGGATGGGAGAAAGGGGAGAAATGAGCATTATTAAGTGCTTATTAAGTGTCAGGAGCTGTACTAAATGCTACTGATACAAAGATAAGCAAAAAGAAAGTCCCTTTCATGCCCTCAAAGAAGTTATATTCCAATGAAAGGAGAAAACATACAAAATGGAGCTAAAAAGCATGGAGTAGGGAGATATCAAGGCATCTGGTGCAGAGGCACGGTTTTGAAGTCCAGAATGTCAGGAGCAAGGGAAGAAGGTAAATAAAGGCTTACAGGTTTGTGCCCCTCCATAAAATGGAGACCCAAAGAGGAACTCACCAATTGGAGAAGGGTGGCAGGGTGAGAAGGCCTTAGGTGTGGTAGAAAGTTCTCAGGAAAGGACCCTACAATGCCCTGGATTGTCAGATGATCTAAAATGATAAGCTGAAGGCTCTTCAGGTTATCATTGTTCTTCCTAAAATGTGCCAACTGAAACCAAATACAATACCCGAAATTTGGACTGATCAATGAAACATTTATTAAGGTTTTTAGCTTTCCAGAGCAAGATAGTATGTCTCTCAATAAAATCTTGATGTACATGTCTTCTTATTTTTTTTACCATAATATCTCACTATTGCCTCATCCTGAACTTGCAGTCTATTAAAACATACAGTTCTTTTTGAGACAAACTTCTATCTAGCCACAATTTACCCTTCATATATTCTTGAAATTGATAATTGAACACAAATATGAGATTTGTCATTTCTTCTGTTTAAATATTGTTTTCCTACTCTGTCAGCATCATTTTTGGATCCTGTTATCTAATGCATTAGATTTTCCTTTCTGGTTTTAGCTCATTTTCAAGTTCGAGAATGTTTTGACTATCCCTTTCTCCAAATCACTGGTAAAAAATTCTGAGCAGTTCAAAGCCAAATCAAATCCAAAGAGTCAAAATCCCTTCAGCACACACTGAAGACTTTCCAAAATTGCAAACCATTTATGACTACTCTTTGGATCAGGTCATTTAGTTGGGTATAAAACTACCAAACCATCCTATTTTGTAGCCCACTTCTCTCCATCTTTTCCTCAAGACTAGCAGGAAAAGTTTCATAAGTTTCTTTTCAAAAATTTAAATAAACTATATGTCAAGTATGCCCCAATCTCTCAATCTACTAGTCATATCAAAATATAAGTATAATGGCAGGGTAATTAAGAAACACCTCTTCCTAGATCCAGAATTGGTCCAACTAGACCATACATCATGAATGGAACTAAGCTGAGCTCTTTTGATAAAGAACATATGCTCTTCAAGGAACATATGCTCATTACTGAAGGACTCTGAAACAATTCTGGTGCCCATAATGGCAGTATGGAAGGGAAACCATCAGTAGACTATTGTAATCATCCAGACTTAGAAACATGAGGCACTGTGTGACACTGCACTAAACTATGTAACAGCATCAGAAGAGAAAAGGGGGAAATACTTGAGATATTGTAAAGGTAAAATAGGTAGGCTTGGCAAAATTTGGGGATTATAGGGGTAAGATATGGTGAAGAGTCAAGAATGACTCCTAGATTTTGAACCTGTGGGACTGATATGAATGGGGATCCGGCAAAAGAGATTGAGAACACGTAGACAGATAGGCAGGAAGAAAACCAGGAGAGGGTGGTTTCTTGAAAATCTAGAGAGAAGAGAATATTTTTTAGGAGAGGAGATTCAAGAATATCAATGACTGCAGAGAATGAGGATTGAGGAAAGGCCATTGGATTTGACAACCAGAAAATTACTGGTAAATTGCAGAGAGGGAAAGATAAGGGCATAAGCTGGCTTTTAAAGGGCACAGTGGATAGAGTGCTGTGGCTGAAGTCAGGAAGATTGAGTCTTCCTGAATTCAAATCTGGCCTTAGACACTTATTAGCTGTGTGAACCTGAGCAAGCCAAATTAACCTTGTTTACCTCAGTTACTCATCTGTAAAGTGAGCTGGAGAAGGAAATGGCAAACCCCTCCAGCATCTTTCCCAAGAAAACCCCAAATCGGGTCACAAAGAGATGGACAGGAACAAAACAATAGAACAAAAACAGCTACTGCTGGATGCCCAGAGATATTTTTTCTGTCCATAACCAATTGTCCTGCAACCTTTTGCACTTAGGTGAACAGATACCATTTTATTTAATTGTTAAAAATTGAGTATAATTCTTTTTTCCCCCTAAATTACTTCACATTGAAAGAAATAAAAAGAAACTTAGTTAAGGAAGTGTCTGTGACTTGAGACCCAGAGACATAATGAAAAATCCTTTCAAATGAAGTAAGCAGTTGACTGGGGTTGGATAAGGGCATATTAGTGGTACCAAAGACAATGCAACACCTGATAACAGTTCCCCCTGGGAGGGACTGGCTCTGTATCAGTAATTCTATTGCCTTGTGGCAGCACCTCTAACATGTATTATAAACTTATATTTGTTTTGGTTAAAATGGAGGTGAAACCACCTGTTTCTTCCCTTACAGGGATGCTGAAAGGTTTAATGAGATATTATAAAACTCTTTAATCCCCTTGCAGGGATAGAAAAAATGATAGTAAATTAGAAAGTATTATTCTTATAAGTAGAGATGAAACTGCTCCTGGCTAGGTTACAATAGATCGATAAAGGTACATTTGTGACATGGAGGTATAGCAATTAATGATTCTACTTTGTAAAATATCATATTTGAGCTAGATCATTGCAAGAGAATTTCTATTTTCTAACAAAACAGCAAGGTGAATTAACTAAGCATTGTCCTAGATCTTTGAAACTAAAATTCAACAAACTAGTATATTTAGGGACTGTCCATTCTTGTCCCTCTACCTGTTTTCCATTGCTGTGTCTCAGACTAAATTCCATAGTTCATTTAGACAATGTTTTTTGATGTTCCTTTCTCTTCTTATGGCCTCTAATGTGTATAAATTGAAAACTTACACCCTACTGCATGGTTATGCTAGCTTCATTATAATATAAATACATTAGAAATTTATATCTAATTAAGCATTGGACATTAACACTTTAAAACTAAACTCCACTGTAACATCATGAACACTTATATTGCAATATTGGATTGGCTTAAGATGCAAATCCAGCAGTTGGAATAATCTGAATCAATCCTTAAACTCAATACCTACTAACTTCCCTAAAGAGCTTCTCACACTAAGGTACTGTCTCATTTTTGTACTTGTATCCTTATAATAGTCATTTAATAAAGTTTTGTTAATGGATTGACTCCCTTCAATTCAGTATACAATGTTCTGATTGTTCCTAAATTTCATTCCAATGGAATTAATTTCTTATTTATCAACTAATGCCATGTTTGTTTGTTTGTTTGTTTTGTGGAATCAACTAATGACTTTTTTTCAAAGTACTTTATTTCTTCTCATCTTTCAGACCAGGATTCTTCAAAATACTTTAAAGTACTATCTAAATCATTTGTGGCCAATTTCCAGCCTTCTCTTTTCCCATATGACACTTTCATATTTTTAATATAAGTTTGTGTATATATTTACTTGTACATATACCTGCATATGCATAGGTATATGTTTGTGTACATATATATATATATATATACACACACACACACACACACACAAATGTACACAAGACATGTCTATCATAATTCATATCTATCTATCTATCTATCTATTTATCTATCTGTTATAGGGTCCTTCTGCTTGGCTCTAGATGGCACAATAAGGAATAACAGCTTGAGGCTATAAAATAGTCTATTAAAATTCATGTCTAGAAACATTTTCTAAGAGTTAAAGCTATCCAAAGTAGGATGGCCTTACTCTCGATTTGGTCAATTCCCCACCCCTAGATAACTTCTAGCAGAGTCTAGATGGCCATTTGACAGGTATGTCCTAGTGGTGAACGCTTTTGTATATGGGTTGTACAAGATTGCCACTGAGGTCTTTTCAAGCTCACTAATTCTGTGATCTTGTGATATCTACATGTAAAGACAGCTAGATAGAAATACAGGTTGGTATAATGGCAAGAGCACAGGATTTAGAGTCAGAGGACCTATTTTTTAATATCTGTTCAGTCATTTGTTCCCTTGGTGATCCTGGGGGGAATAAATATGCAATATTTTTGGAAGATTTGGATCAAATGATTTCTACGGTTATATACATGACCTATGGCAGCTACATATTTGTTATGACCTAGAATGAGCCTTGAAGTATCACTTGGTCTGGTATTATACAAAATCACGAAAATGTTTACAAAAGAGTAGTGATTCCATTCAAACCAAAGACCACTTCCTAGAAAAAATAATGGCATGTATATATACACATATATACATATACTTATATGTATAAATATATGTATATATACATATAAATATACATATGTGTACATACACATACACACATGCATACACATATACATGCATACACGTATATACATACTTATGCACACACATACATACTTATCCTTCATTCTCAAAAAGTACAAAATGACATCACTATGTTAGAGTCAAGTTAGTGAGTGTCTGACTGTGGCTGATTGGTCCAATATCAGCTCAGAATGCTCTATCACAGATCTAGCAGAAATAGCGTATGTGAACATTTGGGGTAAATTCTCTAAATTTGCACATTTCACATTTCTTTTTGAGCTACTTCAGTTCTACTCTGCTCATAGAACACAGCACCTTCTTTAACAAGAGCACACAATGCTGGGTGGCCCTGGGCCAGTATAGACCATATCATACAATCATTTCCAAAGCTCTTCTAAGAGCCCTTGAGAGTGTCCTTGTATTACTTCTCCTGACCACCATGTGAGCATTTGTCTTGTGACTTGTCTGTAAAGTAGTTGTATAGGAAAGTATACATTTGGTATTTGAACCATGTGGCCAGCACACTGGAATTGCGTTCTCTGCAGTAGAGTTAAAATGCTTGGCAGTTTATTTGGAGAAAGGGCCTCGGTATCCACTCCATTATTCTGCCATGTGATCTTCAGAATTTTCCCAAGACAATTCAAATGGAAAGTGATTCAGTTTCCTGGCTTGGTGTTGTTATACTATCCAGGTTTAATAGACACACAACAATGAAGGTAGCACAACAGCTCTGTAGACCTTAACTTTGGTAGTCAGTCTCATACTTCTTCTCTTTCATGCTTACCTTTGGAGCCTCCTAAACACGGAGTTAGTTCTTGGAATGCATGTGTCAACCACATTATCAATGTATGCATACCTAGAAAGCATACTGCCAAGGTAAGTGAACTTATCCACAGTATTCAAAACTTTGCCATTACCTATTATATATACACCCCATTGTACATACACATACATACATATATATGTGTTTATATATATACATATATATGTATACACCCACCAATTATTTTTTTGGTACTGGTATTATACACATACTAGTAGGTACATGTGCATAGATGTATATACATATATATGTTAATACATGTATACACATATATGTATATACATATATGTTAATACACGTATACACATGTGTGTATGTACATATATATATGCAAATATATATGTGGATAGGGAGATAGACAGGTAGATATAACTAAAGATGATAAATAGTACCAACATAAATAAATTCTCTTCAGAATTTAAAGACTGCTTACATTAGTTCTGAATAAAAATAACCACAAGAGTTGGGGACTTAACAATATTGAAAAGAAAAGAAAAATATCATTTTTGGAATATGAGGAATGAAACAATGAATATTGAAACTGAAGAAAACTGCAAAATAATCTTGTCAAAGCTGTGGAAAAGACTTTAAAATTAATCCTTTATTAATTAGTAATTCCCATTACTACTATACTGGACTTGGAAATTTCTTTTGGCTTTTTTTTTTTTTTTGCTTTTTTTTGGAGGGCAATTGGGGTTAAATGACTTGCCCAGGGTCACATGGCTAGTTTTTGTTAAGTGTCTGAGGTCACATTTGAACTCAGGTCCTTGACACCAGGGCTGGTGCTCTATTCACTGTGCCACCTAGCCACCTCCGGAATTTCTTTCACCCATCAGAATTTCCTCTAACCATACAGTTAAGCAGTTCAGCTTTTTTTGAGACTTTTGTTCTTAGAATATAGTCTGGAGTAGAGAGAGGTTGATGGGATGGTGGCATACATTGTATTATGAGAAAAAAAGGAAGTTGTTATCATTTCCTTATACTATTGGAGGAATATATAGTGATACTTTGGTAGTTTTTAAACAGTGATCTGAGAAAACTTCAGCATTTAAGTATAAGATGTAGCAATTGGATGAACAAGTCTGGTCTATTAGTCTTACACTCTCTTTTTTTTTCCAAAGAAACATTTCCATTAAAACACAAATAGAAAGTTGTGACAGACTGGGATGCTCATGGCTTGTAATTTTAACGTACACCTTTTATACAAGGAAGTAAATTTCTTAAATAACATCTATTTTCTTTCTGAAAGCATGCTAACAGTCTCATAGCACACTTCATTAACATGGAAATAGAGTTTTCTATGTGTCCTTTATTCTTTACTCCCATCCCCCTCTGTATTACCTTCCAGTTCATAATACCTAAAAATCTTTAACTATTGACTCCAAAACCCATAAGACTCAAAGTGACCTAAAATGTAGTTTTAATGCATCAGATGAGTAGCAATGTAAACTTAATTTTTTTAGAGAAGAAGAAAAGCCATTATAAACTCCGAGAGGACATAGTTTATACACTTCAGAAAGATTTAAGCTGCAATGACATCCAAAAACTCATTTGTGGGTTTATTATGGTGTTTAAGCTAGTCATTAGCACAGTACTGCATGTACAGTACCAACTCAGAAATGGCCAGAGAAGTGAACCCAATTCTTGATAGACATCAAAGGGTCATTATGCTCCCCATGAGCTATTTGGTGCTAATGTAAATAAGAGTAATAAGAATACTTAAGCAATGGGAAAGATAGTAAATGGTATGCATCTACCTATTCCAACAATAACATTTCCCTTTGAGGATGAAAGAATGCTGACTTAAAGTAAAACTACAGGACTTTTTTTAAAGACCAAATGACATAGCAGTATCAAATCTTCATATACAACCAAAGCATTAAAAACATTCTTGGTCTTCAAAATAGACTGAATTATTTGAATACAAAAGGGGTCGCACAAAGGTGAGTCCGTGGTTCCCAGAATGCACAAGCCCATATGCTCAGGATTCCATTTCTCAGAAGACTGCATGCCTGCAGAATTGGGAGAGCATGTATGCCATCAGCAGAATAAAGAAGACTTTGAGGCTGGAGGAGAGATTGTAAAAAGAAGAAGGGGTATATAGAAGCAATTATTGCTGCACCTGCTAAAAGAAAAGGGACAATAGCTGCACATATTAAAATTTATGTAGCCCAAATCTGGGAAGCTAAGAAAGAAAGAAGACTCCCTGATGTGAGTGTGGCAGTGGAAATTTAATTCAGTCAAACAAGCATTTTTAAGCTTCTTTTTTTCACAAGTCACTGTGATAAATGCTGGGAAAGAAAAGGAAACATGAAAGATCTTTCCCCCAAAGGTGCTTGCCTTCTACTTTGGAGATATGAAATTTATGCAGAAATGACTAAAAAGTAAGTTAGAAGGGGGAAAAACAAATAAACAAAGAAAAAAAACCTAATGACCTCAGAGTTCAAGAAATGCTTCTTATAAGATAGAGGACCAGAGTTAAACCTTGAATGAGGCAAAAGATGCCAAGAGATTGAAGTTGAGTTCTCTTGTAATAAAAACATTAGCCCTAGAATCAGACAACCTGAAAATAGGCCCCACCTCTGATTACCATTACCCAGGAGATCCTGGGTAAGCCACCTCACTTCTCTATGCTTCAACTTCATCTATAAATTCATGTAGTTAGACTAGACAGTCGATCTTCTTTTTGTCTCTAAACTTATAATCCTATAAATTTTAAGTTGAATTTAATAAATTAATTTAATATAATTTAATTGTCCCAATGTGCGACAACTTGGACAAGGGCACAGATGTAGGAAATGGAATTCCAAATTCAGGGACCTATAAGTAACAAAAAAATTCTGCTTCCTAAGATTAATAATGCATGAAATTCATGCCTTGAAGGCTGGTTATCATGTGGAGGTTACAGGATCATATTTTCATAGTCCAACCTCCTCATTTTATAAAAGAAAATAAGGCACAGAAAGCTCAAGATAGGTAGAAAATGGGTGATGCAGGATTGGAACCCAATTCTTGATGATCCCAAGTTACTGCCTTATGGATTGTACCATGATATCTCTCAATAGGTGACGTGACCTTTCAGTGAAATGGCAGGTCACCAAACCTCACCATCTTCCTATCTCCTGCATCCTAAGGTCTTATAGGCATTACCACCTATATGGTCTCTGAATTTTCCAGAACTCCAGAATATTCATCTGACTTACTGATAAAACACAAGGGCACCTGCTTATTAATGCCATTAGCAGAAATGATTGGAAATGAAAGGCTGATCCTGGAATATATATGCCAGGAAGAGCCAAATCATTGCAGTTTCAGAATTTTGCTTCAATAAGGAAAACCCCTTGTTTGCAGTTTGACCAATGGTGTTCATATAGTTTGAAATTGTATATTACTGCAAGAAATTCACTTCCTTTTCCATTCGGTACTGATAGCTTAATGGGAGGAAGGAAAGATACTCAAATGATAAATGATAGAGCATCATAAAGGCAAATCATGATATATCTAGAGCTAAAAGAGATCTCAAAGGCCATTTACTCTGACATTAATCTTATAGTAGGAAAAACTGGGGCTTTAGGAGGCTAAATGACTTGGCCAAGTTCAAACCAACAGTAAGTAGCACAGCTTAGTATTTGAATCCACATCTTCTGACTTGAGATAAGAATCTCTTTTCATTGTACAGAATGCAGTGTCAAAAGACACTATGAATAATAAGAAGGTGTAATTTTGAACTGGAGACAGGAATGGATGATTAAATCATGAAGGTCTCAGAGAAAGTGACATCTTCCCTGGGTTTTGAAGGAAGTGAAAGATTTCAAGGAAGGATATAGAGTATTACAAGCATGAGGGATAGTGTGAATAATACCAACCTGAGGAGCACAGTATGAGATCATAGAGTATGTAGTTTCTTTTGTCAGAAATTCAGCTCAACTGAACAAACATAGAACACTTAAAAATCAAAATATCCCCCTTTCTTGGAGTTAATTATATAGCTATTTCAAATTTGCAGGTTGTTTAAAAACTCTTTAATTTGAAATAGTCAAAATTATCAATTTTATCTTCTTAATACTCTCTATCCCTTGTTTGGAAAAAAAAAAAACCCTGAAAGGTAATTTCTTCATTTTTTTTCTTTGACCTTTGAGGAGAAAAGATAAAGAGATTGGTTTGAACATATTGAGATTTTCATGTCCATAGTACATTGAGGTGGAAATATCCATTGGAGAAGTTAAAGGAGCTTGAATATCACTCTCCTCAGACTCTGTGTGTATAACAATATATTAACTTATAAATATATATATATGTTTACATGTGCACATACATGATTGTATACATATATAAGATTAAAATATAAATATAATATAAATATACATAATGATATACATAAACCATATTCAGTTGGTGTATAAATCTATTTTATCCAATAATGAAATAAGAGGGAAAGGGATAAGAGATATGGGGTGAGGGAGATGGTAAAAGGGAGTACAGATTAAGGGAAACAGTGTTTAAAAGCAAAAGAGACTTTTGAAGGAGAACAGGATAAAAAAAGAGAGAGAAGGATAAAAAGAAGAAAATGGAATGGAAGGAAATTCACAGTTAATAAGTATAAATATAAATGCGAATGAGATGAGCTCTCCCAATAAAGAGAAGCAGATAGCAGAATAGATTAAAAACCAGAATTCAACAGTATATTGTTTACAAGAGACACACTTGACACAGAAAGACACACAGTATTAAAATAAAAAGTTGGAGGAGAATCTATTATGCTTTAGTTGAGGCAAAAAAAGAAAAGGTCAGCAAACATGATTCTGGAAAAAATAAAAGCAAAAATAGGTCTAATTAAAAGAGACAACCATGTAAATTACAATTTCCTAAAAAAAATAAATAAAAGGTACCATAAAAATGAAATAATATAAAACAATTTACATCAAGTTTCTCTGATAAAAGGTTCATTTCTCAAAAGTATAGAGAACAGATTCAAAATGACAAATGTAAGAGCCATTCACCAATGGATAATCATATGAAATAATGTTCTAAATTATTATTGATTAGAAAAATGCAAATAAAAACAGTTGTGAGGCACCATCTCACCACTATCAGATGTGACAAATGATGGAGGGGATTAGGAAAAATAGGAACTCTAATAAACTTTTGACAGAGTTGTGAACTGGCCTGACTATTTTGGGAGAATAATTTAAAATCATGCCCTAAGGTTCATAAAGCTATACGTGCATTTTGACCCAGCAATATCACTTCACCCCTACAAGATTAAAAGAAAAGGACAAGGACCTATATGTACAAAAATATTTTAACAGCTCTGTCTGTGATGGCAAAGAATTAGAAACTGAGAGGATTCTCATCACTTGAGGAATAGTTGTATGAACTGTGGCATATTATTATGATGGAATATTATTGCACAATAAGAATTGATGAGGAGGGTGATTTTAGAAAATGAACGGGGCAAAATGTATATGAACTGATACTATATGAAGTAAAAAGAATGGGGAGATCATTGTCCACAATAACATCATATTGTAATGATGATCAACTGTGAAGCACTTGGTTACTCTGATCAATACAATAATCGAAGAAAATTCTAAAGGACTCATGAGGAAAAAAAAAATGCTATCCATCTCCAAAGATAGAATTGATGAACTATGAGTACAAATTGAAATATATTTTCCTTGCTTTATATATATATATATATATATATATATACATATATATATGCACACACACATATGTATGTATATAATGCTATATATGTGTATATATAACGCTACATACATATGTGTGTATATGTATATATACACTGCTATATGGCTACTATAGAAATGTTTTGAATGATTTCACATGAATAATTGACATCTTTCTTCCATCTTAGTGGGTGGGGGATGAATGAAACGGAGGTAGAGAGTATGAAATTTCAAATTTAAAAAGAAAAGGATGTTAGAATAAAGTATTTTTAAAAATCTATTAAACTTTTTTTGTTGATGGGGAGGCACTAGCAAACTTCAGAAAAGATTTCAAGTGATAGTTCACCAGATTTCTAATAGAAAAAAAAGAGGAATTCTATGAACCAAGATCTCTCATACTTAACATTAGATTGGGAGTAGAGAAAGATGAATAAACAACTATTTCAGTGTTTCAGATGTGTGAGTGGAAGGATGGGCAGATTTGGGGGGAATATCACAAGTTCAATTCTACAGACATTGACTTGGAATTGCTAGCAGACCATCACATTGATATTCTTGATCTTTATCTAGATCTAGTTGTTTATATAGAACTGAAAGGAATATCAAGAGAAAGCAATTAGGAATGGTAGATTTGAGACAGTCAAGGACAGAGCCTTGGGCAACATTCTCAGTTAGGCATTGGTAGGGGAAAGTTTTAACAGCAAACACTTATAGAAGGAATCACCAAGCAGGCAGGAAAAGTACCAGAAGAGAGCAGTATCATAGAAGCCAAGAGAGAAAAGTATATCCTAGAAGGGGGTAGGGGTGGATGGTTAATATAATGCCAAATGTTAAAGGGAGATCAAAGAGCATATGGCATTAAAAAAAAAAAAACAACTTTATTATATTTTCATGTTAATCTTGAACCTTGGACATTCCATTTGAATATTTCTTAATTTCCATCATCTGAATAACTCTTTGCTTAATTGTCCAGGTGCTTGTTCACTATTGCATGTACTAAAATTTTTAAAACTGAAAATATTCACCATTTACTGGTGATGTTGTGAGTCACAGGGAAGGAGTTCAACATTTCCCACTGCCCAACTGAAGTGGAATCTGAAACAGCTTCTTGCTAGTGAGCATCTGAATCAAATAGTCACTGTGACTGTGAAAAAAGACATAGATACAAATCGGTCTAAGGAGACTCACAAAGAGATATTAACATAGCAGAGGTCTCTTGTTGTTCAGTCACTTCAATCACACCCAACTCCTCATGTCTTAATTTGTTTTTGTTTTGTTGTTGCTGTTGTTTTCAGCAAGAATACTGGAATGTTCTGCCATTTCCTTCTCCTGTTCATTTTACAGATGAGGAAACTGAGGAAAAAGGGTAAGTGACCCAGGGTCTCACAGATAGTAAGTGTCTGAGGACTAGTTGACCTCAGGGATTACTGACTCCAGACCCAGGGCTCTATTCACAGCAACAACTAGCTGTCCCAGAGATTTCTATGCTAAGGGAAATTTTTATTAGATATTAATTTTATATGATCAGGAGCTCAAAAACTCATCACTCATTGAAATGTCTACACAAAACTTCTGAGAAGGTATCATAGATATAGAGCTGGAAGGGACCTCAAGGGCCGGCTGCCCCCCACCACCACCCTCCCACAGAGTTATATGGCATTCAATTTGGGTTAAATTTTTTATAAATTAATATTGAAATCTAATCATATTGAAGATCAGACTGACATATATAGGTTGTGTGATTCTGGATAAATCACTTTGAATCAAATATAAATGGAATATGCCTCAAAAAAAAATATCTAGTTCAACCATTTATTTTTACAGGTAAGGAAAAGAAAGAGAAGGAAGATTAGGTGACTTCCCTAAGGTCCCAGGGAAAGTGCCAAAGTTGAAGATTTGAATTTAATTTCTCTGATTCTACACTCAGTGAGTGCTCTTTGGATGACACCAGCTTCCTAAATTACGTACTCAATGCCTTCAGATGGGTATATTCATAAACAACAAAGCAATTACTAAGCTGCATTTGTAGAGGGTGTTTCCTACAATAATAAAATTTCAAGAACTTGACTCAAAACGCATAATTTATATGCATATCTGATCAATGCCACCGACTACATAATTGATAGTTTACAGTGCTTAAAGTTCCTTTTGAAAGAGAAAGAAAAGGTTACCAGAACAATGTTTCAAAAGGAAAAAAAAAATTAAATCTTTCAACCTGATCATCCTCCATAATGTTTTTTTTTTCATCCTGAAATAAGATTAGTTACTTACAAAAATGTAACCCTCCAGCAGAGTATCAGTTCTTTGAAGACAAAGAATGTTCTTTTTCTTTCTTTTTTCTTTGTTCTATTAGCACCTAGCACATCGCCTTGCATGTAGTTGGTGCTTAGAAATTACTTATTGGACTGAATTAAATTAAATTTAATATTTTATTAATATTTAATTAATTAATAAATTAATTAATATTTTATTAATATTCTCATATTGAGAAGCAAGACTCTCATAAAAGTTAAAGTTAAATCTTATTTTTATTATCCAAGTTTGACAACATGAACTCATTTTGGGTTGTGCGTGCTCGCTCTCTCTCTCTCTGTCTCTCTCTCTCTCTCTCTCATACACATAGAGACACACACAAAACACACATTTTCAAACCTTGTTACTCATCAGTTGTGTGTTAATCTGAGTTTAAATAGTAATAACAAAAATAACATTTTTCAGCCTCATTCTTGCAAGTCACATGTTGCATCATGACCATCACTATATACTTAGGAAAGGTATGCTCTTCCTTTAGAAACTATTTGAGTAAGTCATTTATCCTTTGATTCCTGATGTTGCTGGTTTTAGCAAGATAAGATAACTAAACCATCCCCTGAGAGTTATTCTGCCAAAGATGAAACCATCTTAATGCCAACAAAGAACACCGTGATGTTGAATTGGGTTTTTCTTTCTTTTTTGGGGGGGGCGGGCAGGTGGTAGTATAGGAGAGGTATAAAATGACTAGCAATGTATGTCATTATGGGAGAGTGGTGATTATTATATTACAGCTAAACAATCTCATTCATTGTTAGATACCCTTATTTCATTTCTAAATCTACCAACAATTAACTGTATTTACATATATGATTTTGATGGTAATAGGTTTACTTTTCTAAAATAAACTGAGGTACTTTGTTTCCCTTGACTTTCTTAATTTTTTCCTTTTATATTAGCATGGACAGTTTTGTTTTCCTCATTCTATTCCTCCTAATGGTCACATTATAAGTGTATAAAAAGGATACCACCTCCAAGGTATCTAAGAATAATTTACTCTTAAATATATTTTCTCACAGAATCATCAACACTCACCTGTTTTGCCTAAGGCATGAGTTGGCAGTGTAAGGGTAGAAAAAAAAGTCACATTACTAATTTATTATCAAGACTATTCTTATACCTGACTTTGGAAATTCAATTGATTGTATTATTTTAAAGATATTTAGTAAATCGTCCATAGTAAACTGTGTCTACTCTCCACTTAGCATTGGGAGACCTAAGAACAACAGCAACATTAGGCCAAGTTCCATATGTATTAGGTGATCTCAGGAATCAGTAAGTAAACTTTTGGTTGTGAGATTTGTGAACCTTCATATAGTGGAACATATTCAAAAATATAATGGATAAAAGAGGACAAAGAAATTTTTGGTATCGTGTTGAGGTCTTCCTGACTCCAGGTCCAGCCCCTTATACTATTGTACTGTGGATAATAATTATATTAAACAATCATCTGATGGCACCAGAGAGCAGTGTTGGGAACAGTGGATATATATTTAAAGGGGAAAATTTAGATTTGATTTAAAAAAAAAACAATATCTTAATCAACTGTTAAAAAATGCAGCAAATTTTATACTAGGGAATTGGCTCCTGATCATTGGTGTTCTATAATCAGGCATAGGAAAACCACTTGTCAAGTTATCCTTGCAGAGATTCTTCTTCATGTTTGAACAAAATGGTTTCTGACGTCCTTTCTGATTGTGAATTTTTATGATATTGTATTGGCAGAATAAATGTTTGTTGTGTCAGCATATACATTACATTGCCAATGTCATGATGATTTTGATGACTCATAAAATTGCTTCTCTCTCTTTAATTAGGCATTTGTCTTCCTCTCCACACATAGGGTCCAATGGAAAGAAGGTATTGTACTCCTCCTTCACATACACAAACACACCCTTCCCCAACAATGAAGAAATTTGGGTTCTTTCGAGGAAATGAATTGGGGCATAAGAGAGGGGTAGCAGGAGGCCAATATCTATCCTGGAGTGGAAAGGATCTTTATACTTTGTGCTGCCACTCCAGACCCTCTAAGTCTTGTCAATATACCCTATGGATGCCAAGAGCTTGCCATCCTACCTGTAGCTGAAATATTAGTACTACTGGCCCCTTTATATCTATCTTTCTACTAAACTGTCCTATATGTATTGTCTCTTCCATTTGGAATGTTAGCTCACTGAAAGCAGATTGCCCTTTTTTTTTTCTCTTTGTATACCCAGTGTTTAGTACTTTTCTTGGCATATAGCAAGAGTTTAATAACTGCTTCCACATTCATGCTTTATTCCTCCAAGGACTTAACTATAGTGTTATCCCAGTGTTCTGAATTTTCCCTCTTAATCTTTTATGCCTACATTCCCTCCTTTGATCATTTTCTCAGTTGCCATAGCTCACTGATTACATCTGTGCAGATGATTACCAAATCCTCACCTTTTCCCCAAGCTCCTACATTTCCAGCTTAACACTGAACATCTCTACAAAGAACCAATCTCTGCCAAATTAACATACCCCAATCTTTATGTATCAAACATTTATGGAGCATTTAATATTTGTAAAGCACTTTACAATTTTTGTCACATTTTATCTTCACCACAATCCTGTAAGGCAGTTGTTGTTAATTATCCTCATTTTAAATATGAGGAAACTAAGTCAGTGGTTAAATGACCTGTCCAGGGCCATAGCACTAGTAAATGGTTGAGGTCCTCCTGAGTCCAGGTCCAGCTCTTTATCCACTACTACATCTAACTACATCTATTCTTTGCCACATTGTCCCAGGATTGAAACCTTAATGTGACCCTGATTTATTTGTCTTCTTTTCCCACAATTTAGTCACAAAATTAATACAACTCTGTCTCAGCAGTGTTACTTATATCTCCCTGTACTCTTCCATTCCCATTGCCATTACTCTATTTTAGACCATCAGCTCTCAGGCTGGGACTACTGCTTTAGTGCCTTTACCATTCTCCCTTTCATCCAAGGCATCTAATACTGTGTAGATAAATTAGTCTTCCTAACACCATGATCTGAGAAGTTCACTTTTTGATTAGGAAAACAACAACAAAAATAATAAAACATAAATCATCTATCTAATATAAGGTACAACCCTTTAACCTGGCAATTGATATCTTCTACAGTTAAGTGCCAATCCAGCTTTCAGCTCTATTTCATGCTATATGTCTATCTCAATCCTACCATTCAGACAAACACACTTATTATCATCCATAGATTATGAAATATGAACATAAAACTAATATTTTGAATGGAGGTTTGTACTTGAGACATTTTTAGATCGAATAAAAATATGGAAGGGGAAATGAGTTTTATATGATGTGTCCATATAATGCGAATAAAAAGGAACTTCATGGCAGGAGATTAATATTATGTAGAATATTTTATATGATTTTATTGTTGTTGAGTCATTTTCAGTCATTTCTGATCTTTATGACCCCATTTAAGGTTTTCTTAGCAAAGATACTAGAGAGATTTGCAATGTCCTTCTCCAGCTCATTTTACAGATGACGAACTGAGGCAAACAGGGTTAAGTGACTTGCCCAAGGTCACATAGCTAGTAAATGTCTGAGACTGGATTTGAACTCATGTCCTCCTGACTCAAGGAACAGTGCTCTATCCACTGTGCCACCTAGCTGCCCAATATGCATATACAGTATGTATATGTGTATATATGTATATGAGTGTGTGTATGTATAGACACAATACATGATAAAACATTGCAGTAATATATATTTTGTGCTTTCAATATGCTTAATTAACTTAAAGTTAATTAATTACTTTCTAAAGCTATCCCTGTAGAAAAAAAATTAAAAAAAAAATCTTTTCTCTCCTTCCTTCCTTCCTTTCTTGCCCTCCCTTTCCTTCCCATGCAGCTAGGTGGCACTGATGGAGCATTGAGTCTGAAGTCAAGAAGAACTGAGTTCAAATACTGATTCACTTAGTAGCTGTGTGACCTTGGGCAAGTCACTTAGTACCTGCTTGCTTCAGTTTTCTCAAATGTAAAATGGGGATAATAATAATACTTTCTTCATAGACTTATTGATTGAATGACATAATACTGTAAAGTGCTTAGCACGGTGCCTGGCACATAGTAGGAACTTAAGGAATTCTTGTTCTCTTCCTTCCTTAGTGCCTTTCTTCCATCCATTAAAACTTATTTCTTAAATTCCTCATTAGCAAAGCTCAGTCTTGGGTTATGAGGGAAACGACATTTGTAGATTACCTTAAAGTTACAGACACATTCACTTATTAAACTAATGGTCCTAATTCTTGCATGCCTTCAGAAAGATGTAACATCTAAAAACATGGACTTTCAGAAAGTTGGGAAGGTGATTATTCTTATCAAAAATATTTCTTATGTTTCTTACAAAAATGTGCATCTCAAGTTGCCTTTAAATTGATAATTCTTCTCATCGTTTTAAAATAAAGATTCAATTTTTTTAAAAAAATGAATTGACACAAACCTTGTCATGAATACATCTGTTATATAGAGCAAGCAATACCTATAATTTGGAGATAGTCATTTGTGAGTAGGACAGAGCTATCATTGATGAAAATACTAAGAAACAGCCTGTTTTTGGACTGCATTTGCCCTACTCAGTCTTTCAAATTTAAATTTATATGTCCTTTTATTATAATAGGATTGAAATATAAGTTCCCCAAGGTCACCTAGAAGAAAAGTCCATACAAAAAACCTAAAGTTATAGATATCCAGTGCCCTGTATGTTCCCTGGATCACATTGCATGCTTTGGTCCTGATTGTGCACAATTTGCCTTCCACAAAATGTTAATCTGCTAACGCTTGCTGATCCATGATAAGCCTGATATACAGACCTCCAACAGCTGTCTATTCAATAAAGGACAGTCCACTTGAAGTAAACAGTTGTCCAAGATACTATTCCCCATAAAGCCATGAAAGACCTTAACAAGCTTACTTACTTTAATTGAGCTAATGACTATCCAAAATAAACATCCTGACACAAATGAGAAATCCATTCTTTTCTCTGAATGAAGAATTTGGAACCCAAAAAAGGTGCCAAACAACCCAATTAGTCACAAATCTCTTTGCTAGAATCTAGTGAGTTTTAATTACTATATTTATCATGCAGGATTCTCAATTAAAAATTGAAATATCAAAATATAGATTTAATTATAACATTAATGACAAACAACATATATACCCATATAGAAAAAGAAAAGGAGGGAGAGGGAGGAAGGAGGGAGACAGAAACACAAAGAGAGAAAGAGACAAAGAGAGGGAGAAGAGAGCAGAGAGTTACAGTGTACAAATTAAATAAACATTTGATCATTACAACAACCCTCTGAAGTAGGTGATACTCTTGTTCCCATTTTACAGTAATTTCCAACAAGACATAAAAATATTGTCACATGGAAAGATTTAGAATACTATTTAAAATAAAGAACCTCACACAACACACAGCACAGGGAATGAATATAAGTATATGCCTCTAAGAAATAATAGTAGTAGTAGTAGTAGTAGTTGTTGTTGTTGCTGTAGTATGTCCTTCCTCTTTGCCTGAAGTTTTAGGAGTCATAATTTCTTAGTTTTCTGCAAAATGGGGACAAAAATATCTGTAATAACTACCTCACATTTGTAGACATAGTCATAGGGTGTGAAACACATCTGTCATGTCCTCTACATGAACTTAGGCTCTACAGTGTTCAAATGTGAAACTCAAATAATAAATGTAAAGACCTTTGAAAATTTTAAAAACTAAAGAAATTCCAGTTTAATTACTGTACCATAGGACAGCAAAATGCATTCTGCCCACAGGCTGCAAAATGTTTTATTGCCTATTGTTGTGCTCCTCTCTGAACATGACACAAGATGGAAGACTTAACTTACAGTCAAAATGACAGAGAGAAAAATGCACATTGAAAAAAATATTTTTCAACTCTCAATATTAAAATAAAAAATGAATGTAGATACCTAAGGTAATATGTAAACAGAAGTACTGATTCTATGAGTCATGAAAGTGCCAGAATGTCTGTATACAAATCCCAAGCATCAAGTGTGACACTTAGCCTGAATATTTTGTTCTATTACTTTAACCATGCTATGAGAATATTTCATATGTACCTTCCATCAGTCTTTTGTTATTTCTCATAATAGAATTTTTATAGCCACTATAAAAGCTCTTAGGACTTCTCCAAGATATGAGGATATTTTCTTTATATTTTATTGTCGTTCACTCATTTAGTCATATCTGACTCTTCATGACCCTATTTTTGGTTGTCTTGGCAAAGAGAGTAAAGTAGCTTTCCAATTTTTTCTCCATCTCATTTTATCGATGAGAAAACAGAGGCCAATGGGGTTAAATGACTAGCTCAGGGTCATGCAGCTGGTAAGTGTCTGAGATTTAAAATCAGGAAAACCCTGACTCAACGCCTGGTACCTTATCTGCTGCACCACCTAGTTGACCTTCTTTATACTGGGAGATTAAAAAATTAAAACAAATATTTTAACATATTAAAGTCCAAAAATTTATATTCCCCAACTCTGAAATGATATAATTCTATAATTTTAATTTAAATTTTAATTATCATTTCATTTAAATAAATTGAGATAAAAACCAAAGCAAGGCAAAGGCTTTCTCTCTGAGTTTTTCCTGTTTTTTTTTCACCTTTAATTTTGGTCCCAAGTGCAGAGGGCCCTTGAGCGTATGGTTATTTTCTTGGATACCTGAATATTTCTGCTGCTTGAAAAGGTGGTGCTGTAGCATTTCATCTCTGTTAGTATTATATAGCAAAACTAGTGCTTAAAATAATTCAAAGCTTCGGAAATTCATGATTAGTTCCATTGTAGCTTATTGAGTTAACATTTTGAAAATTTGTCCTGAATCCAAAAGTAAAAAGGTTTGCTATTAACAAAAATGCTTTTAGAAAATAATTTTAAAATGTCTCAATTCAATTCAATCCAACAAATATTTTTAAGCATGACTCTTTTGAAATACTGTTCTGATTGGGGGGGGGGGGGGATGAATAAGCTCCATCCTCAAAGAGCATACAGTAATTGAGAGATGGTGACAGACATCCAATTAGCTATAATATAAATTAGAATGCGATAAGCATAGGAGTGAGACGGAAAGAAAGATGAGAATTCTAAGGAAGTAGAATTTTCTTTTAAGGTTGATGGCGTTGAGCAAGAATTCTGGGATTGTTCATGTGTGAAATACGGAAGTGAGCTGGTCCTCAAAGGATAGAAAAGATTTTAGCTAACAAGCAAAGTTTTGATGTGGGGTTAGGAGATAAAGGAAAAAAATATGTTCCAAGTAAAGGGAAAACATGTGAACAATAACATAGAGATGGGAAAGGGTGAGAAGGATTTGAGGGGTACTAGGTTGTCCTATTTACCTGGCTTATAGAGTATATAAAGGAAAGTAGCATAAGCTAATAAGGAAAAGCAAGTTTTCACAGAGACTATTAGCTATTTTATATAAAAGAAGCAGTGAGATAGAATTATTCTATTAACAAAAATGATATTGAAGCTATGGCAATGTCTTATTTAGTTTTATATCAAGATTATTAATTTGATCTGTGACCATGTAATCATGGCAGTTAAATTGCAATCAGATTTTTCAATAACTCTTCTTTCTGACATTACCATATACGGTGGGACAAAAATTTCTGGAGTCCCATTATTTTGGGGTTACCAAAGATAAACCAGGTCAAAGTAAATCAATCAGATCTTTTCTTTGCATCCATTTCTATAGTAAGTAATCATGTCAGTAATACCATGAGGTAAAGGTAAGGAAGGAGTGCATTATGTGCATTGCATATGGTCAATACAAAAGTATAGAGACATGTCAGGAATAGAAAAAAGATAGTCTGATTGAATTTCAGAGTGTGGGATGGGGAGTAATGTCCAATCAATCTGGACAGATAGTTTGGGACCAGGCAGCAGAAAGTTTTAAAAGCTACACAGAAATTATATTTTATCCTAGATGCAATAGAAAATCACTGAACTTGATTGAATAGGCAAGCCATAGCGCCCAACCTATACTTAAAGAAAATTATTTTGGAGGAAATGTGCATGACAGACTTCAATGATGAAAACCTTGAGACAGGAGGAACAATTAGGAAGTTTTGGGACCCATATATATGAGAGGTGATAAAAGCAATGTCTATGGCTGTTAAAAAGTGGTGATATAAGATGAATGATTTGAAGGTAGAAATAGTAAGATTTGGTATTTAACTGAATATTTGGATATGTTAAAATTGTGATATTAGTGTTTTTACATATAACTTTATGTTTCACATATCACTTTGAAAATATTGCTTTATTTTATCATCATAGCAAACCTTGGAGGCGGGTACTACTATTATCTCCATTTTATGGATGAGGAAGCCAAGGATATATAAATGTTGAGTGACTTTGCCCACCATCACACAGCTAGGAACTATCTGAGGCACTATTTGAACTAAGGTCTTTGTGATGATGCTGGGTCTGCTATTCCATCTCACTGCCTCTAGTAGAGGAGAACAGAGTAGCACTGAGGTTATGAATCTGAGAGTCTGGAAGTATGGTGGTACCTCTTATAGAAATAGGGAATATTGAAAGAGGGAAAGGAATGAGGTGAGTTTCTGAGGAAGCCATCACCATTTATGAAGTACTGGGAAGAACAACTGCACAAGGAGTCAGAAGGTCTAGGATTACATTCTCTCTATTCCACTCATTAGCTGGGTCTGAGTTAATTAATCACTTTTCCTTGTAGATTCCATTGGTTCCCATATAGAATAAAGGGCTGATGACCTAAGGTCCCTTTAAGATCTATCATTCTAGGATATTTTTTTTTCTGAAATGAGCTTTGTCTTGGGTTCCTACAGTTCTTTGTCATTCCATATCTATATTCAATTATACTTGCAACAAAGAGTCAAAACTGAGGGACCCAAAGCACATATTTATTTCCTATATTTATTCTTTTTTTCTAGTTGAAATTATCTCCAGGGTATGACTTAAGGGTCATTAAAGTCTTCTCTGCCCTTTTTTTCACAGATCATTATAGTAAATCCTTTTATCTAAAAGTATTGTTTCTACCAATTAAAAATTAATTCCACCAATTAAAATGCATATGAATCCATGGGAGAGGAATATTCTATATACCTGTTGAAAATATATTAGATTGTGAGACAGGCTTAATTCATCAGGCTAGTTAGTAGAGAACAGAGTACTGTGTAAATGATACATAGAACATGTCAATTTGGTGAATGGAAGGGGATTGTGAATTATCCAAGCAGAGCAGGATTGATGGGCTTGGGGTATATTATTGAGTTGGGACATTTAACGTCAAATAGTCACCATAATCAAAAAAAAATACTTAATGTTCTATCCTCCACTAAAGTAGCACTATGAGGTATCATCTTGGCTTCAAGGTAACCTCATGTTACTAAAAGCACTACTACAAGTGTTGGCACATCTAGCTAAGCTTTAAATAGGTGTAAGTATAGCCTCAACTCATTAGAGAACCAACCTAGTAAAATTACAGAAAGCTTATCACCAGATGACTGGGCAACTGGAGATAAACTTTAGGACAAAACAAAGCGTAAAGTCATTATACAAAAATGGATGAAATTCTAAGCTATAGTTATGATGAGTTACTGATACAAATGAAAATATAGAGCGCTGGGTTGAAATTTTAATTTATCATGTTCCTGATCATCAATTAATGATTTGTGAAAATTATATTAAATTTTTGGGTTCATTAAAAACAATTACTTTAATCCATTGAAAACATAGAGGCCATGCCTTTTAAGAATCTAAACTTTAGGCCCAGAATCATTTACCATGATGATAATCCTTGTTACTGGGAGAGACTGAGTATGATAGTACACTGGAGTTTGGAAATGCTGAGCCGATGCCTGAGCTAAATCCAATGTAGCATGTTCACTAAATCCAGCATAAAAATGTGAAGCTTGTAGAGTGAGGGATGAATCGAGAAGCACCTTCACCTTGTCTAAGGAGGGGCTGAAAAACCCAAAATCAGAAAAAAAGATTGGTAAAAATTTAAATGCAAATCAGCCCTGAGGCTGGGCCAGTAAGTAGCTGCTACACTTCCAGTCTAGGTGAGATAGGGAAACCATTTCTAAACAAAGAAACAAAAACCATAAAACCATTCAAATTTATTACCATTCTGATATTTAAACTTTTCTATAAAAGTCAAACTTCAGGTTGGAATTAGAAGTGAAAATTCCAGCACAAAATATTTAATATTGTTAATCACAAGTAATTTAACCACTGATAAACATCACCAATAAACACCAATAAACAATGAATGAAAACAATGTTGCTCCAAGCAGAAGGGAAGTTCCTTGAAAGCAAAGCCATTTTTTTTCCATTTTGTCTTCACTTCCAATAATTTCACTTTTTTTTTTTTCCTCTGAGGGTGGAGGTAAAGTTAGACCTGATTTCATCGTGGGTGGGATCTTTGGGTCTATAACTCCCTCCACTGATGCAGATTGGAAATCATTCTTTCCTCCTTCTTCATAAATTATCCTTGGTGCTGAACAGAATAATACCTTGCTCAAAGTTACACAGTTGTTCTTCCTTCTTTTTAGAAGAGGATCAATTACATCACTGGATCTTCTCTTACATGTGAATTGTATTTAAGTAAGACAGAATTGTATGAAATCATCAGTCTCACTCTCTCTTTCACAGCCATCAAAACCCAGTGGCGAGACAAAAGTCATGATCACTGGGGTTGACCCAAGATGCAGTGGAGGATTTTGGCATATTAAAGGACTGACCAAGGTCTAAGCATTCCACAGCACCTGCTTCAGTCACCTTCATGGCTATTGGACCAAATCATTTTTTCTGGCCATTCCACCAGAGAGGAGCCTTTATATACTTGGGGTAGACATCCCCCTAACCCATGGATGAGTTTGGGGGCTCTTAGTTGTCCTCAACCTGGTTTAGCCTGTCTGCAGAAATGGCTTTACTGGGATGTGGCTGCTGCACTTACTATAGCTTCTTGGAGTCATAGGTGAGAGAATCAAGGCAGGATTTGATTTCTGACTCCAAGGGTGGCCTTCCATATACCCATCAGGCTGATCCTCTAAATAGCCTTGTCTGGAAGAAGCACTTATATCATCATTAGATTGAATTGAACTAGGGATTGCCTTCATGCTGCTGTTCATTTACTATGGACTTGAAATTATAATTTTAATTTTCCATACATATATAATAAGGCAGTATTTTCATAGAAGGTGAAGTATATGTGAGAGGAAAGGTTCTCACTGTCATTCATTCTCCCTTAACTTTTATATGAAAGATAAAGACAAGCATTTACACCAGATGACCTTTGGAATTCAAACATGAAAAGTCACAGAACTCTTCCAAGCATTTTGAAATAGTTTAAATGATGCTTAGAATGAGATTACCATGTTATAATCTCATTCCAAATATAATTTTCTAGATGGGTCTGAGTTATTCCTTCCTTTCAGCTTTTAATGCCCCAAGGCTGCCAGCATTACATAGTGTTTCATATAAAGAAAGATAAGGAAACCGGAATGAAAGATAACACTGTCCTTAAACCTACTAAAGTTCATTTCGAAAGTCTAAAAAAATGAACAGGGGGAGAAACTGATTCAATTCCTTGTCCCAAGCCATTATTACCATCAATGTTTATGTAATACCATATCAAACCAAAGATCCCAAATGTTTTCTGAATTAATGAACCATTAGAGCAAGGAGAGGAAAATGGGCTTTAACTGATGAATGAGTCCCCCGAGAACTCATTTTTAAAATAAATTGGGACCTTTTAACACTTCATTTGGGGATTGTTGTATGAAATACCAATTCTTTATAAATCTCACAACCAAGACTTTAATTATATCTTTACAGTGGTTCAGAAAGTTACAGTGCCTCATTTTACCTTATAAATAATGAATTATAAGCTAGGATAAGATTGTTTGATGAAAATTCTAGTATAAAATTTCCTGCCGATATGGTTTCTAAGCATACTGTTTTTAAAGCTCCTCATAATCCAAATAAAAATTACTTGATATTCATAATGTATTAGACAAATGCACAGAAGCTCTGATTTAAGAAACATTAACTCTTTTTAAGAGCTACTGTAGTAGGTAATATGTAATTATGTTTCATAATAAATAACTAAAGTATAAGAATTAGAAAACTTACTAAGTATGATTTTCCTAGCTTAAAAGATCTTATAACACCTAATGGGACATTAAAAACTTCAAAACTTATAAATCAAAAATCATTAGGTTGTAAAAATCTCAATATTTTAAGTGAGAAGGCAATGGGGGATGCAGTTGAATGAATACTATCTATGGAACTTCAATTAGATACTTCACCTCACTAGGCACCAAGAACCTCACTTTAAAATGAAGATTTTGGATTATGGTCCCATCATTACCTATTTCCCTTAAGAAATAAGGATCACGGGGCGGCTAGGTGGCGCAGTGAATAGAGCGACAGCCCTGGAGTCAGAAGGACCTGAGTTCAGAGCCGGCCTCAGACACTTAATCCACACAAACAAAAACCTAGCCATGTAACCTTGGGCAAGTTACTTAACCCCAATTGCCCTAAAGGGGTGGCTAGGTGGCGCAGTGAGTAAGAGCGCAGGCCTTGGAGTTGGGATGACCCGAGATCAAATCCGGCCTCAGAAAATGAGCACCCACACACAGATAATGACTAGCCGTGTAACCTTGAGCAAGTTCCTTAACCCCGATTGCTTTAAAAAAAAAAAAAAGAAAACGAAATAAGGATCACATCCTTGGGGGGAGGGGAGGTTGGAAGTACCCACTATAGAAGAGGGACAGGATCATGTAGGGAATGGACCAGGTGGGGGGTGGGATGAGTGGGAGGGAATTATAAGCAGCCTTATACAATATATCTACTATGATAATGTTTTGCATAGCTAGACATGTACAACATATACTGAATTACTTATCTCCCAAGAGGGAATGGGTGACAAGGGAGGAAGGAAATAGATCTGAAATTCGAGGTCGTAACATTAAATGTTTCAAATATATATAAATACTATTATTAATACTCTTTTGCTTGTAATTGGGAGGTAAGATGTGCAGGCATTGGGACACAAAGATTCACCTTCCTCTAATGGAAAAGTCAAAGGGGGTATGGGAGAAGGTATGGGAGAGAGCAGATTGGAGGAAGCGATATCTTGTGGGACTGCTATTCTGGGAAGCTGGGTAGGGGAATAATGGGGGGAAAATGATTGTAACTCAAAATCTGGCGGAAATGAATGATGTAAAACAGAAGTTAATAAAGTATTTGTTTAAAAAAAATAA